>CM075978.1:53219587-53479948 GCA_038087875.1 Malacoraja senta | reverse complement strand
CAACTCACACATAAGTGCCCTAACAAAATCTGAGGAAAACCGTAGCAGGAATGGCAATTCCGCGAATCATGTGCCTGTACAAACTCTCAAGGAGCTGATTAAAAGTGCTGTTAGAGCCAACAAAAATGTTCACGCACTGTACCCCAAACTTGTGCCCTCATTATTGAACCTCTCGTATACAATGACAGACCTATGCCAACCAGCACAATACATCTACATCCAAAGATGGATCTGAACTAAAATCTTCCACAATAATTCCCAACACGGGCACCGTGCAACTGTTCTCCCGCTTTTGGACATTCTATGGTCAAATTCTGCTATAACTCCATTTACAAGTTTGCAGACAACACTATTATAGTGGGACACATTAAGTTGGAGTGACTGAGCAGGTCAGACAACATCTCCGGTGAAAAGAAATAGGTGACGTTTCGGGTTGAGACACTTCTTTACTCTGAAGGGTCTCGACCCAAAACTTCACTTACTCCTTTTCTCCAGAGATATTGTCTGACCTGCTGAGTTACTCCAGCTTTTTGTGTCTATCTTTGGTTTAAACCAGCAGCTGCAGTTTCTTCCTAAACTATTATAGTGGGCCAGATTTCAAACTATGACAGACAGAAGAGGAGAAACATAGACAATAGGTGCAGGAGTAAGCCATTCGGCCCTTCGAGCCAGTAAAGACATTTAATGTGATCATGGCTGATCATCCACAATCAGTACCCCGTTCCTGCCTTCTCCCCATGCCCCTCGATTCCCCTAGCCCCAAGAGCTCTATCTAACTCTCTTTTAAATGCAACTCTGTGTGAAAAACGTTTTCCTCATCTCAGTTCTAAGTGACCTGCCATTTATTCTTAAACTGTGGCCCCTGTTTCTGGACTCCCCCAACACCGGGAACATGTTTCCTGCATCTAGCTTGTCCAATCCCTTAATAATGTTATGTGTTTCTTGAAGATTCCCTCTCATCCTTCTAAATTCTAGTAACACAAGCCCAGTCGCTCCATTCTTTCATCATATGCCAGTCCCGCCATCCCGGGAATTAACCTTGTGAACCTACGCTACACTCCCTCAATAGCAAGAATGTCTTTCCTCAAATTAGGATACCAAAACTCCACACAATACTCCAGGTGTGTTCTCACCAGGGCCCTGTACAACTGCAGGACCTCTTTGCTCCTATACTCAACTCCTCTCGTTATGAAGGCCAACATGCCATTAGCTTTCTTCACTGCCTGTTGTACCTGCATGCTTACTTTCAGTGACTGATGTACAAGGACACCCAGGTCTCGTACTTCCCCTTTTCCTAACCTGACATCATTCAGATAATAATCTGACTTCCTGTTCTTGCAACCAAAGTGGATAACCTCACATTTATCCACATTATACTGCATCTGCCTACTCACCCAACCTGTCCAAGTCACCCTGCATCCTCATAGCATCTTCTTCACAGTTCACAGTGCCACGCAGCTTTGTCTCATCTGCAAATTTGTTCATGTTATTTTTAATTCCTTCATCTAAATCATTAACATATATTGTAAATAGCAGCGGTCCCAGCACCGAGCCTTGCGGCACCCAGCTAGTCACTGCCTGCCATTCTGAAAAGGACCCGTTAATCCCTGCCCTTTGTTTCCTGCCTGCCAGCCAGTTTTCTATCCATGTCAATACCCTACCGCCAATACCATGTGCTCTAATTTTGCCCACTAATCTCCTGTGTGGGACCTTATCAAATGTTTTCTGAAAGTCCAGGTACACTGCATCCATTGGCTCTCCCTTGTCCATTTTACTTGTTACATCCTCATAAATTTCCAGAAGATTTGTCAAGCATGATTTCCCCATCGTAAATCCATGCTGACTTGGACCGACCCTGTTACTGCTATTCAAATGCGCCGCTATTACATCTTTGATAATCGACTCCAGCATCTTCCCCAACACTGATGTCAGGCTAATTCTCTGCGTCTCACTCCCTCCTTTCTTGAAAAGTGGGATAACATTAGCTACCCTCCAATCCACAGGAACTAATCCAGAATCTAAGAACATTGGAGTTAGAGAGATTAGTAGCATGGTATCAAGACAACAACCTCTCCCTCAATATCAGCAAGAGCTAGTCAGTCTTCAGGAAGCAGGCTGTAGTACATAACCCAGTCTGCATCGATCATACCGAGGTGGAAATGGTTGAAACAGTCCAAGTTTATTGGTGTAAACATCGGCCTAAACATTGTCCTACTCCAACCATTTTTACACTACGGCCAATAATGCGCATCAACGCTTCTACTTCTTCAGAAATTCAGCACGTCTCCAATGACTTTTATCAACTTCCAGACTCATCATAGAAAACATGCTATCCGTATTCCTTACAGCTTGAGCTTGGTATGGCAATTGCTATGCACAAGACCATAAGAAATTGTAAAGTTTCATGAATACAGGCCATTCCCCATTGCACAAACCAGCCTTCCCCACTCCTCCACCCCACAAATATATTTCATGGTGCCTCAGGAAAGCAGTCAACATATTCAAGATCCACACACCAGTCATTTTCTCCACCCAACCTCTCGCCGCTCCTGTCGAGCTGAAGATACAAAAGCTTGAAAGCGCATACTAGCAGTCATGAACACCTTTTAAATCACATAATTGTAACACAATCACTTCTTTTCCACTGATATCAGACTCTTGAACAGACCTTTCATATGCTAGGAATGAATTACCAACATACCAAAATATCTAGTTACATACTTTTAATCTACCACTTTTAATTTACACTTTCTCTTTATCTGTAATTCTACATTCTGTACTGTTAATTTGTTTCTTTTTCACTACATACTGTACTCATGTATGATATAATTTGCCTGGACAGCATCAAAACAAAACCTTTTCACTGTATCATAGTACTGGTCTTTGAATGTGGGAGAAAGCCAACAGTGGCAATGTGCAGTTGATGGCAATGTGGGGAGAATAAATTAGGATTAGAGTAGGAATCGTGAAAATGGGTGCTTGATGGTCAGAGACAAAACAAAATGCAAATGTCATTCAGGTACACTGACACTGGAAGCTAGGAATGAATCCAGGTCACCCGAGCTGTGAAACAGCAGCTGCACAACTGGAAGTATTGGTTTATTATTGTAATGTGCACAGATACAATGAAAAGCTTTGTTTTGCGCGCAATCCAGGTACAGCACACCATGACTACAATCAAACCACTAGGAAGCATCAGACATGAGTTATCAGTTTAGTTGGATTACGCTCAGTGAGCATATGGTGGATCTTGTGAGCAAGACAAGTTCAGAGCAAGAGACGGGGCACAGTGGCGCAGCGGTAGAGTTGCTGCCTTATAGCGCCAGAGATCTGGGGTAGATCCTGACTACAGTGTTGTCTGTACAGAGTTTGTATGTTCTCCCTGCGACTGAATAGGTTTTCTCCAGTTTTCTCCCACACTCCAAAGATGTACAAATTTTATAGGTTAATCGGCTTCGATAAAATTGTAAAAATTGTCCTTAGTTAGTTAGTCGATAGTTGGTCGCCGCATACCCAAGGGCCTGATTCCACGCTGTGTCTCTCTAAAGTATAAGTCTAAATCAACAATAATTTCTGGTTCTGGTCTGGCATAAAAGGGGTAAGGGAGACAAGCAGCAAAAGCAGAGGGTTTCAGTTCTAATCTCAAATCCAGATGATGGTACAAATAAGAGATTGTCACCCCAAATTAGCATTATGTCAACCTGGGTGGGACACTGAACAAAGATGACCATTTCAGACCAGTCTCATCCAACATATACTGCCCAGAACGCACTGGACAGTAATTCAAATTAGGTAATCTGGCAAATTTTGCACTTCCAGGCTCAGAGATGCTGATATGTTAGGCTATCAGATAAGGTTAATAAAATAGTTGACCATAGTATACCAGATAGGGAAGTAGAGCAATGAATAAAAATGTTGTTTATTCTTTTACTGGCTTTATGGAAGTTATATTACTATAAATTGAACAGCAAATGCTGTATTACTCAGATAAAACAGCTTCTGATATGTCACATTTTGGCTCAAATCTTATTACATTCACAGAAATTCACACCGCAGTGGGCATCAGTGGCAAAGTTTATTCACCAACAATAGTTTGCTTTATTTACTTTAGGAGAGGCAAGACTTTCTCACATCCCTAATTCTCATACAAGCAAGGTGAATATCTAGGGAAATAGACTAAAGGTAATGGGTAAACAAATAAAAAAACAATCAACCTTAATAACGTCGTTCTGGAACCAATGATCTTTCCTCGCGCAACCCAACCCCTCACACCCCCTCTAGCCAGTTTAAACAACACACATCCCCACTCAACCCTCCTTCCACCCCCCCACAACCCATCTTCCTCCTTCAAGCCCCTCACACCCCCTTCCTCCACCTACCCCCCCCCCCCTTATCCTCTGCACACACCCTTCGCCCTCTCCCCGTGCACACACCTTTAGCCTTCTCCACACACACACCTTTCACCCTCTCCCCACACACCCATCACCCTCAGTCATTCTAAACTCTCGTCTCCAAGCCGCCCCTTCTCCAGACCGCGACCGCATCCCCACCCCCCATGTCTACTCCCTCCATGTCTGTCTACTCCCCGTGTCTACCGCTCACCTCCACTCCCCGTGTTTACCGCTCACCTCCACTCCCCGTGTCTACCGCTCACCTCCACTCCCCGTTTACCCCTCACCTCCACTCCCCGTTTACCCCTCACCTCCACTCCCCGTTTACCCCTCACCTCCACTCCCCGTTTACCCCTCACCTCCACTCCCCCGTGTTTACCCCTCACCTCCACTCCCCACGTCCCCGTGTTTACCCCTCGCCTCCACGTCCCCACGTCCCCGTGTTTACCCCTCGCCTCCACGTCCCCGTGTTTACCCCTCACCTCCACTCTCCACGTCCCCGTGTTTACCCCTCGCCTCCACTCCTCACGTGTGTGTGCTGTCGTTGCCGCCGCTGCCGCCTCCTACTCTTGATTTGAATCCCAACCGCCACTTCCGCGACCACTTCACTCATTGGCCGCCGGCGCGACGGTTCCGCCAACTGGAACAGCTTCAAATGCTTTGACCACAACGGCGATCAGTTTTATTTATGGAAACGATCCGGTCCAAGGTTATAAACATTGCCTGAAAATGTTACGCCCTTAAAACGCTTTTTAAAATTTCGGATGCCACCTACAGGCGGCTGTGACCTCGCTGGAGGGGGTCAGTGCGCGCAATGCACCCTGGGATTTGTAGTTCCGCGGGCTGATCTAGGAGCTGATCAAAGGACCAAAGATCATAGAGCTCCGCTCTATGATCTTTGAAAAAGACTGTCTCTACACCATCTTTCCTGGTTGCCAAACTCTTTAATTCACCTTCCCATTCTGAACTTTCTATCCTGGACCTCCTCCATTGTAAGAGTGAGGCCCAACACAAATTGGAGCAACAGCACCTCATATTTTCCTTGGGCAGCTTAAGCCAGAGGTATGAATATTGATTTCACTAACTTAATATAACCCTTGTATCTCCTCTCTCTCTGTCCCTCCCCCACCCTAGTCGTTGTACTAGTTTCACTGTCATCCTTTTGAGTTTCATTGTCTGTATAACTCGTTAAACAGCTAACTGTTTCCTTTATCATTGTTACTTTGGTGCATATCTTTCATTGATTTGTTCTATATCTTTCTAAATCAATCGGCTATATCTCTAGTTTCCCTTTCCCGTGACTTTCAGTCTGAAGAAGGGTCTTGACCTGAAACGTCACCCATTCCTTCTCTCCAGAGATGCTAAGTTACTCCAGCATTTTGTATCTACCTTTGGTTTAAACCAGCATCTGCAGTTCCTTCCTACACATTTGATCTGGAAGCCTGTGAGTGAACAGACATGTTTCATTCATAGAAGCATTTAGTTTAGAGTTACAACATGGAGACAGGCTCCTCTGCCCACCGAGTTCATGCTAGTTTTATATTATCCCACTTTCCACTCCCTAACACTAGGGAGCAGTTTACAGAGGCCAATTAACCTGCAAGCCTGCATGTCTTTGGGATGTGGGAGGAAACTAGAGCACCCAGAGAAAACCAATGCGGTCACAAGGAAAACGTGCAAACTTCTCACAGACAGCACCCATAGACAGGATCGAACTCGGGTCTGTGGCGCTGTGAGGCAGCAACTCTACCAGCTGCACCACTGTGCCACCCATAATTTTTTTAAAGGAATGGGCATGTCACACTTCAAATTAAGTGGGCTTGAGGAAGCCACTGATTGGTGGAAACGGACTAGGGGAAACAGCTGATTGGCTTGTACCCAGGGTAAGGCTTTGTATATTATCCTAGGTACAGAAGGGGAGAATGAGGGCCAGGGCAGTTTACTGTTCTGGATGTCAGATGTGGGAGGTTATGGAGTCTGATACCCCTCCAGACGTCCACATCTGCGCCAGGTGCGTCGAGATGGGGTTCCTAAGGGACCGTGTTAGTAACCTGGAGCAGCAGCTCGATGACCTCTGTCAGATCAGGGAGAGTGAGGAGGTTATAGAAAGGAGTTATAGGGAAGGTGGTCACTCCAAGACCACGGGAGGCAGACAAGTGGGTCACTGTTAGGAAGGGCAAGGGTCAGAGGCAAGGACTAGTGAGTACCCCGGTGGCTGTACACCTTGAAAATAATACTCATGTTTGAGTACGGTTGGGGGGGACAGCCTTCCTGGGGGTAGCGACAGTGGCCGGGCCTCCGGCACAGAGACCGGCCCTGTTGCTCAGAAGGGTAGGGAAAAGAAGAGGAGGGCATTAGTAATAGGGGACTCTATAGTTAGGAGGACGGATAGGCGATTCTGTGGACGCAGTCAGGAGACCCGGATGGTAGTTTGTCTCCCTGGTGCCAGGGTCAGGGATGTGTCTGAACGCGTCCAAGATATCCTGAAATCGGAGGGAGAGGAGCCTGAGGTCGTGGTACATATAGGTACCAATGACATAGGTAGAAAGAGAGAAGAGGTCCTGAAAGGAGAATTTAGGGAGATGGGAGGAGAGTTAAGTAGAAGGACCAAAAAAATAACAATCTCAGGATTACTGCCTGTGCCATGAGACAGTGAGAGTAGGAATGGAATGAGGTGGAGGATAAATGTGTGGCTGAGAGACTGGTGCAGTGGGCAGGGATTCACGTTTCTGGATCATTGGGACCTCTTTTGGGGAAGGTGTGACCTGTACAAAAAGGACGGGTTGCACTTGAACCCGAGGGGGACCAATATCCTGGCGGGGAGATTTGCAAAGGCACCTGGGGAGACTTTAAACTAGAACAGTTGGGGGGAGGGACTCGAATAGGGAAAGCTAGTAGTCAGGGTGTGAGGCAGGAGGCAGAGAAGGGAAGCACTCGGACCCAAAATGTAGGGGAGAAAGAAGAAAAAGATAATAAACAGAGAATAAGTGGTGGTGGGTTTCTTAAATGTGTATATTTTAATGCTAGGAGCATTGTAAGAAAGGTGGATGAGCTTAAAGCCTGGATTGACACCTGGAAGTATGATGTTGTGGCGATCAGTGAAACATGGTTGCAGGAGGGCTGTGAGTGGAAACTAAATATTCCAGGATTTCGTTGCTTTAGGTGTGATAGAGTTGGAGGGGCAAGAGGTGGGGGTGTTGCATTGCTTGTCAAGGAAGATATTACAGCAGTGCTTTGGCAGGATAGATTAGAGGGCTCGTCTAGGGAGGCTATTTGGGTGGAACTGAGAAATGGGAAAGGGGTAGCAACACTTATAAGGGTGTATTATAGACCGCCTAATGGAGAGCTAGAATTGGAAGAGCAAATATGTAAGGAGATAGCAGATATTAGTAGTAAGCACAAGGTAGTGATTGTGGGAGATTTCAATTTTCCACACATAGACTGGGAAACACATTCTGTAAAAGGGCTGGATGGTTTGGAGTTTGTAAAATGTGTGCAGGATAGTTTTTTGCAGCAATACATAGAGGTACCTACAAGAGAAGGGGCAGTGCTGGACCTCCTCTTAGGAAATGAGACAGGGCAGGTGGCGGAGGTATGCGTTGGGGAGCACTTTGGGTCCAGTGATCACAATACCATTAGTTTCAATATAATTATGGAGAGGGTCAGAACTGGACCTAAGGTTGAGATTTTTGACTGGAGAAAGGCTAACTTTGAGGAGATGCGAAAGGATTTAAAAGGAGTGAATTGGGACATGTTGTTTTATCGGAAGGATGTAGAAGAGAAATGGAGGACATTTAAAGGTGAAATTTTAAGAGTACAGAATCTTTATGTCCCTGTTCGGTTGAAAGGAAATAGTAAAAATTGGAAAGAGCCATGGTTTTCAAGGGAAATTGGACACTTGGTTCGGAAAAAGAGAGAGATCTACAATAATTATAGGCGGCATGGAGTAAATGAGGTGCTGCAGGAGTATAAAGAATGTAAAAGAATCTTAAGAAAGAAATTAGAAAAGCTAAAAGAAGATATTGGGTTGCTTTGGCAAGTAAGGTGAAAGTAAACCCAAAGGGTTTCTACAGCTATATTAATAGCAAAAGGATAACAAGGAATAAAATTGGTCCATTAGAGAGTCAGGGTGGACAGCTATCTGCAGAGCCAAAAGAGATGGGGGAGATATTGAACAATTTCTTTTCTTCGGTATTCACCAAGGAGAAGGATATTGAATTATGTGAGGTAAGGGAAACGAGCAGAGTAGCAATGGAAACTATGAGATTTAAAGAAGAGGAAGTGTGGACACTTTTGAAAAATATGAAAACGGATAAGTCTCCAGGTCCTGACAGGATATTCCCTAGGACATTGAGGGAAGTTAGTGTAGAAATAGCAGGGGCTATGACAGAAATATTTCAAATGTCATCAGAAACGGGAATAGTGCCGGAGGATTGGCGTACTGCGGATGTTGTTCCATTGTTTAAAAAGGGTTCTAAGAGTAAACCTAGCAATTATAGACCTGTTAGTTTGACATCAGTGGTGGGCAAATTAATGGAAAGGATACTTAGGGATAATATATATAAGTATCTGGATAAACAGGGTCTTATTAAGAACAGTCAACATGGATTTGTGCCTGGAAGGTCATGTTTGACTAATCTTGAATTTTTCGAAGAGGTTACTAGGGAAATTGATGAGGGTAAAGCAGTGGATGTTGTCTATATGGACTTCAGTAAGGCCTTTGACAAGGTTCCTCATGGAAGGTTGGTTAAGAAGATTCAATTGTTGGGTATTAATGGTGGAGTAGCAAGATGGATTCAACAGTGGCTGAATGAGAGATGCCAGAGAGTAATGGTGGATGGCTTGGTTGGAGGCCGGTGACTTGTGGGGTACCTCAGGGGTCTGTGTTGGGTCCACTGTTGTTTGTCATGTACATCAATGATCTGGATGATGGTGTGGAAAATTGGATTAGTAAGTATGCAGATGATACTAAGATAGGTGGTGTTGTGAATAATGAAGTAGATTTTCAAAGTCTACAGAGAGATTTAGGCCATTTGGAAGAGTGGGCTGAAAGATGGCAGATGGAGTTTAATGCTGATAAATGTGAGGTGCTACATCTTGGCAGGACAAATCAAAATAGGACGTACATGGTAAATGGTAGTGAATTGCGGAATGCAGTTGAACAGAGGGATCTAGGAATAACTGTGCATAGTTCCCTGAAAGTGGAATCTCATGTAGATAGGGTGGTAAAGAAAGCTTTTGGTGTGCTGGCCTTTATAAATCAGAGCATTGAGTATAGAAGTTGGGATGTAATGTTAAAATTGTACAAGGCATTGGTGAGGCCAAATTCTGGAGTATGGAGTACAATTTTGGTCGCCTAATTATAGGAAGGATGTCAACAAAATAGAGAGAGTACAGAGGAGATTTACGAGAATGTTGCCTGGGTTTCAGCAACTAAATTACAGAGAAATGCTGAACAAGTTAGGTCTTTATTCTTTGGAGCGCAGAAGGTTAAGGGGGGACTTGATAGTGGTCTTTAAAATGATGAGAGGGATAGACAGAGTTGACGTGGATAAGCTTTTCCCATTGAGAGTAGGGAAGATTCAAACAAGAGGACATGACTTGAGAATTATGGGACAGAAGTTTAGGGGTAACATTAGGGGGAACTTCTTTACTCAGAGAGTGGTAGCTGTGTGGAATGAGCTTCCAGTGGAAGTGGTGGAGGCAGGTTCGATTTTATCATTTAAAAATAGATTGGATGGGTATATGGACGAGAAAGGAATGGAGGGTTATGGTGTGAGTGCAGGTAGATGGGACTAGGGGAGAAAAAGAGTTCGGCATGGACTTGAAGGGCCGAGATGGCCTGTTTCCATGCTGTAATTGTTATATGGTTATATGGTTATAATTTTTGTAAGGAATGGGCATGTCCAGGGGTGTGATCTCCTAATAGACAATCGGTGCAGAAGTAGGCCATTTGTGGCTGTGATCATGGCTGATCATCCACAATCATTACCCCGTTCCTGCCTTCTCCCCATATCCCTTGACTCCACTATCTTTAAGAGCTCTGTCTAGTTCTCTTTTGAAAGCATCCAGCGAACCAGCCTCCACTGTCCTCTGAGGCAGAGAATTCCACAGACTCACAACTCTTTGTGTGAAAAAGTTTTTCCTCATCTCCGTTCTAAATGGCTTAAACTGTGACCCCTGTTTCTGGACTGCCCCAACATCAGGAACATGTTTCCTGCCCCTTGTCCATTTTCCTAGTTACATCCTCAAAACATTCCAGAAGATTAGTCAAGCATGATTTCCCCTTCATAAATCCATGCTGACTCAGACCGATCCTGCTACTGCTATCCAAATGTGCAGCTACTTCATCTTTTATAATTGACTCCAGCATCTTCCCCACCACCGATGTCAGGCTAACTGGTCTATAATTCCCTGTTTTATCTCTCCCGCATTTCTTAAAAAGTGGGATAACATTAGCTACCCTCCAATACACACGGAACTGATTCTGAATCGATAGAACTTTGGAAAATGATCACCAATATGTCTACAATTTCTAGAGCCACTTCCTTAAGTACCCTGGGATGCAGACCATCAGGCCCTGAAGACCCAACACCATTTCCTGTCTAATGTGAATTTCCTTCAGTTCCTCCGTCACCCTAGATCATCTGGCCACTAGTACATCAGGGAGATTGTGTCCTCCTTAGTGAAGACAGATCCAAAGTACCTGTTCACCTCTTCTGCCATTTCCTTGTTCTCCATAATGGCAGCCATGATCATATTGAATGGCGGTGCAGGCTCGAAGGGCCGAATGGCCTACTCCTGCACCTATTTTCTATGTTTCTTTAATACATTCACCTTTTTCAGTCTTCAAGGGTCAACTTTGGTCATAACTATTTTTTTCCTCTTCACATACCTAAAGAGACATACCTTAATAATAAACTCTGCCTTTCTAATGTCATAAAAAGATTGCAATTATGTAGCACCTTTCACATAACATTGCAGTACAATGAAGTGATTTACTCAGTTACTTTAAAACACCACCCTGCCATGCTCTTGTAGGATCAACTAAATCCCACGACAGGAAGCAAAGAACAAACAACACTTAGCTGAGTCGGACACCTTGTGTCACGTTTATTCCAGAAGCCCATTTAACCTACATTCTCAGCAATCATAACCCTTGTGCAGATAAGGCAATTAGTGCATCTGACCTAGGAGTTGTTATTCAGTTCTTGTGGCTGGACCTTCTCGTGAGGCTGCTGGCGAGTCTGTATGCAAAACCAACGTGGGCGTGAAGGCGCCACACTCCCATATCACTCCTGCCATCGGGAAGAAGGTATAGGAGCCTGAAAACTGTAACATCCAGGTTCAGGGGCAGTGTCTTCCCTACAGCCATCAGGCTATTAAACCCGACAACCTGCAACTAAACTGCGAACTACGTAGACTTGGGGGCATTGTTTTTGTCCTAGCACTATTATTTTTTTATATACTGATCTTATTTGTTGTTAATAATGGTGTTTATGTTTGCATATCTGTTGTTCTGCTGCAAGAATTTCATTGTTCCGTGTAGAGACATATGATAATAAAGCGCTCTTGACTCTTGACTGCTGTAATACTGAGAAATACAATAGCCAAACCACATGTAGCAAGATATCACAACAGTCTGAAGAAAGGTCCCAACCTGAAACTTCACCTATCAGACTGAAGAAACATTGCCATTCCGCGTTCTCCAATGATGCTGCCTGACCCGTTGAGCTACTCCAGAACTTTGTGTCTTTTTTTAATAAACCAGGATCTGCAGTTCCTTGGGTCAGCAATTTGGTAAGTCCATATCATATGTTTTTAATGAGTTCTGTGGTGAGAACTCCCCTGCTTTTCTCTGAAATTTCTTATTGGGATCCTTTATATCTTTCCGGGAATGTTCATGAATTACAAAGAAATGTGGATAGGAAAAAATTAGAGGATAAGAAAATATTATTAAAATAAGAACATATCCTCAAAATGGCAAAACAAACAGTTCACAATTTAACCTGCAAGGATAGTTTGCATATTGAAACCAATCATCAAGTGTTGCGAAGTCCGATACTGTATCGTGAAGACAATAGATGAATGTGCACATTAACCAGCCTCTCCCCTACCCTATTGACTCTATCTACACTTCACGTTGCCTCGGGAAAGCAGCTAACATAATCAAAGACCATTTTTCCCTGGTCGTTCTCTCCTCCCCACTCCTGTCGGCAAGAGGATACAAAACCTTGAATGATCGTATCACCAGATTCAGCAACAGCTCTTACGCCACTGTTACTAGACTATTAAACAGACCTCACATAAGCTAGGGTGTAGTCCCGATCTTCTAACCTTTGTGGACCTTGCTTTTTTTTTTAAAGCTGCATTTTCTGTGACTGCTACATGATAGTGCTGTAATCAACACCTAAGGAGCGCAGCATGATGGCAGCCTCGCCAACAGTCTGTCTTTTCGTCTTTTTTTTGTTATTTTTAGTAGTATGTGTCAATGTTCTCTGGTTTGATTTATGTGGGGGGTGGGGGAGGGGGTCAGGGGAAACTTTTTTTCAATCTCTTGCCTTGCCGGAGATGCGATTGTTTTCCGGATCGTATCTCCGGTCGCCCTGCGGCCTAACATCATGGAGCTGGCGGCCTTGCTCTGGACTGACTTTGAGCCCAACTGCGGGGACGTGGACTTACCATCGGAGCAGATCCCTTGCCTGGGATCGACGCTCCAACCGCGGCCTGCGGATTTCACCATAGAGGAGCTCGCAGTCCGGAGTAGAGACCGGTCGGAAAACTCCAAACGGCGCAAAAGGTTTTGACCAGCCCCGACCCGGGGTCAGAACGCCCGGCGCGGGGGAGCTGAGATTCCCTCCCCCCCCCCCCCCCCCGATGCAGGAGTTTGATCGCCCCGACGCGGAGGGCCCGACCGCCGGGAGCCAAGATCGCCCCGTCAACGGAAGGGTCGAGGCCCCCGACCGCGGAGAACAAAGAAGGGAAGAGATTGAACTTTTTTCCGCCTTCCATCACAGTGAGGAATGTGGAGGAGTCACTGTGGTGGATGTTATTGTTGATATATATTTTGTGTGTTCTGTTGCTTTTTATTGGTATGACTGTATGGCAAATGAAATTCCTCGTACATGTTGCAAAACATACTTGGCTAATAAAGTATGATTATGATTACGATAACATTATATTTGCACTCTGGCATTTCTCTCTGTACTATCTGTTGTATATTGCTTGATTGCTCTCGGGTATAGTATGATGTAAATTGGATAGTTTTCACTGTATCTTGGTACAGGTGACAATAACAAACCAATGCCAGTATAATCCCAAAATTTAGCCCTCATTAAAGCCTCAATGAAGAGATCAACGAAGACATTAAGTGGCCGCCTCTATATTAACACATTGTTAAAGATGTGCCTTGAGTATTTCTGTCATTCAATGCACAGTCTGTCTTGTCACCTAATATTCTACTGCTGGTGTATCCAGAGAGCTATCCCTTAACACTGTAACAAAAGAGGTATATTTTGGGTGTCTGGGTTCTGTTCTCAGAAGCTTCTAAACCAGCCATATGAATTGCTTTGTCACAGCAAAGGTGTTTGAGTATTCAGAGTATCTTGACAGTCACAGTGTACTCCCATTGTAAATATGTATTTCTGCAAAGCGATCTAGCTACACTCAAAATGTTGAAATTAAGTAGGTAATTATAGCTATTGAAACTGTGGTTAATCATTTCCGGTTGTCTTTGTACTTAAAATATTAAAACTTGATGTATTTTGAGTTTGGAGATTCAACTGAGAGGTTCTCCAAGAAAATGTCTGCTTCTCCTGATGAATAAAGATCTTTTATTTCAAGCAGCTTTGTGGCTCCGAATTGCTTTGTTCATTAGTTACAACTATGTAAATCTTAAAGACAGAATTGATCAAACCTCTAACAAGGTAATCGTTTGGTGATAGGCTGGACCTCAGAGAACTTCAGGTACAAGTCTGCAGCTGCTTCCAGTAATTCCAACTCTAATCCTGCTGGATTTTGGAAACCCATATCCCAGTTGCCGCCTTGATCTCCTTGGATATCTTTGTGGAGCTCAAAAAAGCAATATTCATGTTCCACTGAATCTTCAATCACATGGCCTAGCTCAGAGCTTTCAGAAAGCCAGCCATGGAGTCGTACAGCATGGAAACAGGCCCCTTTGGCCCAACTTGCCCATGCCGACCGCCCAATCTTCTCTTGTCCCACCCGCCTGCGTTTAGCTGATATCCCTCTAAGCCTTTCCTTTCCATGTACATGTCTGAATGTTTCTTAAGTGTTGTGATAGTAAATGCCTCAACTACCACCTCTGGCAGCTATTTCCATATACCTACAACCCTTTGTGTAAAAAAAAGTTGTCCATCAGGTGCCCATTAAATCTTTCCCCCTCATCTTAAACCTATGTTCTCTTGTTCTTGATTCCCACTACTCTGGGACAAAGACTGTGCATTTACCCTATCCCTCTCATGATCTTGTATATCCCGAAGGGAATATCCTACAACCTCCTGCGCTTGAAGGAATAAAATTCTAGCCTGCTCAACGTCTCCTCGCCTTGCATGTTCAATCATGCCTCGTACTTTCACAGTCTGTATTAGTTGAGAATAAGATGCGCGAGGAGATGGTTATTCCTGTGAACCCAAAGAGAACGTACCTTCAATATATTCAATGATTCAATGATACTTTATTGTCACCTGTACCAAAGTGCAGACAAATGCTTTATTTTGCATACAACCTGGTAAAATCATGTAGCAGACCTCATCTAGGCAGTACACAAATGTCGCCATGTTTTGGCGTCGACAAAGTTACCGAATAGTCCTATCTCACCTTGGTGCTCAATTGCTTAACACGTAAAATTATGCAGTGTAAAATTGAGTATTAACTAAACCTTGAATGATCCAGGAAAACAGCTATTTCTAGTAGATTTGCATCAGGCAGGAAAATTCAACTCTGGGTGCAATTTATCTTTGTATACCTGACATGATTTTTGAGCCAGTTGCATAATGGGTGACATCATTGCCAAGTGCAAAGCTCATTTTGCAGTATTGCATACTCTCAATTGAATGAAGGGCGGTTAGACCCCGGCAGGCAAAAGAAACGCTTCAAGGACATCAAGAACAGTCTGAAGAAATTCCACATCACATCAAGCAACTGGGAGCACATTGCACTGGACAGGTGCTCCTGGAGGAAATCCATGCAGGAAGGAGCTGCGCTTAACGAAATGTAACTAAGCCGTGTCACAGAGACAAAGCGACAGCACCGTAAGGAGAGAGAGAAGGGGGCTCGACGACTACCATCCACCGCCAGTCTCCACTGCCCCCGTTCCACCAAGGTGTGTGGATCGCGGATCGGCCTCTACAGACATCTGCAGACCCACAAGTAGATCACCCTATGGAGAGGACAGTCATACTCGTTTCGAGTGACCGCCGATGATGATGATAATTGCAGAAGGAAAAACTTGTCCTGCAAGTCAAGAGTGTTTAATTGTCATAAGTACCAGGAATGCAACAATTAAATTCTACTTGCTGCAGCTTTATGGGCTCATTAATACAATAACACAACAAATAAATATACAATAATAAATAACGCAATAAATTAATAATAGCTAATATTGAGGCAAAATGGAAGTATGTAGTGAAACCAAAAAGAAAATGGTTAGTAGATCATTGCTGAGGTTGGGTTATGCTTTAATGTTGTGCAGTGTGGTTGCTGGGAAGAAGTTGATGGTTGGTGGGAAGAAGTTGCTCTTGACCCTGCAGGTCACAGTTCTCAGGGTCCTGTGCCTTCTTCCCAATGGTAGCAGCAGATGAGAGCATGGCCCGGGTGGTGTGAGTCTTTGATGATATTAGCTGCGTTTTTGAGGCAGCACCTCCTGTAGAAACACTTTGCTGGTGGGGAGGTCAGTACCTGTGATGGATCGGGCAATGTCTACCACCTTCTGCAGCCTCCTTCATCATGGGCGTTCAAGTTACAGAACCAGGCCATGATACAACCAGTCAGTATGTCCTCTACCGTACAACTGTAGAAATTTGATAGGGCATTGGGTGATGTACTGACTGTCCTTAGTCTTCTGAGGAAGTGGAGGCCTTGATGAAATTTCTTTGCGATTGCAACAATGTGCTGATCGGAGGACAGATCTTTGGAGATATACCACCAAGGAATGTGAAGCTGTTTACTCCACAGTCGTCCCATCGATGAAGACTGGTTTGTGAATTTCCTCTGCTGAAGTCCACATTCAACTCCATGGTCCTGTTAATGTTGAGAGCAAGATTGTTATTCTGGCACCATTCACTCAGATTAACAATCTCCCTCCTATACTCTGACTCATGGTTACCCATTTTTCATCTAACAGCAGAGTCTAAAGATGGCATTGGAGCCGTGTCTGGCTACACAGACATGGGAACAGAGAGAGTGGAGCAGGGGACTGTGCACACAGCCTTAAGGTGCTCTTGTGTTAATGGTCATTCAAGGAGGAAGTGTTGTTGCCAATTTCTACTTATTATTGGGTATAAACGAGTTCGGTATTCCGAAAAACGCAAGGAATCATGGGATTTGTCAAAGGTTATTCACCATAAAGAAAAAGCGAACGAAGCACTGGCTGAATAAACTGTGTATATATTCTTATCTTTATTCATAATTTATATGTAAAAATATATTTATTCTGAGAAACGGGGGTGCCAGGTAGTGGGAGAGAGGGGTGTAACAGCGAGAGAGGACGACAGGGGAGAGACTGGACCGGCGAAGAGACATTCTCGACTGCTGCGCGCACAGACCAGCTGCTCATTAGCAGCCAGAATCGAACCCGGGTCCCCGGTGCAGCAAGCGCTGCTGAACCGCCACTGGACCACCCCGTCCCACCCGGGGGGCAGCCAGAGACATCCGGGGAGACCCCGGACCGACGGGACACCGGCCCACAGCCAGCGTGGAGAAGAAGCGCCAACCCCAGCTTAACTCCACTTGTCACGCCGGGCCAACCGACAGCCTCGGACCGACGGGACACCGGCGGCCCCAGGCCCATAGCCAGCACGGAGAAGGAGCGGCAATTCCAGCCCAACCCTGCTCCAACTCCAACTCCAGAGGAACCCGCTTCCCGACGGGACGGGGACCTGGGTCTGATCCACCTCCCCCCCCCCCCCCCCCCCCCCCCAGCGAAAGCCGAGCGCCAGCCATCAACGGGGATACACACAAAGAGCTGCAGCAACTCAGTGGGACAGCAACATCCCCAGAGAAAAGAAATGGGTGACGTTTCGGGTTGAGACCCTTCTCTAGAGATGTTGCCTGACCCGCCGAGCCACCGCAGCACCACGTGTGCATCCCCGCTGATGACCGGCGCTCGGCCCTCACCGGCACCGAGGGAGCCAATCGACAGCCACTGGACAATAAACAATAGGTGCAGCAATAGGCCATTTGGCCCTTTGAGCCAGCACCGCCATTCAATGTGATCATGGCTGATCGTCCCCAATCAGTACCCCGTTCCTGCCTTCTCCCCATATCCCCTGACCCCGCAATTTTTAAGAACCCTATCTAGCTCTCTCTTGAAAGCATCCAGAGAACCTGCCTCCACCGCCCTCTGGGGCAGAGAATTCCACAGACTCACCACTCTCTGTGAGAAAAAGTGTTTCCTCGTCTCCGTTCTAAATGGCTTACTCCTTATTCTTAAACTGTGGCCCCTGGTTCTGGACTCCCCCAACATCGGGAACATGTTTCCTGCCTCTAGCGTGTCCAAGCCCTTAACAATCTTGGACAAGGCGAGAGGCACAGCCGACGGTCCCTGGCCCGCCAGGGAATAGCCCCCCCAGGTGCCGGAGCAGAGCCGAGCTGGAGCCAGCGCCTCCCCCCCACGCCGCTTGCATGCCCAGGTCAGCGTCCCCCAGCCCAGGGCCACCTCTGGACACCTCTGGCTGCCCTGGACAGGGATGGGACACCCAGGAAGGGACGGCCCAGCAGCAACACAACAGCGCCCAGCAGCGCCGGAGAACCGGGCACAGCCCCGACTCACGCAGCAGCACGATCTCGCTCACTCACCGAAGCATAAAGCAATAAAAACGATAAAATCATCGTAGCTTTGTGTAAAGGAACAATAAATACGCCTAATTCATAGCTTGAAAGCAGTATTTTCTTACCTAGAAGAATCAAAGCTGGAAAATACGGATGAAATGAAGGTCTATATGTACACAGCTGCTCTGCTTCCAACAATGTTTATGGTGATTGACGTATGACCTGGGCAAGCGCAGTCGGAATACCGAACTCACTTATTCCTAGGGCATATTGTTTGCATTAGATTGGGACTTTGGTAAGGTAACTCCTTTCTGGCCTTCCACATAAAGTACCACCTCTCAGGACACAGGCCCTGAACCCCAAGGCCCTCTAATTTCTCAATGGTCTGACATTCTTGACACTCTATTCCCTGATAACCAAACTACTACAGACCCGCGATGATCTCAACCCACTACCCGTCTTGCTCAGATGCAAGAATTGATGTGGTCCAGGCCTGAGTTAGCATCTTCATGGTACCCAATGAAGGCCCTACCTATCCACCCGTCCTCACATACACCTCTTTCCAACCATCACCCTTGTCTTTTAGCGAATTGATGTTCCCAGTTCTTGGCCCCCAGCTCCTCAGGCCATTATGTTTGCCCCAAAGCCTTTATTCTGATAGTTGGCCCCTGATTTTATGTCACCAACCCCTTTTAGATGTGCAGTACTTAATAGGCATGACTCTAGTGTTTGCTACTATTGTTGATTGGCTCTACAGAATTTGATAGATCTTATTTGACAATATAGCAAGATCTTGTTTCATTTCAGAACCACATTAGAATACGTGCTTCAAATTCTTACATTTCATCAAAGACTGTGCTTTAAACATCTTTATTGGCTGTGAAACTCCCAGGTACATACTGAGGTTACAAAAGGCATTAGGATGATATATGATTTCCTTTTTATTTTCTAACCTCGCTTTATCTAATAGAATGGTATGAATTGTGAAACGCTTTGTGGATATTATAGTGGATATAAGATTTGAGTGGAGAAGGCTGATGGCCAAATGGATGAAGGAGATTTTGTACTGTGTGTTTGTTGTGCATGAGGTAGCTTTATGGATTTGAAGTTCCCATTGCTTTCTGAAATTGTTATAATAGTTACTGGGGTTTCACGGTTTTAAGTACGTTTTTAATTTGGAGTTCCCATTTATGTCTGAAATCTTTATTGTAGTTGCTGGAGTTTCATGGTTTCAAGCAGGATTTTATTTAAGTGGGTCTTTTATTGTCACCTGTACTGAGGTACAGTCCATGCCTTTGTTTTACATTTATCTAAATAGATCAGATATGCCATGCATAAATGTAAGTAAAGTTTTCGTTATTCTGGTTTCGAGACATATGACTGTAAAACATTTTTGACTCTTGATTCTTGACTTGATTCCTCCTTCATCTTTACTGACGAGTAGAAGCAAAGATACTAGAGCAAGATCTATGATCTTTGAGTAGAAGCTTTCTAAACTATTCAGCAGGGGGCAGTGTTAACTAGAATTAAGAAAGATTTTGTTATCACTAAGCAGACCAATCCTTGCTTGCGTGGTCCAGTAGGGAGCAGCATTAATCTACGTGTATTTTCACAGAACACAATTGCCACCTGCAACTCCTCGAGTGGAAAATGGAAAAGAGGTGGAAAATGACTTCTGTGTCTGGTCAGAGAATTTCTGCAACTTGATACCACCCGTTTAAGTTACTGCCATTCGGCAGACTTAGACCTCAAGAGCTCAGTGGGCCAAATCTGCCAACTCTCTCATAGACCCTGTACACAGCTGCTGCACTATTAGTTTTAGATCAGTTGTTGGACTGGTGGCTATTGTTATGGTCCAGCAAAATGGTTAACTCCTTCCCTCCTGCTCACTATAATACTGCCATGCAGCACAGGAACAGGCTCTTTCTGCCCACCATGTCCATACCCACCAGGAAGCACTCATCCATACTAATGCCATTTAGGTTTAGGTTCATTTTAGTCATGTGTACTGAGGTACTGTTAAAAATTTTGTTTTGCATGCTATCCAATCAGGTCAGATACCACTATACATAAATGCAATCAAGCCAAACTCAAGTACAATGGGTGGAGTGAAGGAGTGCAGAATATAGTTAAAAGAACAAAAGGACACAAAGTGCTGGATAACTCAGCAGATCAGGCAGCATCTCTGGAGAACATGAATTGGTGATGTTTCAGGTCGAGACCTGCAGACTGAAGAAGGGTCTCGACCCGAAACGTCACCTATCCATGTTCTCCAACGATGCTGCCTTACTGTGCTTTTTTGTGCATTGACCAGCATCTGCAGTTCTTTGTTTCTGCAGAATATAGTTCTCAGCATTACAACAGTTCCAGAGACAAAGTCTAATGTCCGCAAAGAGGTAGAGGAGAATCAGATTGTACCAACCTTGGGTCTGCAGCCTTCCATGCCGATTGATTTGTCCTCGAATGCTCGTGTTTGGTCTCTTTACGTGTTTCCACTGATTTTCTGTCACAATGGATCTGTGGCTTTCCTCAAGGACAACATGCAGAGTTACAAGCTCTGGCAGACAATTCACTCATTAGGTGCCAAATAGTCAAGCCCTTTCCCAACACCTGAAAGTTCCTGAATAATTTTGTACGTTACCAATGGAGGAACATCCACATTGAGCAACATTGGAACAGAGAAAGAAACCAAGGATAGATCATGAAAAGCCACTCTGGGTGGCACAATGGCACAGCGGTATAGCTGCTGCCTCGCAGTGCAAAAGACCCGGGTTCATTTGGAGTTCCTGGTCTCTATGTGGGGTTTGTACATTCTCCTTGGGACAGCGTGGGTTTTCTCCTGGTGCTCCGAATTCCACTCACATTGCAAACACATGCAGGTTTGTAGGTCAATTGGCTTCTGTAAATTGTCCCAAGTGTGCAGGATATAGAACTGGTGGGCCAAAGGGCCTGTTTCCACACTGTATCTCCAAACTAAACTAAACCAAAAATCCCCAAAATACTGCAGATGCTGGAGATCTTAAATAAAAGAAGAAAATGCCACAAACAATCAGCGCATCAGGCAGCATCTATGGAAAGAGAAACAGTTAATATTTTAGGTTCTGGATCCTCCATTGATACTGGGAAAGAGAAAAAAATAGTTAATATAGGTAGCAGAGAAGCTGGGGGAGGGTGAATAGAGTGAAATAGACAGATTGGAATCATATTGAATAACATTTTCTGTTTACGTAGTACATTGGAAAGTACAAGAACAGGCCCTTCAGCCCACAATGTCGGCGCTAACCATGATGCCAAGATGAACTAGTCTCATTTACCTGCACATGATTCATATCCCTCTAATCCCTGCATATCCATGTGCCTATCCTCTTAAACGGCACAATCATATCAGACTTCACCACCACCCCCTGACAGCACGTTCCAGGCACCACCACCTCAGTATAAAATAACTTGCCTCACACATCTATCTATACATAACTAAAGCTCTGATCTAGTGCTCTTCCGGTTTGCACGGTTTTTCTATTTGCGCAAAAACGGTACGCGATAACTCTATGATTTTTCGCCAGCTCACTCACTGTTCTCCTGTGCTGCGAGTGCACCAAGTTTCGTTCCAATCGGTGGTATAAGGTAAAAGTGAGCGAGGTTTAAAAATCGTAAAAACCGCACGTGCGCAGATCGATCTTCTCCCCTGCCAGTCAGCGCCTGTGCGGATTGGTCTCTTCTCATGTAACTTCGTGGGACGTCCGCACCTTCCTGCGCCATCGTGCCTTTACTGGAGCTGAGGGAGGCTGGCGGAGGTCTCCAACTGGACAGTTTTCGGAGGGACCGGAAGCGACCTGGCCTGGGAAGCGGTGAATCTGATCCCGGCGTAGTAGAGCGTCCAGCGCCCGCTGTGTCCCAAACGCACCGCCAACGTAACGCCCGCAGCTCCAGCCCCTTCTCTGGTCCTCCTCGCTGGCTCCTGCCCCCTCCCCCGTGATACCCCGCTCTCCCCCATGGCTCTTCCCCCGTCTTTTCTCCGAGCTCTCCCCGCCACCCATACTAACCTGTTTTTTTTCTTTCCCAGTTCTACTAAAGGGTCCTGACTATCTCTCTAATCACAGATGCTGCCTGGCCTGCTAAATGCTTGTGGCATTTTCTGTTCATTTCATCTTCTTGATTTACATTTACTTTGGAATTCATTGCCAGGATTGAAGAAGGGTCTCGACCCGAAACCTCACCCATTCCTTCTCTCCAAAGAATCATCTGCTCTCATCTGCTCTCCAGCAGGACCTGCTAAGTATTTCCAACAATTCCTGTTTTTTATTAAAGGACATGAGATGTTATTTGCATTGTTAAAAAAATGATGAACGGGATGCACAACACCTCATATTTCGCTTGGGCAGCTTATACCCCAGCAGTATGAACATTGACTTCTCTAACTTCAAGTAATCCTTGCTTTCCCTCTCTCTCCATCCCTCCATCTTCCCAGTTCTTTGACCAGTCTGCCTGATTACATTTTATCTCCTTGGCACCTTCTCCCAGCTAACAATGATCTATTCTACATTTCCCTTGATCTATATCTCTTTTGATGTCTCATTTTCACACCTCACCCTTCCTTATCCTTCCTTATCTCTGTGCCTCCCTTTCCCCTGACGTTTAGTCTGAAGAAGGGTTTCGACCTGAAACGTCACCCATTCCTTCTATCCAGAGATGCTGCCTGTCCCGCTGAGTGACTCCAGCATTTTGTGTCTATCTCTAGGATACCAAAACAGTCCAGCCATCATGTGCTCCGTTCCCACAAGGTCAGTCATGACCAGAGTAGCAATCTATGCTATGGATAAAAAGATTGGGGACCCCAGTATGTACTTTATAAACTGCACAAAATCCAGCAGAGCTTTTCAGTGCATGATGGGGTGCCGTGATGCTAGAGATACTACCATTTGAATGAGCTATTAAAATGAAGGCCTGCTTGGCCATTCAGGTGGATGTAAAGGAATCCATGGTCCTATTTCAAATAAAGTCAGGTAGCGTTCCATTGGGCATTCGCCAATATTTATTTCTCAACTAACATCACTGAAATGTATTTTATAATCCCCAATTAATTTCTGTTATAATGTAATGACAAAGGAACTGCAGATGCTGGTTTATAACAGAGATAGACACAAAATGCTGGAGTAACTCAGTGGGTCTGGTAGAATCTCTGGCAAAAAATGGATTGGCGATGTATCGGGTTGGGCCCCTTCTTAGACACCACCAAATAAGAATGGATAATGCTGGAAATACTAAAGGGCCTGTCCCACTTTCACAACCTAATTCACAACCTTTTTTAGTCGTGGACATTTTTCATCAGGCTAGAAAAAACGCCCCGACCTACTTGATGCCACGAGTACCTACGACTAGCATCAGGGCCTGCTACAACCTACCTACGACCTCCTACGACCTCGTGACGAAGCTGCAAGTATGAGTCAAGGGCAAACTCGGCAGAGGTCGTGAATTAGGTTGTGAAAGTGGGATAGGCCCATCAGAACTGCCCCCTCCATCGACACCTGTAATTCAAGACTAAAAACGTATCTATACTCCCAAGCCTTTCTTGACGTCCTCTGAGCGAGGGCTATATGTATATACTAGACCAAGAGCAGACCCATTGGGTCTGGACCCCCAACGTGCTTCAGACCCCAGGGTCTGGTCCCCGAACGTGCGGCAGCAGCCGTAATGGTGGCTGGCCAGCAGGAGGCGACAAAATGAGTTTCCCGAACGTGCGGCAGCAGCCGTTATGGTGGCTGGCCAGCAGGAGGCGACGAAATGAGTGAGTGTGGGGGGGATGGATTTTATTTTAAAATGTATACATAAAAATGTCTAAATCTAATAAGGAGTGTGTTAGGGTATGTAAAAGTGTAATGTCTAGCGAAATGGAAACAATCGCGGAGTTTTCGCGTGTGGTTTTGGCGGAGCAAGGAATCAAAGGGCAAATGTGACACCCACAAATAAATAAACACATCCACACACACACAGAGTTTTAATAATATATAGATGTATGTAGTTTGTTTGTTTATACTATTCTTATAACAAATGTAAAGCACTTTGGCCAACGAGAGTTGTTTTTTAAATGTGCTATATAAATAAATGTGACTTGACGACTTGACTTTAGCAGGTCAGACAACATCTATAAAGAAAAAACAGAGATAACATTTCAGGGCAATGAATTTCCAATGACAAAATCTCATTGTTCTAGTTCATATGTTCTGGTTCATCTGTATGTTATAAAGAAACACTCTTGATCTGAAACGTTGCCTGTTTCTCTCTCCACTGGTGCTTACTACCTGTGTGTTGTTGCAGCATTCTCTGCTTTTAATTTCAGCATCTTCAAGCATTTGCCTTTTGATTACGATCAAAATGCACTGCGTTTGTTACTCCCAAGATGAGGTGTTCTTTAGAGAACGGGGGTACCCCTCTTCTATCACAGATGAGGCCCTCACACATGTCTCCTCTGTATCCCATTGTTCTACTCTTGCTCCCCCTCCCCCCCCATTTGCAACAGGGACAGAGTCCCCCTAGTCCTCACCTTTTACTCCATCAGCCGTCGCATACAGCACATAATCCTTCGACATTTTCGTCACCTCCAATGGGGTCCCACCACTCGGCACATCTTCCCACCTCCACCCCTTTCTGCTTCCCATAGCGACCGTTCCCTCCCTGGTTCACTCATCCCTTCCCACCCAAACCACTCCTTCACCTGGAACTTTCTTCTGCAACCGCAGGAGATGCAACACCTGTCCTTACACCTCCCCCCTCAACTATATCCAGGGACCCCAACAGTCTTTTCAGGTGAGGCAGAGGTTCACTTTACCTCCTCCATCCTCATCTACTGTATCTGCTGTTCTCAGTGTGAGCTCCTATATATCGGTGAGACCAAGCACAGACTGGGCGATCATTTCACTGAACACCTACGCTCAGTCCGCCTTAGAGTCAGAATCATAGAGTGATACACCGTGGAAACAGGCCCTTCGGCCCAACTTGCTCACACTGACCGACATGTCCCAGCTACACTAGTCCCACCTGCCTATATCCCTCCAAACCTTTCCTATCCATGTCCCAGTTACACTAGTCCCACCTGCCTATATCCCTCCAACCCTTTCCTAACTGTTTCTTAAATGTTGGGATAGTCCCTGGCTCAACCTCTCCTTTATAGCTCAGACCCTCTAGTCTTGACAACATCCTTGCAAATCTTCTCTGTACTCTTTCCAGCTTGACAATATCTTTCCTATAACATGGTGTCCAGAACACCACCGTGGCCTACACAATCTCCCTTATGCAAAACATTTTAACTCCCATTCCCACACTGACTTTTCTGTCCTCGGCCTCCTCCACTGGCAGAGTGAGGCCACATGCAAATTGGAGGAACAGTACCTCATATTTCTCTTGGGCAGCTTACAACCCAACAGTATGAATGTTGATTTTTCTAATTTTGAAGTAAACCCTGCATTTCCCCCCTCCCTTAGCCATTCTACTAGTTCCACTGTTCACATCCCTGCATCCTTTCATTATCACCTCTTCCCCAGCCAACAATGGACCATATGTGCTTCACTCTTCCTAGGTCATCTATTGCCAGCCCTGATTTGTTCTGGCCTTTTCCTACCTTCAGTTTCCCCCCTCCCCCTCTACTTTCAGTCTGAAGAAGGGTCCCGACCTGAAACGTCGGCCATCTTTTTTCTCTAGAGTTGCTGCCTGACCCACTGAGTTTCTCCAGCATTTGGTGCCTATCTGCACTGGCTGCAAAACATTTTGGTGCATTAGACCTTGGCCCCATTCTCTTCTCCCTGTATATGCTCCCCTTAGGCCAAGTCATTGAAAGGCACGGCATTTCCTTCCATTGCTATGCAGACGATACACAACTCTATCTCCCTCTGAAGCCCAAAAAACAATCAAATCTGTTTAACCTTACCCACTGCCTCGAGGATATAAAGTGTTGGATGGTCCAGAACTTCCTCCAACTAAACGAGAGTAAGTCTGAGGTCATCCTTCTCGGCCCTTCGGACTCAATCAAAATGATAGCAGGCAGCCTTGGAAGCCTTACTCCACTAGTCAAACCTCACGTCAAAAACCTTGGCGTGATATTTGACTCAGCACTGAAATTTGACAAACAAGTCAATGCCGTGGTAAAAGCTAGCTTCTTTCAGCTTCGGACGATAGCTAAAATAAAACAATTCCTCCACTTTGATGACCTCGAAAAGATCATCCACACATTTATCTCCTCCTGCCTACATTACTGCAATTCCCTTTACACTGGCATCAGCCAATCTTCCCTGTCCCGTCTGCAACTGATCCAAAACGCCGCAGCGAGACTCCTGACGGGCACCCGAAAAAGGGACCACATCACCCCGATCCTGGCCTCTCTCCACTGGCTCCCTGTGCGGTTCCGTATACATTTCAAGATCCTCCTCTATATCTACAAAGCCCTCAATGGGCTTGCCCCCACCTAAATTGAAAGTCTTCTCACCCACCACTCCACCTCCAGGTCCCTCAGATCGGCCGACTTGGGGTTGCTGAATATCCCGCGGTCTAGGCATAAGCTCAGGGGCGACCACGCCTTTGCGGTTGCAGCTCCTAGACTGTGGAACAGCATCCCCCTTCCCATCAGAACTGCCCCTCCATCGACTCCTTTAAGTCAAGACTAAACACTTATCTATACTCCCAAGCCTTTCTTGACATCCTCTGAGCGAGGGCTATATGTATATATGTATGTAGTTTGTTTGTTTATATTATTCTTATAACAAATGTAAAGCACTTTGGCCAACGAGAGTTGTTTTTTAAATGTGCTATATAAATAAATGTGACTTGATTTGACTTCACTAGACATAAAAATGCAAGGCTCCTTTGCATAAAAATGAGAGGTAGAGAAGCAGAGCCCTTTAACAAAGAGTTTCAGAACATAAGGCTGAAGAAACGGCTGGGCACGTGATATTTGTAGTGTGGTTATTGCTTTAAGTCAGTCACCCTTTAAGAACTGGGTCATATCACTAAATGCACCCTGGTCTGCAACAATGTTTACAGAACTTTCTAGAGACAATCTGTGAATAAACCTTGGCTAAAGTTGGGCATTATTTGAGCACTGTTTCCACCATGTATCGACTTGCACACTCTGCAGGTTAAGAACTAAATCAACACACATTTACTGCCAATGAGGATGATGTGTTTAAGAATCCCAGTCATTAAAAATGATTAAGTCGTCTAGGTTGACCACATGACTGTATTGCAAGAGTGAATCTGAGAAGCTCATGATTAATTGGAGCAAGTCTGAGGTGCAGACTTGAGAATGTGGGAACAAAGTTAGTGCCTACTGAAACTCTTTGTGAAAAAAAAGGTAAGCCTAGTAACTGCCAAAGTGGGACAAGACAAAATGGCAGTCCACTCCCAGACCATGATGTGAGAAATCTCAGTAGTTATTAAAAATATAGGACTCAGTTATGCATTAAAGATCATAACTGAAATAGAAATTAAGGGTGAGAGTCGACGCAAAATGGTGGAGGAAATCAACAGGACAGGCAGCATCTCTGGAGAGAAGGAATGGGCGACTTTCAGGTCGAGACCTTGAAGAAAGGTCTCGACTCAAAACATCACCCATTCCTTCTCTCCAGAGATGCTGCCTGTCCTGTTGAGTTCCTCCAGCACTTTGTGTCTATCTTCGGTTTAAACCAGCATCTGCAGTTCCTTCCTACACAATCTGTGCGAGAGTGCCTGAAACAAGGGCGTATGCAAATACAAGAAGATAATGCTGATGGTCGAACAGGGCCAGATACTTATGTGACTTTAGCAAACATGTTTACAACCCATTGATTGATCAACCATTGTCCCATTTAAGAGTGGGGACACGAGAGACTGATGAAATGTCACATTTAAATTCATTACCCTCAGTTCTTTGACTGCTCTTGAGTGCTCCAATTAGAATTTGGTATGTGAAGGGTTAACATCAATTTGGTGATTCTGGGCACAATCTCGATATTCTGCTGACCCCAGCTTATACAAAGGGCAGGCTGCAGCTGGGAATTAGGTTTCAAGCCCAGGGGCAGGACATGTGTAGACAGACAGAGAAAACAATGCAGGCCTTGTAATTCATTTTTTTCATTAATCATTAGAGACCCACTGTCGCTAAAAATAACACAGCAGAATTTTCAGTTTATTCTGACCAACACTGTTAACCCTATCAATTCCATCAGAGTAACCCATACCAAGCCCTTCTTTGCCTGCAATCCTACCAGTTAAGCAACACCTTGTTTCAAATTTCCTATCCTTGTTTTCAAATGCCTTACTGACATCACCTCTCACTTTTCTTTGTGACCTTTTCCAGCCATATAATTTGCCAATATATCTCTGCAGACAGACACAAAATGCTGGAGTAACTCAGCGGAACAGGTTCTGGAGAGAAGGAATGGGTGACATTTCGGGTTGAGCCCCTTCTTCAGACTGCGAGTCAGGGGAGAGGGAAACTGGAGATGTGGAACGGTACAAAGAGAACGTAAGGTGTGAAAAGGACAGATCAAAGTAGACATTATCAAGGAAATATAGGATTCATTGTTGGCTGAGGGGAAGGTGACAACGAGGCATACAATCAGTAAAATTAATCAGGATGACAGTGAAACTAGTCGAGAACTATGGCGGGGAGGGACGGAGAGAGAAGGGATGCAAGGGTTACTTGAGGTTAGAAAAATCAACATTCATACCACTGGATTGTAAGCAAAATATTTCCCTCTTTGCAGTCGCAGGGGCAACATATAAACCTCGTACAGACAGCACTCGTATCAGGATCGAACCTGGGACGCTGGTGCTGTAAGGCAGCTGCTCTACCATTGCGCACTACGCCACCCGGGTAGGTGATGTTTTGAGTCAGGACCCTTCTTCAGACTTTTTACCTATCCAAATATATTAGCTACCTACCTGAATATCATATTCTGTGGCTTAGTGCCAAATGTTATTTAATAAAACTCTCGTGGATCACCTTGGGGTGTTTTACTATAATGGTGGTTATTACTGTTGAAACTTTTGATTTATCATTCTGCAGTTGCAATTTGTTCTCCAGTGCTAAGTCCAATGGCCAATGATTCCATGAATGGAGGGAACCAAAGTGGGGTCCATCCAGTGTTTTTTTTACCAGTCTAAGCAAATCCACTTTCCAGCAGAAATCACAGGAATGTGCACCTCTATTTTACTATCTACAACATGCCTGAGATCTTTACTTTTGAAGCATCTGTTGGATGATTGGAAACATAACAACTAATCTGTGTGTAGAAAGGTCCCAGAAATAACTCAGTGATCATCAGAAATTATTTTTTTTGTAAAAATTGCATTAGGGTTAAATATTGGCCACAATATCTGGAAAAAAATCTCACCTCATTATCAACATTTATTAATCATGAAGATGCAGAAGGATTGTCATCGACTTACAAAGTGCAATAGGCTATAGATTGATCTCTACAGCTTTCAGGGTGTCAAACATAGGGCCTTCATTCAAAAAAGTGGATAGAAAACAGAACTGCAGGATGTTCATGTAGAAACAAAGAACTGCATGTGCTGGTTAATGCCAAAGAAAGAAACAAAGTGCTGGAGTACCTCAGCAGCTCAGGCAACTTCTCTGGAGAAAATGATGGGTGACGTTTCAGGTTTGGAGCCTCCTGAAGAAGTCTGAATAAAGGCCTCAGCCAGAGATGCTACCTGACCCGCTGAGTTACTCCAATATTTTCGGTCTCTTCAGTATAAACCAACATCTGCAGTTCCTTCCTACAGTCTCATTATTAAACCTCTCTTATACAATGACAGACCCAAACCAACCAGTACAATACATCTGCATCCAAAGATGAATCTGAACCAAAATCCATCACAATAATTCCCATCACTAGTATCGTGGAACTCTGTGTTCTCCCATTATAGGGAGTTTGGTCTCTTTACCATACTCCCTATAAACACATTATTCCGTCGTCAAATTCTGCTATAACTCCATTTACAAGTTTGCATCTCTGGAGTAAAAGGATGGGTAATGTTTTGGGTTGGGACCCTACTGACCAAAAACATCATTCATCCTTTTTCTCCAGAGATGCTGCCTGACCAGCTGAGTTAGTTCAGCACTTTGTGTCTATCTTTGCAGGCTGTTCAGTCTGATCTCAGTAGTATAAGAAGCACTGTAGTCTATTATAAAGACCTTTGCTAAAAGTTCCACTCAAGAGGTAAATGTGCAAAAGTAAAGCACATGGGGTTGAGGACAAGATACTTACATTAATTGAAAACCGGTTAACAAGCAGGAAGAATAGAGGAGGAATAAATTAGTTGTTTTAAGGGTGGCAGGCAGTGAATAGTGGAGTTACAGAGGGATCATACCTGGGTCCCGGTGAATCACTACATGTCTCAATCATTTCTGTGAGGAACAAAATGCAATATTTCTAAGTTTTCCAATTGCATGAAACTGGGTGGAATCATAGTTTTACAGAAACATGGAAACTAGTTGCAGGAGGAGGCCATTTGGCCCTTCGAGCCAGCACCACCATTCATTGTGATCATGGCTGATCATCCACAATTAGTAATCCGTGCCTGCCTTCTCCCCATATCCCTTGATTCTGCTAGCCTCTAGAGCTCTATCTAACTCTCTTTTAAATTCATCCAGTGAATTGGCCTCTACTGCTTTTTGTGGCAGAGAATTCCACAAATTCACAACTCTCTGGGTGAAAAAGTTTTTTCTCATCAGTTTTAAATGGCCTCCCCTTTATTCTTAGACTGTGGCCCCTGGTTCTGGACTCCCCCAACATTGGGAACATTTTTCCTCCATCTAGCTTGTCCAGTCCTTTTATAATTTTATATGCTTCTAAAAGATTTCTTCTCATCCTTCTAAATTCCAGTGTACACAAGCCCAGTCTTTCCAATCTTTCCTCATTTGACAGTCCCGCCATCCCGGGGATTAACCTCGTGAACCTACGCTGCACTGCCTCAATAGCAAGGATGTCCTTCCTCAAATTAGGAGACCAGAACTGCACACAATACTCCAGATGTGGTCTCACAAGGGCCCTGTACAACTGCAGAAGGACCTCTTTTCTCCTATACTCAAATCCTCTCGTTATGAAGGCCAACATGCCATTAGCTTTCTTCACTGCCTGCTGTACCTGCATGTTTACTTTCAGTGACTGGTGTACAAGGACACCCAGGTCTAGTTGCACTTCCCTTTTTCCTAATCTGACACAATTGAGATAATAATTTCCCTCTGTGTTCTTGCCGCCAAAGTGGATAACATCACATTTGTCTACATTACACTGCATCTGCTATGCATCTGTCCACTCACTCAACCTGTCCAAGTCACCCTGCAACCTCCTCGCATCCTCTTCGCAGTTCACACTGCCACCCACCTTTGTGTCATCTGCAAATTTGCTAGTGTTACTTTTAATCACATCATCTAAATCATTGTTATATATTGTATATAGTTGTGGCCCCAGCACCGAGCCTTACGACACTCCACGTGCCACCGCCTGCCATTCTGACAGGGACCTGTTTATTCCTACTCTTTGTTTCATGTCTGCCACCAATTCTCTATCCATGTCAATACCCTACCCCCAATACCATGTGCTCTAATTTTGCCCACTACTCTGCTGTGTGGGACTTATCAAAGGCTTTCTGAAAATCCAGATACACTACATCCACTGGCTCTCCTTCATCCATTTCACTTGTCACATCCTAAAAAATTCCAGAAGATTCGTCAAGCAGGATTTCCCCTTCATAAATCCATGCTGACTTGGACCAATCCTTTTACTGCTATCCAAATGCGCCGTTATTACTTCTTTAATAATTGACTCCAACATTTTCCCCACCACTGATGTCAGGCTAACTGGTCAATAATCCCCCATTTTCTCTCTCCCTCCTTTCTTGAAAAGTGGGATAACATTAGCTACCCTCCAATCCACAGGACTGATCCTGAATCTACACAACATTGGAAAATGATTACCAATGCATCCATGATTTCCAGAGTCACCTCCTTGAGTACCCTGGGAAGCAGACCATCGGGCCTTGGGGGTTTATCAGCCTTCAGTCCCATCAGACTACCTATTTCTCGCCTAATGCAAATTTCTTTCAGTTCCTCTCTCCCTAGATCCTCTGTCCTCTAGTACATCTGGGAGATTGTTTGTGTCTTCCTTAGTGAAGACTGAACCAAAGTACCTGTTCAACTCTTCTGCCATTTCCTTGTTCCCCATAATACTTTCACCTGTTTCTGCCTTCAAGGGACCCACATTTGTCTTTACTAATCTTTTTCTCTCAACATACCTAAATAAGCTTTTACTAGTCTTCTTTATATTCTTGGCCAGCTTACCCTCGTACTTCGTCTTTTCAACCCGTATTGCCCTTTTTGTTACCTTCTGTTGTCCTTTGAAAGTTTCCCAATGCTCTGGCTTCCCACTACTCTTTGTTATGTTATACACCTTTTCTTTTAGTTTTCTTCCATCCCTAACTTCCCTTTTCCGCCACGGTTGCCTCTTACTTTCTTCCTCTTTGGAATAAAATGATCCTACATCTTCTGGATTATGTTCAGAAATTCCTGCCCTTGTTGTTCCACCGTCATTTCTGCTAGGATCTTTTTCCAGTCAGCTCCAGTCACCTTGGCCAGCGCCTCTCTCATGCCTTCATAGTCCCCTTTGTTCAACTGCAACACTGACACTTCTGATTTAACCTTCTCCCTTTCCAATTGCAGATTAAAAGTTATCATATTATGGTCACTACCTCCTAGTAGTTCCTTTACCTTGAGTTTCCTTATTAAATCTGGTTCATTAGACAACAGTAAATCCAGAATTGCCTTCTCTCTGGTAGACTCCAGTACAAGCTGCTCTAAGAATCCATCTCGGGAGCACTCTACAAACTCCCTTTCTTGGGGTCCAGAACCAACATGATTTCCCCAGTCTACCTGCATATTGAAATCTCCCATAACCACAGTGGCATTATGGAAAATTCAAAGAGGATTCTAGGCTATGTAGGGAATTTGAATGAATGGTCAAATATATGATAGATTTGGCATATAATGGATTTGGGTATAGTTTAGCATTTTGATTGGGAAAGCATCCGGGAGTGGCGGCGCTGCCTGGCAACTGCAGCTCGCCTGCAGTCCATCTGTTTTTTCTTTTTTTGTTGTTTTCTTTTGTCCTGTTTTGGTTGGATTTGGTTTGTTAGGTTGTGTATGTGTGTGGGGGGGGGGGGTGGGAGAAACATGGTTTTGGTCTCTTCCTTCGGGGTGATGCGAATTTGTCTTGTCATGTCCCCCGTCTCCATCTGCGCTGAGGCCTAATGGCGGAGCTGGCGGCCTCCGACTGGGACCGACCCCGGGGCTCCGGAGCCAGAGCCAGCCAGGACTTACCAGCGCGAGGCTGGCCGACTTCGGGGCTGTGGCGGCGTTCCGGCCCGACTTCGGGGCTGTGGCGGCGTTCCGGCGGTGCCCCGACTTCGGAGCTGTGGCGGCGTTCCGGTGGCGGCGGCCCGACTTCGGAGCTGTGGCGGCGTTTCGCCGTTCTAGCGGCGGCCCGACTTCGGGGCTGTGGCGGCGTTCCGGCGTTCCAGAGGCGGCCCGACTTCGGGGCTGTTGCGGCGTTCCGGAGCGGCGACCCGACTTCGGGGCTGTGGCGGCGTTCCAGCGGCGGCCCGACTTCGGGGCTGTGGCAGCGTTCCGGCGGCGGTGGCCCGACTTCGGAGCTGTGGTGGCATTCCGGCAGCGGCGACCTGACTTCGGAGGCCTTGCTGCGGGCCCGGTGGATGGCATCGTCTGGAGCTCGCAGGTCGCAGGTTGGTGGCCTGTTTTTCCGGAGCTCCCGCGGCAACAGCTTCGTCCGCTGGACTGGAGGGCGGCAGCTTCGGCAGCTTCGGCAGTTTCGACCACCCCGGGCCGCAAAGTTTAACCGGCCCATTCGCGGAGCTCGGATTCAGCCACGGGACTGACTTACTTACCATCACCCGGCGGGGTCAAAACATCGGAAGCCTGGATCGCCTCAGCGCAGAGGGAGAACAAGGAGGGAAGAGCCAAAGACTTTAAGACTTTTGCCTTCCATCACAGTGAGGAGGTGCCTGGTGAACTCACTGTGGTGGATGTTAAATTTGTGTTTATTGTGTGTTTTTGTTATTTTATTATATGTATGACTGCAAGGCATGAAATTTCGTTCAGACCGAAAGGTCTGAATGACAATAAAGGATAATTCATGCATTCGCAAGGGCAAATCATTTTTCAGAGATAATAGATTGGGAAATGATGATATACTAAGGGATCTTGATATCTCTCGCAACAGTCAGTGGAAGCAAACATGAAGGTGTAGCTAACACTTACAAAGGTAAATGGGATGTTGAACTTTATTTCAAGAGGTTTTGGGTAAATGAGCAAGGATATCTTCTGATCATTATGTAGTACCTGGTGGGGCCACACCTGGAATATTGTGTGCAATTCTGACCTCCTGACCTAAGAAAATATATACTTGTCTTAGAAGGAATGCAGCAAAGGTTCATACTACTGATTCCTGTAATGATGGTTGTCTTATGCAGACATATTGGATAGACTAGACCCATATCCACTCGACTTTAAAAGAACAAAGAGAACTCATTGAAATGTCCAAAATGCCAATAGGTTTGATACATACAGAACATTTCCTCTACGTAGGCGGTTTGGAACCATGGGTCCAGGATATGGGTTAAGACTTTTATGTGAAGAATCTGTTTCACTCAGAGGGTGGTGAATTGGTGGAATTCTATAGCACAGAAACTGCTGGAGGCTGTCGATTAATATATTTAAGAAGGAAATAGACTTCTAAACACAAAAGGCAAGAAGCATTTTGAGGAGAGAACTGCTCTCTGCTCCAACATTTTGCTGCCTAATTAGAGAGAGAATCACCATGATCATGTCGAACAGTAGAGCAGGCTTGAAAGGCTGAATGGCTTAATTCTTTTCCAAATTTTCTGTTTCATCATTGCCCAGAGAGGGCAACTTAAATATGATTCCTCCACAAGGGTGGTTCTGAGTATCAACCAAGATCTTGAGAGTGTTGGACTCATGATTTTCTGGACAAGAAGGAAGAGTGCTACTGACATAAGAAGATCTAACTAATGTAATCTTTTCCGAATCTCTTACTCTTCCCAATGATTGAATCAAAGGAAAGGTAGAGATAGGAACGGCTTGTTGGCTGTTGGAGTTAAATAACGTGGAAACAGGCCCTTCGGCCCAACATGCCCACGCCGACCAACATGCCCCATCTACACTAGTCACACCTGCCTGCTTTTGTACCCTATCCCTCTATATCAATCCTATCCATGTACCTGTCCAAAGTTTTCTTAAATGTTGTGATAGTACCTGCCTCAACTATCTCCTCCGGCAGCTTGTTCCATACACCCACCACCCTTTGTGTAAAAAAGGTACCCCTCAGGTTCCTATTAAATCTTTCCCCCCTCACCTTAAACCTATGTCCTCTGGTTCTCAGGTCCCATATTCTGTGTATTTACCTGATCTATTCCTCACATGATTTTGTACACCTCTATAAGATCAACCCTCATCCTCCTGCGCTCCAAGGAATAGAGTTGCAGCCTACTCAACCTCTCCCTAGAGCTCAGTCCCTCGAGTCCTGGCAACATCCTGGTAAATCTTCGAACCCTTTCAAGCTTGACAACATCTTTGCTATAACGTGGTGACCAAAACTGAACATAATACTCTAAATGTGGCCTCACCGATGACTTATATAACTGTAACATGACCTCCCAATTTCTATACTCATTCTGAGCCCTTCAACTAGAAAGCACAGTCTTTGTGTATTTTAGGTATTCTGCCCATCGCCCCTAAAGACCAACGACTTTGAAATGTGGTGACAATGGTAAAGTTTGATATCCAGTAAATAATTTTCAGATAGCTAAGGTTCCAGAAACAGCAATGAGATAATGACCAGACCATCTATGATAAGTGAAGTTGTTTAAGATATAAATATTGACTAGGATAACAGGGAAAAGATTTTTGCTGCTATCAGAATAATTCCATGGGATCACTCATGACCAGGTGAGAGGACAAATAAGACCTCAGTTTCTCATCTGAAAGACAGATTTTGTGCTCAGGTTTCCAGAGTGGAAATTGAACAAACAGCCTCTTAACTGAGAGGTGTAAGAGCTGCCACTGAGCCAGGTCTGCATTTCTCTTGGTAACTAACAACTATAATTGTGCTGGTGGGTCCACTTAGAAATGAATAGGATGTTGCCATTTCTTTACCTTCACTTTTGAGATTGGGAATCTATGCATCTGTTTGATTCAGGCCCGGAGGGGTTGGGAGCAATTAAAAAAAACAGCTGGAGCAAAGTTGGCCTTTGATGTTGATTTTTTTTAGCTGCACTTTATTGTTTATCCCTTTTTTTTCCCTCTCTCTCTCTCATGAGTGTGTGTAAATGACGGAGCATGGTTGAAATGCCTGTTCTTCTCTAAGTAATTAACAGCAAGCCATTCACTCTTCAGGCTTGATCCTGTGCTCCCATGGCATTCAGTCAGCTTGAAGGGCAATATTTGCAGAGCATGAATTTGTGTCAATTCCATACCGAAGACAAGGTGCAGAGAAGGCTAAAATATATTTTATTCCTAACCTCTATTTTCTGCCAGCAGTAGTAACTAAGAATAAAGTCTGCCCTTTGGCCCTGACTTTGTTTGATGTAGTAGGATTTCCCATGCATGTGCACTAAAATCTCCATCCTTCAAATGACCACAATGACATTGCTCTTTTGCAATGTGCACGTTTGGCCTCTTGCGCAACTCCATTTTCTATTTTCCAATATGACACGATACGATGCGATAGAACTTAATTTATTCCAGGAAGGAAATTGGTCAACCAGGAGGAAAGTTGGTCAAATATTAGTAGTTAGCAATTAACAATATTAGCAGTTCTTCTCTCTACCGCCAAAGCAAAAGCTCCAAAATTATTCCTCAATGTCCCTGTTGTTGCTCTCTCTTTTCTAAAACCTATCTCTTTGCTTTGTCTCCATCTTTGGCTCAATCTTCATTGTTGTTTAATAACACCGCATCAATATAGAGTCAAGGTTTGTTGGCTGATAGAGTCATACAGCGTGGAAACAGGCCCTTCGGCCCAACTTGCCCACACCGACCAACATGTCCCATCTACAGTAGTCCTACCTGCCTGCGTTTGGCCCATATCCCTCTAAACCCTCTAAATCTTATCCATGTACCTGTCTAATTGTTTTTTACACATTGCAATAGTCCCTGCTTCAACTACCTCCTCTGGTAGCTCGTTCCATACACCCACCACCCATTGTGTGAAAAAGTTACCCCTCAGATTCTTGATAAATCATTCCCCCTTCACCTTAATCCTGCGTCAGCTGGTTCTCCATTCCCCTACTCTGGGCAAGAGACTCTGTGCGTCTACCCGATAGATTCCTCTCATGGTTTTATTCACCTCTATCAGATCACCCCTCATCCTCCTGCACTCCACGGAATAGAGTCCCAGCATACTCAACCCATCCCTATAGTTCAGACCCTCGAGTCCTGGTAACAAGCTTGTAAATCTTCTCTGTACCCTTTTACAATTTATGACATCTTTCCAATAACATGGTGCCCAGAACTAAACACAATACTCTAATTGCGGCCTCTCACCATTGTCTTTTATAACTGTATTATTTCAGTGCAATGATTACTTCATTGAAGGTACGTTGAATGTGGAAGTTTTTCCGATTAGTTTCATACTTTTCCTGAATTGAAAGCCCAGTCTAGCCACAGAAGATTATGAATATTCTTCGGGTTTTAACTTGAGCTGTAAATCAGGAATTCCCTTGGAGGATTTAACGCTATAGTCATGGATTACCTGTATTTATTGCATTGCACATTGTCTACCACCTGGATTTATTGCCTACTTTGAACCTTTTTCTCAACTGGTACCATTGAGCATTGCATAAGTAGAATTTGTACTTGTCTGTCTGGCACCAGCATGTGAGTGGGTTGTATGATGCTTTGGTCTCAAACACTGATCAGCCACTTCACAGTGTGGGCAAAGTCTCATCTTCCATTTCAAAAGGATTCATTTTCAGCTTCATTTTCTGAAAGGGACTGCACAGTCCCACGGTCAACTATGATCAGAACAGTGGCACAGCAGTAGAGTTGCTGCCTCTCAGACCCGTGTTCAATCCTGACGATGTCTGTCTGTACGGAGTTTGTACATTCTCCCTGTGACCACATGCGTTTTCTCCGGGTGCTCCGGTGTCCTCCCTTACTCCAATGATGTACAGGTTTGTAGGTTAATTGGCTTGGTAAAATTGTAAATTGTCCTTAGTGTGTGTAGGATAGTGTTAGTGTGCGGGGATCGCTGGTCGGCGCGGACTCATTGGGCCGAAGGGCCTTTTTCCGTGCTCTACCTCTCAACTAAACTTAACTAACTTTTGGTCCCCCCTCAGCCTTCTAAACTCCAGCGAGTAGAAGCCCAGTGCCGCCAAACGCTCATCATATGTCCTGCCCCTCCACTCTTCTAGCTTTCTTTCCCCCCACTGCTGCAATCAATCAACCAAAAGGTCCCGACCCAAAATGATACGTATCAATGTTCTCGAGGGATGCTGCCTCACCCACTGAGTTTCTCCAGCATTTTGTGCCTTTCCTCAATACTGCTTAGCAAGACTACTGCTTGCCCTTTTTTCAGTCTTCAGCACACTGATCGTTCATTGAGTCATCTGACACTGGTGAAATAACAGGAACTTTACACAATCTTTATTCAAGGAGATCAGCCGGGACACATCAGGTAATTAAAGGCCAGTGACTCAAACAGGTCCGGATTTACGTATAAGCTAGACAAGCTTAAGATTAGGGCCTCGAGATCTGGGGGGGCCTACTCACCTCGCTGCCTCACCGGACCTGTCGAACCTCACCGCCCCACCGACCATCCTCCCACCGGGACCTCCTACTCTTTGCCCGCTGACCCTCACCACTCCACCGCCCTCCAGCAGCCCGCAGCCGTCGCCTTACCTGCAGCCTGGACTCAGCACCGGGCCTGCAATTTCCACGCTGCAAATTCCCACTCCCCTGGGTTTGACTGCGCTGGGTCCTAGTGCTAGCCCCCCCCCAACCCTGGTAATCTCAGTGGCTGTTCCACTGGGTCTTCCCCATTCCTCTCAACCCATGTGACCCCAGCTCTTCCCCACCCACACTACAATCCTCATACCCCTGACCACCCACCACCCCTCCACCAGACATCGCCTTGGCCTCAGTCCACTCACCTGCCTTCCTCCGGCCCCAACCCCCATCCCTGCCGTGTGTTCACCATCCCCCCTGACCTCCCCCTCTCAGATACCGAACGGTCGGTCCTCACCTTTGTCCCCCTCCGTCCCCACCTCAATGAGTTCCGCGCCCGCCGTGATTTGGAGCTCTTCTTCCGTCGCCTCCGCCTCACAGTGTTCCATGGGAAGGAGTCCTCGCTCCCATTGATGATCCCTTTTCCCATCTCCAACGGACCCCCTCCTCTTGGACTCCCCCTCATGGCCATTGGTACAATGAAATTTTGGGTCACCATCCGACGTCGGAACGGGAGAACATTTTCAGTGGCTTGGACTTCCGAATTGGCCACTTTCTACCGGAGACTGCGGCTCCCGAAGTCCACAGGCTGAGCTGGGTGGAGATTCACGCTGGCGGCCCAAGGCAAAGGGTTCCCAGGGCTCCGCGATATTAAATTCAGCGCGGCCCGAGGCTGGGAGCTCCGCAAACCACAGCTCCATGATGTTGAAGCAGCAGGCCTAACACTCCAGAACTTCAAACGGCGATCCAGGTAAGGCATCGCCCGCTCCGCGGTGAATCCAATATGTATTTTAAAACCAACTGTTTAATGACAACATACAGTAGGATCTAAAAGTGTCACACTGTTACTGTCGGGTAGTCATGGTCCCCTAGTCGTGGGGGTGGGGGATTGGGAGGAGGGGGGGGGGGCCTCACAAGTGAAATATCTGAGGGCCTTTCTTCATCTAAATCCGGTCCTGGACTCAAACATCAATGGTTGGGAAATTACCGTTAAAAAAATCTGTGAAATAGGATTAATCCACACTTGGAGAGATTAACCACAGCTTTGTTAAGGGGACACCCAATCTGATTAATTTGATTGAAAATTTTAAAGATGTAACAATGGGGATAGTGTGCTTGATGTAATCTACATGGATTGGAGTAAGGCCTCTTGCAACGTCTAACATGAGAGACTGGTGTAAAAGGTAAGAATCCTTGCAATGCAGGACAATTTAGAAAATTGAATCGGAAAGTGGCTTGGTGATCGGAGGCAGAGGGAAATGGTTAAGGGTTATTTTTGCAATTGAAAGCCTGTCGGCAGCGGTGAACTACAGGGAACTGCGTTACGACCTGCGTGCGGATGGCGTATACATAGTAATTTGGATGTGAATGTAGGCGGAATGATTAGTAAATTTGCAGATTACTTGAAAGTTGGTTGTGTGCTGATAGTGAGGAAGATAATCTTCAACCGCAGAATGATAATGATGGGTTGATAAAATGGACGGTGCAGTGTCGAATGGAACGGTCAGCTGAAAATGTGAGGTGATACTTTTTGGGAGGACACAAAAGGGTAAGACATCCGCGATGAATTGACGGGGCCCTGGGGAGTATTGAGGAACAGAGAGACTTTGGTTTACATTGAAAGATCCCTGAAGATAGCAGCACAGATAGATAAGGTCACTAAAAAGCTTTAATTATCCGGGGAATTGAATTTAAGAGTAAGGTTATAGTTCAATTATGTAAAGCATTAGTTAGGAGTACTCTGCTGAGTTCTGGTCACTCCACTATAGGAAAGAAATTATTTGAATGAAGACGGGATTCACCAGAACATTGGCTGGGATGGGAGTGTTTCAGTTATGTTGAGAGATTGAACATTTGTTTTCCTTGGAGCAGAGAAAGCTGAGGTGGGACCTGATTGAGGAATAGTCAGAGGGTGGTGAATCTGTGGAATTCATTGCCACAGATACAGGCGCACAGTGGTAGAGTTGCCTTACAGCGCCAGAGACCTGAGTTTGATCCTTACTATGGGTACAGTCTGTACGGAGTTTGTACATTCTCCCTGTGACCATGTGGGTTTTCTCCTAGTGTTCTGATTTACTCCCACACTCCAAAGATGTGCAGGTTTGCAGGTTAATTGGCTTTGGTAAAACAATTGTAAAGTGTCCCTAGTGTGTAGGTCTGGGTAATCGCTGGTTGGTGCCGACTCTGTGGGCCGAAGGGCCTCTTTCTGCATTCTATCTCTAAAGTTAAAAGTAAAGTCTAAAGACAGTTGTGGAGGCTAAGTCATTTGAGTATTTTTAAAGCAGAGATTGACAGATTCTTGATTAGGAAGGGTGTCAAAGGGAGAAGGCAGGAGAATGGGGTTGAGAGGGAAGGATAGATCAGCGATGATTAAAAGGGCGGAGTAGACTCGATGAGCTGAATGGCCTAATTCTGCTCCCATGACTCATGAATGTCTGAACTAATGAATAGAAAATCATAGGGTACATAAAAATGGTAGTAAATGAGAAATTTTCCCTCTTAGTAAAGATATACATAAGCCAAAGGCATAAGTGGTAGGTGTTATGGAGAGAATCCGGGCAAGATTGTTTTCATCCAGAGGATGGATGGAACACACTAGATGAGAAGTTAATGAAGACAGGTACTTTCACAACCCTTGAATATTTAGACCAGCACTTGAAACACCATGGCATAGAAAATTAAGTTTGAGTACTGGAAAATGTGATTAGCATTGATAAGCACGTGGTCTAGCATGGCCACAATGGTTCTGTGTGGTATGATACTGAGCAGCACAGAGGAGAGATATTTTGTGGTGAGTGACACACTTCCTGCAGCTACAGTATTGCTGCTATCCTCAAGGCATGGGTCAGGAATGCAACTTGCCTGATAAATGCAATTTTCATAACATATTAATCTTGCCACCACACAGAGCAATAAGCTTCATTATGGGGATAAAACCCCAGCACCAACCAAAACATCCACTCTCTACTCCACAAATGGACAGTGGTTGCAGTGTGTGCCATTTACACTCCCTCAGCACTGCCTCCTCACAGTGTAACACTCCATCAGAACTGCTCCCTCACAGTGAGACGCTCCTTCAGTACTGCCCCTCCGACAGTATGAAGATTACTGCCCATTGCCTTCTTGACCATAGTTATGATTGAAAGTAAGTGCTAACCTTATTATCATAGCCACCTTCTCTATGAAGTAAAGGAAAATAAGTCATCCTTTTTATTTAGGTGGAGAATATCCTTCACTTTCTAATAGTGTTTTACATAGATACTTTAAGGCACCTATCATTGTACAGAAAAATTTGGTTTAAATCATTCTGCATCCAGTTATCCAGTTCTGCACAGCTGTAGAAGAATCTCTCTGTTACAAGTAGCTCAATTAAACTGGTTTTGCCCTAAACTCTAAGAATAAATTTCTGATCCTTTGGGGGGTTAATCTGCTTGCAGCTCTTCCCAGATCCTGTGAGGAGGCAACCATTCCCAAGGGAATATGAAGTCCGCCCTCTGCCCCATGGGTTCGGAGCTGTGTTTACACAGCTGAAATGTTGCTCATTCAGCTGGCTGTCAAATGGTCTATTGTTTCCCTGTGTTGGACAGGGGTTGAAGTGCTATTGGCCTTGATTCAGTGTAATTTTATCAGTCACATTGCTCCACATTGTCAGGTTTTGGGCAGTGTAACAGAGTGTAGATTGATTTGCTCATATGTTTTTCTAAAGGCTAATCTGACTACAGCATTAGAGGTTGCAGTGGACCCTATTAGTTTACTGTGTAAATCTGGCAAACGTAAAACAGGGCAAGTGGTAGTGCATGTGATGATGGCTTTTAGAGAGAGGCCTGGTGCCGTTAAGATGCACCAGAGGTGGGGCCCATATACATTGCAGCTCCATGTAAATCTAGATGGGTCAGATTAAGTGGAAAATAAGACACAAAGTGCTGGAGTAACTCAGCCAATCAGGCAGCATCTTGACATCACCGGGACACAAACAATCTCAGCCTCTGCAGGACATAAAGATGGCCGGGCAAGGAGAGGAGAGGGACCTCTGTTTGCGGGAACTGTTCCAGTACAATCTAGCGCGCGGGCCGACCGGACTTTGGTCTTTGAATAATGGCGCCGCCTGCATGTGTAATATCTGCAGAAATAATTTCACCGTGCAGTTGCATACGTGACAATTAAAGCACCATTGAACCATGGAGAAGATGGATATGTGATGTTTCAGGTCAGGACCCTTCTCAGGTTCCTGGTTTCCTCAGATTAAGTGGATTTTGCGGCCAACCTAGTTGCTGCCACTGCTGTTATTTCTGCATCTTAGACAGTCCATTGGGATTGAGGACGACTTGCTTCCACACCAATTCGTAGATACAGAGGCGGCGAATGAGGCCTATCTGGAAATTGGAGTTTTCTATAGATGTGGCTGGGGGTGCCTGGTGGAGTGAGGAGGGGGTGAATGGGTAATTTGTGAGGTACAGTGCAATTTCTGCTATTTCCACGTGGGTTCTGTGTATTCCTGGTGCGTGCACCATCCCTAATGCTTCTGCAACAGTTTGAGTCATCATGGGGCAGCAATTGCTAAGAGTCAGTGGGAATGTTGTTACGAAAGTCATTGCCTATTTCCTTCTTTTACTAAACTTGCACCTCTCAACTCAGCAATGAGTCGTAATCATAGAGACATACAGCGTGAAAACATGCCCTTTGGCCCAACTTGCCCACGCCGACCAACATGCCTCATCAATGGTGAAAGCATACACAAGAATCTGCAGATGCCGGAGTCTTGAGCACAACACAAAGTGTTGAAGCAACTCAGCGGGTCAGGCAGCATCTGGGGGAGGGGATGCATAGATGACATTTTGGGTTGGGTCTCTTCTTCAGACTGAAGTGTAATATGGGTTGAAGAAGCAAGATGGATATGTCTATTTGAGCTGCAAATCGACCATGATCTAACCATATGGTTGAATAGATTTATGGTCCTGTACATTTCTCCTACATACAAAACTATGCCGACTATCCCTAGTTAGCCCTTGTCCATCTAAATGCATGCATATCTTATCCATGCATGTAGATCTTATCCAGAATGTTGACAGGACTCAAGGGGACTGAGTTAGAGGGAGAGGTTGAGCGGGCTAGGGCTTTATTCCTTGGAGCGCAGGAGGATAAGGGGTGATCTTATAGTGGTGTACAAAATCATGAGAGGAATAGATAGAGTAAACGCACAGAGTCTTTTTCCCAGAGCATGGGAAACGAGAATCAGAGGATATAGGTTTAAGGTGTGGGGGGGGGAAAGATTTAATGGGAACCTGAGAGGTCATATTTTTACACAAAGGGCAGTGGGTGTATGGAAAAAGCTGCCGGAGGAGGTAGTTGAAGCAGGTACCATAGGAACATTTAAGAAACATTTAGAGAGGTTCATGGATAGGATAGGTCTAGAGGGATATGGGTGAAAAGCAAGTTGGGCCGAAGGGCCTGCTTCCACGCTGTATGACTAAGAGGGAGATATCCGAGATATGCATTCCAATTTACCCGTTCTTGAAGGCGTACACACATGGCACTTTAAAGGAAAACCATGTGTGCTCCATAATCCAATATCCATATTTATTTTCTATCATTATTGAGGAACCTGTAGCTCTGCTGACCCATTCCTCTTCTCTCTTGCACATGCCCTTACAAGATATACATTTGTCTACTTCCAATGATGCTGCTTAGTAACTTTGGCTGGTGACTAAAACCCTGCCCTCCACTAACACATGACTAAGCACAGTCTTGATTTGTACGAATTATGCTCAATTTAAGATAATACATTCTTTGAGAGTGTTAATGATGGTAAAATGGAAAAGCGTGGAAATCTGAGCTGGAACTGCTCAGGAACTGCAAGGGGACAAGGGCGGTATGGTGGCGCAGCTGTAGAGTTGATGCGATACAGCGCTTACAGCGCCAGAGACCCGGGTTCGTGCCCGACTAAGGCTGTTGTCTGTACGGAGTTTGTAGGTTCTCCCCATTTCTCAGAGAACTTTGGTTTCCTCCCACACTCCAAAGCCGTACAGTTTTGTAAGTTAATTGGCTTGGGTTTGTATACTTGGTATAAGTGTAAATTGTCCCTAGTGTGTGTAGGCTTGTGTTAATGTGCAGGGATCACTGGTCAGTGCAGACTCAATGGGCTGTGCTGTACCTCTAAAAAACTTAAGAGAAGTCTATTCCAGCCTAAATGTTTATTCCCTTTTACAGCCTCTACAAAATGCAAAATTAGCAATGACAGATCTCACAGGAATAAAGTGTGCCGTCAATTTGATTTTCACAACACACCATTTTATAGAGGAAAGCCAATTTTCCATGACAGAAGATGAGTTGGAGAATTATTACAAGGTTCATTTTTAACGAGAATGAGTCAATTTCCTTAACTCCACAATATTGACGAACACGTCATCCAGTTAAAAACACTTTGAAACTTTGTTGGTGCCAGAAATGCAGCAACTTTTTGTGCATTGTCAAGAGTCAATAGTGTTTTGTTGTCCTATGTCCCAGATAGAACAATTAAATTCTTACTTGCAGCAGCACAACAGAATATGTAAACATAGTATACTGAAACAATATAATAAACGAGAAAGAAACAAAAAGTTCAGTGTGTGTATACAGTACTCACAAGTACACACATAAAACAAACAATAGACGTGCAATAATAATAATAATAGTCTATTGTAGTTCAGAGCTTATTTGACGTTGTAGTGTTTAATAGACTGAAGGCTATTAGGACACCTGGTATTGGGGGTAGAGTGCTGAAATGGATAGAAAATTGGTTGGCAGATAGGAAACAAAGTGTAGGGATTAACGGGTCCCTTTCAGAATGGCAGGCAGTGACTAGTGGGGTACCGCAAGGCTCGGTGCTGGGAGCGCAGCTATTTACAATATACATCAATGATTTGGATGAAGGGATTCAAAGTAACATTGGCAAATTTGCAGATGACACAAAGCTGGGTGGCATTGTGAACTGTGAGGAGGATGCTATGAGAATGCAGGGTGACTTGGACAGGTTGGGGGAGTGGGCAGATGCATGGCAGATGAAGTTTAATGTGGATAAATGTGAGGTTGTCCACTTTGGTATAAAAAACAGGAAGGCAGATTACTATCTAAATGGCGTCAAGTTGGGAAAGGGGAAGTACAACGGGGCCTGGGAGTCCTTGTTCATCAGTCTATGAAAGTAAGCATGCGGGTACAGCAGGCAGTGAAGAAAGCAAATGGCATGTTGGCCTTTATAACAAGAGGAGTCGAGTATTGGAGCTAAGAGGTCCTTCTGCAGTTGTACAAAGTCCTAGTGAGACCACACCTGGAGTATTGTGTGCAGTTTTGGTCTCCAAATTTGTGGAGGGACATTCTTGCTCTTGAGGGAGTGCAGCGTAGGTTCATGAGGTTAATTTCCGGGATGGCGGGACTGTCATATGTTGATAGAATGGAGTGGCTGGGCTTGTACACTCTGGAGTTTAGAAGGATGAGTGGGAATCTTATTGAAATATATAAGATTATTAAGGATTTGGACATGCTAGAGGCATGAAACATGTTCCCGATGTTGGGGGAGTCCAGAACCAGGGGCCACAGTTTAAGAATAAGGGGTAAGCCATTTAGAACGGAGACGAGGAAACACTTTTTCTCACAGAGAGTTGTGAGTCTGTGGAATTCTCTGCCTCAGAGGGCGGTGGAGGCTGGTTCTCTGGATACTTTCAAGAGAGAGCTAGATAGGGCTCTTAAAAATAGCGGAGTCAGGGAATATGGAGAGAAGGCAGGAACGGGGTACTGATTGGGGATGATCAGCCATGATCACATTGAATGACGGTGCTGGCTCAAAGGGCCAAATGGCCTACTCCTGCACCTATTGTCTATTGGCTGTAGGGAAGAAGCTGTTCCTGAACCTGGACGTTAGTTTTCAGACTCCTGTACCTTCTTCCCAATGGCAGGATTGAAATGAGTGTGTGGCCAGGGTGGTGTGGGTCTCTGATGATGCTGGCTGCCTTTTTGAGGCAGTGACTCCGATAAATCCCTTCGATGGTGGGGAGGTCAGAGCCGGTGATGGACTGGGCAGTGCTCACAACTTGGCGATCCTGGGCGATCTAGTTGCTGAACCAGGCCGTGATGTAACCAGTCAATGTGCTTCCTACTGTGCACCTGCAGAGTTTCAAGAGAATCCTCTGACTGACCAATCTCCGTAATCTTCTCAGGAAGTAGAGGCGTTGATGTGCTTACTTTATAATTGCATCAGTGTGCTGGGTCTAGAAAGATCTTCGGAACTATGCACGCCCAGGAATTTGAATTTCACTGTCTCAGTGAAGTCTACTATTACACTACAACCATTGCACTTTGTACTTATCTATGATTGTATTTATCTATAGTATGATTATACTGTGTGGGATGCAAAATAACGATTTTCACTGTGCCTAGGCACATGTCACAATAAAGTATCATCATCATCATGGATAGATGACGTTTCAGGACTGACTGTGAGGGGGGGGGAGGGGGGGGAGTGAAGAAAGCTCCCCCCCCCCCCATTCCATCCTCTGGCTTCATAATTTGCAACTCTTCAGTCCTTTTGTCTCACACCTTGTTTTTTCATCTTAGTTTACAATTTACAATTATACCAAGCCAATTAGCCTATAAACCTATACGTCTTTGGAGTGTGGGAGGAAACCGGAGCACGCAGAGAAAACCCACGGAGGTCATGGGAAGAACATATAAACTCCGTACACGCAAGGACCTGTAGTCAGGATCGAACCCAGGATCTGGCGCTGTAAGGCAGCAACTCTACCGATGCACCACTGTGCCACCCACTAGCCATCTGCCTATCACATAGCCCATTGCCTGTCTTCACCTATTACCTGCCATGCTTTGTCCAGCCCCTCCCCTCTTCGAGCTTTCTTCACTCCCCCCCCTCCCCCCCTCTGCCCTCCCACCCGCACAATCAGTCTGAAAAAGGTCCCGTCCTGAAACATCATCTATCCATGATGATGGTGATGATACTATATTGTGACCTATACCTGGGCACAGTCAAAATCTTCATTTTGCATATAATCCAGTAAAATCATACTATAGATAAGCACATAGATAAGTACAAGGTGCAACAATTATAGTGTAGTAAACTTCACTGAAGTATAACATAAAAAGTCGATACATTTCTGATACCAACAAAGTTTGAAAGTTCTTAAGAGTCCAATCTTATCTTGGCCTTTCAGGCCCGTTGTCCTGGCAGCACTAATCCTCTCCTTCGCCCACCGCCATCTTAAAAAACGCCGTCTGTCTGCCTTCGCTGTCCTCCTCACCGGTTCCCGGTCTCGGGATTGTGCAGGAAATGAGCCATAGACGACTCCAGGTATGGACCCCTGGTTCTGCGGTAGAGATCCAGGCCTGCTGTCGTTGGCTGGAAGCCTCTGCCACCCCAGGAGTCAAAACATAGGGGACATGGGATATAAAATGTCACCTTTTCAGAAACACAATGTTGCGTGGTATCGTATCAGTGGCTAGAAAATAAAGAGGATGCTGAACTATCAGTTCAGTTTAGTTTATTGCCACGTGTACCGAGGTACAGTGAAACGATTTTGTTGAGTGTACAAGTGTGTGCATCTCTGTGTGCATGTGTGTCTGTGCGTGTGTGTGTAAGTATGTGTGTGCAAGTAAGTGTGTGCAAGTATGTGCTTAGCAGCTTTTCCTGCCGCTTTGGCAAAATCTATGGAGAGAAAATCACCAACAACTTCACAAGTTGATGGCCTTTCAGTGGGGGTCACTGACCATGTTGAAATAGCTAAGTACTTGAGTGATATCAGCTTATTGTTAGGCAGGGTAGACAAGGTGCATTGTCTCTTGAATTGCTTTGCCTGCTTGAACTCTGCAGGTTGTAAACTTCATCCAGAATTTATTTCCACCAACCCTAACACCCAGTTCCTTTCCACTCTTTCCATTCATCTCCCACCCCTCCCTACTCTATGTCCTCTATTCCCCCCTTATCCCCCCACCCCATCCTCGTTCACCTCCCCTCTGTCCCCTTCCACTCAAATCCTGCCCTCTGGCTTTACATTTCACTCTTTAATCTTCCTTTCTTATCTGACACTCTTTGGTCCCCATTTCACTTCTATCCTTTGTCACTATCTCCAATCATCCTATCTCCTATCTTCAAGCACTGCTCCTCACCGGTAACCACCTGTCATTTGCCAGGCTTTGCCCTGTCCCTTTACCAGCTTTCTCCTCCCACTCCATCAATCTGAACAAAGGTCCCAACACAAAACATTGCCACTCCATTTCCCTCCGCAGATGCCATCTGACCCACTGAGTTCCTCCAACGCTGTGTTTTTTGCACAGCTTTCCAGCATCTGCAGTGTCTTCTGTCCCAATGTACCACCCAATCCTCTCCTTTACAAATGGTCCTTGGGTATCAAGGTTGACCTGCTTGCTCTCTAGTTCAGGAGGCTGGCGATGCCAATGTGGAACCCATAGTTTCTGCCACGGGTGTTTGATGGGCTGAGAGGGAGATTAGTTTGAGAGGTGATGTGCTCCTAATTCTTCACACTGGAGTTCTACATGTTGCCAACAAAGAGACTTGTAGTTTTGATGCCATCCCAAATGCCTCTTGTCATCTTTGATTAGTTATCTGCAAGTGATCAACTTTAGGGTACTTCACAAGTTATAGGAGGAGAATGAGACCATTCGGCCCATCGAGTCTACTCTGCCATTCAATCATGGCACATCTCTGCCTCCTCATCCCATTTTCCTGCCGTCTCCCCATAACCCTTGACACCTGTTCTAATCAAGAATTTGTCTATCTCTGCCTTAAAATATCCACTGACTTGCCCTCCACAGCTCTCTGTGACAATGAGTTCCACAGATTAACTACCCTCTGACTAAAAAAGTTCCTCCTCCTTTTTAAAAGCACACCCTTTAATTCTGAGGCTATGAGCTCTAGTCCTAGACTATCCCACCAGTGGAAACATCCTTTCCACATCCACTCTATCTATGCCTTTCATTATTCTGTAAGTTTCAATGAAGTCCCCCCTCAACCTTCTATGCTCCAGCTAGTAGAGGCCCAGTGCTGTCAAATGCTAGTGGGATCTGGTGCTGGGATCAATGTTCTGGGGTCAGCGAGTTATGCTCAGTCTAAAATTTTCGTTCTGGGTCCGAGGAGCACATGAGGGGCAGGCTTTTCCAGCATGTTCAGTAGGGCACTCATTGGGCCTTGGATGCTACTGAATCTTGCAGAGATATCACACCCTTCTGCATCCTTGACCTCATTGGAATAGTCACTGTTATTCTGAGCTGCAGGAGAGGCAGGTTGCTTTCCAATGCTGTGAGGCTGCTTGCTCCAAATTATTTTTCTATGCCATTGTTTAAATTGTCATCCCAGAGATTTAAGCACAGCTTTTTAAACTTGCATCCCAGTGCTGTTGTGAGGAGGTGCTGCATTATCATTGGTACCATCTTTGGAATTAGATCAATGATCCGTTCATTATTATTTTCTCTTTTCTTAAAGTTTAATGGCATTGCATAAATTGCTCTGTGAAAATGTGAATTAATGTTCAACATCTGTGCAATTTGTGTTCGACACAACGAAGAGCGTGTGCCACTTTATAGAATAGATTTTGTCCATGTGCGATAAGACAGTTAGTTGGTAGCAAGCTGGGAGCCCATTTTACACACCTCTCCTCATTTATATTTTCACTGGTCAATCCCAATGCAGCTGTTGTCTGTTCCAACTAAATTTCAAACGTCCCTGAATAGCCACATCCTGATAAATCCAATAACTATTTGACAAGAAGTATTATGTTTCAATAAACTTTGCTGAGTGCTGGAAATCTGATAATTTCAGAACGCTTTAAAGTACTATCATAATTTTGGATTAGTGTTATTCTTGGACTGGATCTCTGTGTGTAAAGTGGATGTGGTTTAACAAAGCAGAACTTTAACATCAGCTATTTGCATATCAAAAGTTGATATATTGAGTTAACTCTTCATCCATCGAACAAAGTTAGACATTTATTTTGAGAAGAAGACAAAATAATAATCCATAGACTATTACCTTTTCTTTGCACAGATCATAGACAACAGTTTTTAACTAGATAGCTATTTCAGAACATTACTACCAAAAAAAGCCAAATTTTCAGCTCAGTGTTGTATCCAGGCTTTTCTTTATATAAATATCACTGCGGAGATGCACCTCTAGTTCTTCCAAGGAACAATCTTTAGATCTTCTATTCAGAAAGATATTGGCAGGTTCTTCATTAGTAAACGGCCTGTCCCACTTACGTGTCCTTGGCACGCAAATTACGCGACTTCGTCGTCGCGTTGAGGCGCACGGGCGTCGTGTGGCCGCGCGGGGCCGGTCCCACTGAGAAGCGCGGAGGGGTATGTAGTTGTGCGCAATATCGCGCGGCGCTCTGAAATTTTGTAGCGAACTAAATCTTCGCGCGCCAACGGCCTGTCGCGTAACTACGGCCAAAGTGGGTCAGGCCGACTTCAGGTGGCGCTATGGAGGCTTGAGCCCAGCGTCAACTAGCTCCGCGCTGAAAAATCCGAAAACGGGAGAAAAATCGGGACCTACCTGAGGCGATGGCGAATTGAACGGCTGCCTGCTGCGAGTGACGTCATCAGGCGCGCGACTTTGCCGGTATGTCGATACAACATACCCCCCCCAGGGTGACAAAAAAAGCCGGTAAAGCGAGACAACCGACGGAAGAGGTAGGCCCAACCGAGGCCTCGGCCTCGGCCTCAGGTACAACGATGCTCCAGGAAGACCCATCGAAGAAACCAAAACAAAAAAAATCTGAAATGGAAGAACTTAAAAACTTTATCTCCAATGAGATAAAAAATATTCAAACACAGCTGAAAACCTTTGAAGGAAAGCTGAATTTTAAAGAGGAACTTAAAGAGGAACTTAACTCTTTTAAGGTAGATTTTAAAGCAGAAATGCTCTCTACCGTTCAGGATATATTGGAAATCTGGAAGAGGTCGAGGGACGACGAGGTCAAAGATCAGATGGAAGAGGTGGAAGGCAGGATCGCTTTGGTGGAATCGACCCTTAAGGGAGAGATTGACCCTATCCTTCAGACACTGAAGCAACATATTATAGCGATAACTGAACTTGAGAAATGTGTGGCGACAAGTGCGGAAACGGTAAATCGACTCCTTACCGAAAATCAACGCCTCTCCGAAATGGTGACTAAATTAAGTGGAAAGTGCATCGACCTGGAGGGGCGTCAAAGACGCCAGAACTTAAGAATTGTAGGTGTGAAAGAAGGAAGTGAGAGGGATATGGGCACTTGTGATTTTGTGGCAGATCTACTACAAAAATCCTTAAAGTTGGATCAAAAACCTGTACTTGGTCGAGCACATAGAGCGCAGGGGCGTCGTATACGAGATGATGGCTACCCAAGACAAATTATAGTAAACGTGCAACTTGATCATGAATTTGACGAGATAATGAAGAAAATTGCCCGTACCAGAGACCTCTCTTTTGAAGGAGTGAGGATCAGTATCTACAGAGACTACCCGGTGGAGGTCTTCAAGAAAAGAGCGCTGTTTACTGAAACAAAAAGAATACTGAAGAATATAGTGAATTTGAGATACGGCTTGCTTTATCCCGCAACATTAAGAGTCACCTACATGAGCAAGGAGCAATTTTTTACAGACCATGAAAAAGCACTGGAATTCGCCAAAGGTATCGGGAATGTGACCACAGACTGAACAATATACATCACTCCTCAGGAGTCAAGGAATAACGAAACCTCGCCTGGTCTAAAAGGATCTTTAAAGTACTTTTAAGAGCTTTAAAGACGTTTGAAAATTGAAATGGACATTGGAGAAAACCTGGGTTTTTTTGATTCTTGGGTTTAAAAAAAAAATAATTAATTTCTCCTAATATCTCTAATTTTTTTTTTTTCTAATTTAGTATTTTCATATTTAACCATACATGTAACTACTAATACTTATTAAATATCATTATTACTATTAAAATTACTAAATCTATATTATTCATAAATATTTTTACCGTGTATGAATAATAACAATGATTAATAACTAACAGTTTCTGGTTAACGTAGAAATAGATTACATACATATATTCCATAGGAATATAAGTAAGAGGTAATTTAGCCCATGTATTAATAAGGGTTGATGGTTTTCCTCTTTATTTTTCAATTAAAAATTAAAAATACATACTTAAAGAAGATAATAATATGGTATTTAGAGAATAATAACGTTGTTAACTTTTACTGTTGTTTACCTTTTTTGGGTTTTTGAAAAGAAAACAAAAATTTTGCAACTCCCAAAGAAGTTATTTGACTGTTAGAAATATCATCTTTAAAAAAAAAATTTTTTTAGCGCGGAGCTAGGATTTTTTTTCTTTTACAAAGGCTATGGAAGTCTTTAGAATTCTAGCCATGCTAGTGTGGCTAACACTAACTACACTAATTGTAGTTGTAGTTTTTTTTCTTTCACCCTATACTAATCATCTATATCACTTTTTTCACTTTAATTATTGTTATAATTTTAAGTTTGAATGGAATTACAAGGTTAATTCAAGGAGATGTGTTCGGAAGAGCGATGTATATTATTTAAAATTCATCTATTTGAGGTTCGGGAGCAGGGTCAGGTTTTATGTGTTGTACCTTCTGCTCGGCTATAGACCACCCTAGAAACAATATGCAAGATGGTAATATGACAAGAGGGGGTGAGGGAATAACATTTTGTAGTTGGAATGTTAAGGGAATCAATGAACCAATTAAGAGAGGTAAAGTTTTGGCACATTTAAATTCAATCAAAACAGATATAATATTCCTTCAAGAAACACACCTTAAAAAGGAATCTCAACATAGACTTAAAGCTAAGTGGATCGCTGAATCGTATCATGCCTCTTTTTCACACGTCCAGAGGAGTTGCAATATTAATTCGTAAAGGAATACCTTTTACACATTCATCAACAATAGCGGATATAGATGGTAGATATATTATATTAGTTGGAGAGTTAAATGGGATAAAAGTGATTCTTCTTAATGTATATGGACCTAATTTTGATAATCCTATGTTTTTTAATAAATCATTTAATATAATTCCTGAATTTACACAATATAAATTAATAATTGGAGGAGATTTCAATTGTACATTAGACTCTTATTTAGATAGATCATCAAGGCAAAAAAAAGTAAAATCTCAATCAAGTGTATTTTTAAATTCATTTATTAATACTACTAATATTAAGGATGTCTGGAGAATTGAAAACCCAACTGGACGGGAATACTCATTTTACTCACCGGTACATAAAACATACTCAAGAATAGATTCTTTTTTAGTCGATTCCACGTTTATCCCATTTACTTATAACTCAAAATACCATAATATTATAATCTCAGACCACGCACCGGTAACATTTATGATTAAATTAAATGGAATGTCCGAGAAACAAACATATTGGAGATTTAACCCACAAATATTGAATGAAAGATCATGTCTGGAATATCTCATTAAACAGATGCAAACATTTTTCGAGGCAAATGACAACCCTGACACATCTGTCTCTCTTATTTGGGAAACATTTAAAGCGTTTGTCCGAGGCGCATTAATTTCTGCCCAAGTATTTTATAACAAAGAGAACCGGATTAAACAACAAACACTGGAAAGGGAAATAAAGCAACTAGATATAGAAAATGTGAGAATGCCATCTACGTTAAAACATAACAAAATTGCTGTACTGAAATATAAACTAAACAAAATGTATTCAGAACAAGTAATAAAACTTTATCAACATACTAAACAATTACATTTTGAGTTTGGAGACAAACCACAAAAACTATTAGCACGTCAGCTACGAAAAATGGAGGGGGAAAAAATAATTCATAAAATTAGAGCAGATACAGGAGAATTATTAAAATTGCCCAAGGATATAAACGAGAGATTTCTCCAATACTATCATAATCTTTACTCAACTAAAACTGTAGTACAACCAGAAGGAATAGCAGATTTTTTACAAAAATATAATTTAAAAGGTTTAGATTCAAAAGATAGAGAATTATTAGAAGCGGAGATTACGATAAAAGATATTGAAGAGTCTATTGGATCTTTAAAAAATGGTAAAGCAGTAGGACCAGATGGTTTAGGCTCGGAATTCTATAAAAAAAATTATGATTTGCTTTCTCCACGTTTACAAAAGCTGTATGAACATATTTATACTCAACAGAAACTTCCAGATACCTTAAATGAATCTATAATAACACTTATTCCTAAAGCTGATAAGGATCCGGAAGATCCAGGATCATATAGAGCAATTGCACTTTTAAATACAGATCAGAAAATACTAACAAAAATTTTAGCGCACAGATTAAATACAGTGATGAATAAACTAATACACCCTGACCAAACAGGTTTTATTCAGAAGCGGTATTCATATTACAATCTAAGAAGATTATTTAATATAATATATTCAAAGAGAAATATTAATGAAGATCTAGCAATAATCTCACTCGATGCTGAAAAAGCTTTTGATCAGGTGGAATGGCCCTATTTATTTTCGGTGATGGAAAAATTGCAGCTGGGCGAGAAATTTTGTGCATGGATAAAACTGTTATATACAAACCCTACGGCTAGAATATTAACAAACCAAAGGTTATCATCTAAATTTAACCTATCTAGAGGTTGTAGACAAGGATGCCCGTTGTCTCCATTATAATTTGCGCTTGTATAGAGCCACTCGCAGAAAGAGTCAGGACACATCCGGAAATATATGGGTATAACACAAAGGATACAGTGAACAAAATTTCTCAATACGCAGATGATGTATTAATTTACATTACAAAACTAGAAATTAGTATTCCAAATTTATTAAAGCTAATAACCCAATTTGGTTCACTCTCAGGATACAGAATAAATTGGAATAAAAGTGAAATTATGCCAATAAGGGAACATAATAAACATATAATACAACAATTTCCATTTAAAATAGTAAATGAAAAATTTAAATACCTAGGCATTTATGTTACTAAGATATATACATCATTATTTAAAGCAAACTTTCCCCCATTACTGAATAAACTACATAAGAATATTCAGTATTGGAAAACACTTCCTATTTCAATGGTTGGCAAAATTAATGCCATAAAAATGATTTTCTTACCGCAAATATTATACCTTTTTCAAACAATTCCGATATATTTGTCAAAAAACTTTTTAAAAAAGTTAGATTCCATTGTCAGTGACTTTATCTGGGATTATAAGAATCATAGGATAAGCAAAAAACATCTGTGCAAATCAAAAATAAATGGAGGTTTGGTTTTACCAAACTTTTTGTTTTATTTTTGGGCAGTTAACATTAAAAATATGAATTTTTGGTTGGAAGAAATAGATCAACAACCAGATTGGTTAAAAATGGAAAAGGAAGATTGCTCACCTTTTGAAATTGGCTTGATACTATTTGCTACTTCTAAATTAAATAAAAAAATTTATAGGGAAAATCCTATAATATATAGTACAATGCGAATTTGGAAACAATTAAAAAAGACATTAAAACTAGATAATTTATCACTTTTTCTTCCAATTGCGAATAACCCTTTGTTTAAGCCCTCATGGTTGGACAAAGGTTTCACACAATGGAAAAAATATGGAATTAAAAAGATGGGACAACTTTATAAGGAAGGCACTTTTCTTTCATTTCAGGAGTTGCAACAGATTTATGGACTTCAAGTAAATGATTTTTTCAGATATCTCCAACTTAGAGATTACGTAAAAGCAAATACTCGAAATTTTAGAATTAGAAATTCAGACATTTTTGACGACTGTTGGAATAAACATCCTAATACAGAAAAACTAATATCTTATATATATAATATTTTATTAGGCAATGATATTCCATTGACAGACTTACACAGACAAACTTGGGAAAAAGAACTAAATCAAATAATAACGAAAGATACTTGGGAAGAAAGTTTACAACATATACATCAATGTTCATTAAATGCCAGACATTCTCTAATACAATTCAAAGTAATACATAGGTTACATTATTCTAAAACAAAATTAAATAAAATCTTCCCACATATCTCACCAATATGTGATAAATGTCAACATTTAGAAGCTAACTTATCTCATATGTTTGCAAATTGCATAAAAATTAAAAATTTCTGGGTAAATATTTTCACAATAATATCTAAAGTGACTAGCATTCAATTGGACCCGGATCCAAAATTGATAATACTTGGAACATTAGAACTAAATCAAACATTTACAACAACTCAAAGAAACTTTATTGATTATAGTATAATAACTGGGAAAAAATTAATTCTAAAATTTTGGAAAGGCCCTATAACCCCCACAATTAAAATGTGGATTATAGAAATGACGGAGACCTTACACTTGGAAAGAATTAGACGTCCTGTTGGACAAACAGGAACTATTCGTCGGAACATGGTCTCCCTTTATTGACTATTTAAAGGGTCAGAATGGTTCAGCACAGGAACCTGACTAACACCCGTGCCAAGGAATAGATGAAAGGTTATACTCTGAAATGTACGAATATATCTCGAATGAAGTTTTTTATCGTAGTAAATTATTCCATTCTTCTTTATTATCTTTTTTTGTTGTTGTTTTTTTTGTTTGTTTTTTTTGTTTTTGTTTTTTGTTTTGTTTTGGGGTTTTTTAGTTTTTTTTTTCTTGTTTCTTCTCTTTTTTCTCTTTCTTTCTTTATTTCATCTATATCTTTTTAGTTCTATTTAGTTTTTAAAAAAAAGGAAAAAAGTATTGGAGACATTGTAATAATAATGGACGATATTAGTAATTTAAAAATGTAAGACTGGTATTGATTTTAATATGATATGTATCTACCTCCAATAAAACATATCTTTAAAAAAATTTTAAAAAACGTGGGTCAGGCCCAAGACCCTGGCGCGACGCAACGTCTCACCTCCAACAGCAGCAGAAGCAGGCAAACGATCGCCGAACTCGGCCTGGGGCTCACGGCCGTTGCGGATCCGGTCCGCCCCCACTTCTACTCCCAGAGCGGGGCCAGGTGAGGAGCTGTTCTGCTGGCGGGGAGGATTGGATGAACTTTTCGGAAGGTTTTGTTTGGCGGGGGGAAACAAAAGCTGTCAGACTTTGCAGTTCAGAGCTTCGTCGATCTGCAGAGACTTTCTTTGTTCAAAGATTCCTCTAATTAGGGAGGATTTGTCCGTGTATCTGGAAAGTCGTAGGAGCGGCAGTGGCTGGCGGAAGGCCAAGTTACACTTGAACGAGTGGGAGCTGAGTCTAGAGTGGTGTTTGTGGTCAGTAACATCGGAAAGCTCCCTCCTACACCGACTTGCCCGGTCCAGGTGGGCTGGGTAAGAACGGCAACAGTGCCTTGGATTTCGTTGAAGCCGGGGAAGAAGCATAAGGAAGCTCCATTTTTGACGACGGGGAGAATTGGCACGGACATTCCTATCTTATCAGGAGGAGACTGTTTCTGTTGCTTACCAAGAAAGCCTTCACAAGACTATTTAACTGCTGGAAAAGAGTGGAGGTGCAGCAACAGCAGAAAGACTGCTTTGGATATAAACTACTGATACTTTGTGTGTTGTGCCACGCCCTAAAGATGGCGGCCACTCAGAGTTATGCAGCTGCTGCACGGTTGGCAGTCTCCGAGACTGAGGGCCACGAGTTGATGGGGCGCACATATGGTGTAAAAATGTACATGAAGAGCAACCTGCCCTTAAAGGCATTTCTAGATGCGTTGGGTGAGACTGTTGGCAAGAAAGCCATCGTCTCGGGCGCGGTGGTCAGTGGGAAGGTTGTGGTTATACTAAAGACTGAACAGGCGGTGGCTCTGGCTCTGGAAAAGGGGGTAACAGCAGGGGGGATTTTCGCGGCGGTGGACCCATGGGGGGGGTCCCGTTTTGCCGGTCATTCTGTCCAACGTTCCCACTTTTGTTCTGGATGCGCTCCTGCTCCCACATGTAAGGAAGCTGGGGGAGGTGCGGTCAGGGCTCACCAAACTGTTGTACAGGTTTGACGATCCTGAGATGCAGCATATATATACGTTCAAGCGTCGCGTGTATATACAGTTGGCACAGGGGACGGACACGGAGGGGAGTTTTGAGGTGGAGGTGGATGATTTCTCCTATCGCGTGTTCTGGAATGCGGGCCAAGTGCATTGTCACACTTGCAAAAAGGTGGGGCATTTTCGCAAGAATTGTCCCAGAACCCGGGCTGCCAGTTCAACCACGATGGCACGGGAAAGCACTACAGGCCCATCTGGGGCTGCTGGTTTTATCACGGTGGCCCGTGAAGGCTTTACTCCCCTACCCCCAACCCCTATCCCCCCACCACCCCCATGTCCCGTACCTGTGGCGGTGGATGCCGGAGAAGTGCGTAGGGTGGATGGGAAGGTTTGGGAGCATCAGCAGGGGAGGAAAGTCAAGAAAAAGAAGAAACATCTCCAGGCGGATCCCCTAGAAGATGATCACCTCCAAGTGGGACCCCAGGCAGCAGATAATTTCATGCTCGCCTCTGAGATAGACGGTAGTGTGGAGGTAGAGGCTTCTGCAATGGAGCTCACCGTACCACCGTACGCCAGTGGTTCGAAGAGGAGGAGGCATGGGTCCTCCGATACAGAGAAGGGCCCTGAAGTTCAGGGGCAACCTGAAGGGGAGCCTTCCCCTCGTGTTGAGGTGGGGTACCCAGGGCACGTTTCCTCTGAGGGGGAGGATGCCTCTGTAGGTCTGGGACCACCTGAGAGTGGAGATATATTGCTCTTGGGGGCTGTTCCCCCAGAAAACACGTCTGCTAGCTTAGTGGGTGACCAGGGGCAGCCTGAAGGGGGGGACTTGGGTGAGGGGGTGGGTCCCCAGCATGAGCTCCACGTTGAGGCTACAAGCCCAGTTGAGGGGTGTGATGCCCCACTGGTTGAGGGAGCAGGGGAGACTCCAGTAACATCGGCCCCTGAGGGCCACAGTGGGGGGATTCACCTGGTGGTGGGGGACGGGGACTCTCTGGGTGACGGTGCAGGGGCGGATACCCTGGGTGCGGAGGAGGGCAAGATCGTTTTGGATCGTGTCCTTAGGTCGGACTCCAGACAGACCCGCTTACAGCAAGGCCCGGAGACTTGCTCTGACTTCACTGTTCCCAATCCGGTTACAGAGGGCGATGGGAGCGTGCAGGAGACTGGCAAATTGTCAGATAACTTGCCGCGGTCAGAGGCACTGGTACCTGCCCCTGTCACTGATCCTGGGGGTGGGATGGTGACAGAGGAGGGACTGTGTGATGTGGCTGGAATGCCCACCTCACAGGGAGGGGTGAGCGAGGCGGATGAGAGTAGTAACCTTCTGGACTCGGGCTCGGACATTGAGTGCGAGGAGGAAGGGTACGCGGAGTACGTTGACAGTGAGTTGACGGACTGCTCCACCCGTGGCCCCGTGTCTCGACTTGTCGAAGTCTGGGAACTTCGGAAGTTTTTAAAGGAAACTAGAGGGAGTAGGAATAAGGTGGATTTGGCTGTTGACCGCTGGTCGGACCTGATGGCGCCCATGCAGTCTATTCATGCCATCCTTCAGAAGAAGGGGAATGAGGCGGGGCTAGTAAGAAATGAGAGGCGCCAGTTCCAAGAGCTTTTTAAGACCCTAAAGAGAGGGAAGAAGGGTAGGGGCGGCTCCAACCCATCACCGGGGAGGGGTAAAAGATCTAGTGTACTTTCAAAATGAAGCTCACTATAGCCAGCCTGAATATCAATGGGGGCAGGGGGTCTCTCCGTAGGTTTCACCATCTCTCAGTGCTCAGGGACGGGAGGTATGCGGTGAGCTTCCTGCAGGAAACACACACTGTGGCTAGTGATGAACCCACATGGCTCCTGGAGTGGGAAGGGGGGGTCTACATGAATCATCTCAGCTCCAAATCGAGTGGAGTAGCCTTCCTGTTGGCCCCGTCTTTCCAGCCAGAGATCCTCAAAGTGCAGGAGGTTGTACCAGGCCGTTTGCTGTATCTGGCCGTGCGCTTGGATGGCGTGCCATTACACTTCTTAATGTGTACGCCCCCAAGATCGGCGCAATGCAGACGCGCTTAACAAGGGAAGTGACCACGTTGTTGAATACTATCGACCGTGGGGAGTGTGTTTTCCTTGGGGGAGATTTTAATTGTGCCCTCGAGACAAGAGATCGCTCTGGCGTTCAGCGTGACCCGGGAGCAGTGAAGACTTTGAGGGAGATGGTGGACTCTTTTGAGCTGGTAGATGCTTGGCGGAATTTCCATCCCGACTCTAACGCCTTCTCGTACAGGTTTGAGGGTGGTGGTTCCCGTATTGATCATTTATACGTGTCCAAGGCTTATGTCTCCTGTGTTTCGGCGGCCTCCATGCAGCCGGCGCCATGCTCGGACCATTGCCTGGTGCGAGTGGACATTATCCCAGCGCGCACACGGGCAGGGTCCGCGTACTGGTATTTTAATAGCCAGCTGTTGGAGGATTGCCAATTCCGGGATTCATTCAGGCAGTTCTGGGCGAGGTGGAGAGAGAGGCAGGGGCGTTTCCTTTCCCTAAGGCAGTGGTGGGACGTGGGGAAGGTCTACGTCCGTCAGTTTTGCCAGGACTATGTGAGGGGGTCGACCAAGGGGCGGGAATCCGAGATCGGACGGCTTGAGAGAGAGTTGCTCGACTCGGAGGCTCGTCTGGATCAGACTGGTGGGGCTTCGTGTGAGTGGGAGGAATACCAGGAGAAGAAGGGAGCACTGAGGGACTTGCAGCTTAGGAGGTCCCGGGGTGCGTATGTGAGGTCGCGGGTCCAGATGTTGCACGACCTGGACCGCGCCTCCCCCTTTTTCTTTTCTCTGAAGAAGGGGCGAGGAGCCCGCAGGCAGCTTGTAGAGTTGCTTGCGGATGATGGCTCCTCTGTCACAGATCCAGAGAGCATTGGTGCCTCAGTTCGGTCGTTCTACAGGACTCTGTTCTCGGCTGACACATCGAGTGGGGAGGTGCAAGAAGTCCTGTGGGAGGGCTTACCCGCTGTGTGCAATGATGTGGCTGAACACCTGGATGATCCCCTAACTCTGGAGGAGTTGACTGTTGCCCTGCACCAGCTCAGGAGGGGCAAGTCTCCAGGGCTGGATGGGCTGACTGTGGAGTACCTTAGAGCCTTCTGGGATGTCCTAGGGGGCGACTATATGAAGGTCCTGGGGGAGAGCCTGGCGACCGGGGAGATGCCTTTCTCTTGGCGCAGGGCAGTTGTTGTCCTGCTGCCCAAGAAGGGTGATCTTCGCCTTTTGAAGAACTGGCGCCCGGTCTCTCTCCTCAGCACGGACTATAAAGTCTTTGCACGGGCATTGGCGAATCGCCTGGGTCCCGTGCTGTCCCAGGTGATCCACCCTGACCAGTCGTACACAGTCCCGGGCCGGTCCATCCAGGACAATATCCATCTGCTCCGGGACCTGATCCATCTGTCCCATGGGGCTGGTCAGTCGGTCGCCTTTCTCTCCCTCGACCAGGAGAAGGCGTTTGACAGGGTGGAGCACGACTACCTTCTTGGGACTCTGCAGGTGTTCGGATTTGGACCGCATTTTGTGGCCTGGGTCCGACTGTTATATACTGCTGCAGAATGCCTTGTTAAGGTCAACGGCTCTTTGTTGGCCCCCATTCCCTTTGGGAGGGGGGTTCGTCAGGGATGTCCCATGTCCGGCCAGCTGTATTCCATCTGTGTCGAGCCTTTCCTGTGCCTTCTCCGGAGGAGGTTGACAGGCCTGGCTTTACCGGGGCCGGGGATGGAGGTGGTTCTCTCGGCCTACGCCGATGATGTCCTTCTGATGTTCACCGACCCTGTTGACCTGCGGAGGATGCGTGAGTGCCAGCAGGTTTTCTCGGCTGCATCTTCCGCCAGGATCAACTGGGGGAAGTGTTCTGGTCTCTTGGTGGGTGGGTGGCAGGTGGGCTCCCTGCCGGAGGAGATGGCAGGTTTTGCGTGGAGTACCACGCACCTCCTCTATCTGGGGGTCTACCTGAGTCCCGCTGAGGAGGGGTGGCCGGCGAACTGGCAGGAGCTGGAGGCGAAAGTGGTCGCCCGGCTGGGACGTTGGTCAGGCCTACTTGGTGTGCTCTCTTATCGGGGAAGGGCTGTAGTTATAAACCAGCTGGTGGCCTCTCTGCTGTGGTACCGGATGGCCACTATGGTCCCATCCTCTTATTTTATAACCATGTTACAGAGGAGATTGGTCAACTTCTTCTGGGGGGGAGAGGAACCACTGGGTCTCTGCTGGGGTTCTGAGTCTCCCGTTGGAGGAGGGTGGTCAGGCGCTGGTCTGTATTCGTACCCAGGTGGCGGCTCTCCGACTCAGGACCCTGCGGAGGTACGTCTACTCGGACTACCCTCCTAAATGGCACGTGCTGGCGACGTACTTTTTCCGTCAGGGGCGGTGCCTTCAGGAGGGCTCCCGGCTCCCGGTAGCGGGCATGAGTCGACGCGCTAGGCGGGAGTTGCCTGGCTTTTACCGTGAACTCCTGAAGGCCAGGAATTTGGTCAACTTTAGCCAGGGCCCTGCTCCTCAGGGGGAGGGGGGTGTCGTGGCTGTGACGGTGGGTGTCGAGGAGAGGCGTGTGCATGGAGCGATTCCGGACGAGCTTACCCCGCTCAGTCGGAATTGTTCATAGGGCCCATGGCCCGGGACCCTCCCCGAGAGCCGGCCCCATGCAACATGAGCCGTCTTTCTGAGATGCCCAGTGTGCCATTCCGTGGCGCGGAGAGGCGCGTACTGTACAGGCTGCTCTTGCACACTCTCCACTTCCTCGCCCTCGTCTTCCGTCCAGACACACCCTGGCGGTCCGTGTTACCACCTGACGAGGGGAGCGGTCCCCAGTGGAGGTCTCTCTACAAGGGAGTCCTCCCCTTTACATCGGGGACCTGGGGTGGAGAGTTTTGCACAAAGCCGTGGCTGTAATAGGTACTTGAGCCGGTTCACGGACTCTTCCCCTGCGTGTCATTTCTGCGGTGAGGAAGAGACCGTGTTCCACGTGTATATAGAGTGCGAGAGGTTGCAGCCCCTGTTCGAGTATCTGAAAGGGCTGCTCCTCAAGTTTTGGCTACATTTTAGTCCAACGCTATTAATCTATGGGCACCCGGTACAGAGGGGGGAGGGTCGGGAGGGAGGAGGGGGTCTCCCTGTCGGACTGCTCCTGGGCCTGGCCAAGATAGCCATTCGTGGGTCCAGGCAGCGGGCGGTCGATGGCCGCACAGCGGTCGGCTGCCTGCCCCTTTTCCGGGGTTACGTCCGTGCCCGCGTGTCCCTAGAGAGGGAACACGCGGTGTCCACGGGGACTGTGGAGGCCTTCTGTGAACGCTGGTCACCGCAGGAGGTTGAATATATTATAGATAAAAATGTTAATATTTAATTTGATAGTATTGTGTAAATGTTTTTTAAATTGTGTGAGCTTTCTACCCTTCCTTGTAAATTGTACATTTGTTTAAAATCTAATAAAAAAAACATTTACGGGAAAAAAAAAAAAAAAAAAGAGCGGGGCCAGGTGGGGAGCTGTTCTGCTGGCGGGGAGGATTTGATGAACTTTTCGGAAGGTTTGTTTGGCGGGAGAAACAAAAGCAGTCAGACTTTGCAGTTCAGAGCTTCGTCGATATGCAGAGACTTTCTTTGTTCAAAGATTCCTCTAATTAGTGAGGATTTGTCCGTGTATCTGGAAAGTCGTAGGAGCGGCAGTGGCTGGCGGGAAGGCCAAGTTACACTTGAAATAGTGGGAGCTGAGACTGGAGCGGTGATTGTGGTCAGTAACATCGGAAAGCTCCCTCCTACACTGACTTGCCCGGTCCAGGTGGGCTGGGTGAGAACGGCAACAGTGCCTTGGATTTTGTTGAAGCCGGGGAGGCGACGGAGACCTGGGGAAGAAGCCTCCGGAAGCTCCATTTTTTGACGACGGGGAGGATTGGCACGGACATTCCTATCTTATCAGGAGGAGACCGCTTCTGTTGCTTGCCAAGAAAGCCTTCACAAGACTATTTAACTGCTGCAAAAGATTGGAGGTGCAGCAACAGCAGAAAGACTGCTTTGATTATAAAGTACTGGTACTTAGTGTGTTGTGCCACGCCCTAAAGATGGCGGCCCCTTAGATTTATGCAGCTGTCGCACGGTCGGCAGCCTCCGAGACTGAGGGCCACGAGTTGATGGGGCGCACATATGGTGTAAAATGTACATGCAGAGCAACCTGCCCTTAAAGGCCTTTCTAGATGCGCTGGGTGAGACTGTTGGCAAGAAAGCCATAGTCTCGGGCGGCGGTGCTCAGTGGGAAGGTTGTCGTTCTACTAAAGACTGAACAGGCGGTGGCTCTGGCTCTGGAAAGGGGGGTAACAGCAGGGGGGATTTTCGCGGCGGTGGACCCATGGGGGGTCCCGTTTTGCCGGTCATTCTGTCCAACGTTCCCACTTTTGTTCCGGATGCGCTCCTGCTCCCACATGTAAGGAAGCTGGGGGAGGTGCGGTCAGGGCTCACCAAACTGTTGTACAGGTTTGATGATCCCAAGATGCAGCATATATATACGTTCAAGCGTCGCGTGTATATACAGTTGGCACAGGGGATGGACACGGAGGGGAGTTTTGAGGTGGATGGAGGTGAATGATTTCTCCTATCGCGTGTTCTGGAATGCGGGCCAAGTGCATTGTCACGCTTGCAAAAAGGTGGGGCATTTTCGCAAGAATTGTCCCAGGACCCGGGCTGCCAGTTCCACCACGATGGCCCGGGAAAGCACTACTGGCCCATCTGGGGCTGCTGGTTTTACCACGGTGGCCCGTGAAGGCTTTACTCCCCCTACCCCCAACCCCTATCCCCCCACCGCCCCCATGTCCCGTACCTGTGGCGGTGGATGCCGGAGAAGTGCGTAGGGTGGATGGGAAGGTTTGGGAGCATCAGAAGGGGAGGAAAGTCAAGAAAAAGAAGAAACATCTCCAGGCGGATCCCCTAGAAGATGATCACCTCCAAGCGGGACCCCAGGCAGCAGATAATTTCATGCTCGCCTCTGAGATAGACGGTAGTGTGGAGGTACAGGCTTCTGCAATGGAGCTCACCGTACCACCGTACGCCAGTGGTTCGAAGAGGAGGAGGCATGGGTCCTCCGATACAGAGAAGGGCCCTGAAGTTCAGGGGCAACCTGAAGGGAGCCTTCCCCTCATGTTGAGGTGGGGTACCCAGGGCACGTTTCCTCTGAGGGGAGGATGCCTATGTAGGTCTGGGACCACCTGAGAGTGGCGATATATTACTCTTGGGGGCTGTTCCCCCAGAGAACACGTCTGCTAGCTTAATGGATGACCAGGGGCAGCCTGAAGGGGGGGGACTTGGGTGAGGGTGTGGGTGGTGTGGGTCCCCAACGTGAGCTCCCCGTTGAGGCTACAAGCCCAGTTGAGGGGTGTGAAGGCCCACTGGTTGAGGGAGCAGGGGAGACTCCAGTAACATCGGCCCCTGAGGGTCACAGTGAGGTGATTCACCTGGTGGTGGGGACGGGGACTCTATGGGTGACGGTGCAGGGGCGGATACCCTGGGTGCGGAGGAGGGCAAGATCGTTTTGGATCATGTCCTTCGGTCGGACTCCAGACAGACCCGCTTACAGCAAGGCCCGGAGACTTGCTCTGACTTCACTGTTCCCAATCGGTTACAGAGGTGGTGGGAGCATGCAGGAGACTGGCCAATTGTCAGATAGCTTGCCGCGGTCAGAGGCACCGGTACCTGGCCCTGTCACTGATCCTGGGGGTGGGATGGTGACAGAGGAGGGACTGTGTGATGTGGCTGGAATGCCCACCTCACAGGGAGGGGTGAGCGAGGCGGCTGAGGGTAGTAACTTTCCGGACTCGGGCTCGGACATTGAGTGCGAGGAGGAGGGGTACCCGGAGTCCATCGACAGTGAGTTAACGGACTGCTCCACCCGCGGCCCCGTGTCTCGACTTGTCGAAGTCTGGGAACTTCGGAAGTTCTTAAAGGACACTAGAGGGAGTAGGAACAAGGTGGATTTGGCTGTCGACCGCTGGTCGGACCTGATGGCGCCCATGCAGTCCATTCATGCCATCCTTCAGAAGAAGGGGAATGAGGCGGGGCTAGTAAGAAATGAGAGGCGCCAGTTCCAAGAGCTTTTTAAGGCCCTAAAGAGAGGGCAGAAGGGTAGGGGCGGCTCCAATCCATCACCGGGGACGGGTAAAAGATCTAGTGTACTTTCAAAATGAAGCTCACTATAGCCAGCCTGAATATCAATGGGGGCAGGGGTCTCTCCGTAGGCTTCACCATCTCTCAGTGCTCAGGGACGGGAGGTGAGCTTCCTGCAGGAAACACACACTGTGGTTAGTGATGAACCCACCTGGCTCCTGGAGTGGGAAGGGGGGGTCTACATTAGTCATCTCAGCTCCAAATCGAGTGGAGTAGCCTTCCTGTTGGCCCCGTCTTTCAAGCCGGAGATCCTCAAAGTGCAGGACGTTGTACCAGGCCGTTTGCTGTATCTGGCCGTGCGCTTGGATGGCGTGCCATTACACTTCGTTAATGTGTACGCCCCCAAGATCGGCGCAATGCAGACGCGCTTAACAAGGGAAGTGACCACGTTGTTGAATACTATCGACCGTGGGAGTGTGTTTTCCTTGGGGGAGATTTTAATTGTGCCCTCGAGACAAGAGATCGCTCTGGCGTTCAGCGTGACCCGGGAGCAGTAAAGACTTTGAGGGAGATGGTGGACTCTTTTGAGCTGGTAGATGCTTGGCGGAATTTCCATCCTGACTCTAACGCCTTCTCGTACAGGTTTGAGGGTGGTGGTTCCCGTATTGATCATTTATACGTGTCCAAGGCCTATGTCTCCTGTGTTTCGGCGGCCTCCATGCAGCCGGCGCCATGCTCGGACCATTGCCTGGTGCGAGTGGAATTTATCCCAGCGCGCACACGGACAGGGTCCGCGTACTGGCATTTTAATAGTCAGCTTTTGGAGGATCGCCGATTCCGGGATTCATTCAGGCAGTTCTGGGTGAAGTGGACAGAGAGGCAGGGGCGTTTACTTTCCCTAAGGCAGTGGTGGGATGTGGGGAAGGCCTACGTCATTCTGTTTTGCCAGGACTACGTGAGGGGGTCGACCAAGGCGCGGGACTCCGAGATCGGACGGCTTGAGAGAGAGTTGCTCAAATCGGAGGCACGTCTGGATCAGACTGGTGGGGACTCGTGTGAGTGGGAGGAATACCAGGAGAAGAAGGGAGCACTGAGGGAATTGCAGCTTAGGAGGTCCCGGGGTGCGTATGTGAGGTCGCGAGTCCAGATGTTGCACGACCTGGACCGCGCCTCCCCCTTTTTCTTTTCTCTGGAGAAGGGGCGAGGAGCCCGCAGGCAGCTTGTAGAGTTGCTTGCGGATGATGGCTCCTCTGTCACAGAGAGCATTGGTGCCTCGGTTCGGTCTTTCTACAGGACTCTGTTCTCGGCTGGCACATCGAGTGGGGAGGCGCAAGAAGTCCTGTGGGAGGGCTTACCCGCTGTGTGCAATGATGTGGCTGAACACCTGGATGATCCCCTAACTCTGGAGGAGTTGACTGTTGCCCTGCACCAGCTCAGGAGGGGCAAGTCTCCAGGGCTGGATGGGCTGATTGTGGAGTACCTTAGAGCCTTCTGGGATGTCCTGGGGGGCGACTATATGAAGGTCCTGGGGGAGAGCCTGGCGACCGGGGAGATGCCTTTCTCTTGGCGCAGGGCAGTTGTTGTCCTGCTGCCCAAGAAGGGCGATCTTCGCCTTCTGAAGAACTGGCGCCCCGGTCTCTCTCCTCAGCACGGACTATAAAGTCTTTGCACGGGCATTGGCGAATCGCCTGGGTCCCGTGCTGTCCCAGGTGATCCACCCTGACCAGTCGTACACATTCCCGGGCCGGTCCATCCAGGACAAGATCCATCTGCTCCGGGACCTGATCCATCTGTCCCAGGGGGCTGGTCAGTCGGTCGCCTTTCTCTCCCTCGACCAGGAGAAGGCGTTTGACAGGGTGGAGCACGACTACCTTCTTGGGACTCTGCAGGCGTTCGAATTTGGACCGCATTTTGTGGCCTGGGTCCGACTTTTATATACTGCTGCAGAATGCCTTGTTAAGGTCAACGGCTCTTTGTTGGCCCCCATTCCCTTTGGGAGGGGGGTTCGTCAGGGATGTCCCATGTCCGGCCAGCTGTATTCCATCTGTGTCGAGCCTTTCCTGTGCCTTCTCCGGAGGCGGTTGACAGGCCTGGCTTTACCGGGGCCGGGGATGGAGGTGGTTCTCTCGGCCTACGCCGATGGTGTCCTTCTGATGTTCACCGACCCTGTTGACCTGTGGAGGATGCGTGAGTGCCAGCAGGTTTTCTCGGCTGCATCCTCCGCCAGGATCAACTGGGGGAAGTGTTCTGGTCTCTTGGCGGGTGGGTGGCAGGTGGGCTCCCTGCCGGAGGAGATGGCAGGTTTTGCGTGTAGTACCACGCACCTCCTCTATCTGGGGGTCTACCTGAGTCCCGCTGAGGAGGGGTGGCCGGCGAACTGGCAGGAGCTGGAGGCGAAAGTGGTCGCCCGGCTGGGACGTTGGTCTGGCCTACATGGTGTGCTCTCTTACCGGGGCAGGGCTGTAGTTATAAACCAGCTGGTGGCCTCTCTGCTGTGGTACCGGATGGCCACTATGGTCCCATCCTCTTATTTTATAACCATGTTACAGAGGAGATTGGTCAACTTCTTCTGGGGGGAGAGGAACCACTGGGTCTCTGCTGGGGTTCTGAGTCTCCCGTTGGAGGAGGGTGGTCAGGCGCTGGTCTGTATTCGTACCCAGGTGGCGGCTCTCCGACTCAGGGACCCTGCGGAGGTACGTCTACTCGGACTACCCTCCTAAATGGCACGTGCTGGCGACGTACTTTTTCCGTCAGGGGCGGTGCCTTCAGGAGGGCTCCCGGCTCCCGGTAGCGGGCATGAGTCGACGCGCTAGGCGGGAGTTGCCTGGCTTTTACCGTGAACTCCTGAAGGCCAGGAATTTGGTCACCTTCAGCCAGGGCCCTGCTCCTCAGGGGGAGGGGGTGTCGTGGCTGTGACGGTGGGTGTCGAGGAGAGGCGTGTACATGGAGCGATTCCGGACGAGCTTACCCCCACTCAGTCGGAATTGTTCATAGGGCCCATGGCCCGGGACCCTCCCCGAGAGCCGGCCCCATGCAACATGAGCCGCCTTTCTGAGATGCCCAGTGTACCATTCTGTGGCGCGGAGAGGCGCGTACTGTACAGGCTGCTCTTGCACACTCTCCACTTCCTCGCCCTCGTCTTCCGTCCAGACACACCCTGGCGGTCCGTGTTACCACCTGACGAGGGTAGCGGTCCCCAGTGGAGGTCTCTCTACAAGGGAGTCCTCCCCCTTTACATCGGGGACCTGGGGTGGAGAGTTTTGCACAAAGCCATGGCCTGTAATAGGTACTTGAGCCGGTTCACGAACTCTTCCCCTGCTTGTCATTTCTGCGGTGAGGAAGAGACCGTGTTCCACGTGTATATAGAGTGCGAGAGGTTGCAGCCCCTGTTCGAGTATCTGAAAGGGCTGCTCCTCAAGTTTTGGCTACATTTTAGTCCAACGCTATTAATCTATGGGCACCCGGTACAGAGGGGGAGGGTCGGGAGGGAGGAGGGGGTCTCCCTGTCGGTCTGCTCCTGGGCCTGGCCAAGATGGCCATTCGTGGGTCCAGGCAGCGGGCGGTCGATGGCCGCACAGCGGTCGGCTGCCTGCCCCTTTTCCGGGGTTACGTCCGTGCCCGCGTGTCCCTAGAGAGGGAACACGCGGTGTCCACGGGGACTGTGGAGGCCTTCTGTGAACGCTGGTCACCGCTGGAGGTTGAATATATTATAGATAAAAATGTTAATATTTTAATTTGATAATTTTGATTAAGTGTTTTTTAAATTGTGTGAGCTTTATACCCTCCCTAGTAAATTGTACATTTGTTTAAAAATCTAATAAAAAAAACATTTACGGAAAAAAAAAAAAAAAAAAGAGCGGGGCCAAGAAAATTGAATATAGACACAAAATGCTGGAGTAACTCAGCGGGACCGGCAGCATCCCTGGAGAGAAGCAATGGGTGACGTTTCGGGTCAAGACCCTTCTTTCAGACTGAAGAAGAGTCTCGACACGAAACATCACCCATTCCTTTTCTCCAGAGATGCTGCCGGTCCCGCTGAGTTACTCCAGCATTTTGTGTCCATCTTCAAATGACGGCTGTGCGAACGCATGAAGTCGCGCGCGACCTTTGTGGGACCGTCGCGCCTCAACGCGACCACGAGGTCGCGTAATTAGCGTGCCAAGGACACGTAAGTGGGACAGGGGCTTAAGGGCGTCAAGGGGGTATGGTAAGAAGGAGGGAGAATAGGGTTGAGAGGGAAAGATAGATTAGCCATGATTAAATATCAGAGTAGACTAGATGGGCTGAATGGCCTACTTCTGCTCCTATGACATGAACATGAACTTCCCGAAATAATTTTGCTCCTGTGTTAAGACAGTCCGGCAGTCACATATTCAGTGAAGAATGGTAATGAAAATTGCATCACGTACATCAGTATGATGTTTATGTCAAGAGTGCCATTGTCATATGTGCCTATAATAGAACCATGACATTACCACTTGCTGCACCTTAAAAGGCCCTGTGTAACTCAGCGGGTCAAACAGCATCCCTGGAGAACAGGGAAAGGTGATGTTTTGGGTCGGGACCCTTCCTCAGAGTCTGATTTAAGATTTATAGTTACATCCTAGGTTTGAGCAGTCTGAAGATTCTGAAGAATGGTTCAATTGAACTTTATTTGTCAGATGTGACAGGGTGCAGTGAAATTCATTTTTATATACAGTTCAGTACAAGCATCACTATACATAAGCACTGAGATCTGATCTTGGGTCCCGATATGAAACATCATCCATCCATGTTCCTCAGTGATGCTGCCTAATCCGCTGAGTTACTGACGCATTTTGTGTCCTTCCATTGAAATAGTCACCTGAAATCATTTCCTGGATGTTCTAGTCATTTGACTTTACCATGTACTGATTTGCCACATTGGGCGTTGTGGAGGTTGCAGAGGGCTCACACCATACAATGTTTGCAACCCTGGAATGAGTGGGTTAATATATGATGAGCAGTAACCTTGACTGCACTGGGCCTGTTCTCACTGGAGTTTAGAAGGATGAGGGGAGATCTCATTGAAACTTAACGATTGTGAAAGGTTTGGATAGAGTGGATGTGGAGAGGATGTTTCCACTAGTGGGAGAGTCTAGGACTAGAGGTCATAGCCTCAGAATTAAAAGGCATTCCTTTAGGAAGGAGATGAGGAGCAAATTTCTTTATACAGAGGGTGGTGAATCTGTGGAATTCTTTGGAGGCCAAGTCAATTGATATTTGTAAGGCAGAGATTGATAGATTTTACTTCGGAGTCACGTGAGTGACTACGTGAAGAAGACCCGTCAGGGCGCATGCGCGTCATTACGTCTGACGCATTGGCGCCCGGCAGCAGGAGGACGGAGCTCCTCCTGCAGGTGAGTAGTTACAGCTCCACCAACGTCGGGGAGACTTTGGAGGAGTTAGAAAAAAGTAGAAAATTGTTGCTGTATGTTTTTCCCCACAATACAGGAACAAGTAAAAAATAATCAAGGTGCAGGCCTGCTACGGACAAGGGGAGAGAGAGCTGCGGGAGCGCAGCCTCTGAAAGGCAGCCTGTCACCTCTGGGGAGTCGCAAGCCGGTAGCGGTGCGGCGACAGACTTGGCAAAGTGCCCAGCCGGGTACACAGCCAACGCCAGTCGGGCGGTAGGCATAAGCCAAGTCTGTCAGGGCCATTGACTCCGCAGAGTCGGGCCAGGAGAGTTCCGTCCAGGACAGGATACCGTGCCCCAGCGGTTATCCAAAAGGAGCAGCTCATACAGGGGCTGCTCCACAAAGCCACACTCCAGGAGGAGTTGTGCAGGCGGGAGGCCGTGGGGACGGCTCCGCCGGCAGTGCCTAGGAGAGGCCTGCTTCACAAAGCCACACTCCAGGAGGAGTTGTGAGGGCGGGAGACCGTCGGGAAGGCTCCGCCGGCAGTGCCTAGTAGAGGCCTGCTTGAAAGCACCCTCTTTGCAAGAGGTGAGTGCAGAAGGGCAGATGCGCTCTGACCCGGAGTCCGACGACGACTTCCAAAGGGAGGGCATGCAGCGGCCAGAGCTGACACCGTGTGCAGCACGGTTTGCCATGTCATCGGACGCTGGTGAGCCTCTGGGTGAGGAACTTGCCACCAGCATAAATTACCAAGTCTCACATCAGCTACAGGAGCTGACAATGGATGAGACAGTAAGGAAGCATGAAGCCCCAATCAACTGTGGCCTGTTAAAAGTTCCTGTTGGGAACAGGAAGATTTGGGGCAAGATGGGCATACAAATGAGAGCCCAGGAGGAGGTGAAGCTCCAGCATATTTTTAAAGTTGCTGGCATCTGGCATAACGAGCTTTGCCAGGATGATGGATGGAGAGGCCATGACGAAATTACAACAAAAGGTGTGGCGCTATTGTGGAATGCCCACTTTGAGATCAACTGCCTCCGCAAGACTGCGTTTAGACCAACCATCAACCCTAAATATGCTTCACTCTGCCAGCCTGGCACAGTGCAACCGGCAAATCTGTTTGGCGAGGATTTCCCAAAGCAGGTGAAGGAGCTGGAGGAGGAGGCCAAGACGGTGGGCTTGATTAAGCAGCCAGCAGCCACATATCCACTAAAGCGGAAGTATCCCTATAAGCCAGGAGACTGGTCCGGGCAACGGACGAGTCCAGCTACGATGCAGCGCAGTTGGCGTTCGGCTGTAGCAGCGCCAGGGAAGGTGAGATATCCAGCTCGAGGCCGGGGAAGAATGCCAGGTGGTAAGGAGGTAAGTGGGTCTGGTTTACATGTAGACAGATCTAATGTGATACCTCAGATATGTTTATACTGAAGGTTATTGAAGGGTTTCGAATAAAGCTTAATGCAAATTCTGATTTACCCATGCAACATTGTCCAAAAAGGAGTTTGACTTCAGTATCACTGAACAATTGGAAGTTCAGGTGGAACTTGCAAGCTTATGTAATAAAGGTGTAAATGCTAACGCAGTTTACCAAAGCCATCAGTTTGTGTCCAATATCTTTCCCAGACCAAAAAAGGATGGGGGATGCAGAATTATACTGGACCTGAATAGTCTTAAACCTTTTTGTACGGTATAGACATTTTAAGATGGAAACGTTTGAGGAGATCTTAAAGATCCGGATTCAGTGTCTGTTCATTTGCAGGATAGAAGATTTAAAATTCAGCTGGATGGGGGCAATTATGGCAATACAATGCACTGCCTAATGGTTTGTCTTCAGCTCCAAGAGTGATTACAAAGTTGTTAAAACCTATTCTAGGCATGATGAGAAGTCAAGGGCAGGTGCTCATGGCTTAGCTAGATAATATCTTGATTGTAGGACAATCAAAGGAAACAGCTGAAGCATCACTGGCAGTTGGTAAAAAACCTTTTTTTTTTTTTAAATTGGGCTTCATAAGCTATCCAGCGAAATCTAAATTTATACCTTTGACACAAATTGACTAGTTGGGTTCACAATAGACTTAATCAACATGATTGTGACCTTGCCGAGGTAAAAAAGGGTAGAGCTAATTAAGAGCTGTATCAAGTTAATTGCTGACACACAGCCTTCAATTATTCTGGTGACGAGTCTGCTGGGGAAATTGCTGGCAGCATGTCCAGCAGTTCAATAGTGGCCACTTTATTTTCTACAATTACAAAGGTCAAAGGAACAAGCACTGAGGATACATTGGGGTCATTATAATAGAGCTATGCTTCTATCAATAGAGGCTGTTGCTGATGTACAATGGTGGATTCAGCATGTGTCCACTAAGAGGCCAAAGTGTTATTGGACCAAGCTTCCATGATTTTGCAGACAGATGTCAGAGCACTTGGGTGGGGTGCTACTGATACAAGATCCAGCTGTGGAGACAGATGGACATTGCTTCTGCAAACATGGGTAATTAACCAGGAGTATTTTTATGGACTCAAGGCTTATGGCACTAACAAAACTAGTTTGCATGTGCAGTGCCAAATAGACAACACTGCAGCAGTTGCTTATATGAATCACATGGGTGGAATCAAATCGTTATCATGTGACAGGTTGGCAAATAAAATTGTACCTGGAGTATGGATATTTGGATTGGAGCTATCTGCCAGGGAAACTTAATGTAGTACCAGATGGCAGGTCACGAAAATTCCGTGATAATACAGAGTGGATGTTGAACCAGGATGTGTTCAAGAACATAGTACTTCAATATGGAAGGCCAAAATATGTTTCATGGGCATCAGATCCAGGGGCAGTGACAATTTATGCTTTTTCACTAAATTGGGATGATATGTTTGTGTACATTTTCCCACCATTCTGCCTCATAGGTCGGTGTTTGAGAAAATCAAGCAGGATGCCGCTTCAGGGGTTTTGGTGATACCAAATTGCCCGATTCAACCATGGTTCCCTTTGATGTTACAGATAACGATCCAACCTCCTTTTGCTGATTCCAAACAGTAGGAATTTGCTGGAGCATCCAGTAACGTGTTAAGTTCATCCGTTATGTGATCGTATTGACCTGTTAATTTGCAGGTTTATTAAGAATGCCTTACATTGGTCGAGGACTTTCTTGGCCAACGGTGGATTTACTCACTGCAGCCTGGAGAAAGAGTACTCAAAAGCAGTATATGACTTATGTAAAAAAATGGAAACAATATTGTGTTCAAAAGAATATTCAATATGATACTGGAGTTATTGAAAATGTGTTAGAGTTTTATCTACACTTTATTATGATGAGGGTCTTAGCTATACTGCTATCAATACAGCTAGAAGTGCTTTGTCGGCATATCTTGTACACGGACACAAAGTATAGGTTCTCACCCTCTCATATCTAGGTTGATGAAAGGAATCTTTCATTCCAAACCGCCTAAGCCTAGGTATATGGTAATCTGCGATGTAAGCGTTGTTCTTAACATGCTTCGTCATTGGGTCCCTGTCACGTCTATAACTTTGTTAAAATTAACCATGACATTGGCTATGCTAATGGCATTGGTGTCAGTACAGAGAGTGCAGACTTTGCAAAAACTTCAGTTAGATAGAATGCAAGTGACTACAGAGAATGTTCTGTTTTATATTTATGACCTGCTCAAACAAAGCAGGCCAGGTGTGACAGGATTTAAGATTGTGTTCTCAGCATATCCTACAGCTCCATGTTTATGTGTAAGGACACATTTGTTACATTACTTTGAAGCCACAAGGGCTTTAAGACAAGAAGAAACAGGATTATTTGTCAGTTACAAGAAGCCAACATAAAAGAGTGGCAGTTCAGACTATCTCAACGTGGATAAAGCAAGAGTTGGTTCAGGCAGGAATTAACATTTATGTGTTTACATCTCATTCCACTAGCGCAGTAGCAACATCCGCGGCCAGGGCGATGGACGTTCCCATCGACCATATATTAAAAGCCGCAGGTTGGAAAAATGAACTTGTGTTTCAGCAATACTACCATTGGCCGATTGCCGATGGAGGGCTGTTTGCCAACTCAATATTGAGTGCTGTTGCTATTGTTTAAAGTCTGTTTTCAATACTGTTTAATTCTGTTTCGTTTGTTGGCCCTACATTAAGAGGGTTTATTGGTTGTTTTATGACCAAAAATAAAACTGTTTTGTGTTTGCATGATATGCAATGTCATGTTTACAGCATTATTGATGATACTCAGAGTCAATCGATGCAGTGAGAAGCCGGGATTTTGATCTGCGGCATAAAAATCACAGAGCTTTAAAATCTTCACGTAGTCACTCACGTGACTCCGAAGTAAAATAGTAAGATTAAACGAGAACTTACCAGTTTGAAGTTTGATCTTTATTTTATGAGGAGTTACGTTGGTGATTACGTGCCCGCTACGCCCAACCCTCTCTCATAGAAAAAAGGTCATAATGGTAGTTCTCATGTTGATCATCTTAATATGTTACTTCAATTATGGTGTTGTCTGTGATTTCATACCGCTGCTTTGAAGATTGACGCGCATGCGCCCTGACGGGTCTTCTTCACGTAATCACCAACGTAACTCCTCATAAAATAAAGATCAAACTTCAAACTGGTAAGTTCTCGTTTAATCTTACTATTCTTGATTAGTACCGGTTTCAGGAGTTATGGGGAGAAGGCAGGAGAATGGGGTTAGGAGGGAGAGATCGATCAGTCATGATTGGATGGCGAGTAGACTTGATTGGCCGAATGGCCTAATTCTACTCCTATCACTTATGACCTTATGACCTTTCCTCTACATTATTTTACTTACCTTTCTGTGTATTTTAATTGTGGTCGTGCCCTTGGTGAAGTTTTGCGAGCATGGGTTATCTGTGCTGACTTTATGCTCCATGTTGTAAACACTGCTCAAACCTTGGATGTGGCATACATTTTAAACCAGCATATTATTCAGATAACTTGGAGATTCAATAAGGCTTTTGAAAATATATGACGATAAAGTGTACTTGGATGAAAGTTGAGAACTATACAGAAATACATTAAAAATGTACTCCTTGTCTGTAGACATATTGTAGATTATGTGATGTCATTAAACCATGGAACTATGTTTCAAAACTTTAAAGCAACTAAAATTAAAATGTAATTTAATATTTCAATTTAAACGAGCATAACTTAATAAGGGTTTCTTTAGCTCATGACGCAATAAAAGACCCATCAATTAAGGTTGAAAAGAATACAAAAATACACCAATGATCTCAAACCATGTGTTGCAAGCACTTAAAGGCCTGTCCCACTTGGCGATTTTTTCGGCGACTGCTGGCATCATTGACTGACATATCAGGTCACCGAAAAAGTCACGGTGTGATGCGACGTGACGCGGCGTGATGACGTATTGACGTGCGGTGTTTCCTCAAGTGCCGTAACTTTTCTTTGTCGCCGCTGGATTTTGAAATGTTCAAAAGCTTTTGGCGACCCTGATACGTCAGTCAATGACCTCGGCAGTCGCCGAGAAAATCGCCAAGTGGGACAGGCCCTTTACCTCTCACAGCTTTGGGAATGCTTCTGCAGGGTTCTTAGGAGGACATGTCAGTAGATTCCGTCTGCTCTTTGCAGGGCCAGGACTGTGAGAAGTGGCCTCAGAGGGCCAGAAGCAAGATGTATGTAGAAACAAGGAACTGCAGATGCTGGTTTACAAAAATAGAAACTAGATGCTGGGTTAGGTCAGTGGGTTCGGCAGCATTTCTGGGTATTCTTGATTAGTACGGGTGTCAGAGGTTATGGGGAGAAGGCAGGAGAATGGGGTTACATAGATACATAGAAATACATAGAAAATAGGTGCAGGAGTAGGCCATTCGGCCCTTCGAGCCTGCACCGCCATTCAATATGATCATGGCTGATCATCCAACTCAGTATCCCGTACCTGCCTTCTCTCCATACCCCCTGATCCCTTTAGCCACAAGGGCCACATCTAACTCCCTCTTAAATATAGCCAATGAACTGGCCTCAACTACCCTCTGTGGCAGAGAGTTCCAGAGATTCACCACTCTCTGTGTGAAAACGTTTTTCCTCATCTCGGTCTTAAAGGATTTCCCCCTTATCCTTAAGCTGTGACCCCTTGTCCTGGACTTCCCCAACATCGGGAACAATCTTCCTGCATCTAGCCTGTCCAACCCCATAAGAATTTTGTACGTTTCTATAAGATCCCTTCTCAATCTCCTAAATTCTAGCGAGTATAAGCCAAGTCTATCCAGTCTTTCTTCATATGAAAGTCCTGACATCCCAGGAATCAGTCTGGTGAACCTTCTTTGCACTCCCTCTATGGCTATAATGTCCTTCCTCAGATTTGGAGACCAAAACTGTACGCAATACTCCAGGTGTGGTCTCACCAAGACCCTGTACAACTGCAGTAGAACCTCCCTGCTCCTATACTCAAATCCTCTTGCTATGAAGGCCAACATACCATTCGCTTTCTTCACTGCCTGCTGCACCTGCATGCCTACTTTCAATGACTGGTGTACCATGACACCCAGGTCTCGCTGTACCTCCCCATTTCCTAATCGGCCACCATTTAGATAATAGTCTGCCTTCCCGTTTCTGCCACCAAAGTGGATAACCTCACATTTATCCACATTATACTGCATCTGCCAAACATTTGCCCACTCACCCAGCCTATCCAAGTCACCTTGCAGTCTCCTAGCATCCTCCTCACAGCTAACACTGCCCCCCAGCTTAGTGTCATCCGCAAACTTGGAGATGTTGCTTTCAATTCCCTCGTCCAGATCATTAATATAAATTGTAAATAGCTGGGGTCCCAGCACTGAGCCTTGCGGTACCCCACTAGTCACTGCCTGCCATTGTGAAAAGGACCCGTTTACTCCTACTCTTTGCTTCCTGTTTGCCAGCCAGTTCTCTATCCACATCAATACTGAACCCCCCAATACCGTGTGATTTAAGTTTGTATCCTAATCTCTTATGTGGTACCTTGTCGAAAGCCTTCTGAAAGTCCATATACAACACATCCACTGGTTCTCCCCTATCCAATCTACTAGTTACATCCTCGAAAAATTCTATAAGATTCGTCAGACACGATTTACCTTTCGTAAATCCATGCTGACTTTGTCCAATGATTTCACCACTTTCCAAATGTGCTGCTATCCCATCTTTAATAACTGACTCTAGCTGTTTCCCCACTACCGATGTTAGACTAACTGGTCTGTAATTCCCCGTTTTCTCTCTCCCTCCCTTCTTAAAAAGTGGGGTTACGTTTGCTACCCTCCAATCCTCAGGAACTACTCCAGAATCTAAAGAATTTTGAAAAATTATCACTAATGCATCCACTATTTCTGGAGCTACTTCCTTAAGTACTCTGGGATGCAGCTTATCTGGCCCTGGTGATTTATCGGCCTTTAATCCATTCAATTTACCCAACACCACTTCCCGACTAACCTGGATTTCACTCAGTTCCTCCATCTCCTTTGACCCGCGGCCCCCTGCTATTTCCGGCAGATTATTTATGTCTTCCTTAGTGAAGACGGAACCAAAGTAGTTATTCAATTGGTCCGCCATATCCTTGTTCCCCATGATCAATTCACCTGTTTCTGACTGCAAGGGACCTACATTTGTTTTAACTAATCTCTTTCTCTTCACATATCTATAAAAACTTTTGCAGTCAGTTTTTATGTTCCCTGCCAGTTTCCTTTCATAATCTATTTCCCTTTCCTAATTAAGCCCTTTGTCCTCCTCTGCTGGTCTCTGAATTTCTCCCAGTCCTCTGGTATGCTGCTTTTTCTGGCTAATTTGTACGCAACATCTTTTGCTTTGATACTATCCCTGATTTCCCTTGTTATCCACGGATGCACTACCTTCCCTGATTTATTCTTTTGCCAAACTGGGATGAACATTTTTTGTAGTTCATCCATGCAGTCTTTAAATGCCTTCCATTGCATATCCACCGTCAACCCTTTTAGAACTAATTGCCAGTCAATCTTGGCCAATTCACGTCTCATACCCTCAAAGTTACCTTTCTTTAAGTTCAGAACCGTTGTTTCTGAATTAACAATGTCACTCTCCATCCTAATGAAGAACTCAACCATATTATGGTCACTCTTGCCCAAGGGGGCACGCACAACAAGTCTGCTAACTAACCCTTCCTCATTACTCAATACCCAGTCTAGAATAGCCTGCTCTCTCGTTGGTTCCTCTACATGTTGGTTTAGATAACTATCCCTCATACATTCCAAGAAATCCTCTTCCTCAGCACCCCTGCCAATTTGATTCACCCAATCTATATGTAGATTGAAGTCACCCATTATAACTGTTTTGCCTTTGTTGCACGTATTTCTAATTTCCTGTTTGATGCCATCCCCAACTTCACTACTACTGCTAGGTGGCCTGTACACAACACCCACCAGCGTTTTCTGCGCCTTAGTGTTTCGTAGCTCTACCCATACCGATTCCACATCCTCCAAGCTAATGTCCTTCCTTTCCACTGCGTTAATCTCCTCTCTAACCAGCAACGCTACCCCACCTCCTTTTCCTTTCTCTCTATCCCTCCTGAATATTGAATATCCCTGGATGTTCAGCTCCCAGCCTTGGTCACCCTGGAGCCATGTCTCCGTGATCCCAACTATATCATAATCATTAATTGCTATCTGCACGTTCAACTCATCGACCTTATTACGAATGCTCCTTGCATTGAGACACAAAGCCTTCAGGCTTGTTTTTACAACGCTCTTACCCCTTATACAATTATGTTGGAAAGTGTCTCTTTTTGATTTTTGCCCTGGCTTTGTCTGCCTGCCACTTTTACTTTTCACCTTGCTACCTATTGCTTCCGCCCGCATTTTGCACCCCTCTGTTTCTCTGCTCACCCATTTAAGAACCCCACCACCTCTTATTCTCTGTTTATTATTGTTTTCTTCTTTCCCCCCTACATGTTGGGTCTGAGTGCTTTCCTTCTCTGCCTCCTGCCTCACACACTGTCTAATAGCATTCTCTATTTGAGTCCCTCCCCCCAACCATTCTAGTTTAAAGTCTCCCCAGTAGCCTTTGCAGATCTCCCCGCCAGGATATCGGTCCCCCTCAGGTTCAAGTGCAACCCATCCTTTTTGTACAGGTCGAACCTTCCACAAAAGAGGTCCCAATGATCCAGAAATTTGAATCCCTGCCTTCTGCACCAGTCCTTCAGCCACGCATTTATCCTCCACCTCGCTCCATTCCTACTCTCACTGTCGCGTGGCACAGGCAGTAATCCCGAGATTGTTATCTTCGCTGTCCTTCTCTTTAACTCCCCTCCTAACTCCCTAAATTCTCCTTTCAGGACCTCTTCTCTTTTTTTACCTATGTCATTTGTACCTATATGTATCACGACTTCGGGCTCCTCTCCCTGCCCTTTCAGGATGTCTTGGTTAGGAGGGAGAGATCGATCAGACATGATTGAATGGCAGAGTAGACTTGATGGGCTGAATGGCCTAATTCTACTCCTATCACTTATGAACTTATGACATTATGAATATTGATAAGTGGCGTTTCAGGTTGGGAGCTTTCTTCAGAGTGATTGTGGTGTGGGAGGGGGTGTGGGGAGGGGTAAGAAAGCTGGAAGAGAGGAGGGGTAAGACAAAGCCGGGCAAGTGTTATGTGGATGCAGGTGAATGGGATTTTGGATAGGCAGATGGTTGGACAAAGGCCAGAAATGAAAAGACTAAAGGCATGAGATAAAGGTAGAAGAGATGCAAATTGTGATGCTAGAGGCAGTAGTATAGGTGGAAGGGGAGAAATGGGTGTGAGTGCAGGTGGGATACAGGGTGGGGGGGGGGGAAGGGAAGGGGGGGTTTGATAAATTACCTAAATTCGGAGAACTCAATGTTCATACCATTGGGTTGTAAGTTACTGATGCAAAATATGAGGTACTGTTACTTTAATTTGCATGTGGCCTTGCTTTGGCAATGGTGGAGGCCCAGGATAGAAAGGCCGCATGCCAAAGAAGTGTGGGCGCGTAGGTCAATTGGCCTTTTCTAGCGGTCCAATGTCCACTCTTGCCTCTCTTTTCCTCTTTATGTAACTGAAGAAACTTCTGCTATCCTATTTTATATTATTGGCTAGCCTTCCTTAATATATCTTTTTTTTCTCCCCGTATTGCCTTTTTAGTTACCTTCTGTTGGTCTTTAAAAGCTTCCCAATCCTTTATCTCAATTGTCAGCCCACTGTAATATCTCAGTGTAATATCATTGAAAGTTATGGCACCTACAGGGATCATCCATACATTAGTGGATGACCACCAAATAAAGTGGAGAAACTAAATGAGTAGCAATTTAAATGCATCAGTTTGGTTCAATTTAGTTTAGTTTAGAGATACAGCGCGGAAACAGGCCCTTCGGCCCACTGCGCCGACCAGCGGTGTTCGCACATTAACACTATCCTACACACACTAGGGACAACGTACACTTTAACCAAGCCAATTAACTTACAAACCTGTACGTCTTTGGAGTGTGGGAGGAAACTGAAAACCTGGGAGGAAACCCACGCGGTCATGGGGAGAACGTACAAACTCCATACAGCCAGCAGCCGTAGTCGGGATCGAACCCGGGTCTCTGGAGCTGCAAGCGCTGTAAGGCAGCAACTCTACCGCTGCGCCACCGTGCCGCCCGAAGTGCCTGGGTTAACATCCAAACCAGAGTATGAATTGTTATTTAATTATCTAAATTAATTCTGCTTACCATGGACTCACAATCTCAGTTAACCTCATCCCCGTCTCCCAATCCACATTTAAAGATTGCTGGGTGCATTGCATTTTATGGACGGACTGGCTTCTATTTGTGAGAGAGGAAGTGAGGAATTTTACATTGTTTTTTTACCCTGCGGATCCTGTATTTTGCAAGATTTTTCACTGCATTGAGCTATCATACATAGGATTACATAGGACCGATTATTTTAGCCTTTTCCCGTCTATTGTTTACTCATGTTTTCTTTAGGTCTGAGGAGACTCCTGATCCTTGTTTTATTTTTTAACAAGGCAGACCTTCTGCATTAAAACAGCAGCTTTTATGTAATAGCGTGTGAGATTAGCACAAACATGTCTGATTTGGCATATTCGTGGAGATTTCATTACATAATCAATCAGTCACGTGACATTGCTCTTGCAATGTTGAATCACATGACATTTGATCATAGGCCTGCACTGCAGATTTTGTTGCGTTTACCTCAGTTATATAGGATTAACCCAACAACCCTTGCATAAATATCCTACATTTAGCTTCATCCACTGATGAATAGCATCATTTGTAAATCTTAGAGAGATCACAGGTATTTAAAGATACATTCCTTTAAAACATTGTAATATTATTTTAATTGAAAAACACAAAGTAACTGCCATAGATACACATGAAACACCAATAATATAAATAAGCACTTGCTAAAGTATTTGTATGGTGTTTTGACATTTTACAAGGCAAAATAAGGCTTGTGAAAGCCACGAATACTACAAATAAATGCAAAAGAAAAACAAGGAATCCTTGTTTGTATAAATATCCTACATTTTGCTTTATGCTATGATAAATAGCATCATTTGTAAATCATAGAGAGAACACTGGTATTTAAAGATACATTCCTTGAAAACATTGTATTTCTGTAATGTTTTTTATTGAAAGAAAACTACGTAACTGTTACAGATTCACCAAAAAACAGCAGTATAAATATGCTGTTACTAAAGTTTTTGTCTGATGTTTTGACATTTTACAAGGCAAAAGAAAACTTGTGAAAGCTACAAATAAAACAAATAAATGTAAATGCAAAAAAAAAGCAATAAATGCTGGAAACTCTCAGTGGCTTAGACTCCATGTGAATAGAGCGAAGAACATTTCAATTAGGTGGAAGACCCTTCAATGGAAAAGATAAAGTGAAAAGAAGGTAGTTTTAAGTTGCATAGAAGGTGGCAGAGAAAGGTAAAAGTTCTACAATACGATCTGAAGAAGGGTCTCGACTCGAAACGTCATCCATTCCTTCGCTCCAGAGATGCTGCCTCGCTAAGTTACTCCAGCATTTTGTGTCTATCTTCAATATGAAAAGTTGGCTTTGCTGCTGTTTCCACAGCTGCTGCCTGACTTGCTGAGTATTTCCAGCAGTTTCTGTTTTTATTTCAGATTTCCAGCTTGGTTTTTTTAAAGAAATTTTCAAAACTGAATGCAAACTCAGTTAAATTAACAGAACTTCATATCAGGGAACTCTCTGGCTTTGCCCCAGTATCTTATGATTATTGCAAAACCAAAAGCACGATTTTCTGAGTTTTAACCCTTTCTTGTACATTCATAGAGTCATGGAGTCATACAATGTGGAAACAGGCCCCTCGGTTCAACCTGCCCTTGCCGACCAACATGTCCCATCTACACTCGTCCCACCTACCTGAGTTTTACAAGGTTTTCAAGGAATGTATCTTTAAATACCAGTGTTCTCTCTATGATTTACATCTTATCCATGTACTTGTCTAAATGTTTCTTAAGCACGCCCCCTTTTAGTATATTGTTCTGTTCTATGCGCCCGCTCCACATTTTAGCTGCCATACTACTCTTCAAGCAGAATGGCTACTAAGTATCCATGTTTGAGAACAGCATTGAGGCAACACAAAATTTATTGGAAGCATTTTCTCCAACACAGCCTTACGAGATGAATTTCTATGTTACCTCTGAAAAGGACACAAAGTGCTGGAGTAACTCAGCGGGTCAGGCAGCATCTGTGGAGGGAATGGATTGGCGACTCTTTGGATCGGTACCCTTGTTTGGACTGATTGTGGCTTCCCGTGTATTCTCCTCTCCACCTCATTACCAGCTTTATCCTTCCTACTTCAAACAGTCTGAAAATGGGTCCTGACCCAAAACGTCGTCTATCCATGTCCTTCAGTGATGCTGCCTGAACCGCTGAGTTACTCCAACACTCGGTGTTTTACTCAAGAGTCCATCATCTGCAGTTCCCATGTATAGGAAGCCTTCTTCATTCAGACTTCTCTGTTAGCACTGATTTTTTTTGCCCTTTAAGCACATCAGGCAATGAAAACCATGACAAATGGTGACCTTGCAAGTTCCCTGCCCTCCACTCTGCAAGGCCTTCAGCACAGGTCTATCTGCTGCAGTATATCTCACTTATCTCTCTTTCCCAGTCCTGGCCCCTATCTAATTTACAGCACCCTTTTGACATTAAGCAGAAGTGACGACCTTTTCTTTTTAGAGGTCATGTTTCCTACATTCATTTAAACTCTGCTGAAAAACAAATTTACCAGCAGCTAGTCAAATGCATTGGAAGGTAAAATAGACCAAGCCACGGGTTGGAATTGTCAGTAAAATCTAAATCTTGCGTTCAGAAGGCCGAGGTATTTGCTTAGTTTTTCACTTGGTTGCTTAATGAAATATTCAGTTGACAGCTCAGCAGGTTACATATATCATTGTTTTCGCTATGATTAACACACTCCTTCCTTATCCCCCATCTCCACGTCCCATTGCCTCCACCGTGCCTCTCGCAGTCCCTTTTGGTTCTTGATGCAGTCTATTCACTCAGCTGAATTAAGCCAAGCCAGAATCCACCAGTCTTAGTTTAGAGAGCATGGATACAGGCTGTTTGGCCTACTGAGTTCATGCCGAACATCGATTTCCCCTTCACACTAGTTCTATGTTATCCCTCTTTGCCATCCACTCCCTAGGGGTCAAGGAAAGAGCGTTCACGTTGCGGCTCTGTTTCCAACAATCTTTCCACCACCACGCACAAGAAGCGACAAGACAGACACCATTGTGTGCAGATGCCGAGAAGTGTTTTCTACTCTGGCTGAACAACTTCTAATCTTGTGTGTGGACTCGATAAGAAGAAGATCCACTCCCTACAAACTAGCGGCAATTTACAGAGGCCAATTAACCTACAAACCCACACGTCGCTGGGCTGTGGGAGAGAACTGGGGCACCCGGAGGAAACCCATGCGGACACAGAGAGAATGTGCAAATTCCACACAGACAGCACCCAAGGTCAGTATTGACCCTGGGTGACTGAGTTGAATTGAATACTGAATAGAAGTGAAATTCTTACAAAGGATCCTTACAATGTTACAAATTCCCACCCCCCCACCCCGCGTTAGTTCCCCCTTTGTTCATCCCCCTCTCCCTCATGGCATTTCCCCACCCCCCCCCCCACCCACCAGGTCCCCATTGTCCATTATTCTTCCTCGCGACCGTCTTATTGACAATGTGAGGCAGCAGCTCTGCCAGCTCAGGTTACATATATCTGTACTGCCCTGTGCTGTTCTCAGCTTCCCACTTCCCAGTGTTCCTCTTTTTAGTTGCTAAAGGGCCTGTCCCACTTAGGCGATTTTTTAGGCGACTGTCATAGTCGTAGCAGGTCACCGAAAAACCGGCAACTGGACCCCCCCTACCACAATGTCTACGACAAGCTACAACAACCTAACACCTAGTTGGCATCTAGCTATGGCAAAATACCGACAACCGGCGACCCATTAGGACGTCCACCTACGACAACACCTACGACAACCCACGACCACACAGGCGACAACTTACGATAACCAACGTCAACCTACGTCCACCCGCGACAAGCTACGACAAGCAACGGCCCTTTCAGCAACAACTGAAGAGAATTCAGTCGCCGGTACCTGTCACGGATTGTCGTAGGTTGATGTAGGTAGTCGCCAATGGAATTCACCGAAGTCAGCACCAGCGACAACCTACGTCACCTGGTGACAACCTATGACAGCACCTACGTCAGGAGAAGTCAAGCTACGCTCATTGGCGTCAAACTCACTGTTGCCGAAAATGTTTGAACATGTTGAAAATCCAGCGGTGACCAGAAAGATGCTACGACTTTATGGGCGACTGAGGAGACTACTCACGACCATACAGGCGGCACCCCAGCGACCATGTGGCGAGAGCCTAGTCGCCTGTAGTCACCTAAAAAATAGCCTAAGTGGGACAGGCCCTTAACATAGAACACAAGAACAGGCTCTTCGGTCCATGATGTCAGTGCTGAACATGATGTCAAGACTACCTCTTATCTGCCTGCACATAATCCATATCCTTCCATTCCTTGCATTTCAATATGTCCATCCATTTAAGCCTCTTAAATGGCACTATTTTATCTCCCTCAAGCACCTAATATAAGGTGCTGTTCCTCGAATTTGCCTGTGGCCTTGCTCTGGCAATTGAGGAAGCCCAGCACAGAATGGCTGGTAAGGGAAAGGGAAGAGGAGTGAAAGTGTCGGCAACCAGGAGATCCAGCAGGGTCCAGCTTGGTGGACCGAGCGTAAGTGCTCAGCGAAGCGGCTATCAAATCTAGGCTTTGTCTCCCCAATGTGCAGGAGCCCACATTGGGAACACCAGATGCTGTAGATGAGGTTAGAGGAGGTGCACGTGAAGAAGTGATAAGTGAATGCAAATGAAGGGAGTCAGAGTGCGGCCACATGCAAACAGGAGGAATAGCACATTGCCTATCCTTGTTATCCACAAATGGTATGGTATGGTATGGTTGGGTATGGTATTTTATTTATCACATGTATCGAGGTACAGTGAAATTAATGTTTGTATACAGTTCAGTTCAAGTATCACTAAACATAAGCATTTAGATACTAGATAAGTGGCGGCACTGTTCAACAGCAGCGGCTCGCCTGCAGTCCGTCTGTTTTTACTTTTTTTGTTGTTTTCTTTTGTCCTGTTTTAGTTAAATTTTAGTTTATTGGGTTGTGTAAGTGTGGGGGGGGGGGGGGGTGGGGGGTGAAACATGATTTTTGTCTCTTCCTTCGGGGGAATGCGACTTTTTCTTGTCGTATCCCCCTTCTCTGCCTCCGTCTGCGCTGAGGCCAAAATGGCGGAGCTGCCGGCCTCCAACTCCAACTGCGACCGACCGACCGACCTCGAGGCTCCGGAGGCAGAGCCAGGACTTACCAGCGCGGGGCTGGCCGACTTGGGGCTGCGGTGGCGTTCCGGCGTTGGTGTTCCGGCGTTGGTGTTCCGGCGTTGGTGTTCCGGCGTTGGTGTTCCGGCGTTGGTGTTCCGGCGTTGGTGTTTCGGCGTTGGTGTTCCGGCGTTGGTGTTCCGGCGTTGGTGTTCCGGCGTTGGTGTTCCGGCGTTGGTGTTCCGGCGTTGGTGTTCCGGTGTTGGTGTTCCGGCGTTGGTGTTCCGGCGGTGGCGACCGAGGACGCTGGTGGCGACCTGAATCCGGAGGCTCGGCCGCGGGCCCGGTGGACGACATCGTCGGGAGCTCGCAGGTCACAGGTGGGTGACCTGTTTTTCTGGGGCTCCCGCAACTACAGCTGCGTCCGCTGGACTGGAGGGCGGCAGCTTCGGCAGCTTCGGCCACCCCGGGCCGCGGAGTTTGAACCGGCCCGTCGCGGACGGAGCACGGATTCAGCCGCGGGACTGACTTACCATCACCCGGCGGGGTCACAACATCTGAAGCCTGGATCGCCTCAGCGCAGAGGGAGAACAAAGCGGGAAGAGACAGAGACTTTAAGACTTTTGCCTCCATCACAGTGAGGAGGTGCCTGGTGAACTCACTGTGGTGGATGTTAATTTGTGTTTATTGTGTGTTTTGTTATTTATTATTATATGTATGACTGCAGGCAACGAAATTTCGTTCAGACCGAAAGGTCTGAATGACAAATAAAGGAATCTCTAATAAGCATCTCAGATACAGTACAAGTGTATATAGCAGTAATACACTGAAACAGTATACAGAATCGCCAGTTTGGCGTCATTTCCAAGTGTGTAGGAAGGAACTGCAGATGGTAGTTCAAACTGAAGATAGACACAAAAAGCTGGAGTAACTCAGTGGGATAGGCAGCATCTCTGGAGAGAAGGAATGGGTGACATTTCGGGTCGAGACCCTTCTTCAGACCATTTCCAAGTCCCAGTTGTTGTAAGTGCAGGGTTCTTGACCTGACCATGAAGGTGTGTCGTCCTGGCGACGTTGCAGGGTGGTCCTGGCCAAGATGCTGCCTGACCTGCTGAGTTACTCCAGCACTTTGTGTTTCAATCAGGATTCCAACATCTGCAGTTACATGTGCCTGCAGGGAAATCTCAGCCGCGGAGAATTCCGCTGTGTGTCACGTGAAACGATGTTTTTTTATATAATAGCCTATCATCTGACTGATCATGAGAGGTGCCTCATAAATTCCATGTTATCCCTTCCAGCCTTTGCACATCTACCGCAGCTATCTGCAGAGTCCTTCTGATCTGCAGCCAAGAGTTCACGTGACTTATTTATGTAGTGATTTTCAAGCACTCAGGACATCCCAAAGTGCGTCACAGCAAATAATTAATTTAAAATCATAACAAATGTTGTTGTGCCTCCAAATACAACATCCCACGCTCACTAAACCAGCTCACAAAAGGGTGGCAGCTTGGTTGGGAAGTTTGCTTCCTTATTACAATGCAGGAGGACGCCTTTTAGCCCATTTGGTCCATACTATCACATAGCAGAACATTCCCAACAAAAAAATTCCCCCTCAGATTTCCCTGTGAATTGGAGGCCTACCCACTCCACCTTTGATACTTTCCCACAAACCTATGAGTTACAGTTTAATTTACCAACATATCTTTGGGATGTGGGAGGAAACAGGAGCACTTGATGGAGATCTACACAGTGACATGAAAAACATGCAAAATCCAGACAGCTGCCAAGGTCATGTTCAGACCCAGGTCCCTGGAGCCCTGAGGTAGCAACACAAACAAGCTTTGTTGCCAAAGATCATTTTAATACAAATGGAAAACGTTCTGGTCGCTGGTGAAAAAATTAATAAATGGAGACACAATGGCGCAGCGGTAGAGTTGCTGCCATGCAACGCTGGTGCCCTGGGTTTGATCCCGACTGGGTGCTCTGTACGGAGTTTGTATGTTCTCCCCGTGACAGCGTGGGTTATCTCCGAGATCTTTGGTTTCCTCCCTCACTCCAGAGATGTACAGGTTTGTAGGTTAATTGGCTTGGTGTAAATGTAAATTGTCCCTAGTGTGGGTAGGGTAGTGTTAATGTGCGGAGATCACTAGTCGGTGCGGACTCAGAAGGGCCTGTTTCCACTCTGTACCTCTAAACTAAACTAAACTAAACTAAATATAAACTCTATGGTGAAATGCTCAGAGGCAAGTGCCTAGAAGTCTACCCCATATTGGTAGGGATGAACATGTCATATTGCTGCAGAAGCAACTGTGCCCTGTCTGAAATGTGTACAAAAGAATTATTTTTTTGTAAACTGTTTGCTCTACTCTTTGATTATACTCACATAAACTTGAAGGTGGCTTCATTAATGCCGCTTAGTTTGAAGACTATGCAAATAAAGGCTCAGCTATTTACACGCAACACCTTGAAGTGTCTTTCTGTGCCTGACCCATGTTGTGATGAAGTATTGAAGTGAAGATGGACACAATGTGCTGGAGTAACTCAGTGGGACAGGCAGCATATCTGGACAACAGACAATAGGTGCAGGAGTAGGCCATTCAGCCCTTTGAGCCAGCACCGCCATTCACTGTGATCATGGCTGATCATCCACAATCAGTACCCCGTTCCTGCCTTCTCCTCATATCCCCTGACTCCGCTATCTTTAAGAGCCCTATCTATACCTCTGGTTAGAAGGAATGGGTAATGTTTCTTCAGTCTGAAGAAGGGTCTCGACCCGAAATGTCAGAGTCTGAAGAAGGGTTTTGACTTGAAACTTCGCCCATTCCTTCTCTCCAGAGATGCTGTCTGTCCCGCTGAGTTACTCCAGCATTTTGCGTCCTTTTCAGTGGCAACAGAGAAATTGATTGTGTGTTGGGGCAAGAAAGCTGCAAGAGAGGAGAGGCAGGACAAACCGTGGCAGGTAATAGGTGGATACAGGCGAAGGGCTGAAGAGTTGTGAAATGTGATGCCAGAGGGAAGGGGGAGGAGAGAAACAATTGCAAGTGCTAATGATGTTTGCAACTGATGATAGTTGATAGATCATAGTGTTAAAGAAGGAACTGCAGATGCTGGAAAATCGAAGGTACACAAAAATGCTGGAGAAACTCAGCGGGTGCAGCAGCATCTATGGAGCGAAGGAAATAGGTAACGTTTCGGGCCGAAACCCTTCTTCAGACTGATAGGGGGTGGGGAGAAGAAAGGAAAAAAGGAAAAAGGCGGAGGAGGAGCCCGAGGGCTGGGGGAGGGGACGAGACAGCCAGATGGCTGATGAAGGGGAGAACGTGACCCCACCACTCGCCACATCTTCCCATCTCCCCCTATGTCTGCCTTCCGCAAAGACCGCTCCCTCCATAACTCCCTTGTCAATTCTTCCCTTCCCTCCCATACCACCCCCTGCCCTGGTACTTTCCCTTGCAACCGCAAGAGATGCAACACTTGTCCCTTCACCTCCCCCCTCCACTCCATTCAAGGACCCAAGCAGTTGTTCCAGGTGCGACAGAGGTTCACCTGCATCTCCTCCAACCTCATCTATTGCATTCACTGCTCTAGATGCCAGCTGATCTACATCGGTGAGACCAAGCGGAGGCTTGGCGATCGTTTCGCCGAATACCTCCGGTCGGTCCGCAATAACCAACCTGAACTCCCGGTGGCTCAGCACTTCAACTCCCCCTCCCATTCTGTATCTGACCTCTCTGTCCTGGGTCTCCTCCATGGCCACAGCGAGCAACACCGTAAATTGGAGGAAATGCACCTCATATTCCGCTTGGGCAGTCTACATCCTGGTGGCCTGAACATTGAATTCTCCCAATTCTGCTAGCCCTTGCTGTCCCCTCCCCTTCATCAGCCATCTGGCTGTCTCCTCCCCTCCCCCAGCCCTCAGGCTCCTCCTCCGCCTTTTTCCTTTTTTCCTTTCTTCTCCTCACCCCCTATCAGTCTGAAGAAGGGTTTCGGCCCGAAACGTTACCTATTTCCTTCGCTCCATAGATGCTGCTGCACCCGCTGAGTTTCTCCAGCATTTTTGTGTACCGTTGATAGATCATAAATGGCAGCCAGGCACAGTGCCATCTGTTTAGGTGAGACAGGTACAGGTGGATGCATGGTGAATAGAATCGGGGGTTGGAGGGAGTTGGTACACAGGCAAGGCCGCAATTTAGCATCTTATTTATCAATATGAACCTTTGTTCCTGCAAGCGGTGTTATATGCTTAAGGGCCTGTCCCACTTTCACAACCTAATTCACAACCTTTTTTACTCGTGGACATTTTTCATCAGGCTAGAAAAACGCCCCGATCTACTTGATGCCACGAGTACCTACGACTAGCATCACGACCTACCTACAACCTCCTACGACCTCGTGACGACCATGCTGCGAGTATGAGTCAAGGACAAACACGGCAAAGGTCGTGAATTAGGTCGTGAAAGTGGAACAGGCCCTTTACAGTTCCTGGAGTAAGACGTGAAGCTACAACCTTACGGCACTGAACTGCAAAAGCTATCCTGTAAACCACAGCTGGTCGTGATAAATAGATAAGGTGGCTCGGCGCTTGCATCAGAACCGAGTGGCGGGGTTTAAGAAGGGGATACCAGACACTGTTCGTGACTTTGCCAGCTCACGTAACATTGTGCCGCTGACATTAAGTGTTCACAGCCCATTGTCAGGCGAGAGATGATGCTGTACATTTGTTTAGTTAATTGCTCATTTTGTTCACAATGTGTTTCCCAGAGTCAGGGATTATAGAGTATGCATGAATGCCGAGAAACAATGGCACACTCCCTGTTGCATCCTGATGGTAATCGGCACCAGTTAATCATGCTCAAGTCAAACGATGCTCCTTCTGTCAACACCTTCACTCAACAGATAACAAAAAACTTGAAGGTGTTGTTTTCATATGGTACGTACTCAGAATCACAGTTGCAGTGCTCCTCACATGGAGTTGCATTCAAATGTAGATTCATCTCATGCAGGAGGTGGCCTTTCGGCCCATTGTTTCTTTGCCAGCTCTTTCAAAAATGAGTCTCATTTCCTTGACAAAGTGCTAGAGTAACTCCAGAGAAAAAGGATGTGTGACGTTTCAAGTCGGGACCTATCTTCAGAGGTCACCCATCCTTTTTCTCCAAAGATAGTGCCTGACCTGCTGAATTACTCCAGCACTTTGTGTCAGGCATCCTTTTACTCCAGAGATGCTGCCTGACCCGATGAGTTACTCCAGCACTTTGTGTCTGTCTGCGGTGTATACCAGCATCTGCAGTTCCTTTCCATCCATCCTTTTACTCCAGAGATGCTGCCTGACCCGCTGAGTTACTCCAGCACTTTGAGTCTATCTTCGGTGTAAACCAGCCTCTGCAGTTCCTTCCCACACAGTCTCATTTCTTTGTTCCTTTCTCACAGCCATGCATGTTTTCCTTCTTCTTTAAAGATATCGAACAGAAATGTGTACAATGCTCCTCCTAAAACCTAACCAATGGTTTATAACTGTAAGAAAGGATGTGCTAACATTGAAACACCATGATTATGCCTTCCCCAACTCAGAGTGAAGCCAAATGCAAATTGGAGGAACAGCCCCTCATATTTAGCTTGGGCAGCTTACAACCTAGCAGTATGAATATTGATTTCTCTAACTGCAAACAACCCATGCATCCACTCTCTCCATCCTCCCCCACCCTAGTCGTCGTATTAGTTTCACTGTCGTCCTGTTGAGTTTCATTGTTTGTATAACTCGTTATCACCTTCCCCACAGCCAACAATGGGCATTGTGGGCTCCACCTTACCTTGATCATCATTGCTTTTTGCATATCTTTCATTCATTTGTTCTATGTTACTTCTATATCTTTTGTTTCCCTCTGCGCAGATTCTCAGTCGGAAGAAAGATCTCGACCCGAAACATCACCTATTCCTTTTTCTCCAGAGATGCTGCCTGACCCGCTGAAGTTGCTCCAGCATTTTACCTCCCACTTTTCTTTTCGCTGGATTAAAACACAATTGTGTGAAATTAATGTTCAAAGGTGAGGTACATGGTACCCCATTATTATATGTGTGAGTTGAATGCAAGTGACTGAGGATAAACGACTTTCCATCTACTGTGCAAGTAACCAGTGTTTTCACGTGTGACCATTGACACTTGGTGTTTAGGGTCGGTTGTAGTTGGGGGACTTCAAAGCTGAGCCTGATCCTGCCTTTGTTCAACATATCCCCCTTGGGGTTCCTGGACGGCAGCAGATTATGATGCAGCTTTCCTTTCTTGTATTGCCATGGGCCACAAGACCAGTCGGATCATTTGACCACAGCCTTGGTCAAAATCAATTAGAGATGAACTCAGAAGTGAAAACCTGGGACCTTTATAACCCGCAGGATTCAGCTAATAAACTGAAAAGCAACGCGAAAGGCTTTCAAAAGTTGCAGCATCATGCAGAAACAAGAGATTACGCAGGAGGCTATAAGCAAAGCTCAATAAAGCTTGAATTGGTAGTGTCCATTGCAGTTACAGACTTTGAGATTTATAATGGTAAAATCTGATGGGAAGGCTAAGCTTATGAGCAATACAGAATCATGTATTGTCTTTCCGCTGACTGGATAGCACGCAACAAAAGATTTTCACTGTACCTCAGTACACGTGACAATAAACTAAACTGTGCAAAATGTAAGCAAGACCTTTTTAATATACAGTTTATTGTGGCTTTTGCAATTGTGAAATATTATCAGCGTGATAATTACAGAGGCAGAATTAATTCATCTGTCATTAAAAACCCAAATATATTCTCATTATAGCATTCAATGTTTTTAAATGATTGTTCTTTCCACTCCTGAAATTATTTTCTAACTTCCATAAGTCATATCTCAGGTCTCTTTCCTCCAGACCAGCAAATCTAAATTGATGTAATATTTTCTTATAGTTAGTTTTTGGATACAGAACATCCCTTTAGATCTTCTCTGCACATTTTCTTAAGCTTATATTGAGTCAGCGGCGTACGGTGGCTCAGTGGTAGAGTTGCTGCCTTACAGCACAAGAGACCCGGGTTCGATCCTGACTATGGGTGCTGTCTGTACGGAGTTTGTACGTTCTGCCCGTGACTTGCATGGTTTTCTTCGGGATCTCTGGTTTCCTCCCACACTCCAAAGTCGTACAGGTTTGTTAGCTTGGTATAATTGTAAATTGTCCCTAGTGTGTGTAGATGGCGTTAATGTGTGGGGATCACTGGTTGGCGTGGACTCGGTGAGCCAAAGGGCCTGTTTACATCCTGTATCTCTAAACTAAATCTAAAACTTATAGTGAGATGCGGCAAAGATCAGGAGCTGGAGTCAAAAGTGGTCCTTATACCAGAAAGTGGACGGCATTCATGTTTCTGTTCCTCATCGTGAATCTTGGTGACCAAAACTAGGTACAATAAGTGTGGATCTCTATATAATAGACCAGACCTCTATATAATTTGATCAGAAAGAAATTGTACCTATACAAATCAATATTCTATTGGCTTTGTTGATAGTTGTCTACATTGGTTGAACATAATGGCGTCGCAGGCAGACAGGGTGGTCAAAAAGGCTTTTGGCACTTTGGCCTTCATCAGTCAGAGTATTGAGCTTCGAAGCTGGGGGGTCACGTTGCAGTTGTATGTGACATTAGTGAGGCCACATTTAGAGTATTATGTTCAGTTTTGGGCACCATGTTATGGGAATGATGTTGGCAAGCTGGAAAGGGTGTTGAGAAGATTTACGAGGATGTTGCCAGGACACAAGGGCCTGAGCTATAGGGAGAGGTTGAGCAGGGTAGGACTCTATTCCTTGGAGCACAGGAGGATGAGGGGTGATCTTATAGAGGCGTACAGAATCATGAGTGGAATAGATCAGGTAAACGCACAGAGTCTCTTGCCCAGAGAAAGGGAATTGACAACCCGAGGACATAGGTTTTATGTGAGGGGGGAAAGATTTAATAGGAACCTGAGGGGCCAGATGCTTTTGTCCTCAGTGAATTATAGTGGAACCTCAGGTCTTGCGCACATTTTTAGCCAGGCTCAGATCTCTTTTCTTCAAATACTTTAAATTGAATGGAATAAAATATGCCTTGATGATTAAAGGACAGACTGGCAGGACATTGGGCTCAATAGAATCTCCCTTCTTTTTTCTGTTGTTAATGGCATTATCTCGCAATGCGAACAAGTCCATTAAATGAAAAATTGTCTTTTAATCTCCTGAATATTCGCTAAACTTGTTGTGGAGTCCATGTAAACAAGGGATTAGATAACCTCACCCAACATCATCAATCAGCCACCAATATACATGTAACAGTAGCTATCCAACAAACAAAAATAATCTCTCACGAAGGGTCATGTTTATATCCAGTATGGTGCTAACGTTTTGGTCCGGATTTTCTGTAGTTTTATTCTTTCAGGAACTTGCCTCAATCTGTCACTGAAGATTCCTTCAAGACATATCAGACCAAATTTGCCTTTCATTCCTACAGTTTTCAAAGCAGGTTGCATTTAGTTAGAACGTGATTTGGAATTAATCATAATCATAAGGAAGGCTTGTATACAAGCTCACCCTTCATGATGAATCTGTCCATCTTTAGACTTTAGACTTTAGAGATACAGTGTGAAAAGACTCGGCGACAACCAAAGAACACCCTCTACACTACCACTATCCTACACGCTAAGGACAATTTACAATTTACAGAGGTCAATTAACCTACAAACCTGTACGTCTTTGGAGTGTGGGTGGAAACCGAAGTACCTGGTGAAAACCCACGCAGTCACAGTCGGAACGTACAAACTCCGTACAGGCAGCACCCGTAGTCAGGATTTATGTTTTTTTGCTCTATAAGGTGCTGGCAAGGCCGCATTTGGAATATTGTGAGCAATTTGGGGCACCATATCTGAGGAAGAATGTGTTGGCTCTGAAGAGGGTCCAGAGGAGGTTCGCAAGAATTATCCCAGGAATTAATAGGTTAACCTATGATGAGCGTTGTCAGCGCTGGGCCTATACTCGCTGGAGTTTAGATGAATGAGGGGTGACCTCATTGAAACATACAGAATAGTGAAAGGCTTGGATAGAGTGGATGTGGAGAGAATGTTTCCACTAGTGGGAAAGTTTAGGACTAGAGGTCATGGCCTCAGAATTAAAGGACGTCCTTTTAGGGAGGAGATGAGGAGCTTTTCTTTAGTCAGAGGGTGTTGAATCTGTGGAATTATTTGTCACAGAAGGCTATAGAGGCCAAGTCAGTGGGTATTTTTAAGGCAGAGATAGATCGATTCTTGATTAGTACAGGTCTCAGCGGTTTTGGGGAGAAGGCCGGAGAATGGGGTTAGAAGGGAGTGATAGATCAGCCATGATTGAATGGCAGTGTAGACTTGATGGACAAAATGGCCTAATTCTACTCCTATTCCTTATGGCCTTAAATTTCATATTGTTAGGATGCCACTGTTTGATGTAGAGGATCGAGATTTCAAGAGAGTTTATTTGCATATGGACTGGGATCAGAACAATGAAATTGTTACTTGCTGCAGCTTTACAGACACATTAAATGCAATGATACAGCATATAGATACGTAATAATTTAGCAGTTTTTCTAGGCAAGTCAGATCATGACAGTCTAAGCCAAAGTACTCAATGCTACCTCAGTTGTGCAAAGCACATAGTTCGGTGCTGAGGTAGGGTTGTGGTTAGGGATGAGCAAGGTGATTCAAGAGTCCGATGGTTGACTGAAGAAGCTGGAGGTAATAGTTCTCAGGCTCCTATACCTGGTAACTACAAGATGAAAGTATGGCCGCAGATATTTGATGCTATTTTGCTGATTTTCTGAGGCAGCGCCTCTCCTGTAGATCTTTTTGATGTTGGAGGTCAATACCCGTGATGGACCAGTCAATGTCCACCAATTTCTACAGCTTCCTTTGTTCTGGGGCGTTCAATTTACCAAACCAGGCTACGAGGATCCTTATCTCTGTATCTCCCTCTCCCCTGATTCTTAGTCTGAAGAAGGGTCTCTACCTGAAACGTCACCCATTCCTTCTATCCAGGGATGCTGCCTGTCCCGCTGAGTTACTCCAGCATTTTGTGTCTATCTTCGGTGTAAACCAGCATCTGCAGTTCCTTCCTATACGATTCAACCAGTCAGTACGCTCTCCACAGAACACCTGTGGAAGTTTGATAGAGTATTCAGTCTTCTTCTTCTTAAGCCCTTTGTTCCTCTAGGGAGCATAGGCCATTGACAGATGTCCTCCACCTCACTCGGTTGTTGGCAGTTTTTTCGAGATCTCCCCAGTTGAGCCACTCTCAGACATTTCTGTCTGGACACCTCTTTTCCAGCTGTTCCTGGGGTGACCTCTGTTCCTTTTTCATTGGGGGTTCCATTTCAGGGATTGCCAGGTGATGTTTGTGGCACGTTTTCTGAGGGTGTGTTCAATCCAACTCCATTTTCTCCTTCGAATTTGTAAGTCAATGGGCTTGTTCTTATCCACAGGTCCACATTGCTTACTTTGTCTCTCCACCAGATGTTAAGTATTCTCCTAAGGCAGATAGTAATGAATGTTAACACCTGCCAGACTATTCAGTGACAAGCCCCCAAACTTCGGAGGAAGTAGAGCATTGTTGAGTTTTCTTTGTGATTGCATCAAAGTACTGGGCCCAGGACAGGTCATCAGAGATGTGTACATCCATGAGCATGTCCAGGAACCTGAAGCCATCAACTCTCCACTGCCATCCCACTAATGATGACAGTTGTACGGCCCCTCGGCTCTGACTCATCGTTACCCATTATTCATCTAACAATTGTGGTATCGTCGGCAAATTTAAAGATGGCATTGTCGCTGTGTCTGGCTACACAGTCATAGGGGTGTGGAATGTAGAGCAGAAGCTTGAGCAGACAGCCTTGAGGCACCCTTATGTTTATTTATTTTTATTTATTTTAATTTTTTTTATTAGAAGTATTTTACATTACAGTAATCTGCAATAACGTAAATGTATACAGTTCTTGTACCACTTCTGTTTTTCAACTTTAATAGAAAGAAAGGATAGAAAGAGCTAGCAAAGACAGTCAGTGAGTGAATGAAAAAGTGGTCCAGGAACACACATGTGAACCTAAACCACAGGAAGTAGTTAAAGAAGAAAAGAAAAAAAGAGAAAAAAGAAAATAAGATAGGACAATATGAAAGGGATGTATCTACTTCTTATCTTTACTCACCCCTCGCCAGGTCCTAAAACCATTTATTATCAACATTTTGTTGCACCCTATGTTTGTAATAAGTCGATATATGGAGACCAAATCTTTTGGAATTGGTCTTGTTTACCTGCTAGGAGGAATCTCATATCTTCTAGATGTAACAATTCCGACATATTAGAAGTCCACATTTTTATTGTTGGCGTAGGAACATTTTTCCAAAATTTCAGTATCAGTTTTTTTGCTGTTATTAAGCCATAACTAAGAAAACTCCTTTGAAACGCAGTCAGCTCCAAACTTGCCTCTATTGTTCCAAAAATAATCAATTCTGCATTCGGTTTCAGTTTTATTTTAAATAATTTAGTGAAAATTTCAAAAATTTCATTCCAAAATGAAAACAAAAGAATGTGCTATAGTTGATTCTTGGACTAGGCATTTATCACAGTTAGCAGAGGTATTTGGGTAAAATTTACTTAATTTAGCTTTTGAATAATATAATCAATGTAAAATTTTAAATTGAATCAGAGTATGTCTTACGTTAATCGAACATTTATGCACATATAATAGATGTTTATCCCAACTCTCTTTCGAGATTTTTATAGCTAGTTCCTGTTCCCATTCTCTTCTAATCCCGTTCGATGATGGAATTTCTATATTTAAAATGGAATTATATAGGTATGATATTAAATTAACTGATTCCGCTTTTATATTCATTATCCCGTCTAATAGGTCAGGAGACATATTTTGATATTCTCGTGTATACTTTTTCAAATAGTCACGTAGTTGAAAATATTTGAAATGTTGATTTCTATTCAATTTATATTTAAGTTGTAATTGGTGAAATGTTAAAAAACTTCCATTATCATACATATCTCCAAACGTTTTAATTCCTACTCTTTCCCAATTTATAAAAGCTCTATCTATCATAGAAGGTTTAAACGAAGGGTTATTCATTATAGGTGAAAGAAGTGATAGATTTCTTAATTTTAACGTTAATTTTATTTGTTTCCAAATTCTAATTGTACTATGAATAATTGGATTTTTACTATATATTGTATTCTTCATTTTTGTTGGTGAGAGAAGGATCGCTCCTATGTTAAAAGGGGAACAGTCCTCTCTCTCCATTACTATCCAATCCACCTGCTGGGCCGAATTGTCCAACAGGTGAATCATATTTTTGACATTTGTGGCCCAATAATAATATAAAAAATTGGGGAGTGATAATCCACCAAATTCCTTAGGTTTACACAAATATTTTCTTTGGATTCTGTGGGATTTATAGTCCCATATAAAGTTTGTAATATCAGCATCCAATTTTTGGTAAGTATATCGGTATTGACTGGAATAGATATAAAATTTGTGGTAAAAAGATCATTTTTATAGCATTTATTCATGTTTCATTATTAATACTTATGTTTATGATCAATGAGGAAGAGCTGTTTAGTTAGAGATACAGCATTGAAACCGGCCCGAAGAAGGGTCTCGACCCGAAACGTCACCTACTCCTTTTCTCCAGAGACGCTGTCTGACCCCCTGAGTTACTCCAGCTTTTTGTGTCTATTTATGGAAACTGGCCCTTCGGCCCACCGAGTCCATGTCGACCATCGATCACCCGTTCACACTAGTCCCATGTTATCCCACCTTTGCGCCCACTCCCTACACACTACGGGCAATTTACAGAGGCCAATTAACCTACAAACCCACACGCTTTGGGATGTGAGAGGAAACCGGAGCACCGGGAGGAAACCCATGCAGTCAAAGGGAGAACGTGCAAACTCCACTCAGACAGCACCCGAGATAAGAAGCAAACCTGCCACTCTGAGGCATCGGCTCTACCAGCTACATCACTGTGCCGCCCTATAAAAGCTACTCGGGTGCTGTTGCCAATTGGTACTTACTGTGGTCTCTTGATGAGGATCCAGTTGCATAGACTCGAGCAGAGACCCAATTCCTTGAACGTGGAGTCCCAACCAGACTAGAGCCGGGTTCCATTGTTGGTAGTAACAAAGCACTGAAACCTTTTTGAATTACCACCTCAATAACACCAATTTTACTTCGGAGTCACGTGAGTGACTACGTGAAGAAGCCCCGTCCAGCCGCACACGCGTCATTATCGATCAGACGCATAGCGTTCATGACCGTGTGTGGAGGAGCAGGAGCTCCTCCAGCCGGTGAGTAAAACAAAAGTAAAACAAAAGTCGGAAGGTAAGTGGAGTTACTTTTCACTTACAGGAGCGTTTCCTTCCCGTTTAGACTTGTTGGTGGAGCTCCACACAAGTTTATTATAGAGAAATGGGAAGGAGAGGCAGCCAGGGACGCACCGTAGTAAAACCCCAGATCCTAAGGGTAGCGGGCGTCAGTCAGGGGAGTCAGTGGCAGCGAAGCCATTAACTCCCGTTGTGGTCGAATGTGCTGTTAAACCGCCGGCGGCGGGGCGCAAGGCTGAGAAAAAAAAAAAAAAATCGTCCCGACCTGTAGACTCGGATGAGTCAGACCTGGAGGTATGCCCTCCTCAGGCAGGAAAGAGTATTACACTGCAAGGGTCAAAAACGTTTTAACTCCTTATGGGGCAGATGATTTGTAAAAAACCCCCACAGGAGGATTTAAGTCGGTGTTGGCCAATGAAGTATAGCACAGGAGGTGCCTTGGAACAGGCACAAGGGTGGCCTACAGGAGAGCCATCAGTGCCTGTGCAGAAACATTAAAGAGGTTGTCCTACAGGAGAGCCAGTGCCCAAAAATGCCAGAAAAAAGGCAAGTTATGTGTTGGCCTATTGGAGAGCCAGTACTAGAAATGCCTGAACAAAAGGCAGCACAAATGTGCAATGATAAATGTGCCAGCACCGACAAATATAAAGAGTAAAAATAATGAAGCGTTGGCCTAGAATTGAGCCAGCGCCAGCAGCACCTGAAGCAGGGCTGCCTGTCCGTGGGCCTACAAGAGAGCCCGTGCAGGGGGAATCTGGCAGAGACTTACCTGAAACAGGGGAGCCAGAAATTACCCAACATAAAAATGAATATCTAGATTTAGATGATGATTTAAATGAGGACCAGAGCCCATTATCAGAGCCAAAAATGTTCCAAGGCTGGCACAAAACCTTGCTGTTCCCAGAGTAACAGGGGAACCTTTGAGAGAGGAAATAGCTATGACTATAAATTATCTACTCTCCCATCAGCCCAGGAATTAACCATGGATGAGACTATCAAAAAATATGAGACCCGGGAAATTGTAGCAGTTACAGCAGTGAATAAACTTGATATGGGTAATTTGAGCAGTGGTTTACGCTCACAAGAATTGAAATTACACAAGTGCTGAAATTTCTGGGGTCAGTGGTTTGGATGAAGGTTATATATCGTATTCACAACAAAATGTAGCACTCATGTGTAGTGTGCACTTTGAAAGAAATTGTATTCATAAAAATGCAATAAGACCAAATATTCATCCTAAGTATGCAGGCTCTGCAAACCATGCAATATACAAATGCCTAAATCTGATTTGGAGAAAATCTAGCAAAGAAACTAAAGGATCACCTATGCTGAGCAGAGCGGTGAGAAGGCAGTATCCCTACAGGCGAAATGTGGTGCTGGAGAAGGAACAATCCTATAATTCTCGTATACACGTTGACGTGCTGCACCGAGGATACGTGGAGGTTACAATGTGCCTACTAGAAGGGGACAACAACTGCCGGTGGCAAACCCCGAGGTTAGGGGGCTTGGTCTGGTAAGAAACACAACAAATATTTCACACTCACAAATAGGGGGAAGGTTACGATTCTTCCTAAAAGAATGGCAATCAATAACAAATGATTCATTTATTCTATGTAGCATTGTAGGATTCAAAATTGAGTTCTCTCCACGTTTGGATCCTCCAATTCAGCATAATTCAAACTGGTCACGGATTTTCTCAAAGGAAGAGAATGGGTTGATCAAAGGAGAATTGAAAAACTTTATGCAGAAAAGGATGATATAAATGTCAGGAGAACAACACCATCAGTTTGTGTCAAATATTCTCCTAGGAATATTCTCCTAGAAAAGGGATGGTGGATATAGAATCATTTCCGATCTGACAAATCTTAACCTTTATGTACAATAGAAACATTTCAAAATGGAAACATTTACTAATGCCATTTAGCTAGTCACAAAGAATTGCTATAAGGCAAGCATAGATCTGCAAAATGCATATTATTCTGCTTGGTCTGATTTCAGCACCAAGATTATTCACTAAATTGCTCAAACCAAATTTTAGCTCTGTTAAGAGCTGAGGGCCATGTATTAATGGCTTATTTAGATGATATCCTCATTGTAGGGGACACTTTGGCTGCTGCAAAATTGTCAGTATCCAGAGTCAAATACATTTTGAGAAATTAGGTTTCATTATTCACCTACAAAAATCTAAATTGTTACCAAGCAAAAAGATTGATTACCTAGGGTTCACAATTAACTCCGAACACATGGTAATCACTTTGCCAAAAGATAAAAAGCTGCAGTTAATTGAAGGTTGCATAAAACCCATTAACGAGGACACACCTTCAATTAGAGAAGTGGCAAGTTTGCTAGGCAAATTAATTGCAGGGTTTCCAGCGGTCACGTTTGGACCATTGCATTATCAATGTTTACAGAGAGCTAAGGTACAAGCGTTAAAAATGAATAGAGGGCATTTTGATAGGCCCATGAAATTAACAATTCAATCCATTACAGAAATAGAATGGTGGATTAACAATGTTTCTAATGCTTCCAGAAAAGTTCTGGTAGAAACACCTTCCGTCACTCTACAGACTGATGTAAGTGTGCTGAGTTGGGGCGCTACTAACATGATTTCCAGCTGTGGAGGTAGGTGGAATGTGAATGAAGTGCCTTTGCTGGAAAATCTGGGAATCAATTATATAGAGCTATTAGGCGCATTTTACGGCCTTAGAGCTTATTGCACTGATATGGGAAATGTGCATGTTTAGGTACAGGTTGACAATACTACAGCTGTAGCATACATAAATCACATGGGTGGTATAAAATCAGAATCATGTGATAAATTGGCAAATGAAATTTGGACCTGGGGTATTGCCAGAAAAATTTGGCTGTCAGCAATATATTTACCAGGTAAAAATTAATACAATTGCAGACAAAAGATCACGTAAATTTAATGATAATACAGAATGGATGTTAAATCGGAAAATATTCACACAAATTATCACACAATTTGGAATGCCAGAAAGTGATCTGGTTGCATCAAGATTGAACCACCAGTTGACTAAGTATGTGTCATGGGAACCTGATCCTGGAGCAGTAGTGGTGGATGCTTTCTCGCTACATTGGGGTGGTATGTTTCTGTATGCTTTTCCACCATTTTGTTTAATCCACAAATGCATACAGAAAATTAAACAAGATTCAAGCCTCAGGGATTTTGGTAGTACCAGATTGGCCTACACAGGTATGGTACCCACTGGTGTTAAAAATGATCAAAAAACCCCTTATGGTTATTCCAAAGCAGATTGAACTGATTGTACACCCTGTGACTAATGAATCACATCCTTTACATAATCGTATTGGTTTGTTGATTTGCAGATTCTAAGAAGGCATATCTTGGAAAAGGATTATCAGACCGTACGATGGAGGTTATGACAGCAGCCTGGAGGAATAGTACCCAGAAGCAGTACATTTCCTATTTAAAGAAATGGGAGGTGTTTTGTTCAGGAAAGAATATTGCATGTAACACAGTAGAAATTTCAGATGTAATAGAGTTTCTTTCAACTCTACACTATGAATTGAAATTAAGTTATAGTGCAATTAATACTGCACAAAGTGCACTCTCTGCATATTTAAGCAGTGAATCAGAACAAACTCCAATTGGAGAACATCCTTGGGTCTGTAGGTTTATGAAAGGAATTTCAACTCTAATCCTCCCAGACCCAGGTATACAGAAATTTGTAATGTAAAAGATGTACTGATGTTCCTAAGGCGTTGGAATCCAGTTGAAACCCTGTCATTATCCAAAATTACCATGAAATTGGTTATGCTCATGGCATTAGTTTCAGCGCAGAGAGTTCAAACATTACAGAAACTCAGAATTGATAGAATGAAAGTAGGGCAAAATGCCGTGACATTCTATGTCTATGATTTACTGAAGCAAAGTAGACCTGGGTCCACAGGATGCAAGTTGGAATTTTTAGCATTACCTACAGATTCACGACTGTGTGTAGTAACATATGTGAAATGTTACATAGAAACAACAAAAGTTTTAAGAGGCGCCGAATTGGCATTTTTTATTAGTCATAAAAAGCCTCATAAGAAAGTATCAACACAAACAATTTCACGATGGTTGAAACAGGTGTTGAGATATTCAGGTATTGATACTGATAAATTTAAATCTCATTCCACGAGGGCGGCATCAACATCAGCGGCCAGGGATTCAGTGTGCCAATAGACCTTGTTCTCGCGGCCGCAGGATGGGCAAGTGAACAGATGTTTCACAAGTATTACCACAAGGAGATTAAAGATCTCAGAGGGTTTGGTGATGCCGTGCTGGATACAGTATTAAATCCCCCATTATAAATGGGCCTAATTTTAGTTATTTTTATTAAAATAAATAAAACCATTAACTGATTACATTCAAATGTTGTGGTTATGCATTGTTGATTGTGCTTACTCAAATAGAGTCAATCGATGCAGTGAACACCTGGATTTGAATCCACGGTGTGAAATCACAGAGCTTTGAAATCTTCACGTAGTCACTCACGTGACTCCGAAGTAAAATAGTAAGATTAAACGAGAACTTACCAAGTTTGAAGTTTGATCTTTATTTTATGAGGAGTAACGTTGAGGGATTACGTGCCCTCCGCTCCCACCCTCATAAAAAGATCAAGCTGGTAGTTCCAAGTCTTTATGCATCTTACTATCATACTTCAGTAATTATCGTCTGTGATTGTCACTCCGCTGCTTTGAAAGATTGACGCGTGTGCGGCTGGACGGGGTCTTCTTCACGTAATCCCTCAACGTTACTCCTCATAAAATAAAGATCAAACTTCAAACTTGGTAAGTTCTCGTTTAATCTTACTATTACTTAACTTAAGGTCACCAGCTAAAGCAACATTTCAGTACATTTGAGTAGCCACATACTTGACTTGTGAAACAAAGTGACAAATGATTGGTAACTTATATCTCGTTCATACCTAATTGTCACATGTACGTCATGATAACAACACATTTACATTGTGTCGATAATATAGCAAATGCTCACAAAATGACAAAACGATAAACAGCCATGAGGTACCCCGAGCTTAAAACAAATTTAACTCATGGTAATCACGTACAATTAACGTAGCAGGAACGTCGGAACTCGTGGACGCAACTTAGCGACTCTTGGCGCTAACGGCAGGTACCCGTGAAACTTGTTAACTCTCGGAAAAATTCAAACATGTTTAAAGATTTCCACGAGTAAAATGTACTCTTGAGGTTAAATTTGAAACATTTAAACACGTTGTAAAAACGTAGTGGCCCGTGCGTTTACCTTAGTGACTCATGAGTCTACCGTGGCAACTCTTTAACTCAGCGGGCAGGCAGCATCTCTGGAGAGAAGGAATGGGTGATGGGATGACATTTCCAAATTGGGGGGGGGGGTGGAGGAGAGAGGGTGGAGAGTGGAGGGAGAGGAGGGGAAGACAGATGGGGGTGTCTTCATTCACTGGCGGCGGGTGCCTGTCACTGAAACAGGCAGGTGAGATTTCACATCCACCTTGTGTGTGTCTCTCTCTCTCCCTCCCTCCCTCCCTGTCACACAGGCTGAGAGACTCAGCCTCTGTGAGTGTACGTTTCTTTCTCCCCGTCTCCCTGGGCTCTTGTTGGTGTGTGAACAACATGGTGAGAATTATGGAATTGTAGCATCGCCAAAGGAAGCCAAAAGCCTCATCAAATCGCTATCATGTTTTTAAATGATAATTTAGTTAGTTCATTTTTGCCACTGAGCAAGCGGAATAACTTTCCCTTTTGGGTAATGTTGTCCAGTTATTTTTTAAAAAAGGATTGAAGCTTGTTACCATCATTTTTTCAGGCAGTGCATTCAGAGCCAGCGCCTCTCATTACACGCTCATTGTTTCCTATGAGAGACTTTGAAAAATAAGAATCACATTTCACACATTGATTTTAGGACTTTTAATTCTTAACATGACCATAATCACAATCTAACCCGATGGAAAATAAGAACTCAAAGTGCCATTTTTAAGTGCAAATGTTCCCGGGGAACATGAAATATTGTTACACAAATTCTGAGATGTAATGATAATAGATTAGTGATAATGCCAGTAATATTGCGAGTGTCAACAATATGTCGACCTCACAATATTACTGGTATGATCACGAACCCGGAGACGACGGTATCCCGGCTGGAGTTTTACAACTTGGCAGAGAAAAACTACAGTCACAGATTCATATCATGACCCCCCCCCCATCCCCCATAAACTGGGATGAGGCGGACATGGTATTGATATTGGGTTATTTTGACACCTGAACGAAACTGCAGTGAAAAGCTCTGCTTGCGAGTTATGAAATAAAGCCGTACATAAGTGCAATAAATAGCTAGCGCAAAGAGAAAAAATACCAGCGTGCAGAATACATTGTCACAACGTTACACCCTTATAGTTACAACACAAAAAAGTGTCAAGTTTTTTTGTCCAAGAGCTGTAATGGGGTATATCAGGAGATCAGGACTTCAGTTATGAGGAGATAGACACAAAATGCTGGAGTAACTCAGCGTGACAGGCAGCATCTCTGGAGAGAAGGAATGGGTGACGTTTTGGGTCGAGACCCTTCTTCAGACACTGAAGAACTTCCGTTTCAGCAATCTAATGACAGTGAGGAAGGAGCTGTCCCTGAATCTGGTAGTACATGTATGTGAGCATTTGTATTATCTGCTCACGGGGTGAAAGGAGAGGAAGGAATGGCCGAGGTGTGAATGGTCCTTGGTTACGTTGGCTGCTTCCCAAAGCAGGGCGAAGTGTAGATTGAGTTGATAGGGGAAAGCTGGCCTGTGTAATAGACTGCACTACATTTGCAACTCTCTGTAATTAGCAATGTTACAAAATTTTGAGATTTTAAAAACAAAGTCTGCAATTTATCCCATCAGATAAAGCATAAAAAGAAGTTTAATTTGACACCTAATTCACTTTCATATCTTCAGTATTAAAGAAGTTATGGCCATTTTCATACTCGGAAATTAGCATCTTGTTCCCTATTGCTTTTCCATTGACTTAACACAAAAGCTGTGATCGAGGACAGTTAAAAGCCCATAACTTTCTTAAAAATTAAGATAACTGAAAGAAATTTTCAGTTATTATAGATTGAAGCATTCTGAAACAAATATGAAACAATCTTACTTAGAAGACATGAAAGTAAAGCACATAATTAGTTAGTTACCTAATTTTAGCTAATTACAAAATTCAATTACTAGATCTAAACATCTATCAATTTCTTAAGAATAGATTAACATTTTTAAATAGCCTAAGTGTCCAAATAACATTCACACAATAATTCACAATATAACATAATTTTTAAATCTCATTTTCATGAATTTACAGGCCAAATGGAAGGAATTGAATGTTTAATACCTGTAAATTAATGGGCATTTAAATCATCTTGTGAGTGAGGATTTCTGGAACGCGATCTTTTGGAACGTTCATTTGCGGTGAATTTAACCCCGTATTGGCATGAAAAATACTGCCGTTAATTCGGGGAATAAAATCACCGTGTCGCATGAAGAAATGTGAATTAAAGGCTTCTTAAGAAGCACTTTTATACATTTAAAGAAACCACTTTCGTTTACCTGTCCCGTGTGTGAAATCCGTCCCCGTTATCGGCGTTGACGCTTCAGGAGCTGCTTTTAAAATTACTCTAGCGCTGACATTGACGATTTAATAAAAATAAAAAATACACAAAATGCCACTAGGAACGATTCTTCAGGAAACGCTTGTACTCCAACAAAATATTAACCAGGACAAGGGAGGAGAAACCCGCGTTTTAACCCCGCCCCCCCTTAAAGGCGCCAAAATCGCGCACACGGCCAGTGGCAGAATTACAGCGCGACTGAAGGTAAGTTTTGTAACATACCTAAATATATACTGCGCTCTTGGGCAATAGCCTTCTTGCAGACATGTTTCCAAATGAGCCAATTTAAACAAGGGAGGCTTTTTATAGTGTGTAAAAAAAAAAGCATGACATTATTTTTTTACCATGAGATGATTTTTCAACACGTCGGTAGACATTGTTGGCTCAAGATTAACGGGAGAGTAACTTGGTAACTCGGGAGACGAACTTGGAACATCGCAGAAATGACAAGTAAACGGCAAACTTAGTCATACCCGTGGGAACTCGGTTAAACTCTTGATCATACACTTGTAATCTCATACACAACCACGAGTCTTTCACTCGGGGTACCTCGTGGGTCAACTCGCACCGTGAGACAGGGCTTTTAGTGTCTCAAGAGAACATTGCCACAGTAGGTGAGAGGAGAAAAAGGCTGAAAGGTTTAGGGAAGAAACTCCTGAGCTTAAGGCCTGGGCTATGAGGCCTTGGCTACCAATGAATGAGCATCAGGATAGGCACAAAATGCTGGAGTAACTCAACGAGACAGGCAGCATCTCTGGATAGAAGGAATGGGTGATGTTTCAGGTCTTCAAACCAAGACTGCAATCAGACAGAACTAGTGGCCTAGAGACATCTTTAGACTTTTATGCTTTAGACTTTAGAGATACAGCGTGGAAACAGGTCCTTGGGCCCACTGAGTCCACGCCGACCAGCAATCACCCCATACACTAGCACTATCCTACACACAAGAAACAATTTACAATTTTACCAAAGCCAATTAACCTACAAAACTGTACATCTTTGGAGTGTGTGAGGAAACCAGAGCACCTGTTGAAAACCAACGCGGTCACAGGGAGATTGTACAGTATAAACTCTGCACAGACAGTACCTGTAGTCAGAAGGTAGACAAAAATGCTAGAGAAACTCACCCGCTGAGGCAGCATCTATGGAGCGAAGGAATAGGTGACGTTTTGGGTTGAGACCCTTCTTCACACCTGTAGTCAGGATCGAACCCGGGTCTCCGGCATCGTAAGGTAGCAACTCTACCGTTACGCCACTGTGCTGCCCCCTATTTTTGAAATGTCATCTCTTGCTTATCTACCCAAGGGCCAAATTCATCTTGGAGAGGTGTAGGAGAATAATAGGTTACAGGTGGTGAGGCTATGAAGAGTTTTGATTACAAGGATAAGAATTTTAAATTTCAGAGGGTGGGTAAGAGATCACTGAAATAGGGTAATAATGGGTAACAAGGATTGCTTGTCCTCTTTGATCTTCTCAGCTGATCATATTCAGCTCATCATCACATGGGCAGGTGCGTTTACGAAGGCCCCTGTCTTCAATCCGGGGTTTTAACTAGGATTTTAGATGCAATCTCAACTAAATGCTGGTACAAGTTAGATCGCAAGGTAGTGGGGGACTGCTACCAGGTACCAGGTAGCAGTCCCAGCTAAAACCTCCTGATGCAAATTTGAATTTTGCAGTGGAAAAGTATGCAAGTGTTAAATATGTAACAAATCTTGTTCAACAAGCTTTTCACCGTACATCGGTACACGTGACAATAATAAACTAAACTAAACAACCTTAGAAGAAAAGACACAAATTGCTGGAGTAACTCAACGGGTCAGGCAGCATCCCTGGAGAACATGGATAGGTGAAGTTTCAGTATATAGATACATGATAAGGGAGTATCAGAGTTAAAGTAAGAAATGTTACTGTAGGAATAGAGATTTAAGAGTGTGGAACAATTGTTTAACACCTGTATTCACTATAATGCCTATGGTTAAGAATGCATTTCAATACTGACAAATTCTTACTTTTTCTTAGTTCAGAGATACAGCACGGAAACAGGCCCTTTGGACTACAGTGTCCATCCCGATCAGCGATCACCCCGTGAACTAGCACTATCCTACACACTAGGGACAATTTACAATTTACAGAAGCCAATTAGCCTTTAAATCTGTACGTCGTTGGAGTGTTGGGAGGAAACCGGAGCATCCGGAGAAAACCCACGTGGTCACAGAGAGAACGTATCAACCATACAGACAGCACCCACAGTCAGGATCAAACACGGGACTCTGGTGCTGTAAGGCAGCAACTCTACCGCTGTTCCATGTGTTGCCTCGAAATGCTCTGGAATATCCTAAAGTTGTGAATGCACCTTATAATAAATAGCAGGCTTTTACTCTTCAATATTGATCTTGCTGAATCCAGTGCGTTTATTTTAATGTTGCGGCTGCCAAATCGAAAATTTACATTGAGAAATTTGGCATCACTTCACTCCAAACCAACTACAATGACATCCTATGTAGGAAGGAACTGCAGATGCTGGTTTAAACCGAAGATAGACCTGAAGAAGGGTCTCGACCCAAAACATCACACATTCTTTCTCTCCAGAGATGCTTCCTGTCCCGCTGAGTTACTCCAGCATTTTGTGTCGATCTTCACCGACATCCTGTTCGACATCAGTGTCGAATGTTACATTTTTGGTCAGTTAATCATTTAGCTGTAACATAGAGCGAGCTTATCTCATCAACTTCAGCCAGATTCAAGTTTGTCCAGGGATTCAGTCAATTAATCAATCGCTATCTTGCGATATTAGTATGTTTCTTACATTCAGCTTGTGCTTATAGCCCCATGTTATCTGTTGTCTTTGCAGCTTATCTCTGCTCATTCTCTCTGGTTGTTCAGTGCAAGATTGATAATGATGTCACCTTTATGTTTATCATCTGACTGCATTCTTTCCCACTTCCCTGCTGTTTCTTAACATTAGTCAGCTCTGCGGACCGAGCCTTTAGCATGAGGTCACCTTGTGTGAGCAACCATGGCGTGAGCCAGAGATTCCTCGGGGAGAAGGTAATTCTATTTGCAACTTTTCACCGCACTGCTTCATTCATGCCAAAGGACATTCTTGCCATTGAAATTCACTGCAGGACACCTGCACGAGCCTGCGATTAGGTTACCTCAGCCATCTCCTAATGGGGTTCCAACAAAGTGTTGCATAGCCAAGGAATTGCCTTAAAGTGCTCATCTTTCAAATAGCAACAAATAAACAGACGACAGACACAAAGTGCTGGAGTAACTCAGCGGGTCAGACAGCATCCCTGGAGAAAAGGAGTAGGTGACGTTTCAGTTGTGACCCTTCTTCAGACGGGGATTAATTCCTGAGGACGGAAATCTTCCACGGGATTGCTTTGAGCTTGAATATTGCAAGTGGGAAGTGCGTATCAGCATTTGCCATCTCCAACATCCCCCCATTAGACTTTAGACTTCAGAGATACAGCACAGAAACAGGCCCTTCGGCCCATCAAGACCGCGCCGACCAGCGATCACACTTGGGGCAATTTACAATTTTAAAGTGTATTACAATTTGCAATTTTTACCGAAGCCAATTAACCTACAAACCTGTGCAGGGAGGAACCACAGATGCCTGATTTACACCGAAGATAGACACAAAATGCTGGAGTAACTCAGCTGGTCAGGCAGCGTCTCTTGGGAAAGGGAATAGGTGACGTTTCAGGTCGAGACCTTTCTTCAGTCCTGCACGTCTTTGGAGTGTGGGAGGAAACCGGAGCACCCAGAGAAAACCCATACGGTCACAGGGAGTATATACAAAATCCATGCAGGCAGCACCTGAGGTCAGGATCGAACCCAGCCCTTTTTTACTTTTCCCTTCCTTTTTAAGACTGCTGTCCTGGCTAATAATTAGCTCTCAACCAACAGTTTAAAAAGACATGGTTATTTATTCATTACTTCTTGTGGGATTTGGCTGCCATGATTACTTTATTATAACAGTGACTACACAATAAAATTATTTGCGCACAAACACTTAGAGCAAGAGAAGGCCACCTGGTCCATCAAGTCTACTCTGCCATTCATCAAGATCACAGGTGACCTGATGGTAACCTCAAGGCCAGGTTCCTACCTATCTGGTAACCTTTCACCTCCTGTACATCCCTGGCCATAAAACACCCTGACACTGACAGAGGTCATCAAATGGACACGGTAGATGCTCTAGCGTTACTTTAATCTGTAAAAAAAGCATGACTTAACGAAGGTCTCCACAGGTAACATCTCTTATGTTGAATAGGGTCATCTGTGATGGGTTAAATGGCCGACTGTGCTCGACCTTGTGACTCCGACCCGACCGCCGGGACTTCGACCAGTCGCTCTGCGCCGGCTTCTCCATCGGCCACGCCGCCCTGTGGGGCGAGACCTCCTCTGTCGACTAACTGCAACGGGTGAGTCGGGCCTGCTTTCTCAGACTATGCTGGTGGTAGTTTGGAAATGACTTCTTCAGACTAGCCCAACTGTGGTCCCCGGCTATGCGGCGGAAGGTTTTGCGTTATGCCCTTTGGTATTTGTTGACCTGCGGCAGGATGTAGATTGCAGTCATACTGATGGAGGTGAAAGGGATGGCACTTCACTGCTAGATGTTCCAGGTGGAAGAGGTGTTGGATATGACTGCTATGTCTGAGCACCACGAAGAGTTTACTGATGATTAGTGAATGAATGAATGAATGAATGAATGAATGAATGAATGAACCATGTTCCTTGCACAAACTCAAATTAGAGGGAAGAACATGGTAGCCAGTTCTCAGACAGGGTTGCCAGGCAATCAAAACTGGGGAAAAAACATATTGCTGAATCATCTACAGAAATATTTGGGAAAATAGTAATAGAGGAGAAATACAATTAAGGATTAAACCACGTCATGATTAGCAAGGATATAATGAGAGATAAAGAGGCACTGGAGATCTAGGGGACTGAATTAAGTAATAGGAAACAATTTAATACTGAAGTGTGAATTGTGTGCAGGTCTGAGAGATAAATTAGATTAGATTAGATTGGTTTATTATCATATATATATACAAGAGTGTATTTAAACTCAGAGTAAACAGTACACATATAGTAATGATAAACGGTATACATATGCATAATGATAAATACACCAGTAAATAGCAGAATGGTGCAGGATTGTCCTGCAAAATCCGAGTAGTGTAAAATATTAAAGTCCAATAGCATAATAACCAAATGAGGTATACTATGTGGCAGCATCTCCACTAATGGGGTATGAAAGGGATCATTAGGTCAGGAGTCTGATAGCAGTGGGGAAGAAGCTGTTCTTAAGTGTGGAAGTACGAGTTTCAAGCTCCTGTATTGATTGAAAGACACAGTATGGAAACAGGCCCTTCATATCAACTCCCTGCACGAGGGGCAAATATACTGAGGCCAATTAATCTACAAACCCGCACGTCCTTGAGAAGTGGGAGGAAACAGGAGTTTAGTTTAGATTTGTTTATTGTCACGTGTACTGAGGTACAGTGAAAAGCTTTTGTCGTGAGCTAACCAGTCAGCGGAAAGACAATACGTGATTACAATCGAGCATGCACAGTAATAAAGCATATAAAGCAATTGAAGACATTTACTTAAGGTCATAAGGTCACAAGGAATAGGAGTACAATTAGGCTATTCGGCCCATCATCTACTCCGCCATTCAATCACGGCTGATCTATCTCTCCCTCCTAACCCCATTCTCCTGCCATCTCCCCATAATCTTTGACACCTGTACTAATCAAGAATCTATCTGTCTCTGCCTTAACGGTTTCAGAAACATGCCAGAGGGTTAGCACCTTGAACATTTTCAGCTGATCTGAGACAGTGGCATGGTTTTGGAAAGGGAATATTCTGCCTACTAAACCTGATGGATTTGTTTGGAAGCTAATTAGAACAAGGGAGAGGGTTATGTCTGTGGAGCTGAACTGAAAAAGCAGAAAATACTGAGCAGGTTAGGCAGCATATGAAACAAAGCCAGCATTTCATTAAAATTAACACAAAGTGCTGGAGTAACTCAGCGGTCAGGCAGCATCTATGGAGGACATGGATAGGTGACATTTCGGGTAGGGGCCCTTCTTCAAACTGGTTGTAGTCGGGGGATGAAAGCGGGAAATGAAGTGGGGTTAGGATAAAGTCTGGCAAATGATAGGTGGATACAGGTGAGGGGGTTTGATTGGCAAATGGGTGGGAACTTGCCTAAATTTGGAGAATTCAATCCGCTACATCAACGACTGCATCGTTAACTAATGTGCTCCGGTTTCCTCGCACACTCCAAAGACATACAGGTTTGTAGATTAATTGGCTTCCGTGCGTTGTACCTAGTGTGCAGGATAGAACTAGTGTATGGGTGATGGGTAATGATGATTTTACTTCGGAGTCACGTGAGTGACTACGTGAAGAACCCCGTCAGGGCGCATGCGCGTCATTACGTCGGACGCATTGGCGACAACGGCAGCGGGAGCTCGGAGCTCCTTCTGCAACGTGAGTAAATACAGCTCCACCAAAGTCGGGGAGACTTTGGAGGAGTTAGGAAAAAGTAAATAAATTGTTTCTGCTGTGTTTTTTTTCCCCCCATAGACAGGAACAAGTAAAAGGTGCAGGCTGCTGCCGACAAGGAGAGAGAGAGCTGCGGGATGCAGTCTCTGAAAGGCAGCCTGTCACCTCGGGGGAGTCGCAAGCCGGTAGCGGTGCGGCGACAGACTTGGCAAAGTGCCCAGCCGGGTACACAGCCAACGCCAGTCGGGCGGTCGGCATACGCCAAGTCTGTCAGGGCTATAGACTCCGTAGAGTCGGGCCACGAGAGTCCCGTCGGGGACAGGATACCGTTCCCCAGCGGTTATCCAAAAGGAGCAGCTCATACAGGGGCTGCTCCACAGAGACGCTCCAGGAGGAGTAGTGCAGGTGGGAAGCCATAGGGAAGGCTCCGCTGGCAGTGCCTAGGAGAGGTCTGCCTCATAAAGCCACAACTCCAGGAGGAGTTGTGCAGGCGGGAAGCCTTAGGGAAGGCTCCGCTGGCAGTGCCTTGGAGAGGCCTACATCATAAAGCCATACTCCAGGAGGAGTTGTGCAGGCGGGAGGCCGTGGGGACGGCTCCGCTGGCAGTGCCTAGTAGAGGCCTGCTTGAAAGCACCCTCTTTGCAAGAGGTGAGTGCAGAAGGGCAGATACGCTCTGACCCTGAGTCCGACGACTTCCAAAGGGAGGGCAGGCAGCTGTCAGAGCTGACACCGTGTGCAGCACGGTTTGCCATGTCGTCGGATGCTGGTGAGCCTCTGTGTGAGGAACTTGCCACCAGCATAAATTACCAAGTCTCACATCAGCTACAGGAGCTGACAATGGATGAGACAGTAACGAAGTATGAAGCCCCAATCAACTGTGGAGTGTTAAAAGTTCCTGTTGGGAACAGGAAGAATTGGAGTAAGATGGGCATACTAATGAAAGCCCAGGAGCATGTGAAGCTCCAGCATATTTTTAAAGTTGCTGGCATCTGGTAAACAAGCTTTGCCAGGATGGTGGATGGAGAGGGCATGACAAATTACAACAAAAGGCGCTATTGTGGAGTGCCCACTTTGAGATCAATTGCCTCCGCAAGATGCGATTAGACCAACCATCAATGCTAAATATGCTTCACTCTGCCAGCCTGGCACAGTGCAACTGGCACAGCTGTTTGGCGAGGATTTCGCACAGCAGGTGAAGGAGCTGGAGGAGGAGGCTAAGACGGCAGCCACATATTCACCAAAGCGGAAGTATCCCTACAAGGGAGCAGACTGGTCCGGGCAAGGGACGAGTCCAGCTACGATGCAGCGCAGTTGGCGTTCGGCTGTAGCACTGCCACGGAGGTGAGATATCCAGCTCAAGGCCGGGGAAGAATGCCAGGTGGTAAGGAGGTAAGAGGGTCTGGTTCTCATGTAGACAGATCTAATGTGATACAATCAAATGTTTACCTCAGATATGTTTATACTGAAGGTTATTCAAGGGCATCGAATAAAGCTTAAATGCAAATTCTGATTTACCCATGCAACATGTTCCAAAAAAGGAGTTTGACTTCAGTATCACTGAACAATTGGAAGTTCAGCTGGAACTTGCAAGCTTATGTAATAAAGGTGTAATTGCTAAGGCAGTTTACCAAAGCCATCAGGTTGTGTCCAATATCTTTCCCAGACCAAAAAAGGATGGGGGGAAGCAGAATTATACAGACCTGAATAGGCTTAACCCTTTTGTACGGTATAGACATTTTAAGATGGAAACGTTTGTGAAGGAGATCTTAAAGATGCGGATTCAGTGTCTGTTCATTTGCAGGATAGATTTAAAATTCAGCTGGATGGGAATTATGCCAATACAATCCACTGCCTAATGGTTTGTCTTCAGCTCCTAGAGGGATTACAAAGTTGTTAAAACCTATTCTAGGCATGAAGAGAAGTCAAGGTCATGTGATCATGGTTTAGCTAGATAATATCTTGATTGTAGGACAATCAAAGGAAACAGCTGAAGCATCAGTGGCAGTTGGTAAAAACCAATTTTTAATTGGGCTTTATAAGCTATTCTGAGGAATCTAAATTTATACCTGTGACACAAATTGACTAGTTGGGTTCACAATGGACTTAATCAACATCATTGTGACCTTGCCCAGGCAAAAAAGGGTACAGCTAATTAAGAGCTATATCAAGTTAATTGCTAACACATAGCCTTCAATTAGCCAGGTGACAAGACTGCTGTGGTAATGGCTGGCAGCATTTCCAGCAGTTCAATATGGCCACTTTATTATCTACAATTACAAAGGTCAAAGGAACAAGCATTGAGGATACATTGGGGTCATTATAATAGACCTATGCTTCTATCAATAGAGGCTGTTGCTGATGTACAATGGTGGATTCAGCATGTGTCCACTAGTAGTTCCAAAGTGTTATTGGACCAAGCTTCCATGATTTGCAGACAGATGTCAGAGCACTTCGGTGGGGTGCTACTGATACAAGATCCAGCGGTGGAGACAGATGAACATTGCTTCTGCATACATGGGGAATTAACCAAGAGTATTTTATGGACTCAAGGCTTATGGCACTAACTAAACTAGTTTGCATGTGCAGTGCAAAATAGACAACACTGCAGCAGTTGCTGATATGAATCACATGGGTGGAATCAAATCGTTATCATGTGACAGGTTGGCAAATACAATTGGACCTGGAGTAGGGATAAAGAGATTTGGATTGGAGCTATCTATCTGCCAGGGAAACTTAATGTAGTACCAGATGGCAGCTCACGAAAATTCCATCATAACACAGAGTGGATGTGGAACCAGGATGTGTTCAAGAACATAGTACTTCTATATGGAAGGCCAAAATATGTTTCATAGGCACCAGATCCAGGGGCAGTGGCAATTGATGCTTTTTCACTAAATTGGGATGATATGTTTGTGTACATTTTCCCACCATTCTGCCTCATAGGTCGGTGTTTGAGAAAATCAAGCAGGATGCCGCTTCAGGGGTTTTGGTGATACCAAATTGCCTGATTCAACCATGGTTCCCTTTGATGTTACAGATAGCGATCCAACCTCTTTTTGCTGATTCCAAACAGTAGGAATTTGCAGGAGCATCCAGTAACGCATTAAGTTCATCCGTTATGTGACGGTATGGATCTGTTAGTTTGCAGGTTTCAAGAATGCCTTACATTGGTCGAGGACTTTCTAGGCCAACGGTGTATATACTCGCTGCAGTCTGGAGAAAGAGTACTCAAAAACAGTATATGACTTATGAAAAAAAAAAAAAAAAGGGAACAATATTGTGTTCAAAAGAATATTCAATATGTTACTGTAGTTATTGAAAATGTGTTAGAGTTTATTTACACTTTATTATGATGAAGGTCTTGGCTATACTGCTATCAATACAGCTAGAAGTGCTTTGTCCGCATATCTTGTGATAGGTACACGGACACAAAGTATAGGTTCTCACCCTCTCATATCTAGGTTGATGAAAGGAATCTAATTCCAAACCTAGGTATATGGTAATCTGCGAGGTAAGCGTTGTTCGTAACATACTTCGTCATTGGGTCCCTGTCACGGCTATAACTTTGTTAAAATTAACCATGAAATTGGCTATGCTAATGGCATTGGTGTCAGTACAGAGAGTGCAGACTTTCCAAAAAACTTCAGTTCGAGAGAATGGAAGTGAATACAGAGAATGTTCTGTTTTATATTTCTGACCTGCTCAAACAAAGCAGGCCAGGTGTGACAGGTTTTAAGATTGTGTTCTTAGCATATCCTACAGCTCCATGTTTATGTGTAAGGACACATTTGTTACATTACATTGAAGCCACAAGGGCTTTAAGACAAGAAGAAACAGGATTATTTGTCAGTTACAAAAAGCCAACATAAAAGAGTGGCAGTTCAGACTATCTCAAGGTGGTTAAAGCAAGAGTTGGTTCAGGCAGGAATTAACATTTATGTGTTTACATCTCATTCCACTAGCGGCATAAAAATCACAGAGCTTTAAAATCTTCACGTAGTCACTCACGTGACTCCGAAGTAAAATAGTAAGATTAAACGAGAACTTACCAGTTTGAAGTTTGATCTTTATTTTATGAGGAGTTACGTTGGTGATTACGTGCCCGCCACGCCCAACCCTCTCTCATAGAAAAAAGGTCATAATGGTAGTTCTCATGTTGATCATCTTAATATGTTACTTCAATTATGGTTTTGTCTGTGATTTCATACCGCTGCTTTGAAGATTGACGCGCATGCGCCCTGACGGGGTTCTTCACGTAATCACCAACGTAACTCCTCATAAAATAAAGATCAAACTTCAAACTGGTAAGTTCTCGTTTAATCTTACTATTATACTCTATTGTCACTTGTACCTAGCCCGGAGCAATGGAATTAGTTGTTTTTGCATACAATGTACACGAAAGAGTCGCCACAAAATCGGCGACAAAGGTACAAAAAGTACTCAACCCTTCTTCGTTCCCTACCCTCCTGCCCCCCCCCCCCCAAGCCAGGTTCGCCATAGTTCTCGGCAGCCGCCGCCCCACGGCAGGTTGTTCTTGGTGACGCGGCCTGTCCTCGAGGCTCCGTTCTCGGCCCGACTCCGTTCGAAGCTCCGACCCAACCACGTTCTCAGCCCGACTCCATTCGAGGCTCCGACCCGTCCTTCTCCGTGGTGGCTCCAACTTGACCTCAGTGCTCCGACCCGACCGCCATGACTCCGACCTCTCGCGCCGGCTTCTCCATAGGCTGCGCCGCCCTGTGCAGTGAGTCCTCCTCCGTCTTCTGACGATGTCGCCGATCACTGGTCTGCGTGGAGTCCGTGGGCCGTAGGACCTGTTTCCACACTGTATCTCTAATTTAAAAAAACTAAGATGCTGCCTGACCCTCTGAGTTACTCCAGCATTTTGTGTCAATCTCTTCCCACATTTCAACAGTTAGGATATTTAATAAGTACTTAGTTGTCGGTGATTACCTTGGGTGGTCCGGAGACCACAGAGCTGAGATTAAATTCTCAAGGGCAGCCAGTACTTAATGGGTTGCTCAACTCAATGGTTCAATGATGCTTTTATTGTCACACGTGCAAAGTGCAAACCCACGGTGAAATTATTTTCCTACAAACTGTGCAGTAGAGTGTTGCCAAACCTAAGCTCTTCCAGGTTTAGCAAACTGTACAGAAATCGTTAGACACAAAATGCTGGAGTAACTCCGCAGGACAGGCAGCATCTCTGGAGAGAAGGAATGGGTCGAGTTTACTGATCCCACATGTATGAGGTGCCATGTTTTGGGGCCAAATCCGGCTCCATATCAGTGGAAGAGTCAATAGATGCAGAAGACATTTTCAGCTCAGGAACATGTCCTCAACAGCGCTGGCAGTTGTTGGAGCCATGCACATTTTTAGTAGCCAAGAAATTGTTTGGCGCGGTTGTTCTCGCCACAAGAGGCCCGCACCAGCCTTTGACCCAATGTGTTGTTAATAACGGAGAAGAAAAGACTACAGTAGTCCTCTCTCTGACGGATTATAAATACCAATAAAAGATGCATTGTCTGCAACTACTCGTCCCCTCTTTCTTGGAGAACACAGTGTGGATGTCCTGTCAACTGCGATCATCAGTGAGGACTGAGGTTCACCAGACGGAAAACATTTAACCCAAAGTGGTGTTGGAAGCACATTGGTGACTGGTTGCAATTCAGACGGGTACATCCTAGGAAGCAGACCAAGGCAGGAGCAGTGACAAGGGCCGATTCCTGGATTACACGGCTAGGTTACGTAAGGGGTGTTCAGGGTGGATAACCAGTATTTCTCCATATCTCTGTGTAGGAAAGAACTGCAGATGCTGGTTTATGCTGAAGATAGACACAAAGTCCCGGAGCAACTCAGCGAGTCAGGTGGCACCTTTACGGAGGCTCCGGTGTTCCAGGCCGTTCTCGCCGGATGATGGTGCATTGGGAGAACCCTCTCAGCGGCTTGGGATACCTGGAACGGCCACTTCCTTACCGGAGACCGCGGCTTCCGAAGCCGACAGGCCGCGCTGGATGGAGCTCCACCACTGGTGATCTCGGCGAGAGATCCCAGGCTCCCGATGTCATCCTGATTGTGGATGATCACCCATGATCACAGTGAATGGTGGTGCTGGCTCGAAGGGCTGAATGGCCGACACCTGCATCTATTGTCTATTGTCTAGAATCATGGAAGGGTGGTGCCTATAATGGCTGGGGAAGAGGTGATAATGAAGGATTACAGGGATGCGAACAGTGGGACTAGTAGGATGTGTGGAGTCTGTTTCCCATGACCAGTGCCTGGTTTTCAGGGCTACACAGCACCAGGCCCGGGTGATGTTTATGTCAGAGTGTTTCTCGTGAGGTTGGTGGGGGAGATCAGCAAGGTGGGTATATAACTGGGTGGCTCGGTGGCAGAGACCCAAGGTCAATCCTGACTACGGGTGCTGTCTGTACAGAGTTTGTACATTCTCCCATGACTGCGTGGGTTTTCTCTTGGACACTCCAAAGACGTTCAGGTTTGTGGGTTGATTGGCTTGGTATAATTGTAAATTGTAGTGTGTGTGTAGGATAGTGTTAATGTGCAGGGATCGCTGGTTGGCGTTGTCTCGTTGGGCCGAAGGGCCTGTTTCCGCGCTGTATCTCTAAAAAGACAACCCCTGTTGCCCCCAATTTATAAGGAGAGCTGCAAAGACATTTACTTCCTTCTGAAGCTGCATTTTCCGTCCTTCGTTTACCAGCTTTCCTGAACAGTAAAACAGCATGGACAGTAAAACATGGTCAGGAGATCTCTTGCCTTATTAATGCATTTAATCTTTCAATCCAGCTCGTTGGAGTGCGCACTTCTCAGTAAACCCAACATTGATCCGCTGGAGGCAGCTTCCCAACGTTTATGTTTTTTCTTACCCCATTTAAACCCGATCCACACGTAAGTTGATAAGTGCACTTTTGTCCAAGGAAGGCAGTGGCTGGAGGCCCACAACAGCCTGGGACTTGTGTGGAATGGGCACTGTTCATAAGAACTAGAGCACGGACTGGACAAATCATGGCGCCTCCTGCATGCGGGCTCAGTATTATTTCCGTACAATTTGCTCAGTGGGGATGTGCTTAGTTCAGTTTAGTTTTAGTTTAGTTTAGAGATACAGAGCAGGAACAGGCCCTTCGGCCCACCGAGTCCACGTCAACCATAATGCTCTCTTACACACTGGGGACAATTTACAATTATACCGCCAATCAGCCTACAAACCTGTACACTTTTGGAGTGAGGGAGGAAACCGGAGCACCCGGAGAAAACCCACGCAAGTCACGGGGAGAACTTACAAACTCCATACAGACAGCACTAGTAGTCAGGATTGAACCTGGGTCTCTGGCGCTGTAAGGCAGCAACTCTACCGCACGCGCCACCGTGCCTTAGTGCAAACGTAAGCACAAACCTAAGCAATTTAAGCACTGAGAACTCTGGATGTGCTTAGGTATGGGAATAGTCTACTGGACAGAGAAGAATTTCACTTTGCGTTTACACTTCACACATGTGATAATAAAAGCTCCATTGAACCATTGAGTCTGGTCCACATGTGAACCCAACCTCACCAACATCGCTAACTTTTAACTGCTTCCACAATTAGAAATGCAATCCGAAATGAACAATAAATGCTGGTATTGGCAGCAACATCTGCAGCCTGGGAATGAGTAAATAACACAAGTGTGGCTCCAAGGCAAGCTATAAATTGCTTTTTACTACTTTCTGGCCAAGTTGGTATTGACTATACAAGGCATGAGTCAATGGCTGCTAAAGTTAACCCTGGTGGGCTGTTGCAGGAATAGCTTGGGAAGTCTTTTTGAGAATGGGAAGTTTTTCAAGTTTTCAGGGATGCGCTTTTCTGCCTCACGTTATTATTGTGGGCGACGTAGACATCCAGTGGGTTTTCTGAACATCCTACCACAGGTGGCATGGTGGCACAGCGGTAAGGTTGCGGCCTTACAGTGCCAGAGACCCGGATTCAATACTGACTTTGTCGTACGGAGTTTGTACGTTCTCCCTGTGACCATGTGGGTTTTCTCCGGGTGCTCCAGTTTCCTCCCACACTCCAAAGGGCTACAGGTTTGTAGGGTTAATTGGCTTCGGAAAAATTGTAAATAGGATATGGGGTGATCGCTGGTTGGCACTGACTCAGTGGGCCGAAGGGCCTGTTTCCACACTGTGTCTCTAAAGTCTAAAGTAAAGTCTAAAGGCATCTCATCATACGGGTCCCATCTCAGTCAATCCCACACCGGTGCAGGTGCCCCATCCCGACACGCTGTGCTCACTTACCACGGCAGGGCTCTCCCTCCATCTCCCAATCCACACGGTGCCTAACTACCTCTGATGGACTTCCTGCAGATGTCCTTCCTCCCATTGCAACCCCATCCAATGCACTGGTTTCCCCTCAGGGCTTTGTGCAAGCGTGCTGGTAGACACAAAATGTTGGAGTAACTCAGCGGGACTGGCAGCATCTCTGGGGAGAAGGAATGGGTGACATTTTGGGTTGAGACCCTTCTTCAGATTTCAGATTTTATTTAAATCTTCAATGACTTTCCAGGTCCCCACCCCTTCATATTTACCATGGTTTTTATTTCAAAAATCCGTCCAAGCGTGCTTTCCCACATTGCCCCTCGTTCGCGTCTCTTCACTCGGTGCTCTTCCGCCTCGATCCCTTCCTATGCCTGCTTCCAAAAAGCACCCCCTTAGTGTGATTCCTCCACTCCTGTGTAAGTCTCCCTGGATAGTCAATCCCTCGGCGTTGGAATAAAAACGGAAAATGCTGCAAAAACTCAGCAGGTAGGGCAGCATCTGTGGGAAGAGAAATGGTCAACATTCTGCGTTTGTGACCCTCTGTCAGAAGTAGGAAAGAGAGAGACGTGAGTTAGTTTTTTGGTAACAGAGAAGGTGGGGGGGGGGGGGGGGGAGGGGGGGTGGTGATATATAGGATAAAGGGAATGACTGTGATAGGACAAGTCAAAATGGTTTAATGGTAGCAATGGCCAGCAGATTACGCTTCTTGATCTGTGTAATGTTTTTGGAAGTGTGGAACACCCTTTAGAATCTGTTCCCTGAATCATTTCAGTTTAAACTTTCTTTTGAATGCAGTCCTCCCTTTCTAAAGTTTTCAACACAGCCACCAACGCATGCTTCCTTGATAATCTGTCCCTCCACCGAGCGTTTTCTCAGTAACACCAGAATGATTTACAAGAATGATCCCAGGAATGAGGGGGTTAACAAATGATGAGCGTTGGACGGCACTGGGCTTGTACTCGCTGGAGTTTAGAAGGATGAGAGGTAAACCTCATTGAATAGTGAAAGGCCTGGGTCGAGTGGATGTGAAGAGGATGTTTCCACTAGTGAGAGAGTCTAGGACCAGAGGGCACAGCCTCAGATTAAAAGGACATACCTTACCAAAGGAGATACGGAATAAATTCTTTAGTGGTGAATCTGTGGAATTCATTACCACAGACGGCTGTGGAGGCCGTCAGTGGATATTTTTAAGGCGCAGATTGACAGGTTCTTGATTAGTACGGGTGTCAGGGGTTATGGGGAGAAGGCAGGAGAATGGGGTTGAGAGGGAAATAAGGACAAATCAGCCATCAATGAATGGCGGGGTAGACTCGATGGGCCAAATGGCCTAATTCTGCTCCTATAACTTATGAACTTATAACACACCTATCAACTTTAAACCTCAAAATATTGTATAATTTGTAGCTGTATGTTTGTAGTTCTGAACTGTAAGTATCCTATGTACAGCATGATCTAAGCTAGCCCTACAAGACATCATAAGATTTGCACAACACAAGGAAGCTGGTTACCTTCACAATCAATGATACGGCTCGAGTTAATCCTGAGTCAGAATACTCTGTTATGTCAGGCACCACTGTGCTCTCAGACTTGACTATAACGACACTAAACTCTTGCCTCTGGAATTGAAAGAAAAATTAACCAGATTACAAGAGCCTGAATCCAGTGAAGAAGGATCCTTGTCTTGTTATAACAAGATAAACACAAAGTGAGGCTCACACAGATGAACCTTTAATTGCTTTCACTACTAATTCTGGACCTGTCACGGAATGGACTGTAATCTAAAGGACACCGCACATTAATCATTGTCAGCACCTCTTAAATTGTTAAGGAGAAGCTCAAATTTTGATTTAATATCGCTCCTGAGGGGATATAATTGGTTGCAGCGGACATCTACACACCTCGTGCTGGCTCTGGATACAAGATCTGGTGTCGTGATGCAGTCCTGCAGGGTTACATATTGCGTGATCCTAGGTCATACAGTGCAAGGGCTACTTACATTTCAGAGCAGCACACAAGCGCTGACAAATTATACAGCCAGCTTATCTCAAATTTTCATTTTGGGAACGTACGATCAAGGTTATCGGCACCTCCCCGTAACACCTCTGCCCCTTCCCCCACGTTAAGGGATATTTCCATTGAAATAAGATCAGGACATTCAGGGCACAGTCACAGTGTAGCATCTCACGTGCTTTGCAAGGTCACTCCCTTAGGACTTAGTACGTAATTCACTGCGGTTACTCACAACCTTCGTGACCTCCTCCTCCTTCTTGGACTAGGTTAGTAAGTGACTCCTGCCACCGGGAAGGAGGTACAGGAGCCTGAAACCTGTACGGTCCAGGTTCAGGAGCAGCCTCTTCCCTACAACCATCAGGCTTTTTAAACCCAAATGATAGTCACACAATGCTCAAGTAACTCAGCGGGTCGGGCAGCATCTCTGGAGAAAAGGAATAGGTGATGTTCCGGGTCGAGACCCTTCTTCAGACTGAGAGTCGGGAAGAGGGAAACTAAGGGTATGAAAATGTACAAAGAACGAATGAATGAAAGGTATGAAAAGGACAAATCAAAGTCAGCAAAGATGATCAAGGAAAGGTGGAGCCCACAATGGTCCATTGCTGGCTGTGTAGAAGGTGATATCGAGTGTATACAAACAGTGAACAGTGACAGTGAAACTATGAGGCCAACTAGGATAGGGGAGGGATGGAGAGAGAGGGAATGCAAGGGTTACCTGTTGTTAGTGAATTCAATATTCATACCACTGGGTTGTAAGCTGCCCAAGCAAAATATGAGGTGCTGTTCCTCCAATTTGCTCCAAGGCTCCAAACTACATAGACTTGGGAACATTATTTTTGACTTTGCGCTATTATTGTTGGTTTATTTGTCTTTTTTTGAAGATACACCGAACTTTTGTTGCACAGAGTGTTTCGGCGTGCTATGTTTATATATCATCACGCTGACTGTATGGAGTTTGTACGTTCTCCCCGTGACTCGTGTGGGTTTTCCCTGGGATCTCTGGTTTCCTCATACACTCCAAAGACATACAGGTTTGTAGTCCATTGGCTTGGTAAAATTGTAAATTGCCCCTAGTGTGTGTAGAAATAGTTGTGCAGGGATCGCTGGTCACCGCAGACTCGGTGGGCAGAAAGACCTGCATCTCTAAACTAAACTAAACTGCCGTAAAGAGAATGGCATGCAAGATCATTTCAGTGAACATTTAGTCAACTACAATCTGCATTAATTAGGGCACCAAATGGAATATTCACAAGTTTACTGATGAGTCCAGATTAATGGGAGGAACCATTTGAAGATAGCATTTACGATTGGGGCAGGTCACTCAGTCTTACAAGCATGCTCCTCCATTAAACAAAAATAATTCAATGCAATTTAGTTCTACACTCCTGGACTCGGTGGGCTGAAGAGCCTGTTTCCACGCTGTATCTCTAAATTAAACTAAATATTCTTGTCCATCATTCGCCTCTTACCCAGACCCAATTGCATGTTTGACCTCTCCCACCACCGATGCTCCCTTTCTCCAATGATTGATGTTTGGATGTTCATCATTCTTCCCGCCTCGCAATTCTTTGATTTCCCAACTCCAGGCCAAACCTCCGTAACACCACCCCCTCCACCCAGTCATTCCTACTTCCTTGGGTTTTGAGTCTCATGCAGGATAGCATTTCAGTGCCAGATGGCCTCTTGCCCGATCCTGAAATTAATTGCTGAATTCACGTGGTTGTTCATCGATGCGTATTAAGTATCTTGCAATCGTTCTACAGAAAGAAATTCGCTAAGAAAATGCATTCTCTTCTGGAGAATCTTTTACTAAGTTCTTACTTCTTCTTAAGCCCATTGTTCCTTTAGGGAGCATAGGCAATTGACAAATGTCATCCACCTCACTCGGTTCTTGGCAGTTCTTTCGAGATCTCCCCAGTTGAGCCCACTCTCAGACATTTCTGTCTGGACACCTCTTTTTCTAAGTAGTGTTTAAAATTTGTAGTGTCAAAATGAATTAATTAGATGCTTTAACTGTAAAAGATTCTGCTTTACAGTGGTGCAGCTGGTCGAGCTGCTGCTTCACAGCGCCAGAGACCCGGGTTCAATACTGACTTTGGGTGCTGTTTGCGAGGAGTTTGCATGTTCTTTCTCTGACCACGAGAGTTTTCTCCTACGCCCTAAAATCATGTAGGTTAATTGGTTTCTTTAAATTGCCCCTAATGTGTGGGAAGTGCATGAGAAAGTAGGATTACATAGAACTAGTAGAAAGGGGTGATCGCTGGTCGGTAAGGATTTTGTGGGCCAAAAGGCCTGTTTCCACACTGTAAATATAGCATTTATAGTATTTCAATATAGCATTTTTAAGGATGAGGTGATCCAATTTCTCTCCTGCGCAATACAAATTATTTCTGTTTTGTGATGTTGATAAAATATAAAATCTTTTCTCTTTGTTTCTTGATTAGTACGGGTGTCAGGGGTAATGGGAAGAGACAGGCAAATGGGATTAGGGGGAGATTGATTGGTGGAGAAGATTGATGGGCCGAATGGCCTAATTCTGTTGCTATTACTTATGACCTTATAGAATGGAAAGATTTCTTTGACCATTTTCTGCATCTGATATCACTGTTACTTTAAGCCAGTTCTTTGCCTATTATGCAGCAGATCAATCCAAAAACAAAAATGGACAGATCCATCAGGTTAGTCATGTACGCAGGATTTACCAAGACTTTTTATTGAACTAGAGGTTTTTCTTTTGGTGTCATTTGTTCAAATGTAATTATGCTAATAAATGCGACCTCACTGCTCAGAGTTGTTTAAATAGTTTAAATATTTAAGGGCGGCACGGTAGCGCTGCGGTAGAGTTGCTGCCTTACAGCGCCAGGGCCCGGGTTCGATCCTGACTACGGGTGCTGTCTGGTTCCACCAAGATGCAGTACTGAACGTCACACGAGATCCTCCCCTGTGCCTATCAAACTGTACAACTCCTCCCCCTTCTATCGTGGGGTAGACTGACTCCCAACCACCATCCACCCCCCCACCCCCTCCCCAATCTTTGCAAATCCCCAATCCTTTCCACTTGTCACTTTAATTTCATGTTTCACGTATTTTATGTTTGTATGACTGTTGGCAAATCAATTTCCATCCTGGGATAAATAAAGTTCTATCGTATCATATTGTATCGTATCGTATGGAGTTTGCACGTTCATCCTGTGACGTGCGTGGGTTTTCTCCGGGTGCTCCGGTTTCCTCCCACACTCCAAAGACGTGCAGGTTTGTACGGTAATTGGCTTCTGTAAATTGTAAATTATCCCTAGCGTGTAGGATAGTGCTAGCGTACGGGGTGATCACTGGTCAGCATGCACTCGGTGGGGTGAAGGGCTTGTTTGCATGCTGCATCTCGAAATGACAATATTCTTCACCTACCTCTTCATGTTGGACACTATAAATGTTTTTTTTTTATTCCTCTGACTATTACCCTGAGATTGTCTGCCATGGCATCGATGTGGGTACAGGTGGCAGCAAAAACTGCAGAAATGTAAACGCAAACAGCCTTTGTCAATATGCATGAAACTAGCAATTTGGATTTAATTTCATAAGTACAGCCTTGTGGATTGTATTTGCATTTGTCATATTTATAATTCTTGCACCATAATTACTTTGCAATGTTATTTTCATCACATCTGGGTTTTATTTTTGAACAGTGTGCATAGAATGAGAAAGATCCAAGCTCCCCAACAAAACAAACCTAATGAGATCAAGCTGCAATTTATCCTCCACACAAAAACAGTTGCTCTAATTCTATGCGGCTGCCCTTTCCTTGCATCCCTTCACGCCAGGCTTGGGGACTTTCCTGATTTGACCCATTGAGCCAGGCCATGCTGAACTGCTGAATTGCACCACTGCCCAGGCTCACTACCTGCAGATAGACACAAAAAGCTGGAGTAACTCAACGGGACAGGCAGCATCTCAGGAGAGAAGGAATGGGTGACGTTTCGGTTTGAGACCCCCTTACCTGCAGTGCTGCTCCACCAGATGCAGAGGGCGGGGGGACGGAGCAGAGGGAACCCCATACTGTTAGCTTGCTAGGCGGTACAGTGGCGTAGCGGTAGAGGTACTACCTTAAGCGCAGGAAACCAGGGTTCTGTCTGTACGGACTTTGTATGTTCCCCCCGTGACCTGCGTGGGTTTCCTCACGCACTCCAAAGATGTACAGGTTTGTAGACTAATTGGCTTGGTAAAATTCTAAGTTGTAAGTTGTGGGATGGTGTTAATGTCCAGGGATTGCTGGTCGAAGCGGACTCGGTGGGCCAACGGGTCTGTTTCCGTGCTGTATCTCTTAACTAAACTAAACTTTTAGTTTAGTTTAGTTTAGTTTAGAGATACAGCAATGTATCTCTAAATGTATCCTGAGGCCTCAGTCCTAGAAAACCATGACAGCCTGACAGCTCACTGATGTCAAAGACTTTTGAACTGTTCATAAGTTCGTAAATTTTCATAAGAGGGAGAGTGAGATGGACTGTCTTGTTGCGAATGCGGTGAAGTCAGATTATCCACCTTTCTGGTTAAACTGAAGGACCAACATGCATGGAGACTTTTTCGGATGGCCGAATGCGTAGGCGACGGAGGGGATCAGGAGCCGCTCCATTAGAAGGAACACGCTCGAATCCAGACTTGGAATTTGAAATGGCGTAGAACATGCCGCCATTATAAATAAAATGTCACTATGTCATGTTTAATTGCCTATGTGACAATAAATAGTAAGATTAAACGAGAACTCACCAGTTTGAAGTTTGTTCTTTATTTTATGAGAAGTTGCGATGAGGGATTATGTGAAGAAGCCCATCAGCCCGCATGCGCGTCAACCTTCAAAGTAGCGGTGTGAAATCACAGAAAACAGTTGCTGAACTGATTATAGGAAGATTCGAGAACTAGAACTACCACATGATCTTTATGAGAAGAGGGTTGGGAGCGGAGGGCACGTAATCCCTCATCGCAACTTTTCATAAACTAAAGATCAAACTTCAAACTGGTAAGCTCGTTTAATCTTACTATTTTACTTCGAAGTCACGTGAGTGACTACGTGAAGATTTTAAAGCTCTGTGATTTCATGCTGCGAACACGAGTCCATGCCACACACTGCATTAGTTGACCAGAAATGATTGAAAAGATAATGCATTCAGACATGACATAGATTTAAAACATGCTGATGCTATTAATAAGCAAATAATAAGCAAATTATTGAATATAACTTAAAATTGAGTTGTCAAACGAACCCAGCGTGGCAATCGGTTTATTATAAAAGTTTTGGAAAGTCCGCTCATTCGACCATCCTGCTGTCGCTAGGATGCGGTCCAGCGGAACCTCCATGAACCTTGCTGCTGATGTTATTGCAGGCCTGGTGGAGTGAGATTTAAAAACATCAGTGTTCACTCCTGCACAAGCCAATACATATTTAAACCATCTGGAGATGGTCTGCACTGAAACCCCTTGTGTGGTTTTTTGTGGCTAACGAACATTGCCAGCTCAGTGCCTCTAAGGTTCTTTGTAGCCTTCAAATATTGATGAATATGTGTGACAACACACAATCTATGGTCCATATGCCAGAAATTCCAGCTTTAGACCCAACAACCCCGGTCTGCTTAGTTTAATTAACTCATTTATATAGAACGTTATTTTGTTGGTAGATATAACCATTCTGTTCAGCCGTAGCTTATGCAACGACTGGACGCGTTGCGCTGAAACCAGCGCCATGAGCATAACTACCTGATATGAGAGCCGGGCCAAAGATAAGGATGTAGCTGGAGCCCACCGGCAAAGTAGTGTTAACACAATGTTAATATCCCATACTTCCGTGTACCTGGGCCTGGGAGGATTTGTGTTAAAGATATCCTTCATAAATCTGGATATCAGAGGGTGAGACCCGACAGAGTGGGTCCCGATCTTAGCAGCAAATATGATGACAAGGCACTTTTGGCACAGTTAATGGCACTATAACTTAATTTTTTTGTCAAAGAACCATTTGAAAGGAACTCCAAGACGTCAGTTATCCGTGCCGATTAAATGTTATATTAGCATTTAAACAAAACCCTTCCAATCTCCTGATGAGGAAATGTACTGCATTTTGGTACTATCCCTCCAAGCTGCAGTGATCACGTCCACGGTTCGGTCTGACAACCCGAGCCCCAGGAACGGTCTTCTTAGAGTCTGCAAATCAATAAATTGATTCTATCATGCAGAGGGTGGCTTCCCGAGTCACGGGATGAACCAGCAAATGTTTGTGTTTAGAAACAACCATATAAGGTTCTATTATCATTCCCAACATCAGCGAGAACCATGGCTGCGTAGGCCAGTCAGGCCCTACGAAAAAGACTGAAGCGGAATCTTGCTGGATTTTTTGCAAGACCCGACTGATGAGGCAAAATGGAGGAAAGGCATAAAAGAACATTCCTCCCCAGTGTAGCGAGAATGCATCTATCGCCACTGCCCCTGGGTCTGGCTCCTATGCCACATATTTTTGCAACTGGTGATTGAGCCTAGATGCAAACAAATCGATATTCGGTGTTCCATACAGAGCAACAATGTTGTTAAATACTTTGTGATCCAACATCCATTCTGTGTTGTCATTAAATTTACGTGACGATTCAATAGCGCCAAATGAGGTTAGCTAAACTATCACAGGATACTGACTTGATTCCACCCATGTGATTAATATATGCCACCGCCGTAGTGTTATCAACTTGTAGTTGAACATGCAGATTATGCATATTCCCACAATAAGCCTTTAACCCATAGAATGCCCCCAGTATCTAGAATTGGTAACTCATGCACATCCCATCTGCCACCGCAACTAGAGATGGTATTAGTAGTTCCCCATCCTTGAGCACTAGCATCAGTTTGTAATATAACTGAAGGTTTACTGACGAAAATGTTACTGGAGCAATGCTGAATATTGGTCGTCCACAATTGTAATTCTGATAGCTTCAGCTGGTAATAGCATAGGTCTGTTAAAATGACCTAAATGGTACTTGAGAGCTTTCTCCTTTGCACGTTGTAAATTCTGATAATGCAAAGGCCCAAATTGCGCAGCTGGAAAAACAGCCACTATTTTGCCAATTACACTAGCCACCTGGTGAATAAAAGGCTGCTTCATAACAACGAGGTTGTTACAGGCTTCTATTAATTCTAATCTCTTGCCCCAGGGCAGAGTCACAGGCATATTAATAGAGGTAAAGGTAAATCCCAAATAATCAATAACTCTAGTTGCTATCAACTTAGATTTAACTGGATGGATGAGAAACCCCAATTTCTCAAATATGAGTTTTGTGGCTGAAAACAGCTAATTTAGCCAAATTCAGTGTTTTAGATTATCATCCAGTTGGTCATAACAATGTGTTTATGAGCTCTGAGCAGCTCAAGCACTGACTTTAGTAATTTGGTAAATAACCTGGGAGCTGAAGTTAGCCCATTAGGCAACGCTTTAAACTGCCATAGTTGCCCCATCCAGCTAAATTTCAAATATCTCCGATGATCCCTGTGAATGGGAACTGAATAGTATGCATCTTTGAGATCGATGCATGCCAAAAAGCATCCTTTGGGAATCAGTTGTTAGGCAGTAATGAAGTTTCCCATTTTAAAATGTCTATACTGCACATGTGAGTTAAGTTGAGTTAAATCAAGGATGATCCGACATCCTCCATCTTTCTTTTCTGGAGGTGCAGGGATGATGTCGCCGATACGGTGAAGCTTTGCTCGTCGTGGGTGCTTTAATTAACCCAACAGCTTTTGCTTCCTCATCCAGATCTTTTACTTGTTTGGATAGGTCTTATCCGAACAGAAGATTAGACGGCTGGACATTGACTTGACTTCTCGATTACCCCTTTTGTGAGTAATTTATGAATTTCTGCTTGTATATCCAAACCTTCTTGTTTGGAATGAATAAATGCCTGACTTGGTGTATGTTGTGTGGGTGGCAATGAGTTAAGAGGAAATTCAATTTGGAACCCTTGTATACTGTGCAGTATAAACGGATCTGATGTTATCCACCGCCATTTGTGCAAAAACAAGTGTAATCTACCACCAACTTGTAACTGATCCACACACCCCATGTTCCGGAAAGAACCAGACCCACCTACCTCCATGGTTACTGGTGGTCTTATGGTAGGCCAAAAGGCCCCTGATACGGGTTCTATTTCCGTCCTCGAGGTTTGGAGGGTAGGACTGCTCGGGTGCGTGGATTGCGCATTTTCCATGAAGGCCGGCTTGGGCCTTGGGCTAAAAAAGACCTCTGCCCAGAGAAATCAGCTTTCGAGCTACCACCAGCTTCAGCGAACCGCTTACTGCTGATGGAGGTGTAGGGGTGTTCTCGCCGAAACGGTGAAGCCTTGGTCGTCGTTGGTGCCTTGATTAGCCCGACAGCTTTTGCTTCCTCATCCAGATCTTTAACCTGTTTGGGTATATCTTCCCCGAACAGAAGATTTGGCGGCTGGACATTGCTGGCCTTGCATAAGCCTGCAAATTTGGGATTTAAGGCAGGTCTGATGGCGTTCTGCTGAAAGCAGTTCATTTCGAAGTGTGCATTGCACATCAACGCCAGGGCATCCTGCTGGACGTCTGATAAGGGCCCGCCATCCACAGATCTGGCAAATGCCGTGATGCCTGAAGCCAGCAATTTAAAAATTCTTTGGAGTTTCATTTCTTGGGCTTTGATGCCCCCTCCAATGTACCCCCAGATAGAGCTGTTCACTGCCGGCACTTTCAGGGATGCACAATTTACAGGTGTATGGTATTTTGCAGCCGTTTCAACCATCACCTCTTCCTGTAATTGATGTAACGTGAGGAAGTTTATGCTGGACGCCAGCTCTTCTTGCAGCGGCTCGCCTTTTTGCGAGGGCATCACAAACCTTGATGCCATGGCAGGCAATTCTTGAACCTCACGCATGTCATGCATTCCAGTATGTTCCACGGACATACCTCCGAATTCGGAGTCAGTCATATACTGACCCCGTACACTCCCCTCCTCAGAGTGGGAGATATTAAGCAGCCCTGGACCAGGCGCTGCCGCAGGCTCGCAAGGAGACCTGCGCTGATATGTCCCCATTTCATGGAGCATATCATGATGGAGCATCCCTTCCATAAGGTGCTCCACCCGGGATAAACGCTCGAAGACGCTATCCATGTTTGTAGGAGGAGAATCCTCCTGGCCTGACTCGTCTGACTTCACAGAGCCTCACAGACTTCCTTTTGGCTTTGCCCCCTTTCGGGGTTGCCTAAGTGTTTTGGGCAAGCACCAAGTCTGAAGTCGCTGACTCCACTGTCAGCGACTCTGATGGCGTAACCGATGGCCGCCGGCTACCCGCACTCCCGCGGACCTCAGTTGCCGGTTTCCCCGCGGCCCGTCTGGATTTCGCCTTGGATTTTTCCATATCTGCAGCAAACTCTGTAAAAGAGATTTCCCAACCAAAAAATACGACCTCAGAATAAGTTTTAAACTTACCTGCAGGGTTTTAAAACTTACCGCTGGAGGAGCGACGCTCCTCCCAGCCAGTCGTGCGCCATGCGTTAGACGTATTGACGCGCATGCGGGCTGACGGGCTTCTTCACGTAGTCACTCACGTGACTTTGAAGTAAAATATCCATTGAACCATTGAAAGGAGTACACAGCACAGCCTGGACAGTGATACAGGAGTTCTGCCTATCCAGGGTCACTGCAGACGTGACAAGCAGCTCGAAGCAGCAAAGAAATGAAGTCATAGAATGTAAATTTTTAATCAGTGCAAAATTAAAGATTTTCTAAGCAGCAGACAGCCGGGTCAAGAGAATGAAATCAAATCTTGACAGAGGTCACGGATAGGTTTGCAGGAGTGGTGAGTCGAGTTTCAGTCGGGGCTGGGGCTAACATTACGAAGGAGATCGCAAGGATATTCAGAAGTGTTTATCCCTGATAGGGTGTAGCTGCCTGCAGTTTGATCTTGCTTCAAATGTGAATCATCACTTCTACCCCTAACCCACCACACTACAATTATCTCCCCTGCCCCCTGCTATGACTGCAGGCTCAGAATGAGTCACAGGTTCCTAGTCTGAAGAAGGGTCTCGACCCAAAACTTCACCCATTTCTTCTCTCCAGAGATGCTGCCTGTCCCGCTGAGTTACTCCAGGTTTCTGATAGCTGAGAGCACTCTAACATATGGACGACCTTTAGAATCATCGAGCCATACAGCATGGAAACATGCCGTCCACACCGCCCATTGGGCACAACGCTGTATTAGTCCCATCTTCCAGCAATTGGCCTGCAGCCTCAAAAGCTAAGGTGATTCAAGTGGAACTGCTCCAGTAGACTGAGCGCGCTGGCAGACTAGACTTCGGACAGTAGAAATGCTGCTAAAACATGGTGGTGCCTGCTTGTGTAAATATGGAAAAAGCATTTCACTGTGCAGTTGCACATGTGACAAATAAAGCCCCATTAGAGTCATAGAGTCATACAGCGTGGAAACAGGCCCTTCAGCCCAACTTGCCCACACCGGCCAACATGTCCCAGCTACACTAGTCCCATCTGCCTGCTTTTGGCCCATTTCCCCCCAAACCTGTCCTATCCATGTACCTGTCTAACTGCTTCTTACATGTTGGGATAGTCCCTGCCTCAACTACTTCCTCTGGCAGCTTGTTCCATACACCCACCACCCTTTATGCAAAATAGTTACCCCTCAGATTCCTATTAAATCTTTTCCCCTTCACCTTAAACCTATAACCAATGAACCAATGAACCAATTCATTGAACCATTGAATTGAATAAAATGCTCATATGAACACCTCTTAAATGCTGTCAGGAGCTCTGCGCCATACTCTTTGCCTGTGCATTCTAGATACTTACCACTTTGGGTGACAAGGGCCTCATTCAAATCCTCTCTTCGTCTTTTACCCCTTACCACAAATCTATGTCCTAGAGTTTTAGTCACTTCTGATAAAGGAGAAAGACTCTTGCAGCCCACCCCGTCCATTTCCCACAATCCTATTTAGCTCAATCATGTCCCTTCCTAACCACCTCGTCTCCAGGGAAAATGCTGGTTAATACGTAAGAAAAACATAAAGTGCTGGTGTAACTCAGCAGGTCAGGCAGCATCTCTGGATAAATAGGATGCTTGATGTTTTGGATCAAGACCCTTCTTCAGATTCCAGTCTCTCCTTGTGTTGACTGATGAGGTATTATCGATGTAGGCATTGTGGATGAGGTAATGTGGCCCTCAGCTAAAATTAACACATGGGCATGGATTTATTGCCCTCAATCCTCTTCCACCCATCAAGGCCCAGCAATAGCATCCCAGCCATTGTCCAAACGGAAGTCTCTGAAAGAAGCCTAGAAATGCATTAAGCCTCTATTCTGCATACTGTGGAGGAAACCATAAAGGGTACCAATTAGATATCTTAACACAAATGATCTTGTGAATTCAACAGAATATTTTTTTAAACAAGGTAGTTGTGTCTGGAGTGCCAAGCCCCACCACAAGCAAACAGCATACACTGTGTGATGATTCTCTCTCCGCACTCTGCTTACCTGATATAATTGTAAGGAAGAACAGGGGCAGCACAGTGGCGCAGCGGTAGAGTTGCTGCCTTACAGCGCCAGAGACCCGGGTTTGATCCTGACTATGGGTGCTGTCTGCACGGAGTTTGTATGTTCTCCCTGTGACCACGTTTGTTAGCTTCGGGTGCTCCGGTTTCCTCCCACGCTCCAAAGACGTACATGTTTGTAGGTTAATTGGCTTCCGTAAATTGTCCCTAGTGTGTAGGATAGTGCTAGTGTGCGGGGATCGCTGGTTGGCGCAGACTTGGTGGGCCGAAGGGCCTGTTTCCGTGCTGTATCTCTAAACTCTACTAAACTAAACCTGCTCATGGATTTATTGTAGCTAAAACAAAGGCAGGATGTGGCTATTAGGCTGGATGTAGCCATTAGGCTGTCATATAGATCCATGATCACGAAAGATGTCATATCAGTATGTTCTTATAGATACCCTCCGTGTGAGTACCGTATTTTACATTCAATTTGCGATTTAAGAAAGTGTATACATTTATGAACAGCTACTGGTAAAAACCATTTGGAGCAGGGAGATTGAAAGGAGCTTGAGAAACTGGATAGAAACATAGAAACATAGAAAATAGGTGCAGAAGGAGGCCATTTGGCCCTTCAACATTCATTGTGATCATGGCTGATCATCCACAACAGTAACCCGTGCCTGCCTTCTCCCCATATCTCTTGATTCTGCTAGCCCCTAGAGCTCTATCTACAGTAACTCTCTTTTAAATTCCAGTGATGTGAATAAAATCTTAACAGTAATAAGGAAAAGAACCAGCTTTCCAAGCTTTTTTTATTTCCTAATACCAGTATAACATAAATATATTACCCACTTAACAACATTCTCTCCCCATCCGAAAGTGCAGCCCTTCGCTCACTCAGAAAATAGTTCCAATATCGTTATTAAATGCACCAACAAGGGATGTGCTGTTGTGGCCTGGCAGGTTCTCGGATACGTCCTCATGCCAACCCCTTCACCACGATCCCACAGATGAACACCGGGCCGCCATCCCCCAGTCCTTCACCGATCTCATCAACTGGCTGAAGAAGAGTCTCAACCCGAAACGCCACATTCCTTCGCTCCATAGGTGCTGCCTCACCCGCTGAGTTTCTCCAGCATTTTTATCTACCTTCATCAACTCTGGCGATCACCCCCCCACAGCTTCCAGCCTTACAGTTCCCCAGCCATGTGCTGCCTGTTTCTATCTCCTCCCCAAGGTCCACAGGCAGAACTGCCCTGGTAGACCCATTGTTTCTGCCTGCTCCTGCCCCACTGAACTCATTTCCAAATACCTCAATTCTATCTTGCCCCCCCTTATCCCATCCCTTCTGATCTTCATTTGAGGCAAATCACACGCTTTTCAACACTGCAATAGCTTTCAATTCCAAGGCCCCCATTGCCTCATCTTTGCCATGAACGTCTTGTCCCTTTGCACCTCAATTTACGACCAGGAAGGTCTCAGGCTATCCAGTTCTTTCTTGAACAGACACCCGATCAGCTCTTCTCTACATCCACCCGGCGGAACTTGTCCTTGCTCCCTATTACTTCTCCTTTGATTTCCCTGACTTTCTTCAAGTTAAAGGTGTAGCCATGGGCACTTGCAAGGGCCCCAGCAATGATGGCCTTTTAGTTGGTTCCATCGACTGTCCTAGTTCTAAATGCACATTGACACCGTCTCCCAACCCTTTCTCCGCTACATCGGCGACTGCATCGGGGATACCTCCTCCAACTGTCTTTGTCATTCCACACCTAACCTGGGATCTCGGATGGGAGCTGAACACCTTTACAAGTTTGCTTCAGTTCGAACAGTGCACAGTCCCCATGGCCATAAGTTGAACCTGCAAGCTCATTATGATTTAATCGTTAAAGCACTGGCCTGAAGAGGAAAGAAATATTGAAGTCAATACTTCAGCAATGAAGTTCCTTACCTCATGAAGAACACAATTCACTGGCTGGAAAGATTACTTCCTTGTTACTGCACTGAAGGAGGCCATTTAGCCTCTTGCTCCTAGCAGGCAAATCCCATTAGTCCCATTCCTCCCTATTTCCTTACTCACTCTAACACATGCTCGCAAACTCCCCTTTAACTCACTTGCCCTGAAACTACATTAGGGATAATTTGCAATAACCAGCTAACCAATTTGTGAGAAAACCAAATGGTGGCAGGGAGAAAGTGCAAGCTTCACAAGATAGCACCTGAGCTCACGACTGAGCCTTGGTCCTTGGAGCTGACAGGCAGCAGAACTACCTGCTGCACAACTATATTGAACATTTAATGTTAACTTTTAAAGGGAATGTGCTGTTGTAAATTCCAATACAGACAAATCCAAGCCTTACTGCAATGGACATAAAATGCTGGAGTAACTCAGCGGATTAGGCAGCACCTCTGGAGAAAAGGGACAGGTGACGTATCGGGTCAAGACCATTCTTCAGAATGAGTCAGGGGAGAGGAAACTAGAGATATGAAAAGGTACAAAGAACAAATGAATGAAAGGTGTGAAAATAACATATCAAAGCCAGCAACGATGATCAAGGAAAGGTGGAGTCAGCAATGGTCTAGTTACAAACAGTGAAACTAAGCAGGACGACAGTGAAACTAGTAGGATGACTAGTGTAGGGGAGAGACGGAAAGAGAAGATGCAAGGGTTACTTGAAGTTAAAGAAATCAATATTTATACCACTGGGGTTGTAAGCTGCCCAAGCAAAATATGAGGTGCTGTTCCTCCAATTTGCGTTTGGCCTCACTCTGTCAGTGGTGGAGGCCCAGGATAGAAAGGTCAATGTGGGAATGGGAAGGGGGAGTTAAAAATGTTTGGCAAACGGGAGATCACGAAGGCCAAGGCAAACTGAGCGGAGGTGTTCAGCGAAACAAACCTCACGGAGATGGATTTCATATCATTATTCCTAGCTAATATTCCACCACGTTTAACTGTGTCAGTGTAACGACTTGTTGCTGTAATAGTGCAAGGCAATACACACTGACAAAGCACTGTGTGTTTCCGACTCGACACCTGGTTTTCCCCTGCCACAGAATGTGGTGAAGGAGATCCCTTGGCATCTGCTAGCTCTTGTCCCATGCATACAGTACATGATTCATACTTATCCCTCTGTTGTGAAATGCTTCGAGACGCTCATCAAATATTTACGTAGCTCGTAAACGATTCATGTGTGGGTCGGGAACTAACAAGGTCCATGCAAGCACAGCCTGAATAATTGAAGTAAAGAAGGAAGTTGGGTAAAGTGAAAGAAGGGATTGGTATTGTACTAGGAAAGTTCCCTTTCGAAAGAAACTGAACTTTGGTCAGTGGTGAGTCAGATACCAGGATTTGTCTGATCTCGGTGCATGTTCTCTTTGGAGATTTCTCTTATGTTTATTGAAGAAAAGTGAGCATTGCCATCAAGGCCAGCACATGTTCCCCATCTGTAACTTTCCTTGAGATGAGGATAGTGAACCAACGTCAACAGAAACAGTCCCTGTTTATGAAGATATTCCCCCAGCACTCCTGGGTAATGCGTTCCAAGATTTTGACCCCAGAAACAATGGAGATAAAGCAATATATTTCCGAGTCAGGAAGCTTGCAAATAGTGATTTTTTCTCCCTGTTGTCCTTGGTCTTTTCACTGTGAATACCATTCAACTTTACCATCCATCATTCACGAAAGGAATTGTATAAATGCTGACAGGAATTACAACATTAGAAAGGGAGAAGCTTGTCAAACAGGATGGCTCAGTCATACCTTGGCATAAACAGTGTAGACAGAACCTAGTCCCTCTATCCCTCCCCTACCCATCGTACTAGTTTCACTGTTGTCCTGCTGAGATTCACTGTTTGTATCACTCATTATCACCTTCCCTACAGCCAACAATGGACCATTGTGGGCTCCACCATTCCTTGATCTTCGTTTCTTTTTGCATATCTTTCATTCATTTGTTCTACATACCCTCTATATCTCTCTCGTTTCCCTCTCCCCTGCCTCCCAGTCTGAAGAAGGGTCTTGACCTGAAACGTCACCTATTAGACTCAAAGTACTGGAGTAATTCAACGGGTCAGGCAGCATCTCTGGAAAAAAAGGATGGGTGATGTGTTGGGACAGGACCCTTCTTCTGACTAAACAGCATCTGCAGTTTGTTGTTTCTACATGGCCATCGGAAACCAGCACCACTGCGTCGCTAATGTTTTCAACGATTTAATAATAATAATAATAATAAATAATCTACATTTTGGTTACTGAAGGTAGATGGGTATAGAGAATTGAAGTTACCATGGGAGTAGCAATGGTCTCTTGTTAAACAGTGGACCAAGCTTTAGGTTGGTCCACTGGTCCACATAGCCTCCCCCTACTAATTCATCCATTCAAAGGATTTATTGAGCGAAATGAATGATTTGCATTCATGTGGCACCTTTTAGAGTGATAAACAAGTCATAGTACTTCATGGTGTAGTTTAGTTGAGAGATTTAGCATGGAAACGGATCCTTCAGTCCACTGAGTCCATGCCAACCATTGACCGACAACCTGTTTTCCGGATATTATCCCACGTTCTCATCCACTCACTACAACAGGGGCAATCTACAGAGGCCAATTAACCTAGAAACCCGCACGCCCTTGGGATGTGGGAGGAAGTCGGAGCACCCGAAGGAAACCCACATAGTCACAGGGAGAACGTGCAAACTCCACAAAGACAGCCCTGAGGTCAGGACCGAACCCAGGTCTCTGACACTGTGAGGCAGCAGCTCTACCCGCGTTGCCACTGTGCCACCTTAAATTACATATTTCTAGAACGTAGACACTGAATGGATATCGAGAATGGTGCGTTGGTAAAAAAACATGAATCAGTATCCGGCAGAGAGAAGGATGGTGCAATTGGATAGGCAGAGATGGGGCCGTTACTGGGCAGAGTGGAGTGGCTGGATCATAAGGATGGTTTCTATCAGACAGAAGGCCTGGGGGGGGAGGGGGAAGGAGGAAGGAGTGGGAGGCAGTGGAGAATGAAATATGGCAACCATTTTTCCATAACAATATCCCACAAGCAGCTGTATAAAAATTATTAAAGTTCACCTGTTTTGATATGGGTTGAATGGTTAATATAAGCCAGCACCCTGGGAAAATTCAATTGATGTTCTTTCAAATGATGCCAAGGGATTTGTATGGCTTCCTAAGAGAGTGTGTAGGATCTTGCTGGAACAGAATACCAGGCTGGATATTGTACCAACTCATTCATGATGCAAAAACACTGACATGAACAACTAGAAGAATGGGGATCTGCACTACACTGGCACGGTGGCTCAGCGGTGGCATTGCTGCCCTGCAGCGCAGGAGACCCGGGTTCGATCCCGACCACGGGTGCTGTCTTTATGGAGTTTGTTCGTTCCTCCCATGACCTCGTGGGTGTTCTCCAAGATCTTTGTTTTCCTCCTGCACTCCAAGGACGTACAGGTTTGTAGGTTAATTGGCTTGGTGTATGTGCAAATTGTCCCTAGTGTGTGTGTCGGATAATGTTAATGTGTGCAGGGATCGCTGGTCGGTGCGGACTCAGTGGCCCAAAGGGCCTGTTACCACGCTGTATCTCTAAAATAAACTAAGCTAAAAGAAAAGATCTACAAAAAGAGCAAGACACACAATGTGCTGGAGTAACTTAGCGGGTCAAGCAGCATCTCTTAAGGATATGGATAGAAGTATGATTTTACCGGATTGTATGCCAAAAACAAAGAATTTGGAGAAAAGGAATAGATGACGTTTCGGATTGAGATCCTTCTTCGGACTGAGTCAGGGTAGAGAGAAACTGAAGGTATGAAAAGGTGCAAAAAGGTATGAAAAACGTTTCTAAATACTCCAGTACCAATACTAAATTTCTCCAGAGATGCTGCCTGACCTGAGTTACTCTAGCATTTTCAATCTTTCAAAATACTGGTTTTGACAAGACAATGATCATGCACAAGACCTGCTGAATGTAGGTTGCTCCTATTTATTTTCAAGGCCTGCCAAACAGTTATTGAGCAAATGTCAGCATTCTCCACTGCCTCCCACTCCTTATCCCCCCCCCCCCTCCCCCCCCCTCCCAGGCCTGTCTGATAGAAACCATCCTTATGATCCAGCCACTCCACTCCGCCCAGTGACGGCCCCATCTCTGCCTATCCAATTGCACCATCCTGCTCTCTGCCAGATACAGATTCATGTTTTTTTTACCAATGCACCGTTCTCGATTACCATTCAGTGGCTATCTTTAGTATCACTTATCGGTAGGTTATTAACCTCCCATGATATTGAGAACATCGTTGTCTCCAAGACCTGTCTGGAGCTGGAGGAAATTGCTCTTGTTGTCACGGTGACCCCTTGCTCTTATACATAATTCAACACACTTTTGTTCGTTTCATAGATGCGTACTGGTTCACAGGAGAGCCTGGGCAAATGTTATAGCCGTTATTACCAGGGGCGGCACGGTGGCGCAGCGGTAGAGTTGCTGCCTTACAGCGCTTGCAACGCCTGAGTACCGGGTTCGATCCTGACTATGGGTGCTGTCTGTATGGAATTAGTACATTCTCCCCTTGACCGCGTGAGTTTTCTCCGAGACTTTCGGTTTCCTCCCACACTCCAAAGACATACAGGTTTGTAGGTTAATTGGGCTTGGTATAGTATGAAAACAAAATTGTCCCTAGTGTGTGTGGGTTAGTGTTACTGTGCGGGGATCGCTGGTCGGTGTGGACTCGGTGGGCCGAAGGGCCTGTTTCCACGCTGTATCTCAAAACTAAACTAAACTAAATTTACAACCATATTGGCATCTGATGTTTACTGCTCGGATGCTACTGGCGAACAGGAGTGGTTATTGGCTCAGTTAGTGAAGTCACCACAGCTCTCAGCTCCAGGTTCAATCCTGACCTCCAGCGCTGTTTGAGTTTGCATATTCTCTGTCGGGGGCTCCAGTATCCACCCACGTCCTTAAGATGTGCTGATAAGTTAACTGGCCACTGTAAATTGCCCTGGCTTTGGTGAGTGGGAAAAGTATCAGGGGGAGTTAATGGGTATGTGAGAGAATAGACTGCAATCCAATCTAGTCATCGTTGGTAAAGGAAATCATGAAAAAGAAACCGATTTTAGTTTAGTTTAGCGGTACATGTACCGAGGTACAGTGAAAAGCTTTTTTGTTGCTATCCAGTCAATGGAAAGACTTATACATGATTACAATCAAGCTGCCCACAGTGTACAGATACAGGATAAATGGAATACCATTTAGTGCAAGATAAAGTCCACTAAAGTTTGTTTAAAGATAGTCCGAGGGTCTCCAATGAGATAGATGGTAGGTCGGGATTTGCCAGTTCTATGAACATCGAACAAGCAGAGTCTACAGAGAGAAATCGGTAAATGAGCATGCTAATTTACATTTCCAGAAAACATAGAACATAGAACAGTACAGAAACAGGCCCTTCAGCCCACAATGTTTGTGCGGAACATGATGGCAAGTTAAACTGATCTGATCTACCTGTACATGATCCATATCCCTCTATTCCCTCCAGGTACCAAGCCAAAAGCCTCTTAAATGCTACTGTAGCATCTGCCTCCACCACCATTCCTGGCAATGCGTTCTAGGCCCCCACTACTCTCTGCATAAAAAAATGGCCCTGAACATCTCCATTAAACTCCCCCCTCTCACCTTATAGCTCTGCCCTCGAGGTACATGGAGAGGAGAGGTTTAGAGGGATATGGGCCAAACACAGGCAGGTGGAACCAGTGTAGGTGGAGCATGTTGGTCGGTGTGGGCAAGTTGGGCCGAGGGGCCTGCTTTTATGCTGTATGACTCTATGGAAAAATAGAACTAATGAAATGCCCTGAGGATCATTCTTTGGCCATTAATTATTTACCATCTATAATAATGCCCCAGAGGCGAGATTGGAGGTGTAAGGAATTCATGCAACAAACAATTTGCTTGAGGACCTTCGCAGGTCAAGCAGCATCTGTGGGTGGAAAGAAATGATCAATGTTTTGGGTTGAAACCCTGCATCGCAACAGATTCCAGCTGTGAGGAGGATGCTAGGAGACTGCAAGGTGACTTGGATAGGCTGGGTGAGTGGGCAAATGTTTGGCAGATGCAGTATAATGTGGATAAGTGTGAGGTTATCCACTTTGGTAGCAAAAACGGGAAGGCAGACTATTATCTAAATGGTGGCCGATTAGGAAATGGGGAGATGCAGCGAGACCTGGGTGTCATGGTACACCAGTCATTGAAAGTAGGCATGCAGGTGCAGCAGGCAGTGAAGAAAGCGAATGGTATGTTGGCCTTCATAGCAAGAGGATTTGAGTATAGGAGCAGTGAGGTTCTACTGCAGTTGTACAGGGTCTTGGTGAGACCACACCTGGAGTATTGCGTACAGTTTTGGTCTCCAAATCTGAGGAAGGACATTATAGCCATAGAGGGAGTGCAGAGAAGGTTCACCAGACTGATTCCTGGGATGTCAGGACTTTCATATGAAGAAAGACTGGATAGACTTGGCTTATACTCGCTAGAATTTAGGAGATTGAGAGGGGATCTTATAGAAACGTACAAGATTCTTATGGGGTTGGACAGGCTAGATGCAGGAAGATTGTTCCCGATGTTGGGGAAGTCCAGGACAAGGGGTCACAGCTTAAGGATAAGGGGAAAATCCTTTAAGACCGAGATGAGGAAAAACTTTTTCACACAGAGAGTGGTGAATCTCTGGAACTCTCTGCCACAGAGGGTAGTTGAGGCCAGTTCATTGGCTATATTTAAGAGGGAATTAGATGTGGCCCTTGTGGCTAAAGGGATCAGGGGGTATGGAGAGAAGGCAGGTACGGGATACTGAGTTGGATGATCAGCCATGATCGTATTGAATGGCGGTGCAGGCTCGAAGGGCCGAATGGCCTACTCCTGCACCTAATTTCTATGTATCTATGTATCTATGTATCTGCAATCCCTTCTGCCTCCAGTCAGAATGTTTGGCTACTGATATGAAACAGGTGGGAGGGCATGTTGCGCTTAGGATCTCTGGACCACTGCAACAGGAAATAGATGACTATGTTTGAAAACATTTGGCAAATGGAGTTTAATGCGGACTTTAATGTGAAGCAGTGCAAGTCATGTATTTATGTACGAGAAATCAAAAGACCCACTCAACTCACTAGTAGCAGTGGGTAAAAAGCTATTACTGCTCAGAACGCTGTAGGTCAGAGTCCAACTTTAGAAACTTTCAACGGTTCTAATAATGTGTACAGTACTGTGAAACATGCAAGATCACAAAAGATCCATATCTATGAAGATAGACACAAAATGCTGGAGTAACTCAGCAGGACAGGCAGCATCTCTGGAGAGAAGGAAAGGGTGACGTTTCAGGTCGAGACCCTTCTTCAGACTCGACATAAAATTTCACCCATTCCTTCTCTCCAGAGATGCTGCCTGTCCCCGCTGAATTACTCCAGCTTTTTGTGTCTATCTTCGGTGTAAACCAGCATCTGCAGTTCCTTCCCACACATTTCTATAGAGAGTTTCTGCTTCCTTGAAGATTCTATCAACATGTCTGCCTTTCCAACAAGTTCATTATATAAAGAGAGAGTGTAATGAACACTTCAAAGGAGAACAAAAATGGAACCGCTGCAAGGCTTAGGGAGGGGTTTCTGCTTGGTTATCCTATATTTGATTGAAGAACTTCCTGTCTGAAATTTTATGCAGAGATTTCTTCATTTCTCATAACACAAAGTGTTATGGCATGCCAGGCAGAATCTGAAGAAGGGTCCCAACCCAAAAGGTCACTCATCCATTCCATCCACAAAGCTGCCCAGAGCGCTGAGTTCCTCCAGCACTTTGTGTTTTGCTCAAAATTCCAGCATTTTTTGGTCTTTCTTTATTTCTCTTTCCTCCTATATGATGCTCCTTAAAACCTCGATTTTTACCACACTGCAAAGATTTCCTAATGTGCCTTAAGGTTTATATTTTCATTGTCAAGCTTTAGGGATATTTTCCTTATTGAACGGCTTGACATAGATATATGTTTGTGTTATTGTTATTTGTAGCTTTTACCTTGAAATCATTACACAGAGTCTCACAAATTAATGACTGGTCATTTCTGGGGACGCACAGTGGTGCAGCAGTAGAGTTGCTGCCTTACAGCGCCAGAGGCCCATGTTCGATCCTGACTGTGGGTGCTGTCTGTACGGAGTTTGTTCGTTCCCCGTGTGACCGCGTGGGTTTTCCCTGCGTGCTACGGTTTCCCCCACACTCCAAAGACGTACAGGTTTATAGATTCAGACCCTTCAGAAGGTTCTCGACCTGAATCGTCACCCATTCCTTCTCTCCAGAGATGCTGCCTGTCCTGCTGAGTTACTCCAGCTTTTTGTGTCTATCTTCGGTGTAAACCAACATCTGCAGTTCCTTCCTACGCAGGTTTCATACATTGATTGGCTTCAGTAAAATTGGAAAATGTCCCTGGTGTATAGTGTGTACTAGTGTAACTGGGATTGCTGGTGGTCGTGGACACGATGGGCTGAAGGGCCTGTTTCTGCCCTGTATCCCTAAAGGAAACTAAAATAAAATAAAATAAAATAAACTACTGCAGCATGCAAATTTTGAGTCAGGACCCTTCTTCAGAGTGTGTAGAAAGAAAGAGAGCAAAACGGAAATGGTTATGAACAGCAGCCCCCACAAACATGAATACGGTAATGACCAAACCATTGTTTTAGTGCTGAAGAGTAAAGATTATGCTGTAGTTTAAATAGTCTTGTGAGTTTTTCTGCATTCACAATTGGGGGTCCTAGTTTAGAGTCATAGCGAGGGAATAGCGAATACTATTTATATAAAGAGCGAGGGAATTTCCAGCAAGTTCTAAGACATCTGCTGAAAGAGTCATAGAGTCACACAGTGTGGTAACAGGCCCATCTGCCCAACTTGGCCACACCGACCAACATGCCCCATCTACACTACTCCACCTGCCTGCATTGGACCCATTTACCTCTAAACCGATCCTATCCATCTACCTGTCTAAATGTTTCTTGAGCATTGTGATAGTACCTGCCGCATCTACCTCCTTCGGCACCTCATTCCATTCCCACCACCCTCAGTGTAAGAACGTTGCCCCTCAGGTTCCTATTAAATGTTTAATGTCTTATTTGACAGAACTTTTGTCTGACTGCATTTTCCCTCAGTACCCTGCAAGCATCAGCCTAGGTTATAGTGACTAACTCTACACTGGGAATTTAATGTCTGACCTGCTAAGTAAAAATGAAGGGTGTTACCACTGAACAAGGCAGGAATTTCATTAAGATAGACACAAAATGCTGGAGTAACTCAGCGGGACAGGCAGCATCTCTGGAGAGAAGGAATGGGAGACATTTTGTGTCACGACACTTCTTCAGACTGAGTCAAGGGGTGAGGGAGACCCAGAAGGGTAAGGTGTGAAAACGGGAAATCAAAGGGGGCAAAGGTCATTAAGTTCCATTAATGTCATTAAGCTGAACCAAATGTGAAATTTGCCTCTCTCCACCCACTCCGATAGTACAGAGGGCACAGAGTCTGTGTGAGTTCATTGGGATCCAGGACAGTGGCTGAAACTGAATCCTCCAAACAAAACATATCATCACTCTGTTTACCTCCACCTTGATTATAAATAAAGTTAATTTGACAACGAAATGGAAGAGAGATTGCACGAACACATTTTAAATTTTTAATCGCCACTCTACCAGTGTTGTGTAACAGGGCATAACTCCAATGACGGTGGAGGAAGGAACTGCAGATGCTGGCTTACACTGAAGGAAGACACAGAATGCTGGTGTAACTCAATGGGACCAGGCAGCATCTCTGGAGAGAAAGAATGGGTGACGTTTTGGGTCGAGACCCTTCTTCACCCATTCCTTCTATCCAAAGAGTTTGAAGAAGGGTCTCGACCCGAAACATCACCCATTCCTTCTATCCAGAGAGGTTGAAGAAGGGTCTCGACCCGAAACTTCACCCATTCCTTCTATCCAGAGAGGTTGAAGAAGGGTCTCGACCCGAAACTTCACCCATTCCTTCTATCCAGAGAGGTTGAAGAAGGGTCTCGACCCGAAACTTCACCCATTCCTTCTATCCAGAGAGGTTGCCCTATCCCGCTGAGTTACTCCAGCATTTTGTGTCTATCCTTTTCTAATGACTGCGGGTTCAGTTTAAGATATATTTTGGGGTGATCTTCACAGTAATTCCACTCTCCTCTGCCTATCACCAGCAGCAGCACTATCTCACTTTGCTGTCTCCAGTGAAGGACACGATTTAGCAAAGGTACAACCATAGTTCCTTGGCCATACAGAGACACTGTGTTTTGAATCAACCAGCCTGGTCCTCAGCAGTGAAGCAGAATGAACACCTTATGTTGCCACTGAAGTCTCAGTTTAGAGTCAATCCTAATAACCTATGGTGACGCTTCTAAGATACCGAAAGAAAATTTCACAATCAGAAGCAAGTTCTTTCAAATAAGACATTAAACCAGGATCCTAACTGCAAATGCATTGATCTCTGCTGAAAGCTTCCATTCCCATACTGACCTTTCCGTCCTGGGCCTCCTCTACTGACAGTGAGGCCACATGCAAATTGGAGGAACAGCGCCTCATATCTTGCTTGGGCAATTTACAACCCAACGGTATGATCATTGGTTTCTCTAATATCAAATAGCCCCTGCATTCCCTCTCTCCTCCTCCCGCACCCTACTTGTTCCACTGTTTGCATCCCTGCATCCTTTTGTTATCACCTCTTCCCCAGCCAACAATGATCCATTATGGGCTCCCCACTTCCTTTGTCATCTATTGCCAGCCCTAATTTGTTCTGGCCTTTTTCTACCTCCAGCATCCCCCCCCCCCCCCCCACCCTCACCTCACTTCCCTCCAATTTCAGTCTGAAAAAGGGCCCTGACCTGAAACGCCACCCGTCCTTTTTCTCCATAGATGCTACCTGATCGGCTGAGTTACTCCAGCATTTTGTGTCTATGAAAAGAATTAATGTTCGGCATCAAGGATTCGGGCTCAGGGCCATCACTATCTGGACAAACACACAATAATCTTTTAAAACCACGGCTAATAAAGAGTGGTCACTGTTGCAGTGTAGCAGTAGCCAACCAAACCACATCAAAGTGGAGTTGAAGGTCTCTGCCCACCATACTAACTTTAGCCTGTGCACACCATACACAAGAAGAAGAAGATCACCTTATCTCTGCAAAAACATATCTCAGCTTTGATTGGCTTCACTTCTTATATTCTTGATTCTCTTGCCAAACCCAAAACCTACTGAAAGAAAGCTTCAAGTTGTCCTGAACTTTTCACATTTCACATGTCACATTTTCTTCACATCCAGTCCCTACCGACGTACATTGGCTTCTATTTCTCAAGGCATTGAATTTCAGATTTTTAGTCTTTATCCACCGGCGAGTGATAGAATTTGGGAAGGAGGAGTGTGCTGAGGAGAATGGGGAGGTTTGTTTTTAGGGAATTAAGGTGAGGTTGGTGTAAATGGGTCAGTATAGGGTTGATGGGCCAAAGGGCCTGTTTCCAGGCTGTATCTGTCTATGATCAGGCACCCCCTCATCTGCTTGTAATATCTGACCCAAGCATTGGACCTTGCCAACTAACCAGGTGGCACAGAAGGCCTCACAGATGTATGGGTTTGTTGATGATCGTTTGGCAGGAGAGGTCACTGGGCAGCGGTGCTAAATGCATAGACCAACGCAAGATTGAGGAACAGCACCTTATCTTGCATGTTTAGATTAAAGATACAGCACGGAAACAGGCCCTTTGACCCACCGAGTCCGCTCCGACCAGTGATCCCCGCACATTAACATTATCCTTCACACACTAGGGACAACTTACGTTTATACTAAGCCAATTACCCAACAAACCTGTATGTCTTTGGAGTGTGGGAGGAAACCAATGATCTCAGAGAAAACCCACGCGGTCATGGGATGAAAGTACAAACAGCGACACCCGTAATTGGGATGGAACCCGGGTTTCCGGTGCTGTAAGCGCTGTAAGGCAACAATTCTACTGCTGTGCCACTGTGCCGCATGTGGGCACATTCCTGCCTTCTGTACTCAACATTGGATATTACATCTTCAGGTAACTTGATTTCTCTGTCTGTACAGTTGTCCATCTGCAATATTAGCCCAGCTTGTTTTTTTTTTTTAAATCTGTCTTGGAGAGAAGCCTAACCTGCTTGGCATGTCGTCCTGCTCTGCCCTTCATTCTTTTGTCTGAACAAGGGTCCCAAACTGAAAGGTTGACTGTCTTCTTCCTCCACAGATGCTACCCATTGAGTTTAGCCTTTACTTTAGACTTTAAAGATAGAGTGTGGAAACAGGCCCTTTGGAGCCTTACTTTATACTTTAAAGATAGAGAGTGTGGAAACAGGGCCCTTTGTGCCCACCAATTCCATACCAACCAGCGATCACCCCGACACTTATCACTATCCTATGCACTAGGGATAATTTACAAATTTACCAAAGCCAATTGACCTACAAGACTGCTTGTACTTCTTTGGATGTGTGAGAGAAACCGGAGCACCCGGAGAAAACCCACGGTGTTGCAGTGAGAGCGTACAAACTTTGCACAGTCAGCACCTGTAGTCATGGATGAACTCGGGTCATTGGCGCCGTAAGGCAGCAACTCTACACTGCACCACTATGTCGCCCCTCTGAAGTTCCTGCAGTGCTTTGTTTACTATGCTCAAGGGTCCACAGCATTTGCAGTTTCTAATATTTCTCTTCTTTTGTCTACGTTCCTTTGTGCATCTTCTCACTCTTTATCTCTCCCATTTACTCATTGACCAGAAACCTTCTTTGCCACTTATCCCCATGGTCACTCTAGTTTTATGCTATCACAAACATCATTCTTTCCCCCCCCCCCCCCCCCCCCGTTAGCTAAACAAGCTTCTTTTCACTCCTACGCACTTCTGACAAGGGACTTGGACCTAAAATGCTCGCAAAGATTCTCTTCCCACAAATGGGGCCTCACCTGCTCGGTATTTCAGCATTTTCTGCTTTTATTATGTTTGAGGAAGATTGTTTGAGGGAGGGGACCATCAGTGCTTGAGAAGTTGTAAGAGAGTACAGTGACTTCTATGCTTGACGTGTAGGAAAGGAACTGAGTAGGTTATTTCTGCAGGTTTAAACTGAAGATAGACATAGAAATTCTGGAGTAACTCAGCGGGTCAGACAGCGCCTCTGGAGAAAAGGAATAGGTGACATTTTGGGTCGAGACTCTTCTTCAGACTTTATGCTTGAGACTGGAATAGTTGCATCTAGACCTGAGCCTATTGTGGCTATACCTCAAAGCCTTCAGTATCATTAGGTACGTTAGTTCATACGTTACAGGAGTAGAATTAGTCTATTTGGACCATTAAGTCTACTCCACCATTCAATCATGGTTGATCTATCTTCTCTCTCAACCCCACGCTCTCTGCCTTCTCCCTGCAACCCCTGAGACCCACTCTTACTAATCAAGAATCTGTCAATCTCCACCTTAAAAATATCCATTGTAGTTGGCCTCCACAGCCGCCTGCGGCAATGAATTCCACAGGGATTCATTGCGAGTAGGATGAGCAGAGTTTGTGAGTAGCCCTACCCATCAAGTGATTTTAAGGAGTGTTTCTCCTTCATCAATAGGATGGAGTGCACTGGCCCGAGAAGATCCTACTTCTCTAAGGAGATTCTCACAGCAGGCTTCCACATCTGAAGATTCCTGGCCGGTTCTTGAGACACATCTGCAGCACCTATTGTACTTGAGATATTAAAGAAACCATGTGTTTCTCTCCTCCTTGTGGATTGGAGGAACAAAAATGGCGATCACTCCCTCTACGTATGTCCAAAGCCACTTCATGCTTAATGCGCATTTCCCACTGAGCACCTTGACTCCTTTACAACACGGCAGTCTGATATCTCTAAAGGATGGAATATCACCCATCACCCTGAACATTGACGTCTGGTGGCTGCAAAGATCACAGAGGTGCTCTGCGACAACTCATCATGGTTCCTTCTTCACCTTTCTGACCCATAACCCAGGTTAGAGCTTCCAGCCATACATCCTTGTCTTGTGGTTCCCTCACTACTGTGTAGCCAGCACGGAGTTCTTAGTTATGTGAAGAAAGATACACACTGGGTGGGATTGTAGTGAAATGAGGTGAATAGGTCAGAGAAACAATCTCACGCCAACTCCAAACTGCGGGCGAGGGGCGCGGTGTGTCGTGGCGGTCTAGTCCCAGGAGCCATTTGTGAGCCTCGTGGTAGAGTAATCGGGAGATGAGAGTTGCCAAGTTTGCAATATATCTGACACAAATTTGGGTGTTATATTGTTAAGCATTAAACTTCTGGCAACACAGATCAGGTGCCCCTGTGGTCTCCCTTCAGCATCGGTCTTGTATGTTTATCTTCCCCCATTGCTGCTTAATCATCTCCCTGGCCTCCAGTGCCGAGGGACTTCTCTCCTCCCCTTCTTATCACCCAAGAGCTTCAGAAACATGTGGCGCCAACACGGTGCTGACTAAGGCACGGTTCTTGCCAAACTCCTGAAAATATTCAGGAATATTTGAAAATATTCCCAGTGGCAAAACACCTCCCTAGTTAAGAAGTGTGAAAATGCCTTCATCCATTGTCTTCAACTAGTGCTAGTTCCATGCAGACGCTGGCTCAGAAGCTGGTTAGCAATAAGGTGGTTATTACCTCCTAAACCCATATTAACCACACCGCACCATGAATTCGGTGTGCACCTGCACAGTCAAACAGATGTAACTTAATGCAACCCCACACTACAATTTACAGCTCTTCTCAATTTAGCCTCCTGTATGTACGGCAGTCTCTTCTCCTGCATTTTTGTGGCTCAGATCGCTATCTTTGTTATACTTGCTTCAAGATCCCATTTGTCTACAGTACGTACGTGCTGAAATAGTGAGCCACTGTTTTATAATGAGAACCAGATGTGAAGATTTTGCAATCTCCTCCTTACATCAAATGCCATTCCCATGATTGCATTCAATATATTAAAACAAATTGACGTTTTTTTGGTCTTAATACTTCTGGTGCAAGTTTGAAAACTTTTTACCGCAGCATTTTCCCGGATTATTTTATGGGGGCCAGCTGCTTCCTTCTTCCACATCTGGAGATCTTCTCAGAATTCACTGTTTAATTAAAGGCAGATGATCCAATGAAAGTTTACACTAATTTCAAAGCCAGTGGAGGAGGCAGGGCAACTATGACCCTGTCACTTTCCCCCTTCTGCCCACAGGGTCAGAGAGAGTAGGGATTCTCCTGTTCGAAGGTCTAAGAAAGATAAACATTTAAAAAAAATGAAAATTATGCATTTTATTCCCTAATAGCACCAAGAAATCTATACAATATTACAATCCAGCATTAGTCAGAAATCTGCACCTCTGCAGTCTCCATTGTAGTTGAGAGTCACTTGCACACCTCCAGATTCAGGGACAGTTTCTTCTCAGCTGTTAGCAAGCAACTGAACCATCCTATTACCAACAAGAGAGCGGTCCTTAGCTACCATCTACCTTGTGGGAGACCTTCAGACTACCTTTAATCGGTCTTCACTAGACTTTATCTTGCAATGAAGCTATTCCCTTTATCATGTATCTGTACACTGTGGATGGCACAGCAGCACAGTGGCATAGTGGCTGCCTTATAGTGCCAGAGGCCCGGGTTTGATCCAGACTATGGACTTGTACGTTTTCCCCGTGACCTGCCTGGGTTTTCTCTGGGATCTCTGATTTCCTCCCACACTCCAAACACGTACAGGTTTGTAGGTAAATTGGCTTGGTATAATTGTAAATTGTCCCTAGTGTGTGTAGGATAGTGTCAGAGTGCAGGGATCGCTGGTCGGCATGGACTCGGTGGGCCAAATGGCCTGTTTCTGCACTGTGTCACTAAACTAAACTAAAACTAAACTGCTCGATTGTAATCATGTATGGTCATTTCCGCTGACCAGTTGACATGCAACAAAAAAACGTTTCACTGTACCTTGGTACACATGACAATAAACAAAACTAAACTAAACACTTGTAAAACATAGAAACATAGAAAATAGGTGCAGGAGGAGGCCATTCGGCCCTTCGAGCCAGCACCGCCATTCATCATGATCATGGCTGATTGTCCCCTATCAATAACCCGCGCCTGCCTTCTCCCCATATCCCTTGACTCCACTAACCCCTAGAGCTCTATCTAACTCTCTCTTAAATCCATCCAGTGATTTGGCCTCCACTGCCCTCTGTGGCAGGGAATTCCATAAATTCACAACTCTCTGGGTGAAAACTTTTTTTCTCACCTCAGTCTTAAATGACCTCCCCTTTATTCTAAGACTGTGGCCCCTGGTTCTTGGCTCGCCCAACATTGGGAACATTTTTCCTGCATCTAGCTTGTCCTTTAATAATTTTATATGTTTCTATAAGATATCCCCTCATCCTTCTAAACTCCAGTGAATACAAGCCTAGTCTTTTCAATCTTTCCTCATATGACAGCACCGCCATCCCAGGGATCAATCTCGTGAACCTACGCTGCACTGCCTCAATCACAAGGATGTCCTTCCTCAAATTAGGAGACGAAAACTGTACACAATACTCCAGATGTGGTCTCACCAGAGCCCTATACAACTGCAGAAGAACCTCTTTACTCCTCTGAAATCCTCTTGTTATGAAGGCCAACATTCCATTAGCTTTCTTCACTGCATGCTGTACCTGTAAGCCAACTTTCAGTGACTGGTGTACAAGGATGCCCAGGTCTCGCTGCACCTCCCCCTTACCTAATCTAACCCCATTGAGATAATAATCTGCCCCCTTGTTTTTGCCGCCAAAGTGGATAACCTCACATTTATCTATATTATACTGCAACTGCCACGCATCTGCCCACTCGCTCAACCTGTCCAGGTCACCCTGCAACCTCCTAACATCCTCTTCACAGTTCACACTGCCACCCAGCTTTGTGTCATCTGCAAACTTGCGAGTGTTGCTCCTAATTCCCTCTTCCAAATCATTAATATATATGGTGAACAGTTGTGGCCCCAACACCGAGCCTTGCGGCACTCCACTCGCCACTGCCTGCCATTCTGAAAAGGACCTGTTCACTCCTACTCTTTGCTTCCGGTCTGCCAACCAATTTTCTATCCATGTCAACACCCTACCCCCAATACTATGTGCTCTAATTTTAGTCACCAGTCTCCCGTACGGGACCTTATCAAAGGTTTTCTAAAAGTCTAAATACACTCAATCCACTGGCACCCCTTCATCCATTTTACTTGTCACATAGAAACATAGAAACATAGAAATTAGGTGCAGGAGTAGGCCATTCGGCCCTTCGAGCCTGCACCGCCATTCAATATGATCATGGCTGATCATCCAACTCAGTATCCCGTACCTGCCTTCTCTCCATACCCCCTGATCCCTTTAGCCACAAGGGCCACATCTAGCTCCCTCTTAAATATAGCCAATGAACTGGCCTCGACTACCCTCTGTGGCAGAGAGTTCCAGAGATTCACCACTCTCTGTGTGAAAAAAGTTCTTCTCATCTCGGTTTTAAAGGATTTCCCCCTTATCCTTAAGCTGTGACCCCTTGTCCTGGACTTCCCCAACATCGGGAGCAATCTTCCTGCATCTAGCCTGTCCAACCCCTCAAAAAATTCCAGAAGATTAGTCAAGCATGATTTCCCTTTCATAAATCCATGTTGACTTGGACTAATCCTTATACTGCTATCCAAATGCCCCATTATTAACTCTTTAATAATTGACTCCAGCATCTTTCCCACCACCGAAGTCAGGCTAACTGGTCTGTAATTCCCCGTTTTCTCTCTCGCCCCTTTCTTGAAAAGCGGGATAACATTAGCTATCCTCCAAACCACAGGAACTGATCCTGAATCTATTGAACATTGGAAAATGATCACCAATGCGTCCACTATTTCTAAAGCCACCTCCCTGAGGACCCTGGGATGCAAACCATCAGGCCCAGGGAAAGGTGTAGGAAAGAACTGCAGATGCTGGTTTAAACCAAAGATTTTCACACAAAAGTTGGAGTAATTCAGCGTGCCAGACAGCATCTGTGGAGAAAAGGAATAGGTGACGTTTCGGGTCGAGACCCTTCTTCAAACTGCAAACATGTGTGGGTGATGCAAGTATCATAAGGTCATAAGTGATAGGAACAGAATAAGGCCATTCGGCCCATCAAGTCTACTACGCCATTCAATCATGGCTGATCGATCTCTCCCTCCTAACCCCATTCTCCTGCCTTCTCCCCATAACCTTCAACAGATTTGATGCTGGATCTCACATCTAGTTTACCGGAGATGCGTGATTGAAGGGTCTGTCCCACTTGGGCATCATTTGCGCATCACGCAGGTGGCGCGCGAGGATTTTGAGAATCCCAAAATTCTGGGGCGCCGCGCGCTACCGCTTGTCACTGCCTATGCCACCATGCCTCACCATGCGCCATGCGAGCGTAATGCACGCCAAGCGTAAATGATGTTGTGTAAATGACGCGCAAATGACGCCCAAGTGGGACAGGCCCTTAACAGTATTACTTTAGCAGAACAGATTGTCTGGTGATTATCACCTTGCTTTTGTGTTTTGGTGGCTGTGTATGTATTGGCAGCTGCAGACATTACATTATAACAATGGCTGTACAGAAGGCACTTCATCAGCTGGGAATCACATCCTGAGATTGTGAGAAACATTAAATAAACACACGCCTTTCCTTGATGAAGCTTAACTTTCTGACTGGGGGCACAGTTCTAAATTTGTCTGTTGTTGGCTTGGATAGAGTTGACGTGGAGAGGATGTTTCCACTAGTGGGAGAGTCTAGGACTAGAGGACACAGCCTCAGAATTAGACCTTCCTTTAGGAAAGAGATGAGGAGAAATGTCTTTAGTCAGAGGGTGGTGAATCTGTGGAATTCTTTGCCACAGAAAGCTGTGGAGGTAAAGGCAGTGGATATTTTTAAGGCAAAGATAGATAGATTCTTGATTAGTACGGGTGTAAGGGGTTATGGGGAGAAGGCAGGATAATGGGGTTAGGAGGGAGATATAGATCAGCCACAATTGAATGACGGAGTAGACTTGATGGGCCAAATGGCCTAATTCTGCTAGTATTTCTTATGACCTTATGATCTTATGACTGTTGTTCTGCTCCTGGCAGAACTAAACTCTGCACCAGGAACAAAAAGTTGGGCCATTACTCTATACTATGCTCACATAATATCATACCTTGGCCAACATTTATACCCTGATCACCAACACTAATCTGGTTTATTTGATCAGTTATCGCAACTGTTCTGCCCCACCTGGACTATGAAGAAGGGTCTCAACCCAAAATGTCACACATTCCTTCTATCCAGATGCTGCCTGTCCCGCTGAGTTACTCAGCATTTGTGTCTATGTGGTGGGGGGGGGTTTGGGGTGGGTGGGGTGGGGTGGTGTGGTGTTTAAGATATATTTGAGTGTGATTTTCATAGTAAATCACTCTCCTCTGCCTAACACCAGCAGCAGCATTATCTCACTTTGCTGTCACTAGTGAAGGACATGATTTAGCAAAGGTACAACCATAGTTCCTTGGCCGTACAGAGACACTGTGTGTTTTGAGTCAACCAGCCTGGTCCTCAGCAGTGAAGCAGAATGAACACCTTATGTTGCCATTGAAGTCTGAGTTTAGAGTCAATCATAATAATAACCAATGGTGACGCTTATAAAGGTACTGAGAGAAAATTGCACAATCAGAAACAAGTTCTTTCAAATAAGACATTAAACCAGGACCCTAACTGTGAATGTATTGATCTCTGATAAAAGCTTCCCATTCTCCCACTGACCTTTCCGTCCTGGGCCTCCTCCACTGCCAGAGTGAGGCCACATGCAAATTGGAGGAACAGCACCTCATATTTTGCTTGAGCAGCTTACAACCCAGCGGTATGATCATTGGTTTCTCTTTGGTTTAAACCAGCATCTGCTGTTCCTTCCTACACAGGGGACAGACTATCGATCAACAACTATAAACCCAGTGACTATCACAGTTATCTGGACTACACCTCCTCCCACCCTACTCCTTATAAGGATGCCATCCCCTACTCTCTACATCTCCGACTCCAGCATGTCTGCTCCCAAGAATGGGCTTTGCACTCTTGGGCATCTGACACGTCCTCTTTCCTTGGTAAATGCGGTTTCCTCCCTGCGTTGTCGATGGATCTCTCACCCATGTCGCCTCTGTGTCGCACAGTTCTGCTCTCCCTCCCTCTCCACCCAGGTGGAACAAGGATACGTTCCCCTGGCCCTTGACTTTCACCCTCCCAATCTCAGCATCCAACACGTCATTCTCCGACATTTCCGTCACCTTCAACGGGAACCCACCTCCAGTCACATTTTCCCACCCCTACCCCTTTCTGCTTTCTGTAGAGACTGGATCATTTGCAACTCATCCCTCCTCAGGTGTTGTGATATTGTGTTCAGTTCTGGGCACTGTGTTATAGGAAAGATGTTGTCAAGCTGGAAAGGGTACAGAGAAGATTTATGAGGATGTTGCCAGGACTCGAGGGTCTGAGCTATAGGCAGAGGTTGAGTAGGCTGGGACTCTATTCCTTGGAGCACATGAGAATGAGGAGTGATCTTATAGAGATGTATAAGATCATGAGAGGAATCGATCAGGTAGATGCACAGTCTCTAGCCCAGAGTAGGTGAATCGCTGACCAGAGGACATAGGTTTAAGATGAAGGGAAAAAGATGTAATAGGAATCTGACGGGTAACTTTTTCACACAAAGGGTGGTGAATGTATGGAACCGTGTGCGGATGTGGCGTCGAAGGACGAGATGCGAAGAAGTGGAAGCCAAATAACCGAATGGAAACAACGCCGAAAAGCCAAATAACCGAACGGAAATGATGCCGAAAAGCCAACTCGCCGAAAGGGCGGATCGCCGAAAAGCTGAATAACCGAAAGTGTGGGACGTCTAGAAGCCAACTCACTGAACGGACGCATCGCCGAAAAGCCAAATAACAGACATGACGTCGCCGGGGGGAGGGGGGCGGGCCTTGTCAGCGATTGGTCCAGACCCCCGCGTTCATCACATCACTGGGGCCAGGGGAGACGGGAGGGTGGGGGTCATTTTAAATTTCTTTTGCCGCTTTTGGATTTTCATGAATCTATATTACTAAAAGTCTGATCTTGACCACTTCCTGTTGTTCTGTATATTGATTTTAGAAAAAACGCTGCCACTTACGGCTGTGATTTTTGGCCATCTTACTCAGAGTCCCCCTCCGCTGCGAAGGACAAGAGGATTTTTCCCATCGATGAAAAATAAAAGAGTTATTAGTGTTTAAAAATGTTGAGATTCTCTCTCCTGAAGGCCACGCCCCTTCCGGAAGGACTACAAAACCTGGAAGTGTTGAGTGCCTCAGTCAGTCTCTGCAAGATGGGGGAGCAAGAGGGTCATGTCTCTCAGTCTGAGCTGTGAATAACACTGAACACATGTCTACTAAACTGTGAGTGTGATTTTACTGACCTTGAGTGCCCTTAATGTAGTTTGAAAATGAAAATGTGGTTGGTTTGAACTGAAGCACAGCAAATGGTTGGTGGTGGCTGAGTTGAACTGAAGCACAGCAATGGTTGGTGGTGGCTGGTTTGAACTGAAGCACAGCAAATGGTTGGTGGTGGTTGGTTTGAACTGAAGCACAGCAAATAGTTGGTGGTGGCTGGTTTGAACTGAAGCACAGCAAATGGTTGGTGGTGGTTGGTTTCAACTGAAGCACAGCAAATGGTTGAAACGACAACTTCCTGTTTGTACTCTATATTGATTTTAGATAAAACGCTACCACTTACAGCTGTGATTTTTGGCCATCTTACTCTGTCCCCCTCCGCTCATCAGGTGCAGAGGATTCTTCCCATCAATGAAAAATATGTGTTATTAGTGTTTTAAAAATGTTGAGAATCTCTCTCCTGTCAATCACGCCATGAAGGCCACGCCCCTTCCGGGGGGAGGGATTATAAAACCCGAAAGTGTGGGTGTTGCTGAGTCTCTGCAAGATGGGGGAGGGAGAGGTCACAACTGTCTGAGCTGTGAATCAACTCAACACACTGAATGTCTACTGAACTGTGAGTGTGGTGTTTATGTGGTGTTATGAGTTGTTTTGTGTGGTTTTGTGGTGGTTTCACCCTGCTTGAAATGGTACCAACGATATAGGTAAAAAAAGGGATGAGGTCCTACAAGGTGAATTTAGGGAGCTAGGAGATAAACTTAAAAGTAGGACCTCAAAGGAAATAATCTCTGGATTACTACCAGTACCACGGGCCCGTCAGAGTAGAAATAGGAGGATATTGCAGATGAATACGTGGCTTGAAAAATGGTGCAAGGGGGAGGGATTCAAATTTTTAGGGCATTGGAACCAGTTCTTGGGGAGGTGGGACCAGTACAAACAGGACGGTCTGCATCTGGGCTGGAATGGAACCAATGTCCTTGGGGGAGTGTTTGCTAGTGCTGTCGGGGAGGATTTAAACTAATGTGGCAGGGGGATGGGTGCAAGAGCAGAGAGGCAGGGGGGGTGTAAAATGAGGGTAGAAGCAATAGGTAGCAAGGTGAAAAGTAAAAGTGCCAGGCAGACAAAACCAGGGCAAAAATCAAAAAGGGCCACTTTTCAACATAATAGTATAAGGGGTAAGAGTGTTGTAAAGACAAGCCTGAAGGCTTTGTATCTTAATGCAAGGAGCATTCATAATAAGGTGGATGAGTTGAATGTGCAGATAGTTATTAATGAATATGATATAGTTGGGATCACGGAGACATGGCTCCAGGGTGACCAAGGCTGGGAGCTGAACATTCAGGGATATTCAATATTCAGGAGGGATAGACAGAAAGGAAAAGGAGGCGGGGTAGCGTTGCTGGTTAGAGAGGAGATTAACGCAATAGAAAGGAAGGATATTAGCTTGGAGGATGTGGAATCGATATGGGTAGAGCTGCGAAACACTAAGGGGCAGAAAACGCTAGTGGGAGTGGTGTACCGGCCACCTAACAGTAGTAGTGGAGTTGTGAATTGCATCAAACAGGAAATTAGAAACGCGTGCAACAAAGGTAAAACCATTATAATGGGTGACTTCAATCTACATATAGATTGGGTGAATCAAATTGGCAGGGGTGCTGAGGAAGAGGATTTCTTGGAATGTATGCGGGATAGTTTTCTAAACCAACATGTAGAAGAACCAACGAGAGAGCAGGCTATTCTAGACTGGGTATTGAGTAATGAGGAAGGGTTAGTTAGCAGTCTTGTTGTGCGTGACCCCTTGGGCAAGAGTGACCATAATATGGTTGAGTTCTTCATTAGGATGGAGAGTGACATTGTTAATTCAGAAACAAAGGTCCTGAACTTAAAGAAAGGTGACTTTGAGGGTATGAGACGTGAATTGGCCAAGATAGACTGGCCAATGATTCTTAAAGGGTTGATGGTGGATATGCAATGGAAGGCATTTAAAAACTGCATGGATGAACTACAAGTGTTCATCCCAGTTTGGCAAAAGAATAAATCAGGGAAGGTAGTGCATCCGTGGATAACAAGGGAAATCAGGGATAGTATCAAAACAAAAGAGGAAGCCTACAAATTAGCCAGAACAAGCAGCCTACCAGAGGACTGGGAGAAATTCAGAGTCCAGCAGAGGACAAAAGGCTTAATTAGGAAAGGGAAAATAGATTATGAAAGAAAACTGGCAGGGAACATAAAAACTGACTGCAAAGGTTTTTATAGATATGTCAAGAGGAAAAGATTAGTTAAAACAAATGTAGGTCCCTTGCAGTCAGAAACAGGCGAATTGATCATGGGGAACAAGGACATGGCAGACCAATTGAATAATTACTTTGGTTCTGTCTTCACTAAGGAAGACATAAATAATCTGCCGGAAATAGCAAGGGACCGGGGGTTAAATGAGATGGAGGAACTGAGTGAAATCCAGGTTAGCCGGGGGTATGGAGAGAAGGCAGGGATGGGATACTGAGTTGGATGATCAGCCATGATCATATCAAATGGCGGTGCAGGCTCGAAGGGCCGAATGGCCTACTCCTGCACCTATTTTCTATGTTTCTATGTTTCTATGTATGAAACTGCATTTGAATGTGGTGGCCTTGCACCCTGCTTGAAGTGGTAGGAAACTGCACTTGAATTCAGTGGCCTTGCACCCTGCTTGAAGTGGTATGAAACTGCACTTGAATTTGGTGGCCTTGCACCCTGCTTGAAGTGGTATGAAACGGCACTTGCATTCGGTGGCCTTGCACCCTGGTTGAAATGGTAGGAAATGGTAGGAAACTGCATTTGAATTTGGTGGCCTTGCACCCAGCTTGAAATGGAATTTCAAGGAATAGCCGTGAATCAACTGCCAGCCCACCAGCCGTGAGTGAGCTGCCCCAGCACATCAGGCTGGAGTGGCTGAGCTGCCACCCCAAGAATCCATTTGGCCCACAATGTCCATACTAGCCCTCTGGAAACCAGTCCCTTCAGCCCACGACACCCATACTATCGCGCCAGAAAGCCCCCACCCCACTGGCCACCAATATTGGAATTGGTGGAGAGGTGGAATATTGCATGGGGGACCAGCCCTCCCGTATGAACATGGGACCCAACGGGTTCCACAGTCTAGTATAAAATAAAACCCCGTCTGATTGGAACTTTCGGTTGATTTAACAAAATAATAATCCAAATTGGTTCCATGGATATTTACACCAACTGTAACAATTATATTTTGACTACCACAATACATTTACATACACTACCGTGCATCTTGAAGGCCAGTAATCCTTTTGGGTGTGAATCGAGAAACCAGACGAAAAAAATATGACTTTTTTTAAGGAATATCTTAGCTCCCTGAGTCGGTTCACTGATATGAGTAAGTGTAAATCGGCGTGAGTTAGTGTCAGCGTGCACGCCCGAGAGACGGGAAGTGTCCGCGCTGCGCTGCCTCGGGTCTTTATTCCCAGTAAGCAGAATTCTTCCAACTTCCGTGGACCCCCAGCTGAGGCGGAGAGCAGCTGTGGCCAGACACGCTGACCCCGGGAAGAGGGTGCGGGCTGTCCCGAAGGATGCGCTCCTTCGGCTGCTTACCCCTTGGTGCTCGGGTTCAGAGTGCCCAGTCACCCTCCTGCCCCGGGCGGTCTTGTGTGAGAAGGAACTGCAGATGCTGGTTCACGTTGATAAAGAGACACAAAATGCTGGAGTAACTCAGCGGGACAGGCATCATCTCTGGAGAGAAGGAATGGGTGACGTTTCAGGTCGAAACCCTTCTTCTGGCAATCACAAGTACTCTCACCGACGAGAGTTCAGTTCACTCTGAAAGGTCTCGACCCGAAACGTCACCCATTCCTTCCGTGTAATAATTTCCATGGCATTAATGAAAGGTAGATATGCCTTGCACAATAAAACAGTTTTTTGTTCTCAAACCTCAGTCAAACTTCGTAAATCTGAGTCTGAAGAAAGGTCTCGATCCAAAACATCACCTACCCATAATCTCCAGGGATGCTGCCTAGCCCGTTGAGTTACTCCAGCATTTTGTGCCTTTCCTGCTTCTCTGCCCATAACTTGCAAGAACTTGCTCTGGGCACAGTGTCTCGTACATTACTGCACATATTTACCTGGCTGTAAAGGCCATTGTGGTAGTAAATGCACTTTATACATTAAATTATTTTATTTCTTTTAAGAGAAAACTGCAGCAATTTGGAACAGGAGAGAGCAAATCTGAAGAAGGGTCTCGACTCCAAACGTCACCCATCCTATTTCTCCGGAGATGCTGCCTGACCCGCTGAGTTATTCCAGCATTTTGTGTCTACCTAAGGCAAACTATAATCGGCGTTGGATAAAGGAAGTGGAAGCAGGCCAGGATACTAAAAGGAGTTTCTGGTTAGCGGTCACCAATGCTTGTGTGACCAAACTGCGGAGAAATTGGCAGCGTCTAGAAGAGGCCTGTAGCCAAACAAATAAAGACCAGGCTGTGGTTGTCACTCAACTGAAAATTCCTAGTTGGGCCAGTCCATTAGTGCAGAGGTGCTGGACCAGTCTGGAAAAGTCAAGGCAAAGCCACAGCAGCTTACAGCTAGCAGATAGAAGAGGTAAGAATGGACAGTGGTCCTTGTGATGAGGAGAAACAGTGCTCTAAAACACAGATCATTGAAAAACAAATGGTGCCATTCTGGATAGTCCAATCATATTTTACTAAAATAATTAGAACATTAATGGTTATCCTTACACCTTTTCTCCCTGAGTGCAGTACTTCAGCTTGATTCATTCAAACCATCTAGTGCTTTATAGAACAATCTAACTCTGTGTACATTATAAAATCTTCTTGCAGTAACGTGCGGAGAGGTTGTTTGGGGCGATGAGTGCAACCCCGATCACGCCGACTGCTTCATCCTGTATTATAGACACAAAATGCTGGAGTAACTCAGCGGGACAAGCAGCATCGCGGGAGAGAAGGAATGGGTGACGTTTCAGGTTGAGAGCCTCCTTCAGCCCTGTATTGTTATGCTTCTTGTGAGGTATTGGAGCTTCGCTTACGCAGCCAAGTGGAGAGTATTCAATCACATTGTTGATCTGTGGCTTATGGATGTTGGAAGCTTTTGTGGAAACCCAAGGTGGGGCAGCCATGTGTAATCTGATCTTGTTGTTGTAGTGCTAACATGATGTTTCTTGAAGTTCCTCTACAGAGTGTAAAGAGCCGGGGCATCTGACAATGGCTGTGCCACTAAATGTTGGACTAAGTGGTTAATAGTACTATCAACTCTTGGAGATGGCTGGTGTCCTGTACTTGTGGTACTGGTGAAGCCAGGATGTTGTCCACATCTACTTTTACTTATCTCTTTAGAGATACAGCGGGGAAACAGGCCCTTTGGCCCACCACATCCGCGCTGACCAGCGATCACTCCGTACACTAGCACTACCCGACACACTAGGGGCAATTTACAATTTTACCGAAGCCAATTAACCTCCAAACCTGTACGTCTTTGGACTGTGGGAGGAAACCAGAGCACCCGGAGAAAAACCATGCGGTCACAGGGAGAATGTACAAACTCTGTACGACAGCACCCGTAGTCAGGTCTCTGGTGCTGTAAGGCAGCAACTCTACCGCTGTACCACCGTGCCGCCCTGCTGGATGCTTGTGCAGACTGTTGTCTAATCTGAGGACTTGTGAATGGCAATAACCCCCCCCCCCCCCTGTGCATTTATCAGCACACACCACACTTCAGCCCCTATGATGGAGGAGAAACAGCTGCTGATCATTACATCTGGGACATTGCCCTAAGGGACCAAAACAACGATGTCTGGGGTTGAGGACACTGACCTCCAACAGCCAGAACAATCTTTCTTTGTGCTACTTCTATTTCCAATCCTTGACATTTTTCAGCCTGATCGCCATCCATGTCATTTTTACCAGGGCTTCTTGAACCATACTTCCCTTGATGCCAAGGCTGACGTCTAAAACCTCACCTCTAGAATTCATTCCTTTTGCCAGTGTTTGGACCAAAACTGTAAAGGAATCACTTTCTCCTGTTAAACATTAACCTACTCCCTCGTGTTCAGTTCATTGGAAAGTATTGTATTGTATTGTATTGTAAGTTCTATGTAATAACATTGTTGCCAACAATTTTAAGAACTTTACAAATGTTCAGGACGAGTTAATGTGAAGGTGAAATTCGTCTAGAAAGGAACTGCAAATGTTGGTTTATACCGACGGTAGATTCAAAGTGTTGGAGTAACTCAGCAGGCCAGGCAGCATCTCTGGATGAAAAAGGATGGGTGACGTTTCGGTTGGGACCCTTTTTCTGTTTAGTTTAGAGATACAGCTTGGAAACAGGCCCTTCGGCCCTCTGAGACCATGCGGACCAGTGATCACCTGTGCACCAGTTCTATTCTACACAGTAGCAACAATTTACAGAAGCCAATTAACCTACAAACCTGCATGTCTTTTAAATGTGGGAGAAAACCGGAGCACCCGGAGAAACCCCACATGATCACAGGGAGAATGTACAATCTCCATGCACCAGAACAGCTGAAGTTAGGATCAAACCTGAGTCTCTGGCGCTGTAAGGCAGCAACTCTACCACTGCCCTTAAGGGCCTGTCCCACTTGGGCGTCATTTGCGCGTCTCGCAGATGGCGCGCAAAGATTTTGTACATCCCAAAATCCTGGGGCACCGCGCGTCACTGCCTACGTCACCACACACCATGTGCGCATAATGTGCACCATGCGCGCATCACGTGCGCCGTGCGTCGTGACGCATAAATTATGTCGCGTAAATGACGCGCAAATGATGCCCAAGTGGGGCAGGCCCTTGATCTTTGCGAATGGACCTGAACAGCTTGTTAGTCAGATGCCAGTGTTGGAGCTGAAGGAGTGGCTGCTGCAGGATCATCGATCTTCAACACAACAGTCAAGAAGCTATCCTTGCACCCAGTTTGTGGTGCATTCAGTGCACTTAGTTATTTTGTGGGATTACCTGGAATGAATCAAGTTCATAAGTCCACAAGTTATAGGGGTAGAATTAGGCCATTTGGCCCATCGAGTCTACTCCGCCATTCAATCAGGGCTGATCTCTGCCTCCTAATCCTATTTTCCTGCCTTCTCCCCACAACCCTTGACACCCGTTCTAATCAAGAATATGTCTATCTCTGCCTTAGAAAAATATCAAATTGGTTGAAGGCAGGCTTCTGGGATGTTAAGAACCTCAGGTAGATGCCAAATGGATCATCTACTCATTGGCCCTGGCACAAGATGGCTGCAAGAACTTGCTCTTTGTGATCATGTGCTGGGGCCCATTGGTTACTATCAACTTCACAAGCACCATTAGTGGTAAACATGCAAAGATGAACTGTCCAAATGGCCAAGAAGAACACCCAGTTCCTACCAAATCGGCGGTGATGAAGCTTCGTGGTGGCGGCAATGCCTCGCGGGTCGACCTGAGGCCTATGAGGTCGTGGGAGAACCACCGTGAGGGAAGGGGAAGAACAATGCAGGACCCGGCATGGGGGAACCGCTGTGCGGGGGGATGGGGAGGGAGAACAAAAGGAGGAGTCGACGTGCTTTGTAACTTTGCCAGCGCCGTAGGTGGCCACTATTTGTATACATTGGGTCTACAAGCAAAGAATTTCACTGTGCCGAGTCACATGTGACAATAAAGTATTTCATTCCATTCCTTCTAGACGGTCAATAAATGTTTACAAGTGAATTGTCCTTGTTGTGTAACTGGATGCTCTCCGTGTATGTTTTCCATGAACACATTTGGCACCCCATCCAGAATGCATACATGATTCGTATTTCATGTTGTACAATGCAAAGCCTTTAACTTTTCCACATGAAATATCATCTGGCATTTCTTACCCAAACTGTTCAGTTTCCCAGATCATGAGTTTTACTGCCAACTTTAATTCATTTCACACTTACATTTCCTGACTCACTTCCAGGATATTTATGCTCGAATCTAAATGATGTAATTGATTGGAAACATATCAAGAAAGCTTTTTCACTCTACCTTGGTATGCATGTCAATAATAAACTAAACTAAACATTTGATTTGCTCTGAAATTGGCTGCGTAAGGTGGCAATAGCTTTCCGTTTCTTATGTGAATCACAAGTACACACCTTGACTGCAATACACAAAACAATACAATGTGCTGGAGTAACTCAGCAGTCAGGCACAATCTCTGGAGAATGCAGAGATAGTGCCTGAACACTGGGAATCTACTGCAGATCTACAGCTGATCTACACATCGACTTCTAATAATCAGGTCATGCCTGATTAATCTAGCAGAACGGCTTGAAGAAGCATCTGTGGAGGAAACTGTCACCAGGTGATGGCCTAGGTTGAGGGTGAACCTTGGTAAAGAACAAGTCTGAGACTGGAGCTCCAGAATAGGGAGAGGCCGGCTACAGGAATTCAACAAAAGCGGGAGCAACAGAAGAGGGAAAGGCAGAGAGACTCAGAGTCATTGCACGGTCTGGCAATGCTCTACTACTGGACTGTATGGAATAAAATAATTTCACTGTGCGTTTTCACATGTGACAATAAAGCATCAGTGGAAAGAGGCCATTTTCGAAGAGGTTACTAGGGAAATTGATGAGGGTAAAGCAGTGGATGTTGTCTATATGGACTTCAGTAAGGCCTTTGACAAGGTTCCTCATGGAAGGTTGGTTAAGAAGATTCAATTGTTGGGTATTAATGGTGGAGTAGCAAGATGGATTCAACAGTGGCTGAATGGGAGATGCCAGAGAGTAATGGTGGATGGCTGTTTGTCAGGTTGGAGGCCGGTGACTAGTGGGGTGCCTCAGGGGTCTGTGTTGGGTCCACTGTTGTTTGTCATGTACATCAATGATCTGGATGAAGGTGTGGAAAATTGGATTAGTAAGTATGCAGATGATACTAAGATAGGTGGTGTTGTGGATAATGAAGTAGGTTTTCAAAGTCTACAGAGAGATTTAGGCCATTTGGAAGAGTGGGCTGAAAGATGGCAGATGGAGTTTAATGCTGACAAATGTGAGGTGCTACATCTCGGCAGGACAAATCAAAATAGGACGTACACGGTAAATGGTAGCGAATTGAGGAATGCAGTTGAACAGAGGGATCTAGGAATAACTGTGCATAGTTCCCTGAAGGTGGAATCTCATGTAGATAGGGTGGTAAAGAAAGCTTTTGGTGTGCTGGCCTTTATAAATCAGAGCATTGAATATAGAAGTTGGGATGTAATGTTAAAATTGTACAAGGCATTGGTGAGGCCAATTCTGGAGTATGGAGTACAATTTTGGTCGCCAAATTATAGGAAGGATGTCAACAAAATAGAGAGAGTACAGAGGAGATTTACTAGAATGTTGCCTGGGTTTCAGCAACTAAGTTACAGAGAAAGGTTGAACAAGTTAGGTCTTTATTCTTTGGAGCGCAGAAGGTTAAGAGGGGACTTGATAGAGGTCTTTAAAATTATGAGCGGGTTAGACAGAGTGGACGTGGATAAGCTTTTCCCATTGAGAGTAGGGAAGATTCAAACAAGGGGACATGACTTGAGAATTAAGGGACAGAAGTTTAGGGGGAACATTAGGGGGAACTTCTTTACTCAGAGAGTGGTAGCTGTGTGGAATGAGCTTCCAGTGGAAGTGGTGGAGGCAGGTTCGATGTTATCCTTTAAAAATAGATTGGATGGGTATATGGACAGGAAAGGAATGGAGGATTATGGTCTGAGTGCAGGTAGATGGGACTAGGGGGAAGTATTTTATTTTTAATTAAATATATATATATATATATATATATATATATATATTTAAATGTTCGGCACGGACTTGAAGGGCCGAGATGGCCTGTTTCCGTGCTGTTATGGTTATATATGGTTATATATATATATATATGGTTATATATATGGTTATTTGAATCAAGAGTCAAGAGTGTTTTATTGTCATATGTCCCAAACATAACAATGACATTCTTAACCTGTTCACATCTCTGGTGTGGTGATTAATTGATAGAGCTGTTCAACTTCTAATCAAGCATTAGTCTGGCATTGTCATCTCACAGAATTGTAATTGACAATGAACATCCATCACAATCACTGGTCAAAAGGACACAAAGTGCTGGAGTAACTCAGGAGGTCAAGCAGCATCTCTGTAGAACATGGATAGGCAATGTTTCGGTGAAAAAGTGGGGTGAAGAAGGGTTTCGGCCCGAAACGTTGCCTATTTCCTTCGCTCCATAGATGCTGCTGCACCCGCTGAGTTTCTCCAGCATTTTTGTGTACCTTCGATTTTCCAGCATCTGCAGTTCCTTCTTTAACACTATCTCTGGAGAACATGGATTAGTGACATTTTGAGTTGAGACCTCTGGGCTTTGTTACAACCATGTGCCTATTAACGTCCCCCCCCCCTCACCTAAGTGCACCTATTACCTGCTAAGCTTTGCCCTGCCTCTCCTCTCTTCCAGCTCTCTAACCTTCACCCCACTTTTTCACCGAAACATTGCCTATCCATGTTCTACAGAGATGCTGCTTGACCTCCTGAGTTACTCCAGCACTTTGTGTCCTTTTGACCAGTGATTGTGATGGATGTTCATTGTCAATTGCAATTCTGTGAGATGACAATGCCAGACTAATGCTTGATTAGAAGTTGAACAGCTCTCTCAATTAATCACCACACCAGAGATGTGAACAGGTTAAGAATGTCATTGTTATGTTTGGGACATATGACAATAAAACACTCTTGACTCTTGGTTCAAATGGCCTCTTTCCACTGATGCTTTATTGTCACATGTGAAAACGCACAGTGAAATTATTTTATTCCATACAGTCCAGTAGTAGAGCATTGCCAGACCGTGCAATGACTCTGAGTCTCTCTGCCTTTCCCTCTTCTGTTGCTCCCGCTTTTGTTGAATTCCTGTAGCCGGCCTCTCCCTATTCTGGAGCTCCAGTCTCAGACTTGTTCTTTACCAAGGTTCACCCTCAACCTAGGCCATCACCTGGTGACAGTTTCCTCCACAGATGCTTCTTCAAGCCATTCTGCTAGATTAATCAGGCATGACCTGGTTATTAGAAGTCGATGTGTAGATCAGCTGTAGATCTGCAGTAGATTCCCAGTGTTCAGTATCTCTGGACTTAATTAGAGACTACAGTAACTTCCTGACAACGGATGTCAAGCTAACCAGTCTATAATTCTCTGCTTTCCCCCCTCCCACTTTTTTTTTAATTAGCACTGTGACACTTGCAATATTCGGATTCAAAAGCACAGTTTTAAAATAATTGAGTGGTCTGGAAGAGTTAAGGCATCCACAATGTTTATACAATCCTTGGTGAAACCTTTTTGATCCTGGGGAGTTTTCATACTTTGATACCATTATTCATTTCTTTAGACTCTAGACCTTAGAGATACAGAGTGGAAACAGCCCTTTTGGCCCCCCGAGTCCACGCCGACCAACGATCACCCTGTACACTAATATTATCGCACACACTAGGGACAATGTACAATTTACAGAAGCCAATTTAACGTACAAACCTGCACGTCATGTGGGAGTGTGGGAGCAAACCGGAGCATCCGGTGAAAACCCCACAAGGAGAACGTACAAACTCCTTACAGACAGCACCCGTAGTCAGGATTGGACCTGGGTCTCTGGCGCTGTGAGGCAGGAACTCTACCGCTACGCCACCATGCCGCCCCGTTTCATTGCTATTAATTTAATTTCAATTAAATTTGGGGAATTCTGAAACCCAATACAGTTTGACCCTCACGACTTAAAAAACTAACTATATGAGAACTTGAATTGCCAGGGCATAGAGGTTTTGGAAAATAGCATTAGTATTGGTGTGTCCTTGATGATCAGCATAGGCTTGATGGGCCAAAAGGCCTGTTTCCTCCCTTTGTGACTGTAAGTCTCCATGGCTAAATTTAGTTTCCTGGAAATGTTTTGTATTCTAACCCCTTTCCCCTGCTAAGCAATTGTTGAACACTTCCTTATTTTCAAGCATAATATTCCCATTATATCTTTTTAGTAGATCCATCTTGCTCCTGAGCGTCATTCCAAAATATAATGATCAAATAAATTATGCTGATTTTAATATTCCTTGTAAATATGACTTTCTGTTTGTAACTCTATCTACTTTGTCACTTCCTTTTATTTCACACTTGTTTGTTCTGGTTTTAAGCTGTCTCTTTGTTCTTTCTTGCCGTAGAATTTTATAATGAATGCAAGTAAGAGCTCTTCCGCTTTTGGGATGTAAAATGGCCTTGTTCCACACTAAATAATTTGTTGGACAACGCCAATTGATTTCCTTCCTTGTTTTTCATGGATGTTTTGGTCAATTTACAGTGTACATGTACCTGGAAGCAGGATCAAATAAGATCCATTTGTGCCCATTTTTAAGCATTAATTGTGCCTAACAGTATCATTCGTAGCATTTGTAGACCTGCTATCTGAGCTACCATCTATCTCATTGTAGTCCCTCGGACTATCTTTGAGGGGACTTTACTGGACTTTATCTTGCACTAAACATTATTCATATCATTCCCTTTATCGCATGTATACTCTGCGGATGGCTCAATTGTAATAGTGTATTGTCTTTCCGCTGACTGGTTAGCATGCAACAAAAGCTCTTCACTGTACGTCGGTACATGTGACAATAAACTAAACTCAATTCAACTCAATTTCCTGGTAAAATCCCTCCCATTGGGAGAAGAGACAAAGGCAGTCCAGCATTGGTGCTGCTTCCTTGGAGCCATCTCCCTCCCTCCTTGTTTTTCCCTCCCCTCAACTTCTGGTGTCCCTCTGTCTCAATTTCTCCCTCCCACTTTAACTACACTTTTGTTCCTGCGCTCAACCTCAATTGCCCTTGGCAGCCTCTGTAATTGACTTGGGCAAGGCTCTTTAATAGTATTGGCCCGCTTCCCAACAATCTGTGGAAGGCACATAGTTTGTGCTCTAATGAGGCTCAAAGCGAGAAAATCACATCAACGCTTTTCTAAATAAAGAAAATCCCAATTTCATGATTTTTGTTGACTTCAGATTTGCCATTTATTATAATTATTGCGCACATTTCACCATCAGAATTGTGTGCAATACAGTTTCTGTGCAAATCTGCTTTTTATTTTGTTAAATCAGTTTTATCTAAATCTAGATTCTTTGCGGCTCTTTTATGTTTCTCTTTTCCAAATGCTAGATTGAATTAAGCAGATTACGATTGCTACAAGATAAATGTTCATGAGCATTGATGTTTACAAAACCTAGTAATAAGCCTATCACTTATTAATAATTGTATGTGGCCTGTCAACTTCATTGTTCTGCATGATTTTATCGTAAAACCGATCACAAACCTCTTTTAAACACGTTATTTTGTTAATCCCAGTCTATACGAAAGTTAAAATAGCTTCAAAAAAACATTCTGACTATTGCAGAAATAGAAAGAGATAACGTTTCAGGTCAGGGACTGGGAAAGAGAGAAAAGGGTTTGTTTTAAGTTTGAATTAGAAAGACATGGTTTCACATCTTATACACAAGAACTTCTTGCAAAGGTGGCAAATCTCTGGAAATCTCTACCCTGTGGGTTATGGAGGCTAAACGATTGCAGTATTTAAGGAGGAAGTAAGTACATATTTGAAAGGTCAGGAATTGAGGCCTACAAGGAACTGACACAAAAGAGAATATGAAATGTAGGGCATATCAGTCATAATCATATTAATCGTATTGAATAATGGACAAAGCTTGAGGGGTCTACTCTTGCACATATTGTCATATAGGTTCACCACCAATTTTCCATCATCCTTGGTTCCAGAGGCTTTCTGGATTATCTGTTTCGCTGGCCACCGAGAGTGATCCAGCAGTACCGGAATAGGTTGCCAAGGCAACCGAGGAGCTGAAATACAGGCCCGCAAAGTCGGCCTCAGAAGTCAGCTTTGGGAACGGATCTAACGCTCTGGGAGGCCAGAGTTCCAGAGCCCCGGCCGCTGGGGGAAAGTTCCACCAGCCGATTGGCTGAGGAAGTCCCAATGAGGTTGAGATCGACCACCTCATCCGGCCTAGGCACCACATTTTCGGGGGGACTTCTGGGGGAGATTTAAAGTGCGCTCTCATAAATTTGTCTGAATTAAAGGAGGTGTCAGACCACAAGTTGCCGGAAAATCAGTGGTGAACCTGTATTTCTAGACTTGAATGTACAAACTGGTGGAGTCCTGAGGGCGTACTGAATTAATCAAGATATCTTCTACCTGTGGAGGTGGGCATAAAAGATGGCAGGACTCCATTCTGAAGACCAGGGTCTCTTTATTACACTGGCCAACAGCTAAACCTCAGCTAGCTAATTAACGGCCCCCTTATTTCACAGCGTTTATAAGAATGCAAATCAATCATTAAGCAGTGGACACATTGCAAAATGTACTTAATTGCCTAAGATGTTGTAAGATTGTGAACGATAATGATAGGTCTAGACACGGAAAGGATGTTTTCAGTAATGGGAGAGTCTAAGACCAGAGGGCACAGCCTCAGAATAAAAGAACGTACCTTTAGAATGGACATGAGGAATAATTTCTTTAGCCAGAGGGTGGCGAATCCGTGGAATTCATTGCCATGGACGGCTGTGGAGGCCAAGACATTAGGTATTTTTAAAGCGGAAATTGATAGGTTCTTGATTAGTAAGGGCATAAAGGTCATGGGGAGAAGGGAGGAGAATGGGGTTGAGAGGGAAAAATAGATCAGACATGATAGAATGGCGGAGTAGACTCGATGGGCCGAATTACCTAATTCTGCTCCTATGTCATATGGTCTTTTAAGACATTCTTTCCTTGATTGTTTCTAGTTTAGTTTAGAGATACAGCGCAGAAACTGGCCCTTCGGCCCACCGAGTCCGCACTGACCAGCGATCCCTGTAGCCTGGCACTATCCTACAGACTAGGAACAATTTACTATTTTTACCGAAGCCAAATTAACTACAAACCTGTACGTCATTGGAGTGTGGGGGGAAACCGTAGCACCTGGGGCAAAACCCATGCGGTCACGGGGAGAACGTACAAACTCCGTACAGACAGTATCCACAGTCAGGATCGATCCCGGGTCTCTGGCGCTGTACGTGCCTCCCCGATTGTGAATGCTTTGCTGATGCTTTGATGCTTACTAATGTTTTCACTTTGAATCTTGCATGCTAAAACTTGCATTTCTTTTGGTATATCGACGACCTGAGCCACCTAGTCCATGCTGGGCTGGATGACCTCATCGTAGGCCAGCTTGTTCCTCTCAGCTGTGCTGTGCAAGCTCTATCCATAAACAGACAACAAGTAGTTCTTCTACGCTTCATCATGGCCTGTGGAAGATTGCTGTATTTTCAGTAGCAGCTGCACGTTGATGTCATCCTACCCAACGTGCCCCAGAGGATGACATTTCAAACCAACCCTACAAATAATCACAAAAAAAACACAATGTTAGAAACTGCTGTTCTCAAGCCACACAGTTTAAATCTCTCATTTTAATCAATAGTTAATAGTGCTTTATTTGTCACGTATGTAACTGCACAGTTAAATTCTTTTTGCATATATTTTGCATGCGGTCGCCACCATTTTTGGCACCATTATTCAAAGTCCAAAGTCCGATAAGATGTGACATTCAAGTCTTCACTACTTCTAACGTAAGGTGAAAATTTAATTTAGTATAATTGAATATTGTCACGTACCGAGGTAGAGTGAAAGGTTTGTTTTTTTGTTGCATGCTATCCAGTCAGCGGAAAGACTATACATAATTACAATCATGCCACCCGTAGTGTACAGATACAAGATAAAGGGAATAATGTTCAGTGCAGGATGAAGTCCTGTAAAGTTTAATTAAAGATAGTCCGAGGGTCTCCAATGAGGTAGATGGTAGGTCAGGACCACTCTCTAGTTGGTGATAGGATGGTTCAGTTGCCTGATACCCACCCCTTTGGGATAGGTAGCAGGAGGTAATTTTCTCAAACTGTTGCTGCCTACACTGTGAAGATAATTCCTGACAGGAAAGGGTTTCCATGACCTTGACCAATCACTGATTGAGCATGTGCCTCATGACTTGGAATCATAAGAGTTTGTGTTGGAATTTGAATGGGATATTTAATCCAGAGCCTTTAGGGGGTTGTATGAAATATACACTTAGTATGCGCAACCAGAGAACAGAACGAGAGTGGATCATTATATTGTCTGGTTAAAGGCATTGGCTTAAGACATTTTGGTATGAGGCCCTCCCTGGAGACATGATCAAGACCAACTAGAAGAATACATTTGCTGTGATGAAGCAGCAAAAAAAACGTTGTGGCCTCACTCTGCTGGCAAACTATGCCACCGTGCTTTAATTCCTGTTGAAGTTCAGACATGCAAGGTGGAGGAAGGCAGCTGAGCAAAAACAAAGTGCTGGAAGAACTCAGCAAGTCTGTGGAGAGAATGGCCAAAATTTCAGAAGAAAACAGTTGATTGGTTTACAACTGCAGCCACGTTGTCCTGAATGCAGCCGCCATGGTCATGGATTCCTAGAGTCATAGTATCCTACAGGCCCTTCTGGACCAAGTCCCAACTTGGCGACACCGGCCAACATGTCCCAGCTACACTAGTCCCACCTGCCTGTGTTTGGTCCATATCCCTCTAAATGTTGTACTTGTCTAAATGCTTCTTCAACATTGCAATAGTCCTTGCCTCAACTACCTCCTCTGGCAGCTTGTTCCATACACTCACCACCCTTTGTAATGATGTTTCCAATGACTGTGGAATTCTCTGCCTCAGAGGGCGGTGGAGGCCGGTTCTCTGGATGCTTTCAAGAGAGAGTTAGATAGAGCTCTTAAAGGTAGCGGAGTCAAAGGATATGGGGAGAAGGCAGGAATGGGGTACTGATTGTGGATGATCAGCCATGATCACATTGAATGGTGGTGCTGGCTTGAAGCTCCAAATGGCCTACTCCTGCATCTATTGTCTATGGTCTATTGACACTACCAAGTTGTAGTCAAGCAACTGACTTTATCTGGTTTTATTAGAATTATCCCTTGAGGCTTGGTCACACAAGGTCTGAAGGGTCTCGACCCAAAATGTCACTCATTCCTTCTATCCAGAGATGCCGCCTGTCCCACTGAGTCACTCCAGCATTTTGTGTCTAACTTGGTCACTCAACCTGGCTCCATAGATCCCACTCCACCCACAAACCCACCAATGGCTGCCCAGCACACCATCATCGGCATGCACAGCAGTCCCCTAAGAAACAAGACGCTCTCCACAAGTAGCTTTGTTCCCCATCTTCAGTTTTTGTTAATCACAAATAAATGTTTTCACAGAAAAACTGTAAGACAAAACCCAACTCTTTTGCAATGTTTCGGGTCCTGACCCGAAACGTCACCTTTTAGTTTTTTTTTAGTTTTAGAGATACAGCACAGTAACAGGCCCTTCAGCCCACTGAGTCTGCGCCGACCAGCGATCCCTGCACGCTGGCACTATTCTACACACTAGCAACAATTTACAATTATACCAAGCCAATTAGCCTACAAACCTGTACGTCTTTACAGTGTCGGGGGGAAAGCGGAGCACCCAGAGAAAACCCATGTGGTCACGGAGAGAATGTATTATACAAACTCTGTACAGCACCTGTAGTCAGGATTGAACTCGGGTCTCTGGTGCTCAGATTCAGCAACACTACCACCGTGCCACCGTGTCGCCCCAACACTTATCCATGTTCTCCAGAGATGCTGCCTGACTTGCTGAGTTACTCCAGCGCTTTGTGTCTTTTTCCCCCCTCTATCTTTTGCAATGTTCTGTGCTTTACTCCATGGTACGTTCGCACTAGTGCACTGAAAAAACACTTTTAAATTCCCGGAAGTGTAGCAAGTGACAACCTCTCTTTGGCTTGTTTCAAATATGCGGTTCCTTTAAGTAGGCAGAAAAGTTCTGTTTACTTGAAGCTGCCGTTTTTTTTAAAGAAATCTTTTAAAATATATTTCCTTCTCCTGACTATTCACATGGAACAGTCAAAGCAGTTTGCATTGTCTGCCTGATTGCCACAGATAATGAGGGTCAGAGGCTTTTGTTGTAATGAAAGGACAGCATGACATGACCCTTGACCTGTAACTTGCTTGGTACCGTTGCTTGCAAGAAGCCTTTGTTCACCCTGAAGCCATAATAACTGTTATTACTTGGACAGAAGGAAAAGCTTTAACAATCACTGGAATAAGTAAAAGTTAGTCAGTCCATCAGACCCTTTCTATCTAATGCTGAAATGCACAATCACATTGTGATGGCTTCCCTGAGCTATGAAAGACTATTAAATAGCCTGTCTGACATCCCCTGTATCTCTGCATCACAGCAGTGTCACATCCCCATCAACAGACACACAATCTAACCCCACCATTAGTTGCAAAACAATCGCCAATTACCCCATTCAAATGTTTATGCTTTCATTCATTTTCCAGCTGTCTTTAGTCTGCCCACTTTGGCACCGAAAACGCCCAGTGGCAATTTCCATTTTTGGGTATAATCAGGGATTTGGAAATATTGTCCAAACTGGAAAACTGAAATCAAATGCCACAGGAAACGCTGGAAATATTCACCAGAGCTGATGAAAGGCCTCCCTTCACACCACTGAAAATCGCACAACTTGTCTCAAGTGACTTCATTTAACTTTCCGCAAACATTGATTTATATAATCACAGATGTCATTTTTCCATTCATCTGCAGATTGGGCTGTGTTATAGAGCGCATTTATTTGATTTCTCCCCCACCAAATATTAATGAAAAGTGTTTATATGTTAATGAGTAGGAACCTGATTTATTAATGCTCCTGAAAATGACAACAATAAATACTTTTAATCAACTGCACCAACTTCACTTGACTTTTAAGCATTGAGAATAAGAAGGGTCTCGACCCGAAACATCACCTATTCCGTTTCTCAAGAGATGCTGCCTGACCCGCAGAGTTACTCCAACATTTTGTGTCTATCTTCGGTCTAAACCATCATCTGGAGTTCCTTCCTACATGCTAAAATTATTTATTTTATTTACTATTTATTATTATTGGAGAATAATATTTTAAAATATTTCAAACAGGCTTTGGATCTAATGAACTGATTTAGTAAATGTCGCTGAACGGGCGGATGTGATGACATTTATGGTAATTAAATCAACCAGAATTTCTGCACAGAAAGACTGCAAATTTGGGTTGATTTAATTGCCATACATTTCATCACATCTTCACGTTCAAACACTTCTTGCAACATTTACTAAATCAATTCATTAGATCCAAAGGAACTGCAGATGCTGGTTTAAACCAAAGATAGACACAAAATGCTGGAGTAACTCAGCGGGTCAGACTGCATCTCTGGAGAAAAGTCATAGGTGACGTCACCATTCCTTGATTTGGTGCCTGTCCCACTGAGTTACTTCAGCATTTTGTGTCTATTTGCCACCTTTCTGATTAATCTCACCCAGTAGTGGGAGCAGGTGGGTGACAAGCACCAAATCAGTGGGCCCTACTTGAAATTGGCAGACAGGAACATAAAAGCATAAGAAATAGAAGCAGGAGAGGTCCCTTGTGGCTGCTCCACCCTTCAATTAAATAGCTTTAAGTTTAGTTTAAGTTTAAGTTTCATCCTTTCCCTTTATTAGTGTAAAAAATGACGGAGTACATTAATTGTAATAAGATATACGTGACGAGTACTAATGTAATTGGTTGTAATGTAATGTACTTCTAATAAATAAAAATGAAAAAAAATTAAAATAAAAAATAAATAAAAAAGTTTCGTTTAGGGGTAATGTGTGGAAACAGGCCCTTCGGCCCACCGAGTCCACACCGACCAACAATCACCCATATACTAGTTCTATCCTACAACCAAGGGACGATTTACATTTGTAGTTAATCTACAAACCTGCATGTCTTTGGAGTGTGGGAGGAAACTGGAGCACCTGAAAAAAACTCACATGGTCACATGAAGAACAGCAAACTCCATACAGACAGCACCCGTAGTCAGGATCGAACCCAGGACTCTGGCACTGTAAGGCAACAGCTCTACCACTGAGCCACTGTGCAGCCCGATCAAATTGCTGACAACGAAGATGGGATTCGAACCCACGGGTGCAAAGCACATTGGATTAGCAATCCATCACCTTAACCTCTCAGCCACCTGGTCTTTTCTTAAAAATTGCACATGTCTGTATATGGGCCAGGTCTGCATTTTACTCCTTTGCACTCTCTGCACTGAACTGAACTACCGACCATTCAATATTCCTTGCTCACCATAACTAATTTTGTACTGATTTCCTTTACCTCAGTTTGAACATAGGCATATGGAAAGCTCTCACAAACATCAATGTGAAAAGCCTCACACCAGTGTTAATGATGTCAGCCTGGAAATGAGAATTGTTCCTGTTCTTCTTACAAATACTGCCTGGGATTTTACCCACCACTTACAGCGCCAGAGACCCGGATTTGATCCTGACGATGGGTGCTATCTGACGGGGTTTATACCTTCTCCTGTAACCACGTGGGCTTTCTCCAACACAATGGTCTGTCGAAAGGTCCTGACCTGAAACGTTGCTTATCCATGTTCTCCAGAGAGGCTGCCTGACACGCTGAGTTACTCCAGCTCTCTGTGCCTTTTGTAGCTCAGCAAGACATTGTGGTCAGCATGGACAGTTTGGGGAGAAGGGCCTGTTTCCAGGTTGCATTACTTTATGACAGGGAAAGTTGACACAAGTTTTTTCCTTCATATTGCAGGATAGTGACTCTTTGTCTCTACGTTCATATCCCATGGTACACATTATATATGGGAAAATAATCTAATTTCACTGTTTACCTTTGGAGATAGATGTAACTGCTAACTAACCAAGCTCAATGCTTTTTTCTGAAATTATCTTTTTCATGCTCATTTGTTTGCTGTGAGGCGCTGTGTTCTTCAGATTGTTTTTCTAACAAGTCAAAGGCTTTGCAGCAGTAAAAGGATGACCTCAGTGACCCATGACCTGGAGTTCACTTTGGCATGGCTGCTTGAAGTAACCCTTTAAGTTGCAAAGAGTATTATTGCTCGATTGGAGAGAAAGAGCGCACAATAACTTTAAAAGGCAGGAGCACTTCAACAGTGTAGGATAAGGAGGTGAAGATAAGGAGGAAACTCATTGTGCTTTCCATTCCCAATTGTACCCCATAAGATTGGCTTTATTTTACATGCTGTAACATACAATGTATTTCATGGGATATAGCAGCGTAGCCAATGTCAAGCATTCTCGACTGCGATAGGAAGGAACGGGCATTGAATGGGCTATTTTCCCATCATCAGGGTGAACAGTTGCTGAAGGTGTATTTGTGCCGAATATTGACATCAATATCACCTTGGAAGGGCGGGATGAGGGGGGGGGGGTGGGAGGGAATAGGTGATACATGGAATGGTTGCAAAATCCCATTGCTATGCATTGCCAAGCAACCCTGCTTTACAGCAGCCCAGGAAATGTAACTGATATATTTCTCCATGAACATGGTGTCTTTTATTGTCACATGTGCAAAGTGCTAACACACAGTGAAATAATTTTACTTACAAACAGTCCAGTACTTGCCATAATCCCGATGAACGATTAGCAAGTGTACAGAAATCACCTACTGAGCCCGCATGTAAGAGGCGCCATGAATTGGCTCCATTTTGAAAGTCCACAACTAAGCGTTGACCATTCCAGGCAAGTCCCAGGCTGCTGCGGGCCTCCTGCCATCGCCTTCCATGGATGCAATATCCCATGGTTCCATCTTAAGTCAAGCTGGTTTAGAGATTCGTTTAGAGATACAACACGGAAACAGGCCCACTTAGTCCGCGCCGGCCAGCGATCCCTGTACACTAGCACTAACCTACACACTAGGGACAACTTGCAATTTTTACCAAAATCAATTAAACCTACAAACCTGTCCATCTTTGGAGTGTGGGAGGAAAGCGGAGCGCCTGGGGACAACCCACACGGTAATGGGGAGAACGTACAAACTCCTTATAGACAGCCCCTGTAGTCAGGATCAAACCCGGGTCTCTGGCGTTGTAAGACAGCAACTCTACTGCTGTGCCACCGTGCCGCCCCTCAGTGAGTGAGCATGATGCAACCTTTGACCCATTCATCAAATGGCACTCATGGTCTGACTTAGGTCTTTACTGTTGATTGGAGCTTGCTGTGTCTACGCTTCCAAGGTACTTTATTGACTATAAAGTGTTGGCATAACCTAAGTGTAGATTGATGATGCATGTGAATCAATCACACTTAGCCAGCATCACTAACTCCACCCCATTATAACATTTATACTAACGCCCATTCCCAGCACCGTTAGTTGAAGCAGCCAGGATGAACTGACAACACCTCGTTTTGTAATGCTGCCAAGTTAATGTGCTGATTAAAGATGTGTGTAAATCTTATACTGTTTGAAGTGATTTACATGGTGTCAGAAGTGGGATGGTGTGGGCGCTTAATGGCAGTGTTCAGGTCTTTGGGATTAATGCACAGGCGGATTTCATCCTTTCTCTTCTTGACTGTGGCAATCATGGTTGAGACCCAGTCGGTGGGGTCGCTGACTGCTTCGATTACGCCTTTGGAGACCATGTCCTTCAGTATAGAGTGAACCCTGTCAGTCATGGCAAATGACAATCTGTGCGGGTTGCGGACTACGGGTGTCACATCGGGGTCAATAGTAATCTTGTAGGACACAGGCAACTTGCCTAGGTTGTTGTCGAAGAGACCAGGGAAGTCACTCAGTGGATCAAAAGAAACTTGCAGTTTGTGGACAGTTTTATCAAAGGAAATCAGCCCCAGTAGAGGATGTTGCAGCAAAGATCGGAACGGCTACCCTATTTTCCGTCCTAGATGCAAAGAACTCATTCTGGCAGATACCGCTGGACAAGAGGTCATCAAACCTCACCACATTTGCCACCCCATTCGGCAGATATAAGTTTCTGAGAATGCCATTCGGGATCAACTCCGCCAGTGAAGTCTTCCAAAGAACTATGGAGCAATTATTCGAGGGTCTGCCTTGTGCCATTATTGTCGATGATATCCTTGTCTATGGTAAAGACGCAGCGGAACATGACCACAATCTCAGGCTCATCTTGGAGCGTGCTGTCAAGATCAACCTCAATCCTGACAAGTGCAAGTTCAGGGTTCCAGAGCTCTCCTATGTCGGCCACATCTTCACCCCTGACGGCCTCAAACCGGATCCGAAGAAAACTACTGCCATCACAGAATTGCCTGCACCCACTGACGTGAAAGGCCTGCAACGTTTCCTGGGCATGGTAAACTATCTCGGAAAGTTCATACCAAACCTCAGCGAATTAAGCTCCACACTGCGGCAGCTGACAAAAAAGGACACTGCATGGTCATGGTTCCAGCAACATCAGGATGCCTTCGATGTTCTGATATCAAAACTGACCAGTGCACCGACCCTGACTTTTTTCGACCTGAAACCTCCGGTGGTGATCACCTGCGATGCCTCGAAATTCGGGCTCGGCGCAGCCTGCCTGCAACCGTCTGATGATGGCACCCTACTACCTGTCGCGTATGCCTCTCGCACCATGACCGACACGGAGCAGCACTACACGCAAATCGAAAAGGAACTGCTGGCGGTCATCTTTGCCTGCTCCAAATTCCACGACTTCGTCTATGGCAACACGTTCATGGTTGAGACGGACCACCAGCCACTGGTGACAATCTTGAACAAGCCTATCCATGCCGCTCCAGCTCGTTTGCAGCGCATGATGATGCAGCTGCAGCGGTACGACTTCTCTATTACCTACACAAAGGGTAAGGACATGCATGTTGCTGACACACTCTCTCGTGCCCCTCGAGCATCTTGCGAACAACACCCACACGAACGGGAGAATTTCACGGTTCTCGGTGTCGGTCTAGTCTCCACCAAGCAACTGCGCACCCTGGCCGCGCACACTGCTAATGATGATACGCTTCAAGCCCTCTCATCCATCATCAAAACAGGCTGGCCAGACAAACAATCCAACACGCCCACAGAGGTGCAGCCGTACTTCTTGGTCTGCGATGAACTGGTGGTTCAGGATGGTGTGGTCGTTAAGGGCCACAAGGTAGTGGTACCTGCATCGCTACAAGACGAATACTTCAAAGAGGTACACAGCGGTCACCCAGGAGCCGACTCCACACTGGCACGCGCCCGGGATCTGTTCTACTGGCCCGGAATGGCCACGTACATCCGGGACCGCGTAGCCTCCTGCCCCACTTGCAATAATCTTGCACCTCATCAGCAGCGGCAACCCCTTCTGCAACAACCTCCACCAGCACTGTCTTGGTCGTCGCTGGCTGCGGACATTTTCGAATGGTGCGGTAAGCACTACCTCGTTCTGGTCGACTCATTTTCCAACTGGTTTGAACTTGACCAACTGACCTCCCTCACGTCGGTGATGGTCATCAAGAAGCTGAAAAGACATTTCTCAGCCTATGGCATTCCTGTCATTCTGAGAACCGACAATGGTCCACAGTTCACCAGCCACTTGTTCAAGCTTTTCGCCGACCGATGGAACTTCCGGCACGTCACAAGCAGTCCCGAGTATCCACAGAGTAATGGACTCGCTGAACGCGCTGTCAGAAGCGCCAAGCACTTGCTGGAGGGAGCGCGCATTTCAAAGTCAGACGTCTATCTCGATCTCCTGAATCTCAGAAACATCGCAAGAGACGGAACCTTGGGGTCCCCACCGCACAACAGCGGCTGGTTCCTCGGGTGTTGAAGCCCGCCACTATCCAGCAATGTCTCCAAGAGAAGCACAACATCCAGAAACGGTGATACGACAGTTCCAGCAGACCACTCCAGCCTCTACTGCCGGGCCAGGTCGTCCGTCTATGAACTCCAACTGGACATTCTCGTCTGGGCGTTGTTGTGCGTCCGACTGATGAGCCGCGATCGTACCTTGTGGACTGTGAGGGAGCGGTTTACTGGAGAAGTCGACAGCACCTGCTTGCTGTGAAGGAGCCCCGACCACTGCCTGCTGATCCCTATGCTCCGCCGCTCCAGTTCCAGCCGCCTTCCGCAATGTCTCCCACCCGTCCCCGCATGCCTGCCACCCCCCCACGTCCCTCGGTCTCCACTAACCACGGGGTTACACCCACCGCATGTTTCCCCCCTCGGTCACCACAATCCTCTCCCGTGCGATTTTCACCTTCAGCCTCTCCGCCTAATCCTTCAGTTGAGGGAGGGGATGGTTGGGTCCGCACGCGCTCGGGCCGTGTTAGTAGACCACCAGACAGGTATGGCAAGTATGTTTAATACGCTTCCTTTCCACATTTAATCTTTAGGGGGAAGGATGTAGATTGATGATGCATGTGAATCAATCACACTTAGCCAGCATCACTAACTCCACCCCATTATAACATTTATACTAACGCCCATTCCCAGCACCGTTAGTTGAAGCAGCTAGGATGAACTGACAACACCTCGTTTTGTAATGCTGCCAAGTTAATGTGCTGATTAAAGATGTGTGTAAATCTTATACTGTTTGAAGTGATTTACACTAAGACCAATTAAAATACGTCACGTTTAAATCCTTTTATTCTCCTGGTAACCACAATATCTTTTGAATTGAAACTGCAGCCTTGTGCCATTCATAGAATTTAATTTTGTTATGCAGCACTATTTTATTTCTATGATTGGGCTTGTGACAATGCTTCAAATCAGTAGCGTTGTTGAGGCAATAGCTTGGATCAAGAGAGTGGTTAATTCCACGGTGACCTCCACATCAAAGACAGAAGTGTTATTTCAAGAGCGCCCATAATACATGTCAGCATTGACGTCACACGTGCCCTATTTTGCGAGCTCTGACAATTAAGTCCTGTACATCGATTTACATCGCTTCACGATTCACTCTCGCGAAGCATTATGCCCAGGCCAGTTATAAATGCATCGGCACAGAGAGTGGGAGCGGTGTACTGTGCTGGAGGTGAACGTGCGGAGGCAAAGAGTGGGAATATCTCATTCACAGTCTAAATGTTGCGTAGAAATGCATACTGAATGCATGGCTCCTTGGCAGCGACTCGCTGTATGCACATGAACAAAACACAACAGCAGTCTGCAGAGGTCGAGATTAAGCAGGAACAATAGGAATTGACTCCCCCTCATGGAAGTCTAATTGAACAGCTGCCAAAACTGAGCCTTCCTTTGACTTAACAAGTGCTGGAGTACCTCAGCAACTCTTCCTCAGAACCTCAAAAAGGTTGAAATCAGTTCAGTTTAGTTTATTGTCACGTGTACCACGGTACAGTGAAAAGCTTTTGTTGCGTGCTAACCAGTCAGCAGAAAGACAATACATGATTACAATCGATTCATTTACAGTGTGTAGATACATGATAAGGGAATAACGTTTAATGCAAGGTAAAGCCAGCAAAGTCCGATCAAGGATAGACCGAGGGTCGTCAAAGAGTAGACAGTGGTTCAGGACTGCTCGCTGGTTGTGGTAGGATGGTTCAGCAGGTTAAATATGATGGGAGCAATACCACTGGACACTTCCTTGACCTTTCCCTCAACATGGGAATTTTCAGAGGGAAGGAGACAGTGAGGTTTAGGGGGAAAAGTCTGGTAAAGTAAAGATAGAAAGGCAAAGTGATGAAAATTAATGATGAGCAAAAGGCCAGAGGTAGAGGAGCATTGGAGGGGAGAGAGAGTTGCAGAGATAAGTTGAGGAAGGATTTGAATATGAGAATGACCAGTTTAAGTCTCAAATAGAGTACCTGGAAGAGCCCGTGGAGTGCCAGATTTGTGGGTTCGATCCTGACCTCGGGTGCTCTCTGTTTGGAGTTTGCACGTTCTCCCTGTGACTGCAGGATGAGGTGTCTCTTCCGGGAGCTCCTGTTTCCTCCAGCATCCTACAGGCAAGTGAGTGGTAGGTTAAATGTGTAGGAAGGAATTGCAGATGCTGGTTTAAGAAGGGTCACCATCCGATACATCACCTATTCCTTTTCTCCAGCGATGCTGTCTGACACGCCGAGTAATTCCAGATTTTTGTGTAGGTTAATTGGCTACTAGTAATGGAAGCTGGGGGGATTTAATGGTACTGTGGAGAAATCCAAGGTGTTTGGGCGAACTGCATCCAAAATGGGCTGGGTAACAGGAGGCAGAGAGTGCTAGTGGACAGGTGTTTTCCAAAGATAGACACAAAATATAGACCGCAAATTGGAGGAACAGCACCTCATATTACGCTTGGGTAGGTTACACCCCAGCGGTATGAACATTGACTTCTCCAATTTCAGATAGTCCTTGCTTTTTCCTTCCTTCCCCTCCCCTTCCCAGCTCTCCCACAGCCTACTGTCTCCACCTCTTCCTTTCCTTTTCCCGTCCCCCACCAACAGTCTGAGGAAGGGTCTCGATCTGAAACGTCGCCTATTCCTTCGCTCCATAGATGCTGCCTCACCCGCTGAGTTTCTCCAGCATTTTTGTCTAACTTCGGTTTTTCCAGCATCTGCAGTTCTTACATTAACACAAAATGCTGAAGTAACTGAGTGGGTCAGGCATCATCTCTGGAGAAAATGGATACTACATTTCTCCAGAGATGCTGCCTGTCCCGCTGAGTTACTTCAGCATTTTGTGTCTATCTTTTGTATTAACCAGAATCTGGAGTTCCATTTTATTACACATGTGTTTTTCCTGACTGGAAATCTGTAACAATTGATTTACCACAAGGATTGGTGCTGGGACTTAAGTTTGGATAATACTGTGTGTATATATCTATATTACTAAAAGTCTGATCTTGACCGCTTTTGGCTCGCTGTGCTGTGATTTCCGAGAGAACGCCGCCATCTACGGCCATCACTTTTGGCCACCTCGCTCAGAGCCCCCCTTCGCCTTCCAGGACTGGAGAAATTTTCCCATTGATGAAAAATCAGAGAGATATTCATGTTTTTAAAATATTTGCCATTCTCTCTGCTGCCCCTCCTGGAGGGAGGGGGGGGGACTATAAAACCAGGAAGTGGTGCGCCTCAGTCTCTGTAAGATGTAGGAAGCGAGAGGTTCATGTCTCTCTGAGCTCTGAATAACACTGAACACATGTCTACTCAACTGTGAGTGCCCTTAATGTGGTTTGAAAATGAAAATATGGTTGGGTTGAAGTGAAAAGGCACTGCCTGCAAATGGTTGTTTGGGGGGGTTGGGTTGAAGTGAAAAGGCACTGCCTGCAAATGGTTGTTTGGGGGGGTTGGGTTGAAGTGAAAAGGCACTGCCTGCAAATGGTTGTTTGGGGGGGTTGGGTTGAAGTGAAAAGGCACTGCCTGCAAATGGTTGTTTGGGGGGGTTGGGTTGAAGTGAAAAGGCACTGCCTGCAAATGGTTGTTTGGGGGGGTTGGGTTGAAGTGTAAAGGCACTGCCTGCAAATGGTTGTTTGTCTAAACTTGACAACTTCCTGTTTGCACTATATTGATTTTAGATAAAATGCTACCACTTATGGCTGTGATTTTTGGCCATCTTACTCAGTTCCCCTCCGCTCATCAGGTGCAGAGGATTCTTCCCATCAATGAAAAACAAAAGTGTTATTAGTGTTTAAAAAATCTCTCTCCTGTCAATCACGCTATGAAGGCCACACCTTTTCCGGTGGGAGGGGGAGGGATTATAAAACCCGGAAATGTGGGTGTGGCTCAGTCTCTGCATGATGGGGGAGGGAGAGGTCACGAGTCTGTCTGAGCTGTGAATCAACTGAACACACTGAATGTCTACTGAACTGTAAGTGTGGTGTTTTGTGTGGTTTTATGGTGGTTTTTATGGTGGTTTCACCCTGCTTGAAATAGTACGAATCTGCATTTGAATGTGGTGGCCTTGCACAAAATGGTATGAAACTGCATTTGAATGTGGTGTTGTTGCACCCTGCATGAAATGGTATGAAACTGCATTTGAATTTGGTGGCCTTGCACCCTCCTTGAAGTGGTATGAAACTGCACTTGAATTTGGTGGCCTTGCACCCTGCTTGAAGTGGTTGGAAACTGCACTTGAATTCGGTGGCCTTGCACCCTGCTTGAAGTGGTATGAAACTGCACTTGGATTTTGTGGCATTGCACGCTGCTCGAAGAGGTAAGAAATCACTTGAATTTGGTGGCCTTGCACCCTGCTTGAATTGGAAGGAAAATGGATTTGAATTTGGTGGCCTTGCACTCTGCTTGAAATGGAATTTCAAGGAATAGCCGTGATTCAACTGCCAGCCCGCCAGCCGTGAGTGAGATGCCAGCACATCAGGCTTGAGGGACCCCAAGAATCCATTTGGCCCACAATGTCCATACTAGCCCTCTGGAAACCAGTAGTCCCTGCAGCCAACAACACCCATACCAGCGCTCCAGAAAGCCCCCCCCCCCACCCGCATGGCCACCAATATTGGAATTGGTGGAGAGGTGGAATATTGCATCGGGGGACCAGCTCACAGCTCAGACTGAGAGACGTGACCCTCTCGCTCCCCCATCTTGCAGAGACTTACTGAGGCACTCAACACTTCCAGGTTTTATAATCACTCCGGAAGGGACGTGGCCCTCAGGAGAGAGAATCTCAACTTGTCCTGCACAGCGGAGGGGGACTCTGAGTAAGATGGCCAAAAATCACACCCGTAAGTGGCAGTGTTTTTTCTAACATCAGTATACAGAACAACAGGAAGTGGTCAAGATCAGACTTTTAGTAATATAGATATATATAAATTACTTGGATGAGAATTTAGAGAAATGATGGGTAAAGCCCCTGTCCCACTTAGGAGACCTAAACAGCAACCTCTGGTAACCTTGCCCACCACCCAAAAAAAATCAAGGTCGAGGTGACCTGCAACCTCCTACCACCTCCCATGCATATGTTGAAAACCTTCCTCGACTATGAAGAAAACCAGCTTCGACTAGACCTGCGACTAAAAAATTATAGATTTTTAAAACGGCAACCTATTTTTAGTCGAGGCCGGTTTTAATCATGATGAAAAAATAGCAGCAACCTAGATGAAGCATCGACCATGCGGAAACCACTTTCGACCATTAAGGAGAGTGACCAAAACCTCCAGTGACCTCATGGAAACCTTGGGTGGCGGGCAAGCTCACCAGAGGTTGCTATTTAGGTCTCCTAAGTGGGACAGGGGCTTAAGTTTATTGCGAACACCAAAATTAATACATAGAACATAGAAGAATACAGCACAGGAACAGACCCTTGAGCCCACAATATTTGTGCCGAACATGATGCCGTTAAACTGACCTCATCTGCCTGTACATGATCCATATCCCTCTATTCCCTACACTTCCAAGCGCCTATTTAACAGCCTCTTGAATGCCACCGTATCGTATCTGCCTCCAGCACAACCCCTGGCAGTGCGTTGCAGGCCCCCACCACTCTCTGTGCAAATCCTCATTGATTATCCAATGGCACAATCAAACAAAGCAAGGCAAACTCCAGTGGAACAGAGTTTTAGAAGTCGAAGGTACGTCCCCACCTGTTCTTTCCAAGTCACCTGTTTGTTATCGTAAGGCCTGCTTCAAATTACTTGCACACAGTTTGCTAAAATGTTATTTTCTGAAAGCAATCTGCCTAATCTGCATTTGAATGAGTCAATACTAACTGCTTTCACCAACTCCCTGGGGAGCTTTCCATAGATTCCTTGTTGAGTTAGGCTGCAAAACTCAGAACAGATAAGGTTTCCTTTGTTTGGTCAACAATTCCAGCATTGTGCTGGAGAAAAGTTTGGAATAAGGGGGGGGTGGCTCAAAATTATGAGAGGGGTTAAAGAGAGTAAACAAGGAGGATCTGTTTCCACTGGTGAGTGGGTGGGTAACCAGAACTTACATACTTTAGATTGTTTTTTTTTAATTGTTTACCCTATCTCTAGCAGAGCCAAAGTTTATTGACCATCTCTAATGGCTATCCTGAGGATGGTTGTGTGCATTTGGTGGAACGACTGCAGTTCATGTAGGGAAGGTGTTTCCACATATTGCGTAGGAAGGAACTGCAGATGCTGGTTTAAACCGAAGATAGACACAAAATGCTGGAGTAACTCAGCGGGACAGGGACGTGGACTCGGTGGGCCGCAAGGGCCTGTTTCCATGCTGTATCGGTAAGCTGAACTAAACTAAGCTAAACTAAGCTAAACTAAGTTAAACTAAGCTAAACTAAACTAAACTGAACTAAACTCAACTAAACATCTTTAGTCTCTATTTATTATTGCCAACTGTGTTCATGGGCTAATAGCTGTTGGGAGACATCAGAAAGAAAGTAGTCAAAAGCAGTGAAGGCCTTGACCCGAAACGTCACCCATTCCTTCTCTTCTGAGATGCTGCCTGTCCTGCTGAGTTACTCCAGCTTTTTGTGTCTATCTTCGGTTTAAACCAGCATCAGCAGTTCCTTCTTACACAAGAGTATTTTATTGTCATATGCACCAAAATGGAACAATTAAATTCTTACTTGCAACAGTACAAGATTGTAAACAGAAAGGTATATAAAAATGCTGGAGAAACTCAGCGGGTGAGGCAGCATCTATGGAGCGAAGGAATTAGGCGACATTTCGGGTCGAGACCCTTCTTCAGACTGAAACACAGTACTCAATAGATAATATAATTAGCAAACATAAAAAAGATGAATACATTTTTTAAAAGCAATTTGTGCAACAACAACAAAAATGTGGAATATTAGCATTTATAATCATGAAGACAGGAGAGCACTGCCGAGAGTGATCAAAACTGCCCAGAAAATCATCGGCTGCCCTCTGCCTTCCCTGGAAGACATCTCCAGCTCCCGGTGCCTCTGTAGACCCAGGAAAATAATCAAAGACCCCTCCTATCCTGGACAGTTCCTGTTCAACCTCCTGCCCTCTGGTAGGCGGTACAGGTGCGTCAAAAGCCGGACAAACAGACTCAAGAACAGTTTCTTTCCCTGGGCCATTAGAACTCTAAACTCCTTAAATATCCACACGACAGGAGAATGCTGTCATCCATTCCACTATAAAACAGACCACTCAGCTAAAATTTCTTCTTTTAAAAAAAAATTATTTAAAGTATCTATTAAATTTTGAAGTGTAATATTCTCCCAGTGCAATGTTCTACCTAGGTGTGATAATTATAATTTATCTACTATTTTAAGCAGTTAAGTAACGTATTGAATGTATTGGATGTGTTTTTGTCTTGTTTGGACTTGTTTTGGTTGCACTGATCAGGAGTAGCTCTCCTAATTTAATTGTATACAATGACAATAAAGGCTTATTATTATTATTATTATTATGAAGTAGATGCTGCACGGTATCGAACATTCATTTGGGTCACATTTCCAGAGGTCACTCTCCGCAATAAGCAATGCAAGAGTGGTGTCCCATGTTGTGCCACACCTGTGGAAACTGGAACAAATAAATAAGTTCCAGTTGACCTCCCAACCCCAGACGAGTGGGATGGTGCAGCAATTTACTGATATGCTGAAGCATTTGCTGAGCACATGTACACAATCACAGTGATGGTTTAATGGCAGCATCCTTGCCTGTGAGTTCAGGTCATTCAATCCCCACTCGAGAAACCTGAGCGGTACCAAGGCACAGGCAAAAATGATGCCTTTCACATGAGATGTTAAACCTTGGCTGCACCTGTCCTCTCAGGGGGATATATAGATTCCATGGCCACAACTTGCAGAAAGTTGTTGTTCTGGTCAATAATTATTCTTCAATTAATATCTGAAACTGTATTATCTGGTTGTCTTTACAAAACTGTTTGTGGGATTTAAAAATTACTTGTGTCATTTTCTACAGGGATTTCAAAAAGTATTTTCTTACCTATCCGTTGCTTTGGCAATCGCAAACAATTTTTAACTAGTTCAACGAGATCTATTCAGAGAGAAAAAATGCATTTGTACTTTATGAATGCATTGTTCACTTTATGAATTAATGCCTTCAGAGAGTGGTGAGGACAGCGGAAAAAATCATTGGGACTTCTCTTCCTTCCATCATGGACATGGGGTACAAGCGCTGTCTGAGTAGAGCTAAGGGCATTACCAAAGCCCCCACACACCCACAATTTGGACTGTTTATACTGCTTAACTCTGGGAGGAGGTACCGCAGCATGAAGAGCGGGACAACCAGGTTCTGCAACAGCTTCATCCCCCAGGCCATAAGATTATTGAACAATCAATTAAACCGAGGCTAGAACTTTTTAAATATCGACACTTCTAAAAAAAAAAAAAAAATAACTGGAGAGTCAAATGCAACGAAATTTCGTTCTAGGTGCACTGTGTATAGGTGTATATCTGAATGACAATAAAGTTTTCATTCATTCATTCATTCAAAATGCAGTAGTATAAATCAAACAGCTTGGTTGTGAAGTATCAACAATGATGGTAAAACTGCTGCTGACATGAGGTCAAGTTGAAGAATGACGTTAGCAGGTTAGGACAACAGATGATGAAAAACAGTAAGACAAAAGTTGATGCAATTCCACAGGAACTGGTCTAACGACAATCCCAAATCCCAGTAATATACGTAACACCAATTCTGAAGAAGTCTGAAGAATGGTTTTGGCCTGAAACGTTGCCTATTACCTTTGCTACATAGATGCTGCTGCACCCGCTGAGTTTCTCCAGCACTTTTGTCTACACCAATTCTATTGTTGTTCTAATGTAAATGAAATTTCAGGTTTGCATGTGTATAATTATAGAAATCCAGCCAACGCATTATGTGGAATCACAAAGAAAAGAACTGCAGATGCTGGTTTACCAAAAAAGACCATGCACTGGAGTAACTCAGCCGGTTAGGCAACCGGTCTGGAGAACATGGATAGATGACGTTTCAGGTCAGGATCTGTCTGAACAGATGCCACCTGACCCACTAAGTTACTCCAGCACTTTGTGTCAATACATAATCTGTTAATTTCTTTGAGAGTTTTATTATTCAAATGCTAAGGCCATAATCTGAAAGAAAAGCCTTTGCAATTAATCTAGCACAATTTAAGAATTTTCCAAAATACTTCGTAACTTTATTTGTCACAACTTGATGTTGGCATCCCAAGGTTAATTATTCAGTTGCATTTCTCAATATTTATCATTTAAAACTCTGAGGGTAGACTGACAGACAGAAGTAAGAAGCCTAGGTAGACAAAAATGCCGGAGAAACTCAGCAGGTGAGGTAGCATCTATGGGGCGAAGGAATAGGCGACATTTCGGGTCGAGACCCTTCTTCAGACTGATGTCGAGGGGGAGGGGGGTGTGGGTGGGAAAAAGAAAGGAAGAGGCGGAGACAGTGGGCTGTGGGAGAACTGGGAAGGGGAGGGAAAGGAGGGAGAAAGCGAGGACTACCTGAAATTGGAGAAGTCAATGTTCATACCGCTGGGGTGTAAACTGCCCAAGCGAAATATGAGGTGCTGCTCCTCCAATATGCAGTTGGACTCGCTCTGGCCATGGAGGAGGCCCAGGACAGAAAGGTCAGATTCGGAATGGGAGGGAGAGTTGAAGTGCTGAGTCACCGGGAGATCAGGTTGGTTATTGCGAAAGACGCTCTTTGGTCTGCCCGAACGTTGTTGACCACCCAGCGGAGCGAGATGTCTGTTGGGGAATGTTGCTGACTGGCCCACTGCAGACTGCAGGAGTACGTGCTGAGGGACGCACTGAAGCTCGGTGCAGCCAACGTCAAGGCTCTGTGGGAGAGGACCACAGTCTAGGGTCCTTCCACTGCTGGACACGGGGGGCAGGGTGTGGTGGAGACGCCCTCAAAATAAGGGAAGGGATTCCACGCCAGTGGGCCACATGAGTGGCAAGGGTGGGGGATAAATTTGTGAAATTTGAGCAATACATGTAAACTGTATTGAATGTTTTGTATAGCCTCCGAAAATGTCGGATTAATTTTTTGCATGGTTCATGTATTGTATATATTTATTACCTGAATAAAGTCTATTTTGAAATAAATTAAAAAACATTGCGAACTGTGCGGAGGTGAAGCGATCGCCAAGCCTGCTCTTGGTCTCACCGATGTACAGCAGTTGACACCTGGAACAGCGGATGCAATAGATGAGGTTGGAGGAGGTGCAGGTGAACCTCTGCCTCACCTGGAAAGACTGCTTGGGTCCTTGGATGGAGTCGAGGGGGGAGGTAAAGCGACAAGTGTAGCATTTCCTGCGGTTGCAGGGGAAAATACCAGGGGAGGGGGTGGTTTGGGTGGGAAGGGACGAATTGACCAGGGACAAGTAAGAAGCCTGAACACTTGACAAGTAAGAAGCCTGAAGACTTAGGACACTCCTGTATAACAGCCCCTCAAACACTTCTCATGTGCATTGTTTAAGGAGGAACATGGGTGGCATTGTTGCATTGTATGAGAATGTAGTGAATTGATAGTGCGATGAGAGTAGAGAAAGATATGTCCCAATTGTATGTCCTACATAAATATGAATAAAGTATATGTTGGAAAAAGAATGGGAAGCCTGGCCGACAAATCCTATTTGTCCTTCTCGAGTGTTCAAATGTTAAAAGGCCATAAATAATAGGAGCAAAATTAGGCCACTCGGCCCATCAAGTCTACTCCGCCATTCAATCATGGCTGATCTATCTCTCCCTCCTAACCCCATTCACCTACCTTCTCCCCATAACCCGACATCCATACTAATCAATCTATCTCTCCTTTGAAAATATCCATTGACTTGGCCTCCGCAGTCTTCTGTGGCAAAGAATTCCACAGATTCACCACCCTCTGACCAAAGAAATTCCTTCTTATCTCCTTCCTAAAGGAACGTACTATAATTCTGAGGCTATGATGTTGTAACTCTCTTGTAATCACTGTTCTTCCATATCTCCATTTACTCCAGCATGTTGTGTCTATCTTTGTTATAACCAGGGTCTGAAGAAGGGTCTCGACCCAAACATCACCTATTCTTTTTCTCCAGAGATGCTGCCTGACCCGCTGAGTTACTCCAGCATTTTGTGTCGATTTTCAGTATAACCAGCATCTGCAGTTTCCCCCTTCACGTACTGCCTGACCTGCTGAGTTACTCCAGCACTTTGTGTCCATTTAAAACATAAATCAGTAAGTTTCTGGCTATTGATGGATGAGGGGATAGGGCAGAGAGTCCAGCCATGATCTTGTTGACAAAGGGGGTGAAGGCCTACACTTGTATAATGAGCAATAAAACACATTTGTTTTCATTGCAAGGAAATGCTGGAGCATGTACCTTTAAGATGCAATGTTGGGGAATTCCCTTCCACCGTGTCAAAACCTGACAGCGCCTGAAGACAAATGACTGCTTCTGGTTGGACAGCTCTGATACTTTCTGCTTGGTAACGGGCCACTACTATTTTTTGATTGGTTAATGATTTTCGGCACGCACACATATACGTCATGCCGCCGCGCTGCGGGGAGGAGGGGAGGGGGACGGGACGCGCAGCCGCAGAGCTCCACAAGGCCGGTGAAGGGAAGCCGCTTGGTCGGAGGGCGGCGCTGTGGTCGTGAAGTGAGGCGGAAACAGCGCCGCGGGCGGTGGGTGTGCGCCACTGCAGGCAGAAGGAGCAGCGCCCGCTGATTGGTTGCGATGGGAGAAGTTGCCTATTGGCGATGTCATGGTCATAGAGTCAGTCATGGAGAGTGGAAACAGGCCCTTCGGCCCAACTTGTCTCTTTTGATGTTTAAGAAAGAACTGCAGATGCTGGAAAAATTGAAGGTAGACCAACAATAATGGAGAAACTCAGCGGGTGATGCAGCATCGATAGAGAGAAGGAATTGGCGACGTTTCAGGTCGAGACCCTTCTTCAGACTTAGTCAAAAGAGAAAAGTTCTGGCTCTTTTCCACACCTTACCCTTGCTAAGGCAGCCAGCAACATCAGAGACCCACACCACCCTGGCCTCACACTCATTTCATCCATGCCATCGGGAAGAAGGTACAGGAGCCTGAAAGCTGTAACGTCCAGGTTCAGGAACCAGGGGCGGAAATCGCTATCGAAACATGGGGGGGGGGGGGACTCAATTTCTTGGTGGCCACGCGCACACACACACACGCGAGGCTTCGGCCGTGGCCCCAGTGGACGGTAACATCGGGAGCTGACCTGGTTGGTGACCGACTCCGAACTCCAGCAACAGCAGCTTCGTCCGCCCCGAATTGTGGGGCTTGAATCGGCCCGTTCGCGGGGCCATTTATCGCCTGGCGCGGCTTAAAACCGGCCACGGGATCTTCCATCCCCCGGCGGGGGCTTCAACATCGGGAGCCTCGACACAGCGGTAGATGATCCCGCGGCTGATTTTAAGCCGAGCCGATGGAAGGCCCCGCGAACGGGCCAATTCAAGCTTCGCTCTATGATCTTTGCTCCACCAGGTCTCCCTCCTCCAATCACCGCGCTCTATCCTCAGTCCCACCCCCATACTTCCGCCTCTGACCGACACCTCCCTCCTCCAATCATCGCACTGAATCATCATGCCCCACCCCCCCCCCATTGCCTGCTGACTGACGTCTCTCTCGTCCAATCGGTGCCCTCGATCATCAGTCCCATCCCCACTGTCTTGTGGAAAGCGGAGATTTTTAATAGATTCTTTTCACCGAATTTTCAAAATCCGGATTACAAAACATGGGGGGGGGGGGGGATTGTCTCAAAACATGGAGGGGACGTGGCCCCGTGTCCCCTTTGAGATTTCCGCCCCATGGGACCAGTTTTCTCCCCTACAGCTGTCAGGCTATTAAACACTACAACCTCAAATAAGCTCTGAACTACATAGACTATTATTGTTATTATTGCACTATTATTGTGTTTTTTGTGTGTACGTACATGTGTCCCAGCACACTGATGCAATTATAAAGAAAGCACATCAGCGCCTCTACTTGCTGAGAACATTACGGAGACTCAGTATGTCAAGGAGGACTCTCTCGAACTTCTACAGGTGCACAGTAGAGAGCATGCTGACCGGTTGCATCGTGGCTTGCTATGGCAACCTGAGGGTCCAGGAGCGAAAAGGCTGCAAAAAGTTGTAACCACTGCCCAGTCCATCATCGATTCTAACCTCCCTACCATCGAGGGGATCTATCGCAGTCGCTGCCTCAAAAAGGCTGCTCAAGGACCCACACCATCCTGGCCACACACTCATCTCACACACCACTGCCATCAGGTAGAAGGTGCAGGAGCCTGAAATCTGCAACATCCAGGTTCAAGAACAGCTTCATCCCCACAGCCATCAGACTAATAAACACAACTTCAAACAAACTCTGAACTATAACAGCCTATTGCACTTTATCTGTTTATTTATGTGTGTGTGTATATATTCTATGGTATATGGACACGCTGATCTGATCTGTATTTATGCCTACAATATCCTGTTGTGCTGCAGCAAGCACGAATTTCATTGTCCTATCTGGAACACATGACAATAAACTCTCGTGACTTGACTTGTATATATACATATATATATATATACACATGCACACACATATATATATACACTGCAAGTCGCGGTGTCCCATCTACTTGTGAGGATGTGTGTATATACACACACTGAACTTTTCTCTCTCTCTCTTGTTTATTATATTGTTTACAGTGTACTATGTTTACATATTCTGTTGTGTTGCTGCTAGTAAGATTTTCATTGTTCTCTGTGGGACGTGACAATAAAACACTCTTGATTCTCTTATCTCTGTGTCTCCCTCTCCCGATTCTCAGTCTGAAGAAGGGTCTTGACCCAAAACGTCACCCATTCCTTCTGTCCAGAGATGCTGCCTGACCCGCTGAGTTACTCCACCATTTTGTGTCTGTCCCATCTACCTAGTCCCACCTGCCTGCGTTTGGCCCATATCCCTCTAAACCTATGTACCTTTTTAAATGTTTCTTGAACATTGCGACATTATCTGCCTCAACTACCTCCTCTGGCAGCTCGTTCCACACACCCACCACCCTATGTGTGAAAAAAATATCTCTCGGGTTCCTATTAAATCTTTCCCCCCTCACCTTAAACCGATGTCCTCTAGTTCTCGATTCACGTACTCTGGGCGAGAGACTCTGTGCGTTTACCTGATCTACACCTCTCATGATTTATATACACCTCTATAAGATCACCCCTTATCCTCCTGCACTCCAAGGAATAGAGTCCTAGCCTGCCCAACCTCTCCCTATAGCTCAGGCCCTCCAGTCCTGGCAACAGCCTCTTAAATCTTCTGCACCCATTCCAGCTTGAGAACATCTTTCTTATAACACGGTGCCCAGAACTGAACACAATACTCTCACCAACGTCTTATATAACTGCAACATGACCTCCCAACTTCAATACTCAATGCTCAATGGTCATTAGCTTCTGACGCGCTCTGATTGACGGACGAGACAGAGGTAAACAGATCGGCGTGCAAGTCGCGGTGTTAATCAGAACATTGCAAACAGTGCGCGCCATCCAACATCAATCGACTCAGTTACCCACGAGTAAGTAAGTAGACCTTACAACCACCGACTTTCTGTTACTGGTGCACCTCCTTTCTCTACCCAAAGCGATCGGACATCCCCCTTTTCTACCAGCGATTACTATATAACGTGACTTCAGCGTTTCTCTCTAAATATCGTTTCCCGATCACCAGTGGACCAGCATTGCATGCGTGTTGTCAATATTGTCCTGATGATCTGGTATGGTTTTCTTATCGAAATAGCGCCGTGTCCTGATAACAGTTAATATAGATTTTCTCTTTTTTTGCCGTGTTTTCGCGATCTTGAACGTGAATGTTTAGGCTCTCGTTATACTCAATGCATTTCCTTCACTTGTTCACGTTTCCGGGACATGCCTGGGCAGCAGACCGGGTGGCAGAAACGCGTAGAGCTTTTTTGTTTTGGTCGCCAAAGGTTATTTTTTTTGTACGCTCGGGATTTATTTACATTTTTTGATTGTTTCGAGTTTGTGTTTATTGCTTATCTTCGATCTGAGTCACTGTGCTCTGGAAATGTAAAAGTTCAATTTGGTGCCGGCAAACAGGCAGAACAGTTAGGACAATGAAGATGCAGGAACCGGGAGCATAAAACAAACTGTCCAGCAGTTCGCTTCTGGAGCCGAGTCTGTTCCAATGCGGGTGTGAACCTGAACTGGGGTTTCACACCTGAAATTAACCCGGTGGCTCCAGTGGTTTAATATTAACCTGATGGGATCAGGAGTGGGCGGTTGTCTCTCAGCAATATGAAGGAATGATCTCCCCTCTGCATTGATTGAGTGTAGAAAAGAGGTGTCGATAGTGTGATTAGTGTGCAAGCCTTTCTCGGTTGTCCAGGTTTCGGGGAATAGTTTTCTTTTTTTGAGAGGTTGGGGGGGGGGGGGGGGTCTCAGTTCTGAGACGTTCTGAGTTTATGGGAACATCTTAGTTAGACATCTTAGTCAGTTTCAGAACTGACTATCTCTGAATCGGTATTAATATTTATAATAACACGTTTATGATACTTCTTTGGGTCTTCAGCGCGCTTCATATAGGGCACTTGGTGTATCTGCAATGCATCTGAAATTGAACTGTAATTCTGTTTCTAGTGTGAGTTCTGTTTACCTGTAACGTGACTTATTTTCAGTGCGTGTTGCGACCCGATGTTACTTAGCCGGTGACGTAGCGAAACGAGTAGCCTGTTGAGTATTGCCTCCGCAAGCGTATGATGCAACCTTCTGTTTATCCGGTACAGTTCCCAGCCACTGTAACTATGTAAACAGACCTTTCAAGATGTTTACTTCCTCGTGGCCGATCTTGTGCGTGTCATCCAGTATGATCAGAACAACGACCTTCTTCTCCGGTGAATCGTCCGCGTTATTTATATCTGTTCGATTTAACCCGATTGTACCTCAGCGTGGGACTGTCTAATTCTCGCACCATTCTGGGCTGGCAAGGATTATCATCTCTCTGCACCGGCAAGGGAACAGTGACATTCTTTACTTGCATCGACAGAACAGGCCTGTAAACACAATACTCGTGGATGGCACATAATAAACATTAAAAAAAATAACACAATAAATTAATAACCTAGTGCAACAGAGCACAACGTGTTCAGCGCAACCCTAACAGTTTCACCGTCAGTTTAATAAAAGGAAACCAAATAAAGGAATGTATCGCCTCTGTCCACCCCACTCCCCCACTTTAGCCCTGACCTCGCCCTGATTTGGGCCAGTGTTAGCTGATCTTGTACCAGAGGGCAGGCGTTTATCTGCTGCCGGTTTACATGTGTTGATAAGCAGAGAGATTGCTTCTGATTTATTCCCGGGTCGCCCGCTGGGTCCTAGAACCCGTCCTACGCTGGCTGCCACCAGTTGACTGCTCCTGGTAACAGCATCCAATTGGAAGCAAGCGCTTCTGTGCCGCTGGTGCAAACGATGAAGTTGATGGAAGGCGATTTCCAACACAGTGCAGCCAGCAGTCACAAACCACATCACCCCTTTAGCAATGCCATCCAAAGACCACATTTTAGCACTTATTATTCAGCTTTACTGGAGTTCTTAACTTTTGGTGGACATAATAATGTCCTTGTTGGACATCTTATTCATCCTGCCGAGAACTATACTTTACTCTCTGGTATTTTCCCCTTTGCCCCACCTTGTATTTAGCTTGATTGAATTCACGTATGTATCTGATTTGATTGGATAGCATACAAGTAATAGCTATTCATTGTACCTCGCTACATTTGACAATAATAATGTCAAACCTCAACATGAATTCGACCTGATCTGGTCAACTACAAACAGAAAATGCTGGAGACTCCTGGCCAGTTGGGCAGCATTTGTGGAGTATAGAAAGTCATTAATGTTTCAGATCCTAGGCTCTTGATTGTAACTTGTCTCAGTTCATATTCTGTAGCCTCAAAACTCTCTTGTTTTCACCACCACAATCTCCCCTCCCAACCTCAGCCCATCAGGCCTGAAGAAGGGTCCCGACCCGAAACGTCACCTGTCCATGTTCTCCAGAGATGCTGCCCGACCTACTAGAAGAAGGGTTTTGACTCAGAACGTCACCAGTCCATGTACTCCAGGGATAGCCCCAAAATGCTGGAGTAACTCAGTGGGACAGGCAGCACGTCGGGAGGGAATGGGTGACGTTTTGGGTTGAGACCCTTCTGACCTGCTGAGTTACTCCAGAACATTGTGATCTTTTGTGTATTAACCAGCATCTGCAGTTGCTAGTTTCGACCTGCAGAATGTAACTGCGCAACTTATGACATACAAATTTCTGTAACTATTCTTGCATCATCCAGCCTGCACAAACTCAAGCTTTTCTGATTGCCCATCGCCCCGTCTTCCTTGCTTCACAGCCAACCAATGTGATGAACTCCTTAATCCTCACGCTTGCATCCCTTTGTGATACCTCCATTCATTATCCCAGCCTTCCCCAATCCTGACTCCCTGTTCCTTTGCTCATCCCGTCATCTCTCTGCCTTGCCCGATTAACTAAACCCAGCCATCTTACATTCTCTTTTCTAAATCAGGACAACACAGTGGTGGTGTTTGGTTGGCGCAGATTCGGTGGGCCGAAGGGCCTGTTGCCGCGCTGTATCTCTAAACTCAGTAAGACATCATTACTGTGTAGGAAGGAACTGCAGATGCTGGCTTACACCGAAGATAGACACAAAATGCTAGAGTAACTCAGCGGGACAGGCAGCATCTCTGGAGAGAAGGAACGGGTGACGTTACGGGTCGAGACCCTTCTTCAGACCTTCTTCAGTCTGAAGGGGGGTCTCGACCCGAAACGTCAACCAAGACATCTTTACTCTTGTACCCAAGTACTCTCATGTTAAAGGCTAACAGACCATTTGCCTTTTGAATTGCTTGCTGCACCAATGTCAGTGACATGTGTACAAGAAGATCTATGTCCCTTTCAACACCAATATTTCCCAGTCCGTCATCATTTCAAAAATCATCCGCTTTTCTGTTTTCTCCACCAAAGTGGATGAACATGCCTTTTTCCACCTTATATTCCTTCTGCCGTATTCTCGGCCACTCATTCAACTTTCCTGCATCCCATTGACGCCTATACACATTCTCCACCCTGCTCACAATCCCGCTTAGTTCTGTACCACCAGAAGACTGGGAAACCTGACCTATGGTCCCTTCTGCCAAATTACTGACATGGATTATGAGGAGCTTTAGACTGGAGGGATACAGCGCGGAAACAGGTCCTTCGTCCGATCGAGTCCGCGCCGACCAGCAATCACCCTGTACACTAGCACTATCCTACAGGGACCATTTACAATTTTACTGAAGCCAGTTAACCTACAAACTTATACGTCTTTGGAGTGTGGGAGGAAACCGGAGCATCAGGAGGAAACCCACATGGTCACGAGGAGAACTTACAAACTCCTTACAGACAGTACCTGTAGTCTGGATTGAACCCGGGTCTCTGGCGCTGTAAGGCAGCAACTCTACCACTGCTCCACCATACCGCCCCTAGGTCTGAGGCCCAGGCATCCGTCCATGCAGTACTGCTCCAGTCACAGCCTGCTAACCCGAGAATGATCCATTCATTCCTACTCTTTATCCCCAGTTGGAGAACTCCATCCCTTCTACCTTTCCCAACCAGGTAAAACTTTTTTTCCAGTTCTTATCATCGATCATCAAGCTGAAACGATAAACCCTGTTTCTCTCTCCACAGACACTGCCCAACCTACTGAATATTTGGAGCACCTTCTCTTTTACTTTGGATGTCCGGCAGTGTCAGTATTTTACTTTTGTGCTGGTTTGATATCTCATCCATAATATAGTACCTCTAATAAAACTCCTTGAACATCGCATTGAAATGGCAGCTGTGACCATGTGCCAATGTCTCTGGAAGGAGACTTAAACATGCATCTTTTCAGCTCAGAGCGTAGAGCGCCATCACAAAGATATGAATGTAATTGTATTGGAAAGGTTCCTACTTTGTAGTCGGTGTCTTTATTTTTGTCACATGCCCATTTCTACTTGTAATTGACTCTGATCGCATTCTCTTCTGCACCCAACGGATCATCATGCAAGATGATCCCACACAGCCAATCTACACAGGCACTTCTGAATTTGTCCAAGTTGAACTATATTAAGGAAGTGTTAAGTTGTTTGAGGTGCTGCCCTTTGATTGAGCTGCCAAACCATTCTGCCACCTTCCCTCTTAAGTGGCAAGGGTGGAGTTGTTTCCACAATTTCACAAGTTATAGTAGAATTAGGCCATTCGGCCCATCGAGTTTACCCCATTCAGTCATGGCTGATCTGCCTCCTAATCCCATTTACCTGCCTTCTCCCCATAACCCTTGACACCTGTTCTAATCAAGAATTTGTCTATCTCTGCCTTAAAAAAATCCACTGACTTGGCCTCCACAGCCCTTAGTGTCATCGCACCAGCATATATATATCACTGCCAAACGTACCAACTGGTTATTGATCGCACTTGCTGTTTATGTGAACTTGCTGAGGTCAGGGTGGTTACTAGGTTTCTCTGTAATGCAGCAGTGATAGCAATAAGGCACAGAGTGCTATAATGCAGCCTGTTTCTGTTGTACACCCCATTCCATTCATCTCCACACTGACTATTCACCTTTTTTCTATCCTAAGCAAGTGCCCATTTTTCCAGAGGGAGGACTGTGATGAATGTCGGGTGGAAATTCACTCAAGACTTCAGTTTTAGTTCAGTTTAGTTTATTGTCACGTGTACCGAGGTATGGTGAAAAGCTTTTTGTTGCGTGCTATGCTGTCAGCAGAAAGACCATACATGATTACTATCGATCCATTTACAGTATAGATACATGATAAGGGAATTATGTTGAGTGCAAGGTAAAGACAGCAAAGTCCGATCAAGGATAGTTTGGGGGTCATTGTTTGCTCCCCCTGGCATCTATCTTTGCCTGCCACTTTCCCAATGCATAGGTTGCTAGAATGATAACTCCTCTCAGGCCATCTCTACAACTGACGATAGTGGAGGCCAGATCGTTAGGGTTATTTGAAGAGGAGCTGTATGCATTTCTTGAAAGATCAGGGAATTGAGAGCTGTGTGGATCTGGCACAGAAGAGGATTTGAGGCCAGGGCTTGTGTGCTCCCTCCTAGTCCTAGGGTTGCTGTGGCCAATTGCAAAGGTTGAAGTGAAGATTAGCTTCTCCTGGATAAATCCTTGCGAATGTACCTGGAAAACCCGCAGACGATAATCTGAAGACAAAGGCTGCGATCTTGAGTAAAACACAACGTGCTGGTGTAACTCAGCGGGTCAGGTAGCATCTCTGGAGGAGTGTGTAGGAAGGAACTGCAGATGCTGGTTTAAACCAAAGATAGACAAAAAAGCTGGAGTAACTCAGCGGGACATGCAGCATCTCTGGCGAGAGGGAATAGGTGACGTTTTAGGTCGAGACACTTCCACATCTGTGGAGGACATGGACAGACGATGTTTCGGGTCGGGACCCCTTCTTCCACAATAATCAGCTCATGTTCTCAATGTAGACTCACCTGTGAATACAGGTTGATTGTTTACAATAAAGGATGTGTTTGAAAAAGAGAAGTGAAACAGAGCTTTTTGTGATCATAAGAGCCCAGTATTAGCCAACCTCTGCACTGACAAACCAAAACACAAGACAGCTATTTAAATCGCAAAGTTGCCAAAGGACAGAACCAGCGGTGGTTAGACAGAATTCTGTTTTGTTCATGCTTCTCTGAGGCTTATTCTTTCAGGATTATAACTGGAGCATGAGATTTAATAGAATAATGAAGGGTTTTAATAGAGGAGTTAGGACAAAATTGACTCCATTGGCATAGCAGAGGTAACAAGACGACAGGGATTTAAGGTAATTGGCAGGCAACCCAGAGGGATTATGAAAGGATTTTTTTTAATGCAGTAAATTTTGATCTGGAATGTCCTGTTTATAAAGCTCTTAATAAAAGACTGGATATATGATTGGATAGGATTGAGCACGGGTACAATGGGCTGAATGGTACCTTCCCCACTTTTTAATGAAAGTTAGTCTTAGTATAATGAGGAGGTAGCAATTAATTAACTGACCTAGTCTCCTTTCACAAAACAATCCAGAGATTTAAACACAAAATCCGCACCGTGGCAGTGGTGGAATTTAAATTCAGTCATCAATTTGAGATTTGAGGACAATAACTAGTCATTAGCACTGATGACTGATTTGTTGATAAAATGTTCTTTGAGATAGGAAATCCACCATTCACTCCAGATCAGTTGTGCATTCAAAGACACAACATACTGGAGTAACTCAGTGCTCCAGAGATGCAGCCTGACCCGCTGAGCTACTCCAACATTTTGTGTTTATCTTTGGTGTAAACTAGCATCTGCAGTTCCTTCCTGCACAGTTGTCCGTTAAAATGTATATTACGGAAGGAAGGCCATAAATGTCAGTAAAGCACCATTTCTTCTCCCCGCTAGTGCAAAGTAATATGCAGACAGCAGAGACTGCAGGTGCTGCAATCTTCAGCAAAGTACAAAGTACTGGATGAACTCAGCGGGTCAGGCAGCATCTGGATGAGGGAATGGACAGACAGCATTTCAGGTTGGTTCCCTACTTCAGACTGATAGGAGTAGGGGAAGAAGACTGGGAATGAGTGCCACAGGTGGGATAAAGCCTGGCATGCGAGAGATGAAAGATAGACACAAAGTGCTGGAGTAACTCAGCAGGTCAGGGAGCATCTCTGGAGAAATTGGATGAGTGATGTTTCGGGTCGGAAACCTTCTTCAGATGCTGAAGTATTCAGACCCTGAAAAATCTTCAGTCTGAAGAAGGGTTTCGACTCGAAACGTCACCCTTCCTTCTCCAGAGATGCTGCCTGACCCACTGAGTTACTCCATTACTTTGTGTCTATCTTTGGTATAAACCAGCATCTGCAGTTCCTCCCTACACAAGTGATGGATGGCGGTGGATTTGACACTTCGGGTCGAGACCATTCCTTCTATCCAGAGATGCTGCCTGTCCTGCCCGCTGAGTTACTCCAGCATTTTGTGTCTGTCTTCAGTGTAAACCAGCATCTGCAGTTCCTTCCTACACATAAACATGCGCCTGTGTGACTGAAGTCTGAGTTGAGTCTGAAGAAGGGTCTCGACCCGAAACGTCACCCATTCCTTCTCTCCAGAGATGCTACCTGTCCCGCTGAGTTACTCCAGCTTTTTGTGTCCACTGGTGAGACTATCTAGTTATGAAGCTTGTCTGCTGTGTACCAGCCAATTTAACAAGCTTGAAGATCACTAAGTGCTGCAGTAACTCAGTGGGTCAGCAGCATCCATGGAGAACATGGATAGGTGATGTTTCGGGTCAAGATCCTTTTTCAGACTGAATTCAAAAAGCTTCTCCTGATGAATTCCATATTCATGCACACAGTGCAGATCACAAACACAGGTGAAACATCATTCTGAGGGCAGGAGCACAATTAACAGCTTTAATACCAAAAGGTAGACAATCGGCACAGTTATTTTGTTTAGTTTGGTTTATTATTGTCATGTGTTCTGAGGTACAGTGAAGGTGCTGTTTGCATGCTATCCATTCAAAGAAGACTATACACAAATACAATCAAGCCGTCCACAGTGCATAGATACAGGATACAGTTTAATTTCGTTTTCAGTTTTAGAGATACGGCGTGGAAACAGGCCCTTCGGCCCACTGAGTCCGTGCTGACCAGCAATCACCCCATACACTAGGACTATCCTACACACTAGAGACAATTTATAACATTTACCGAAGCCGATTATCTGACCAACCTGCACATCTTTCGAGTGTGGGAGCACCCGGAGAAACCCCCTGCGGTCACAGGGAGAAAGTACAAACTCCGTACAGACAGTGCCCGTAGTCAGGATCGAACCCGGATCACTGGTGCTGTAAGGCAGCAGCTCCACCGCTGTGCCACCGTGCCGCCCCCCTGGAAGGTACAACATTTAGTGCAAGATATAACATTGAAGTATAATATAAAGTGCAAGTTATTTGGAGCTCTGGACAAACTCCAGCCGAATATCATCAAGAGTTCTGGGCACAAGCTGGGAGAGCATTTAGCCCAGATTCAGCAGAATGATACTCGTGCTAATGGAGTTAAATTATGAGGTTAGATTGCAAAGATTAGACATGTCTTCTCTTGAGCAGATTAAGGAGTGACATAATTGAGGTGTTTAAGATGATGAAAGGAATCAAGGTTGGCAATTCTATTTAGCCCAGGGTATTTGAGACAATTATAGTGTTATCCTCTCCCACTACTCCTCTTCGATACCCCCGAGAGTGGAATAATTGAACGAGCTGAGTCAGCGAGTGAGCCGCCCGTGTGACCCAGTTTTGCCATCAGGGGGAGCTCTTGATGAAATTCTGGAATGATTCCTTCCTGGGAAAGGAAAGGTGCGTGATGCAGTTGGACATTAGCAGCATTGGAAGCCGCAAAGGGAAAAGGGTGGACGAACAAAAAAACAGAGTGTAACAGAAATGTAAAGTGCAATGAAATCCTTCGGCTGGTTGATCTAAATAATTTACTTCTTGAAAGGTGGGCCTTTATGTGACATCACACAGACTGATAACTAAACACACAGTGAACCTGAAGATAGACACAAAATGCTGGATTAACTCAGCGGGTCAGGCAGCATCTCTGGAGCAAAGGAATAGGTGATGTTTCGTGTCGAGATCCTTCTTCAGACTGAAGAAAAGACGACCTAAAACGTCACCTATTCCTTTTCTTCAGAGATGCTGTCTGGCCGTCTGAGTTACTCCAGCTTTTGCGTCCATCTTCGGTTTGAACCAGCATCTGCAGTTTCTTCCTACACACAGTGTACTTGTACCCACACCGGTAAATGAGACGTCTCTCTGCTGAGTCCACTGGTGCACAGGTCACAATGTAATTAACTGATTGGACCTCTTCCATGGAGAGGGAACAGTGAGGCACATGTCTTTATCCCACCTACGCCTGCCCAGTAATGTCATGACAATTGGTATGGGGAAGATTTATCTGCGTTGTATGCTTGGTCTCATTATGTGTGTGTGTGTGTGTTTTGTGTATGCTTCCCTTTTGTATGTGAGTGTGCGCACACGCACATGTATGTGTATTTGTTGGTGGGGCAAACCTTACAAACAAGTGGGTGGCACGGTGGCACAGGCGTAGAGCCACTCCGTACAGAGCCAGCGATGCGGGTTCGATCCTGACTACGGGTGCTGTCTCTATAGAGTTTGAACGATCTCTCCGTGACCGTGTGGGTTTTCTCCAGGTGGCTTGGGTTCCTCCCACACTCAAAAGACATATAGGATTGTAAGCTAATTTAGTTTAGTTTAGAGATAGAAAGCGGAAATAGGCCCTTCGGCCCACCGGGTCCACGCCGACCAGCGATCTCCGCACATTAACACTATCCTACAACCAATTTTTACATTTACCAAGCCAATTAACCTACAAACCTGTACCTCTTTGGAGTGTGGGAGGAAACCGAAGATCTCGGAGAAAACCCACGCAGGTCACGGGTAGAACGTACAAACTCCGTACAGACAGCACCCGTAGTTGGGATCGAACCCGGATCTCCGGCGCTGCATTTGCTGTAAGGCAGCAACTCTACCGCTGCGCCACCGTGACTAATTGGCTTTGGTAAAATTGTAAATTGTTCCTAGTGTGTAGGATAGTGCTGGTGTGTGGGGATCGCTGGTCGGTGCGGACTCGCTGGGCTGAAGGGCCTGTTTCCGTGCTGTATCTCTAAAATAAAATAAACTAAACTAAAGTCTTTCCATGGCACCCTGCTCTGTGATGGAAAGCTCTATATTTTACCACGTTTTGGTAAAGAAATTACTGCTATGTTATTGGGCCCTTCTTTTAGTCTTCCTCCTTTAATGTGCATTATACCGTATCTTTCTTACTCTTGGGTTGGCCCGAGGTGCCTCGCAGCCAGTGAGCCTGGGCTACAGTGTGGGAAGTGCCAAAGGCAATCTGTATACAGGGATGCACTGATAGTCATGTGACAATGGCCAGGTAACTGCAAGCCTGATAAAGAGCTATAGACAAGGACAGCTGGGGTTACATTTCCTGCTCTGCACTATTGCAGGATCTTTCATGTCTGTGTTAACGGGTAAATTAATCTAAAAGCAGCTTTTCTGACGGTGCAGCGGAAACCTGGATTTTGTGATCGGGTCTGGGATTTGATACTAAAACCTGACTACAGGTACTGTCTGTACGGAGTTTGCACGATCTCCCCGTGACTGCATGGGTTTTCTCTGGGTGCTCCGGTTTCCTCCCACACTCACGGGCTCAAGGGGGGAGATGGCCCTCAGCGGAACCTTGGGTGACGTCTGAGACATGTGGATTCGCAGCATCCTTAGTAATAGTTCAAAATAATGAGACAACTTGTTTCTGCCACTGTTGGCTGAGCGACGAATGTTCAGGACATTCTCTTCCATCTGAACTGTGAATTCTAACACCCACTGAGGAGGCACCCTGAGGAGAAATAGCAACCAGTATCGTGCACTCAGATCCCAGAAGGAAACTTGAACCCGTGAACCTCTGACTGTGAACACAGTGCAAGCTCAAACAAGTTGGCAAAAGTTGAGTTGGCAATGGGCCAGAGAGCAGAAATGCCAGGTCAATACTGGTAGCTTGTTACACACGCACACACACACACACACACACACACACACACACGCATACACACACACACACACACACACACACTCCTTTGAAGAAGGGTCCCGACCCCAAAACGCCACCTATTAATGATCACCAGGGCTGCTGTCTGAACTGTGTAGGAAGGAACTGCAGATGCTGGTTTAAACCGAAGATAGGCATAAAATGCTGGAGTAACTCAGTGGGACAGGCAGTATCTCTGGAGGGGAGGAATGGGTGGCGTTTCAGGTCGAGACACTTCTTCAGACTTAAACTTCAGACTTAGTCTGAAGAAGGGTCTCGACCCAAAACGTCATCCATTCCTTCTCTCCAGAGATGCTGCCTGTCCCGCTGAGTTACTCCAGCATTCTGTGTCAATTTTCGGCTCTCTGAACTGCTGAGTTACTCCAGCACTCTGTGCCTTTTATTTCCTGGTTCTTCACTATCTCTGTCGAACCTCTGGAATTGTGATAATGGGTCACACGGTGGATGTGTGCACTCCACAACAGGAGCAATAAGACAATGCCTCAATGAGTAATTGATTATCCTTTAACATGACAGCTCATTTATTGGTGGGGAATTGAATGCAAAAATAGGGAGGTTATGCTTAAGCTATCTTGGGCAATTGTGGGATCACATCTGGAACATCTTGTAATCTCCTTATTTATGGAAGGCTGTTAATGCAGACGTACCTGGAACGGGTAGATTTTCTCACAAGGAAAGCTGAAACACAGCTAGCCCTTCATCAACTGGAGCTTTGGAGGAGTGAGAGAGAACTTGCCTGAAGCATAAAAGATTCGGAGGGGTTTTGAGTTGGTGGAAGTGGAGATAAGTTGGAGATTGATAGATTCTTAATAGTACAGGTGTCAGGGGTTATGGGAAAAGGCAGGAGAATGGAGTTGAGAGGGAAAGATAGATCAGCTATAATTGAATTGAGTAGACTGGAGGGGCTGAATGGCATAATTCTGCTCCTCCAACATGAATTCATGAACTTTTGAGGATGAGTCTAGAAAGTGGGGCCACTGTTTAAAAATATTGAGTCAGCCATTTAAGGAGGAGATGAGGTGAAATTATTTTTCCTCAGGATGGTGTGAATCTCAAGAACTCTCTATGTCAAAGGGCATTGGAAGCAGAGTTGTTGAGGTGGTGATAGACATTAGATAAGCAATTGGGTGAAAGGTTATCATATGTAAGTGAGTCTGCGGAGTTAAAGTTTTACAATCAGATCATCCAAAATCTTATTAAATGGCTGGGCCAGCTTCCACCTGCCCTTAATTCATGTGGGAATGTGTTGGTTTTCATTGTTAATGCAGCTAGGCGGAGAAGTCAAAGATCAGCTGATGTTAAAGTGAGACAGACTGATCATCTTTAATCTGCAACAACCTTCTTATCAACATAAAGCTGTGGAAATGTTATTTCCTGTTGAATCCTTTGTGTTCTCTGTAGTTCAGAGACGAGTATGAGACGAGAATTCAGGCCCATAGTTTATATTGTCTTGGGAAAATGTACAGAAATTCTTTAATATTAGTACAGGTCCACCACCGATGTTGTGGCACCCTTGGTTCCAGAGCCTTTCTGGATTATCCGTATTGCCAGATCAACAGAGGTCACCGCTTCCAAGAGGAGAACCAGAATGGTCCGCCTAGGCCGCTGAGGGACTGAGAAACCAGTCCGTAAAGTCGGCAATGGGAACAGACCTGCCAGCTCTGGCCAGGCCGGGGTTCCAGAGCCCTGGCCACAGAGGCCAAATTCGACCCGCTGATCGGCGCGGAATTCCTGATGAGGTTGAGATCGGCATCTCGGACAATGGAACTTTACAGTAACACCTTGGTCCATATTGATTGCAAGTACAGCGTGGAAAAAGGCCCTTTGACACAGCAAGTCCAAGCTGATCATTGATCACCCATTTACACTAGTTCTATGTTATCTCACTTTCGCATCCACTTCCTACATACAGGAACAATTTAATACAAACACGCATGTCTTTGGGATGCAGGAGGAAACCGATGCACCCGGAGGAAGCCCACACAGTCACGGGGAGAACGTGCAAACTCCACACAGACAGCAGCCGAGGTCAGGCTTGAACCAGTGTCTCTGGAGCTGTGTGGCAGCTGCTTGACCAACAGCACCACTGTGCCACCATGTCTTGGGACGTGCCCCTTAGTGAAGGCAGTTCCAATGAAGAAATGCACCATCGCCATCAGTACATCGTGGCAGGCTTTGGTCATTGAAGGAAAAATGTGATTGAAGATGATGGCAGGAAACCAGGCAACAGTGAGTCCTGCCCTCTTGTTGCTTCTGAAATTTGGACTATCTACCAGGCACCACCATCTCCGTAAAATCATTTAAAGCCTCTGACAAGATAAGCAAACCAGCATCAACTATGATAACACATCCCCAGTGGTAGACTCCTAATTACTCTATCAACTCAATTTTAGTGTTATTTAGAGATGCACATGGAAACAGGCCCTTCGGCCCACAACGTCTGCGCCAATCAGTGATGACCCATATACTCATTCTATCCCACACACTAGGGACAATTTCCGGAAGCCAATTAACCTACAAACCTGCATGTCTTTGGAATGTGGGAGGAAATCTGATCACCCGGAGAAAACCCACACGGTCACAGGAAGAACATACAAACTCCATACAGACAGCACCCGTTGTCAGGATCGAACCCAGGTCTCTGGCGCTGTAAGGCATGTGAAGCCTTTGTGGGCCATGCTGAGTATCACCAGAGATGGGCAACCCTCTGTTAAGTGGAGGTTTCTGCTGCTTACAGGGGACTTGCCCATCAGAGGGCCGCTAATGCAGAGATGGGGCAGATTGATCATTCTAGATAACCAAGGGCCTTAATAATAAAATTCTGCAGTCTTTGAGGCTTCCCGCTGAATCTTTGGGGTTTAGGCCTGCAAAAATAGTTATCAATTGTTTCATAAAGGTAAGGCCCACTCAAAGCCGAGTTCCTTCCTGTCGTGAAGCTTGGCAAGTCCTCATAGGCCCCCGGTGGTGGGTTCACATTGGCTGAGCCCACCGCCCCCACCCCCTCCTCCTTCCTACTGCACAGCGAGGTAAACAGTGCCTTTTTTTCTCATAGATCCGAAAGAAAACCACAAAGTGGCTGAACCAGGGCGCTCGATCACTAAATATATCAGGCAGTGGCTAAATGGCGGAAGTGAGACCTACTGCATGGCAACAGGCCTGTGACTTTGGACTCAGATGACTAAGCAGTTTATTTTTTTATTTATTCAGCTGTAAACAGGTTTAATGCCTACAGGGACCTGAAACTGCACAGGCCATTAAGCCCACAACTCAGTCGCGAGGGGTGAACTGGGCTGGATGTGCAAGAGAGAGAGGGAGGTTGAGTTGAGGTTTTAGTTTTTGAGATACACAGTGGAAACAGGCCCTTTTGCCCATCGAGTCCGCTCTGTCCGCGATCCCCACACATTAACACCATCCTACACACCCTATGGACAATTTACACATACACCAAGCCAAATAACCTACAAACCTGTATGTCTTTGGAGTGTGGGAGAACGTACAAACTCCGTACAGACAGCACCTCGTAGTCGGGATCGAACCGGGTCTCTGGAGCTGCAAGCGCTGTAAGGCAGCAGCTGTACCCCTGCGCCACCATGCTGCGGACTTGGTGGGCCGGAGGGCCTGTTTCCATGCTGTATCTCTAAACTAAACTAAACACCCACCAGCCCACCATTTCTTCCTATCCTTGCCAGAGTCTGAGAACATATATTCAGGAACATCCTCAACTCCTTCAATACCACCATGCTAGCTCCAGAAACTTCATAAGTTCATAATTTATAGGAGCAGAAGTAGGCCATTCGGCCCCTCAAATCTACTCCGCCATTCAATCATGGCTGATCTACCTTTCCCTCTCAACTCCAATCTCCTGCCTTCCGCCTTAACCCATGACACCCGTACTAATCAAGAATCTACCATTCTCTACCTTAAAAATATCCATTGACTTGGCCACCACAGCCTTCTGTGGCTATGAATTCCACAGATTCACCACCCTCTGGCTAAAGAAATTCCTCCTCGTCTCCTTTCTGAAGGTACGTCCCTCTCACCGCACTTCCCTGAAGGTACATCTCCCCCACCCAACTCTCATCCTGTGGAGCCGCCTGTGGCTCCACTAATGTTAATCCAGTTCCCTTTATCTCCTCTCTTACTTTCACAATGATCATCTCAGTTAGACAGAGATTGCAGCAACATATTTTAGTTGAAATATAAATAAAATCCCTAGTTTAATTGCAACACACAAAGTTGTTGCATTGCTGAATATTCTTACATCTGCTTTGATTGTCAAAAGGACACAAACCCTTCTTGCACAACGTAACAAAAATGTTCTAGTTTTTAAACCTGCCACTCATAGAGAGAACATCAGTGGCTGAAACTCTCTGTCTCACATCCTTATTCCCACAGGAATGAGCCTGTTTACAAATCTGTTACATATACAATGTTTACATATCTGTTGGGTTGCTGCGCGTAAAGGCTCTGTCTTACCTGTTTGCGGTCATCGGCGGTGAAGCGCGGCGTCGCCGGTAGCGGGGACCGCACGGCAACGGCGAGAGCGCCGAGCCTATCCACTGGAGCGCCGCACGGATGCTGCGCGGGGGCCGAGTAATTCAAACACGGCGGGTCCCACGTGCTTGCGGTAAGTAAAAAAAAGGGCGGGCCGACTGCGATGACGTTGGCCCGCCGCACGTGACTCACGAGCGGCGGCTGTGGCGGCGGCCGTCCTGATCGCGGCGCTGTAGCGGTGGCTGTGCCTGCGGCCGTGCCGCACACGTGCCTCACTGGCGGAGGCTGTGGCAGTGGAGGTTTGACGCACGGCGCTCGAGCCACACTGGCGGCATCACTGGTGGAGGTTGTGCGGTAAGATTATAGTTTTCAACATTGTCGGTTTTATTTTAGCACCGTGCGGTGTTGGGAACACCGCCGCACGGCCCCGGAATTGTACGTTCTCACGAGCGCGCGGTCTATGGCGGCAGATTCTTCCCGTTTCGCCGCCAATGACCGCAGACTCGTGAGACAGGCCTTTAAGAATCTCATTGTCCGTTTCGGGACATATGACAATGTGACAATGTGACAATCTGGATGGCACGGTGGCCCAGCGGTAGAGTTGCTGCCTTACAGAGCCAGAGACCCGGGTTCAATCCTGTACGCAGTTTGTATGTTCTCCCCATGACTGAATGGGGTTTGTCCTGGTGCTCCAGTTTCCTCGCACACTCCAGGTTTGTACGTTAATTGGCTACGGTGAAATTGTAAATTTATCCCTAATGTGTAGGATAGTGCTAGTGTACGGGGATCGTTGGTTGGTGTGGACTCGGTGGGCCTGTTTCCACGCTGAGTCTCTAAGCTAAACTATACAATAAAACACTCTTGACTCTTTTTGAATCCTGATCACCACTCAAATCGAATCCTATTGTCTCAGTTGTGATTAGTTAAGGGCCTGGGCGTCATTTGCGCGTCATTTGGACGACATCATATACACGGCACGACGCGCGCATGGCGTGCATAACGCGCGCATGGCGAGTGGTGAGGCGTGGTGGCGTATACAGTGACGCGCGGTAGCGCGCAGCGCCCCAGGATTTGGGGATTCTCAAAATCCTCGCGCGCCACCTGCGTGACGCGCTAATGACGCCCAAGTGGGACAGACCTTCCAATCTCAGGCTTGTAGCATTTTTCACTCTCAGGACACACAGTGCTGGAGTAACTCAGCAGGTCAGGCAGCATCTGGAAAACATGGATAGGTGACGTTTCGGGTCCAGCCCCTTCTTCAGACTGACACCTTCCTCCATTTTTCACTCTCACATCTTCTTTTGGGCCATAGAGTCATAGAGAAGGGAAACAGCCCCTTCAGCCCAGCTCGTCCATGCCGACCAAGATGCCTCATCTACACTAGACCCATAGGGGGAGGGTCAGCCCAGGATTTTATTTCAATGACGTTGCACGATCAGACTGCAGTGGGGAATGGCTCGATTGTAATCATGTATTGTCTTTCCGCTGGCTGGTAAACAGGCAACAAAATCTTTTCACTGTACCTCGGTACACGTGACAATTAACTAAACTGAACTGAACGGAGAGGCGGACAGCCCCACAAGTGGTGAGAGTGCCCACACTCCTCAATGCCAGGCACCATCAGACGGCGGGCACTGCCAGCTGCAGGAAGGCGTGAACGGTCCTTGTGGCAATGTTCGATAATAATAAAAACCACAGATGCTGGAACTTTGAAATAAAAGCAAGAAATGCTGGAAACACCCAGGTAGTCAGGAGGCATCAATGGAGAGAGAAAAAGAGAGTTGACATTGCAGGTTGGAGACCCTATGTCAGACCACAACTCTGATTCCGTCAGTTAGTGGCACACTCACCTCTAAATTATAAAGCCACAGAAATCATTTCAAGTTCATAATGTAGACCGGCACTCCCGCCACAGCACTGAAGAACTGCTCTCTAATTACTCTTTAGTACAAGATTGATATCTTTAATATCAGGTGGACGTAGAGATCTTTTTTATTGTCACGTGTACCGAGGTACAGTGAAAAGCTTTTTTTGTTGCATGCTATCCAGTCAGCGGAAAGTCTACACATGATCACAATCAAGGCATCCACAGTGTACTGATTCAGAATAAAGGGAATAACATTTAGTGCAAGATAAAGTTTAGATTCTGTCTGCATTTTAACCTGTGTGAAACCGCAATGGTTGATTTATTTTCTGTTTCTGTGAATCCATTGTGTGTTTATTTCTGTAGCTGCTTCTGCCTCCGTCCGTATGTCTGTGTGTACCACTGCCACTGTTCCTCTGCACACCCGTTCAATGTTTCTATTTCCAGCCCTCTGCATCTGTTTCTGTGCACTGCACTTTGTGTTCTCTTATCTGTCCTTGCATGTCTCAGTCATGTTCTTTCTCCTTTATTGTTCTCCTATCACACTTTCTGTACCTACAGACCTCTGTGTTTCCGCTGTTGTGACTCGTTTTCCTTCCTTGTTTCTCTCTCTCGATTTCTCTCTGTTTCCCCACCTGTATCGCTCTTAGGGCCTCCATCTCTTTGTCTACCTTCTTCTGCCAATTGCTAGAAATATGAAATAGAAATGCTCAACTCACTAGGCACCATCTCTGGAGAGAAAAACGGCTAAAGGGCCTGTCCTACTTGGGCGTCATTTGCGCGTAATTTACGCGACATCATTTACGCGTCATGACACACGATGCTCATTACGCGCGTGTGGTGCGTGGTGACGTAGGCAGTGACGCGCGGTCGCGCGCGGCGCCCCAGGATTTTGGAATGTACAAAATCTTCACACGCCATCTGCGTGACGCACAAATGACACCTAAGTGGGACAGGCTCTTAACTTTTCAAGTCGATCAATTAACATTGCAGGCAAATATTGGAATAAGCTTGAGGTACTACACCACGTCTTCCATTTAGCTACACAGCAGATCTTGAGAGTCAACATGTAATTCAACAGTTTCAGATAACCCAACTTTTCTTGTTTGTGTCAGAGCTGGCCTGTTCTTCTCTAAGGTCAACACAAGGAAGTGCAGATGCTGGTTTACAAAGAAAGACACAGAGTGCTGGAGTAACTCAGCGGGTCAAGACAACATCTCTGGAGACCATGGATAGGCGACGTTTCGGGTTGACACCCTTCTGAACTTTCTGAATTTTGTAGTCGGCAGGGCAGTACTCTGCATATCGCCAACTTGGACAATTTTTACATTTCTATCAAGCCAATTAACCTATAAACCTTTACGTCTTTGGAGTGTGGGAGGAAACCGAAGATCTCGGAGAAAACCCACTCAGATCACGGGGAGAACGTACAAACTCCATACGGACTGCACCCGTAGTCGGGATCGAACCCGGGTCTCTGGCGCTGCATTTTGCTGTAAGGCAGCAACTCTACCGCTGCGCCACCGTGACTACCCTTCTTCGGACTGATTGTAGTGGGGGGGAGAAAGCTGGGAGAGAGGTGGGAGCGGGACTAAGCCTGGCAAGTGATAGGTGGATACAGATGAAGGAGGGTTTTGACGTAAAATAATCCATTTGTGACATTAACTCTATTTTTCCTCTTTTCCATAGATGGGACCTAACCTGCTACTTCCAACTTCCTCTTTTTATTTCAAATTTGCTTTCATTTGCTTTTTATTTCAAACAACTGATGGGTTCAGCATCATCCAGTACCAGCATTGCTTTTTGCCTCTGTCTTGTTCTCATTCATCTCCTTTTATTTAAACTGTCTCGAGATAGATCAGCTGTGATATGACCTTGCAACACTATATTCTGCACTCTGGTATTTTTCTATTTGTATCTGTTGTACGATGGCAGGAATGTCATATGAAAAGGGATTGAATAGATTAGGCATCCATTATCTCACGCTAAGATGGATGAGAGGATGACCTCATTCAAATGGACAAAGTTAGTTTAATTCACAGATACAACGCGGAAACAGGCCCTTCGGCCCACCGAGTCCGCGCCGACCAGTGATCTCTGCAGACTAACACGATCCTACACACATCAAGGACAATTTACAATTTTACCAAGCCAATTAGCCTACAAACGCACGTTTTTGCAGTGTGGGAGGAAACCAGAGCACCTGGAGAAAACATACAAACTCCATAGAGGCAGCACCCGTAGTCAGGATCGAACCCGGGTGTCTGGCGCTGTAAGGCAGCAACTCTACTGCTGCGCCACAGTGCCACGTTAAAATCAAATGTGATTTAAGTTTTAAGGAAGAGGAGAGAATATCCGTGCTAAATTGGGGAACCAAGTTAGGCTGCATGACACAATGTGTTGGCTGGGAGGGAGTGGTGAGAGAATAATCTCAGCTGATGTATGTGGAGGAGGTGTGAATACAGGGAGACGAATGAATTCAGAAGGCAGAGAGAAAATGATGGATTGGTACGAACCAAAATATTGCATTTTTGCTGAAAATCTGAATTAAAAGAGAAACAGAAACATAGAAAATAGGTGCAGGAGGAGGCCATTCGGCCCTTCGAGCCGAATGTAGAAATACAGACAGCAACCATGGAGAGAGATCACTGAGTCAATGTTTCAGGTCGATGAGCCGTCATTGGAACTGGGGAAATTATGGAAGTCTAGTTGCAAAGATTGGCAAGAGAGGAGGAGAGAACACTACCCTTCCACCTTTCTCTGCATCTTAAAACGCATTTATCTCTAATTCTTCCCAATCCCAAAGAAAGGTCATTAGCATGTAGCATTACTCATTTTTTTCTCTCTCCACAGATGCTGCCTGACCTGCTGGGTATTTCTCTGTTTTGATCTCTGTGAAGCGTTTGGGGCATATTTCTGCATCTAAACATGGAGTTTTTAAAAGCTAAAAATGTGTCCATTTAAGCTATGTCTGTTTTCAGTATATAAGCCTTGCGTTTAACTGTTTCCCTTTCATTGTCTCCTTCACTGAATGTTGAAAGTCCCTCTCTCTCTGTATCTCACTCTCTGTGTCTCTCTCTCTCTCTCTCTCTCTCTCTCTCTCTCTCTCTCTCTCTCTCTCTCACTACACTTGCTCAGTAAAACACAAGGAAGTAGATTCATCAACGTCATTTACAGCAGATTGTCAGTGACTCACCGAGGTCTGCCTTTACCGTGTTTGATTTAAGTGTGTGATTTTACCATTGTGCTGACCTGCAGCAAGATGAAGGCTCTTTTGATCTTTGCTGTGCAAACTGTTTGTGGGCATCCTTACATCAACCCGAATGTTACTGACTGATGTTAACCCTGCTGCCGTTGTTCGCTGCCCTCATTCTCAATGCAGAGGCTTATGAATGCTGCAGGCTTTAGCCCTTAACACAAACTGGCATTTCCTTGCATAATGTGGAAGGAGTGCCTTAATGCAGAGGGAGTACCATGCCTTTTGGTGCCTGTACTTGGTGGAGGTACCATGCCTTTGTTAAACTGAGGACCAATTCACCTTCTTCAGTAGATGTACCACTGGAACAAAAGTACCCTATTTCTTCTTTGCGACCTGACCAATAATTGTTCACAACAACATAACTGAAACAGAAGATCTAATTGTGTGGGAAGGAAGTGCAGATGCTGGTTTAAACTGAAGATAGACACAAAAAGCTGGTGTAACTCAGCTGGACAGGCAGCATCTATGGATCCTACACAGTCTATCTAACATAGGCAGACTTCCCCCTATGGGAAACTTCGACTAGCAGCAGACTCTGGACTCATGTAGGGTGCATTTACCCTGTTGCTTTTATCAATCATTCATTATTTAGCTGAGTCCATCACACAGACCAGACTCCCTACCATTGCCCCCATCTATGCTTCACACTGACTCGGAAAAGCAGCCAACATAATCAAAGACTTGCCCCGCCCCATTCGTTGCTTCTTCTCCCCACTGCCATCGAGCAGAAGATAGCGAAGCTTGAATGCGTGCACCACCAGACTCGGGAACAGCATCTTCACCTATGCCACCAGCCTCTGTACAGTCCTTCTGTAAGCAAGGGTGCTGTCTGATTCACCTCTGCCCCATTGTGAACATTGGACTTTGTCTCTGGATTTGGTGTGCCACAATGCAGAGAACTATATTCTGCACTCTCTGTCTTTCCTATTGCTCTATCTTTTCTTAGTTTAGTTTAGAGATACAACGCAGGCCAGTTTAGTTGAGAGATACAGGCCCTTCGGCCCTTGTCCGGCAACATCACAATCCGGTTTGGGAATAGCTCTGCCCGGGACAGGGAGGCTCTGTAGAGAGTAGTGCATTTGGCCGAACGCACTATGGGAACAACACTCACCCCCCCCCCCCCCTCCCCGGCAGGACCTATACACCAGGAGGTGCAGATCCAGAGCCAGCAACATAATGAGGAACCCCTACCACCCCAGCAACGGACTGTTCCAGCTAGCGCCTCCGCTGTCACACTGTGAAAACAGAGAGGCTGAGATGGAGTTTCTTCCCACAGGCCATCAGGACTGCAAACTCTTATCTCACCAGGGACTAACTTACTAATTTACTGTTGCGTTGTGTTTTTTTAAATTATTTTTTCTAAAATGTGAAGGATCTGCCGATGCTGGTTTACACCAAAGATAGTCACAAAAAGCTGGAGTTAATCAGCGGGTCAGACAGCTTCTCTGGATAGAAGAAATGGGTGACGTTTCAGGTCGAGATCCTTCTTCAGACGGGAGACATCAGAAGGGCTGAGTCTGAAGAAGGGTCTCGACCCGAAACGTCACCCATTCCATCCATCCAGAGATGCTGTCTGTCCCGCTGAGTTACTCCAGCATTTTGTGCCTAATTGACATCTGCAGACTCACTGAACAGTAATGGGAAGCCTAAAATCTTCAATCTGTGGACTGGTACAGGATGGGTTTACGCTGTTGTTTTTAACAGTCTTTCTGTTCTGATCTTAGGGCCCATCCTTTGCTTCCATTTCCAAGAGAGCTTCCATCAGAGTACGCACCGTAAGGCCAGGGTTGGATGCCATGGATCTGTGCGAGGCGGAGGAGCACGACACTGATGATGAAGTGTTTAACCACGACCTGACGGCTCCCGACAGTGGGTACAGCGAGGCTAGCGGGAACTGTCCGCCCACCTGGAGCGCTGCCCGGCCACGCCTCTTCCACCAAACACACCCCTGTGGACCGACGTATAGCCAAGCTGAACAGTGTGACAGGGGCACTCAGACCTCCAGCTCCACCCCCCCACCTCTCCAGCCGCAGCCCGCCAGTCCCATCTTACCCAGCGCAGTGGGAAGTGAGCCACAGAGACAGTTCTATGGTAATCAACTTTAGCCATTTGATTTGCTCTCCATGAACAATTGTTTAGTATCGACAAACATTATTCTGTTCTATAACGATACATTTGCATGCTTCAACTTTAAGATTGCTGTCTACTCGACCGAGCAGTGTGATCAAATAACCCCATCTCATTTGGGATCTGTTTTAAAATCAAATGCAAAGTAATGCAGGACACTACAAGTGCTCTATTTGTCTCTCTTGTTTGTCGTACGTGGCTCACCTCTTCTCTGTCATCTCATTTTCTCTCTTAGTCACTCTGTAAACCCCTTCTTTTTCCACCTCTTTGCTTTCATATCTGTTGTGCTGCTGAAAGTAAGAATTTACATTTTTCAGTTTCAGAACATATACTAAAATTCTCTTGACTCATACGGTCAGGAGGTCATAAGTTATAGTAGAATTAGGCCATTCGGCCCATCAAGTCTACTCCGCCATTCAATCATGGCTAATCTATCTCTCCTCCCTAACCCATTCTCCTGCCTTCTCCCCATAACCTCTGACACGCATACTAATCAAGAATCTATCTCTGCCTTAAATATATCCACTGACTTTGCCTCCACAACCTTCTGTGGCAAAGAATTCGACAGATTCACCACCCTCTTTCTAAAGAAATTCCTCCTTATCTCCTTCCTAAAAGAACGTCCTTTAATTGTGAGTCTATGACCTCTAGTCCAAGACTTTCCCACTAGTGGAAACATCCTCTCCACATCCACTCTATCCAAGCCTTTCACTATTCTGTACGTTTCAATGAGGTCCCCCCTCATTCTTCTAAACTCCAGCGAATACAGGCCCAGTGCCAACAAACGCTCTTGTTGAACGGGCTGCCAGAGGAGGTAGTTGAGGCAGGTACTATAACAATATTTAAAAGCAATTTGGACAGGTACATGGATAAGGAAAGCTGTAGGCCAAATGCGGGCTGTTGGGACGTGTAGATGGGGCACCTTGGTCGGCATGGGCAAGCTGGGCTGAAGGGCCCAATTCCTTACTCTATGACTCCATGACTAAAAACTAGTACTATAGCACCTCAACCCCCACCTCAAAGCTTCTGAAAGGATTGCTTTTGCTGGTGAAAAATTGATACTGGTCTGTAGCACCCCACACGGTGTCACAGTGTCAGTCGCCTCTTTCTACACAGCTTCATAAGTTTAGTTTAGTTTAGAGATACAGTGTGGAAACAGGCCCTTCGGCCCACTGAGTACGCACCGACCAGCGATCCCCGCACATTAACACTATCCTACACACACTAGTGACAATTTACACTTATACCAAGCCAATTAACCTACAGACCTGTACTTCTATGAAGCGTGGGAAGAAAACGAAGATCTCGGAGAAAACCTATGCGGGCACAGAGAGAAGATACAAACTCCATACAGACAGCATTTTTCAAACTTCAGGTAGCCGTGGCATTCCTTTTCTCTATCCCTCCCCACCCAGGTCACACTTGCTTCTCGTTTTTACTCAACAAACAGCTAACAATGTTTCCTTTATCATCTTTAGTTTTTTGCATAACTTTCATTCATTGTCCTTTATCCCTCTTCATCATCTTCTATATCTCTTGTTTCCCTTATCCCTAACCAGTCTGAAGAAGGGTCTCAACTGCGAAATGTCACCCATTCCTCCTCTCCAGAGATGCTGCCTGTCCCACTGAGTTACTACAGCTTTTTGTGTCTATCTTCATCTACGATATGAGATGGACATTGAGTTAAATTGTTGCTGTGCATAAACTATGTAAGAGCATCAAGACATTCCTTTGATATTTTAGCACACAACTTACAATCAAAGCAATTGGAAGGGGAAGAAACAGAATAGTCTATACATTCACTGTCGGTGGCCTGGGAGGGGAAGTCATCCACACAAAATAAGCACCCTGCTTGACAACGAGGTGTAAGGAACCTCGGGTGGTGGCCCTCAGAATTTGTTGCTGTGAGGTGCAGTGAAAGGAGCTGATGTGCCAAGAGAATCCAATGTGGTCTGGCCACAGATCAGCATTAGGTCATTTACAAATTTACAGTGGCTGAGGCCTGTTTCTGGTCAGGCTTTGACAATTAACTATAGTGCATCTTGTAGATGTTACAGACTGCAGCCGCAGTGCATGCATGGTGGGAGAATTGAGTGTTTAGGGTGGTTAATATGGTGTTAGTCAATGAGTTGTCTTTGTCCTGGAGAGTGTCAAACTTGGTAAGTTTTGTCAGAGTGCACTCATCCAGACAACTGGAAAGTATTCCGTAACTCTTCTGACTTATCCCTTGCGCATGGTGGAAATTGGGTATTTGTAAAGCAGTGATTATTAGTTTCCTGAATAGTAAGGGAGTCAGAGGTTATGGGAAGAAGGCAGGAGAATGGGGTAGGGAGGGAAAAATAGATCAGCCACGATTGAATGGCGGAGTAGACCCGATGTCTGTATGTCTTATGGTTTTTTGGAAAGATTTAGGGGTGTCGGGTCATGAATCATTGACAGTAAGACACCCAGCCTCTAACCTGCTCTGATGATGTCTATGTAGGATCTTTCATATCATGTCAATATAACTGCTTCTTTTTAATTACAGTTAACAATACAAACAAATCTAAAACCCAAAATTTGCTTGCAAAGTAGTCCTAAATACAGAGCCCAACTGCTTGTGTCCAGGAGACTGCAGATGCTGGAACCTGGACCAAACTAACTGCTGGAGGAACTCAGCGGGTTCATGTGATAGGGCAGATTTAGGCCATTCGACCCCTCAAGTCGACTCCATCATTCAATCATTACTGATTTATCTTTCCCTATCTTAACCCCATTCTCCTGCCTTCTCCCCATAAACCTGATATCCACTGGCAGCATCAGTGGAGGGCGAGGAATGATCGTTGTTTTGGGTGGATAAACCGCACCAACCCTGATGCAGCATCTCGACCCGAAACATCAACCATCCTTCTGCCTCCACAGATGCTGCCTGACCCGCTGAGTTCCTCCAGCAGGTTACTTTCTGCTGCCTAAACCAAGGCCTCTCCTGCTAACACAAATGGTGATTGCGTTGAACTTGGAGCAGATCAGTGTAGAGCTGGGAGGGTCGTTAAAGTGAGTGTCTGACTCAATTGAGAGATGCCCAGGCAATTTTAAGATTACACTTGAAGTGTTGGTGGACTTGGTGAGCTCATGGTTGATGGGTGAGTGGGAGAGACAAGATGGGATGGTGAACGATAGATTAATCTAAGCTGAGAGGGGAGACAATGGCGATGGGCAGGCAGGGATGCAAAATAACATTGAACAAGAGAAAACAAAGGCCGAGGTGTAGGGAGATGGTTGAAGGCCTCGGAATGAAATAATCATTTTCATATCCAGCTTACTTTTATTGTTCTTTTATCGTAAGAGAGATTTAGATTTAGCTCTTCGGGCTAACTGCATCAGGAGACATGGGGAGAAAGCAGGAACGGGGTAGTGATTTTTGATGATCAGCCTTGATCATATTGAATGGCGGTGCTGCCTCGAAGGGCCGAATGGCCTACTCCAGCACCTATTTTCTTTGTTTCTATGTTTCTATTGTTGGATTAGTTACATCTTGTTGGACCAATCCAAAACCAGCCATCTCTCACAGGTCAGCGGATACATTCGAGACTGAGGGGGTTGGATCTTGTTGAGCAGGGGATCTAGAACTGGATGAGATGCAGCTGAAGCCTAATCTAATTGAATGCTAGACTTGGCTTCCACACTGACTTGGCCTGCTTTGTCTTCCTATATCTTTACCTCCTTTAAGAAGCTGTGGTTCGGCAGGAGCGGTTAATTTATTCCCAGGGACATTTCAGTTTCGCTCCTGCCACACAATGCAGTACTCGCCCACTAGGCCAGGCCAAGAAGACAGCAAGCAGCAGGTTAATTTACTTACAATGACTTAAATGTGAAGCCATTTGGATGCAATTGGATACAAGTGGTGTTGCAGTAGAGAAGTTCCTGCTCGACTAAATGCATGTAGGTGTGTGTGTTAGTGTACGATTACGTCCTTGTCAGTGTGCAAGTGGGTGTGTTTCTGCGTGAGTGGACACATGTGGGGCCAATTGTTCACGCATGTACGTCTGTGTGTGAACGTGTTTAGTTTAGTTTAGAGATACAGTATGGAAACACACCTTCGGCCCACGAGTCCACATTGACCATCAATCACCCGTTCACACTGGTGCCATGTTCTCCCACTTTCTCATCCACTCCTTACACATTAAGGGCATATTACAGAAGCCAATTTTCTTACAAACTTACATGTCTTTGTTGGACATGTTGGAGGAAACTCGCGTGGTGACAGGGAGAATGTGCAAACTCCACACAGACAGCACCGGAGGTCAGGATCGAAACCGGGGTCCCTGGCGCTGGGAGGCAGCAGCTTTACCAGCTGCGCCACTGTGCCGCCCTCAACCCTGTTTGTGCGTGCATGTGCATTTGTGTGTGTGCGTGCAATGCAGGAATGTATGTGTGCGTGTGTGTGTGCCTGCGTGCATGTATTTATCCCAGGTAAAGGCAGCCATTCCCAGCAGTCATCCCCAGCCCATGCACCCGTGCACCTACAACCACCTTTGTACTACTTCAGCAATTGAAGGAGGGCTGGTTGGGTGAAGTACTGAGACTGCCAATGCTGGTGGAATAGACCTCCAGCCTGATGCCTGTGACCAGTAGCAGAAGTTAGACAGATCAAAAGCCTTTTAACATCAGGTGGTCAACAGATGAGTTTGATCTTTGAACTTAGCTGAATGGCTGCTGTCTGAGATTCTGCACAGACTTTTAGCACCAGGGCAGCTCAGGGTGCAGCTGGTAGAGCTGCTGCCTCACAGCGCCAGATATCCGAGTTCCATCCTGACCTTGGGTACTGTCTGCGTGGAGTTTGTACATTCTCCCTGTGATCACGTGGGATTCCTCCGGGTGCTACCGTTTCCTCCCACGTCCGAAAGACATGCAAATCTGCAGGTTAATTGGTCTGTAAATCGCCCTTAGTGTGTTGGGAGTGGATGTGAAAGTGGTGGGACACAGAATTAGTGTGAATGGGTGATCGATGGTCGGCTTGGACTCAGTGGGCCGAAGTTTGCACGCTGTATCTCTAAACTAAACTAAACCAAGATGAGGTGAAGTTCCACCATGAAGGTATTATGTGCCAAGAATCAACTTTCATCTTGCTCCTGACTGAGTTTTGAGTTTTTTCCAGTTAAATTTTGCCTCTACTGAAGGGTGATTTAACTGAGCTGTTTGGACTGTTTAAAGTTGCTGATAGGATAAACAGGACAATTTAATTCCCTGTGAACATGAGAACATCACCTAAGCCAGTGCCTGGTGTTGGGATGTTGGGTAGCAAGCGGTTACAAATGCTGGTGGAAACTTGGAATGTATTCTCCCCAAAGTTGAAGTTGGACCTCAACAAACAATCTCGGAATGTGTGGGGAAGGAACTGCAGATGCTGGTTTACACCGAAGATAGACACAAAATGCTGGAGTAACTCAGGCAGCTTCACTGGAGAGAAGGAATGGGTGACGTTTCGGGTCGAGACCCTTCTTCAGACTCAATCTCAGAAGTTGAAATGTTAGATGTTAAATGTTAGATTTTTGCTGCATTATTGTATTGAGGAATATGGAACTCAGGTGGGTAAATGGAGCTTAGAAACTGACCAAACAGGACGAGGCATGTGTGGGATGTGGTCACGGAAAATTTGGATCTAAATTATGATGCTGTCATGGTGTATATCACAAAAGCACGGAAAATAGAATCGGGGAAGTGATGCTTGAACACAAGGAATATACTGTAAATACAAATAATTACAAGCACCAAACTCAACTTAGGAACTGACTGAAAACAATTTATTCGGTCAGAGAGGAAGGAATATGCATTTCAACCTTTCCCTATCTTTAAAAATAAGTTGTTAAAGAGAAATTGCTGTGCACAGCAATTCTTTCTGGAGTATTTAGTTATTTTTTTGCTTCATGCTTTATTCTGGTGCATATTGGTGTACAGTGAAAACATTGGAGGCCAAACAAAACTGAAAGCGTTTTAAAGGGATGAAATGCTCTTTCAACATATTGCTTGTTAGCAGTTCCAGCATGTGATAGGAGCAGAATTAGGCCATTCAGCCCATCAAGTCTACTCCGTCATTCAATCATGGCTGATCTATCTCTCCCTTCTAAACCCATTCTTCTGCCTTCTCCCCATAACCCCTGACACCCGTACTTATCATGAAACTATCTATCTCTGCCTTAAAAATATCCATTGACAACCTCCACAGCCTACGCGGTCACGGGTAAAAGGTTCATCGTGTTAACACGTTCATTGGCATTTCTCTCACTCCACATCGCATTTCATTTTAACTTTATGTTACTTTCTTGGCACGAATCACCAACTGGGTTTGACAAGGAAGCTGCAGGTATAAACTGCACTCCATTCAGAAGCTAGGCTTTAATAAACCTCTCCCAAACCCTCTTAATAAATCTGAAGAAGAGTCTTGACCCGAAATGTCACCCATTCCTTCTCTCCAGAGATGCTGCCTGTCCCACTGAGTTCCTCCGGCATTTTGTATCTATCCTCTTAATAGATGGTGCATTATCCTGTACAACTGGAAAGGGAATCCGGTGCTTTGTCTCTATTGCCTACCCTATGGTCTTAACGTTCACAGCTTGCAAAGAGACAGTTGATCCAACGCACCCTCAACTTAAGTTCACACGCCAGTTTACATAGAGCAGCCAGATGTTGAGAACATCTGTCGTCTCGTCAGCAACATTGCAGATCCCATAACAGGCTTTCAGTTTCTCCTTTATCTCCTTGATGTACTATTGAAATATGTCCAGCAAGTATAACTTTCACAGCTATGAAATATGATCTGATGTTTTGTCAGATTACATTCTGCTTAATAGCCACGCTGCCAAATGCACGCAGGGGATATTTACTGCAGTGAAAGCTTCAGTAAGATGTTCGTGGCTGAGGCTGCTTATGTGCTTTGGTTTGAAACACCCCGGAAAGTTTTCTGCCATTTCCCTTCATTCCCACTCTCCCAGCTGTGTTTTTATGGGGCAATGCCTACCAAGTGTTGTTGTCTCTGTAGCATACAGGTACTTGCATGTAGAACATAGCAATAAACATCTACTTCATCTGAACCTTTCTCCCAGGGTGGAAATATCAAAGACTAGAGGGCATAGCTTTAAAGTGAGAGGGGCAAAGATTAAAAGAGATGTGCGGGGAAAGTTGTTTACACAGAAGGTGGTGGGTGACTGGGATGAGCTGCCTCGAGTGGTGGTAGAGGCAGATACAAGAGTAGCATTTGAGAGGCTTTTAGATGGGCCTATGCAGGGAATGGAGGAATATGGATAATGTGTAGGCAGATCAAATTTGTTTATCTAGACATTATGTTCAGCACAGCCATTGTGGGCTGAAGGGCCTGTTCCTGCGATGTACTGTTCTATATAGTTCCATGGTAGATATTGTAAAGATCACCCTCTCATATTGCTGCTTGTCCACATTTTGTCAGTAGCTACACCATGGCTGCAATGGCTACTCCTGTGAAGTAAGCTGTTGGGTTTGTTCAAAGTCCACCAATACTGAATTCAAAATCACTCCTTTCTCGAAGGATACGGAGATAACCAAAAATCATTGTCGTTCACGAAAACATAGTATCCTTCATATCCATGAGCACTGAAAGAGGACCTAGCTTAACTTAATTTAATTAAAATTGGTTTACTTTAATGGTGGCACAATATAAAGGGGATGAATGGCCTCCATTTCTGCTATTGATATTGCTTTGTTTATTGTCACATGCACTGAGGTACAGTGAAAAGCTTTAAAAATATATATTATTACATTATTATCTTATTATAATATGTTGTATATGACAATATGTATACAATTATCACTATATTAAAGGATTGGACAGGCTAGATGCAGGAAAAATGTTCCCGATGTTGCGGGAGTCAAGAATCAGGGGTCACAGCTTAAGAATAAAGTGTAGGCCATTTAGGACTGAGATGAGGAAAAACGTTATTTACCCAGAGAGTTGTGAATCTGTGGAATTCTCTGCCACAGTAGGCAGTGGAGGCCAATTCACTGGATGTATTCAAGAGAGAGTTAGATATAGCTCTTGGGGCTAATGGTATTAAAGGATATGGGGAGAAAGCAGGAACGGGGTACAGAATCTGGATGATCAGCCATGATCATATTGAATGGCGGTGCTAGCTCGAAGGGCTGAATGGCCTACTCATGTGCCTATTTTCTATGTTTCTATTATAAATCTTTTAATCATACACTTGTATTGATTATATATTTTACAATTTAGAACATTGGTCGGAAGTGAGGGAATTAAGGGATATGGGGTTAGTGCAGGAAAGTGGTGCTGAGGCAGAAGATCAAACATGATCTCATTGAATGGTGGAGCAGGTTCAAGGGATGAAATCGTATACTCCTCTTTCATTTTCTTATGTTCTTATATTTGTAGTCTTGGCAAGACGAGTTTATTGTTTAACGTTATGTTCTTAAAGAGTGCGAAGCAAGGATCACGATAAGGACATTTCTTAACTAGCTAGGAAAACCCAAGAAAACAGTCAGACTAAGGCTAACTACTGAAGGAAGCCACCACTGTGACCTGGCTGTGTATCATGAGCTCACATCTCATCCTCGTGCCTGGCCATCTGGGCAAACTCGTTTTACATGTAAAGCAGGTTCAATAAGGAAGTAAATTTTGCAAAAATAAAATCATGAATTTCCGCCCAAATCCTGTCCGCTTTAGCCATGACTTGGCGCAGTGGTAGAGTTGCTGCCTTACAGCGCCAGAGGCCCGGGTTCGATCCTGACCACGGACGCTGTCTGTAGGTAGTTTATATGTTCTCCCCGTGACCTGCGTGGGGTTTCTCTGGGTGCTCCGGTTTCCACCCACACTCCAAAGACATACAGGGTTGTGGGTTAATTGGCTGTGATAAAATTGTAAATTGTCCCTAGTGCATGTAGGATGGTGTTAGTGTATGGGGATCACTGATGTGCGGGGAGTCAGCGTGGACTCTGTGGGCAGAAGGGCCTGTTCCCACGCTGTATCTCTAAACTAAACTAAACTAAGACTCCGTGCAGGAGGACTCTCTTCTTGTGTCAGAGTGCATGGCAACTCCCCCACACAGACCTGTCCATAACTGATGCTACGGAGCAGAACTGTAGGAGATGCTATCCTAGTGTCCTGGTTTCTCCTTGGTTTGATACCTTATTTGGACTGTAGGAGTGCTCTGGAGTGGGAGGTGATCTCCCTCATATGAGACATTAAACCAAGGACTCCTCAGGGCATGAGGTGCAACAACACTATTCCGAGAATCTTCCCTAGTTTCTTGGTTTCTCCTTGGGTTGATAAACTAAACATAAATTATCTGATGATTTATATGTTTGCTGGTAGTTTTTTTAGTTTTAGTGTCAGCGCGGAAACAGGCCCTTCGGCCCACTGAGTCCGCACCGACCAGCGATCCTCGCACATTAACACTATCATACACACGCTACTCCAATTTACACTTACACCAAGACAATGAACCTACATACCCGTACGTCTTTGGAGTGTGGGAGGAACCCGAAGAGCTTGGGGAAAACCCACACGGTCACGGGGAGAACGTACACACTCTGTACAGACAGCACCCGTAGTCAGGATCGAACCGGTCTCTGGAGATGCAAGAGACTGTAAGGCAGCAACTCTACCACTGTGCCACCCTAGCTCGAGCTTACTCTCACTTCCGACCAATGTTCTAAATTGTAAAATATATAATCAATACAACTCTCAGCATTCCTACTTGAAAACATCCCAAAATCAGGAAGGGCATTGTAGAAACAAATGTGTTTCTGCCTTTTAAAAGTCTTGCTTTGTAACTATGGTCATACGAGTCATATAGCATGGAAACAGGCCCTTTGACCCAACTTGCCCATGCCGACCAAGATGCCCCCATCTACACTGGTCTCACCTACCTGCATTTAGCCCATATCCCTCTCAACCTTTCCTATCCATCCTTAACATATAACAGAAATATACATCTAATGTCAGAGTATCAGGATTACTGGATTGCATGTTAAAAGATCGAAGGTATGAAACATGGTTCCACACATGGACTATAAATGTTCAAAACTAAAGGGAAGGAAAAGAACAGTCCTGACTAGAGGGACGAGCATCTCAACCAGACTTTCCCTCCATGCCCAACACTATACACTCTGTCCCTCCATCTTCATTTCCTACTGGAAGTCAAAGATGTTCTGGGAACATCCTCAATGGTCCGAATGGCCTAATTCCGTTCCCTATGTCTCACGGACAGGCAAAAAAACATTGCAAAGAAAATAGGCCCAGATCATCACTCAGATAAATATTTATTTATTTGCAAATAAATTCCTATAATCCGACACCCTTTCGAATTTAATGGGACCGGTCCTGCAGACTCTTGTCTGTATGCTACTCTTGTCAATACACAACACACCGATAGACACAAAGTGCTGGAGTAAATGAGCAGGTCAGGCAGAGTCGACACAAGGTGCTAGAGTAACTCAGCGGGTCAGGCAGCATCGCAGGATCACTCCAGCACTTTGTCTCTCTTTGGTATAAACCAGCATCTGCAGTTCCTCCCTACACAATACACAAACGGCCATTTATTTCATGTCTTCTATATGTTCTATAACAGTACAATTGTTTTTCTAGTCAAGTTGAGAGCAGTAAGTGTACATGCCCTCTGAGCCCCGCTCGAGCTGCAGACACACTCACAAATCCAGACCCCAACCCGGACTCCAACCCCTCCCCACCCAGCCCAGAGTCATCAGCCTGGCCCCCGCTGCATTGCTTTCCCACCGGCACTTGCCGCACATCCTTCTTGCACTCTGACCTCCCAGTGCATGAGCAAAGGATCTAGAACTGGATGAGCATCAGCCAAATACCGGGCCGTCAGGATTTGTGAATCATCGGGTGCCGGATCATGGAGTGTTCTTGTAGTCCGATCTCCACTCCAACAAAGATCTGCAAAAGCAAGCAGGCAGTCAGAGCCACCTGAACAGCTGGCAGATGTGTTCCCGACTCATACGTTCACAAGTTCTAGGAGCAGAATTAGGCCATTCGGCCCACCGTCCACTCCACCATTCAATCATTGCTGATCTATCTTCCCCTCTCAACCCCATTCTCCTGCTTTCTCCCCATAACCCCACCCCGTTGACTCTTGCAGGTCTGCGTGGAATGTGCGGGGTTCAGAGTGCATGTGAGAATGCGAGAGGCTCCGTGGGAGTGATCTGGGGAAGAGAGTTTAATTGTCAGAAATGTGTTGACTTGGAATAGGTTTTCTGTGTATTAACTGTGCCACCCCAACAGGGATCAGGCACGATCAGACTGAGTGGCGGGGCAGACTTGAGGGCTGAATGGCTTACTCCTGCTCATTTTTTTCTACGTTATTGTGTCTGTTGTCAGAGTGCAGTATTTATCTTAGGCCCTGATTTCAAAATTCACTCTCTATCATATTTGTGTTTATTGTTTCTGCATTTCATCTAATTTTGGAATTTTACTTGATTATCCAGTCTGCAAATAATCATGTAACAATGCCTGTAAGTTCTTACTTATATGTGTGAACATCTGTGTGTGTTGTGTTTAGTTTAGTTTAGAGATACAGACAGCATAGACACTGAGTCCACACCGACCATCGATCACCTGTTCACACTAGTTCTATGTATAATAATAAGGGGTAGGCCATTTAGAACGGAGACGAGGAAAAACTTTTTCACCCAGAGAGTTGTGACTGTGGAATTCCCTGCCTCAGAAGGCAGTGGAGGCCAATTCACTGGATGCTTTCAAGAGAGAGTTAGATAGAACTCTTAAAGATAGTGGAGTCAAAGGATATGGGGAGAAGGCACCATTATCACAGTGAATGGCGGTGCTGGCTCGAAGGGCCGAATGGCCTACTGCACCTATTGTCTATTGCCTATTGTCTATAATGCCACTTTGGCATCCACTCCGTGTACACTATATGCAATCTTCAGAAGCCAATTGATCTACAAGCCCACACATGTGGGATGTGGGAGGAAATCGGAGCATCTGGAGGAAACCCAATGCCATCACAGGAAAAACGTGCAAACTCCACACGGAGAGCACCTGAGGTCAGGATCAACCCCGGATCTTTGGCACTGTGTGGCGGTGGCTCGACCAGCTGCGCCATTCTGCCGCACCTGTACGCGTGTGTATGTGTGTGTGCGTGTCTATGCGCAAGTGTGCGTGTGTACTGTATATGCATGTCTGTGTGTATGCACATGTGTGTATGCGCATGTGCGTGTGTGTATGTGTGTGTGCGTATGCGCATGTGTGTATGCGTTGTGTGTATGCATTGTTTGTGTATACGCTTGTGTGTGTATGCATGTGTGTGTATGCGCATGTATGTGTGCGCGTGTGTGTGTATGCACATGTGTGTGCGTATGTCTGTATGTGTGCGTGTTTGTGCGTGTGTGTATGCGCATGTGTGTGTGCATGTGTGCGTATAAGCAAGTGTGCATGTGTATGCGTGTGCATGTGTGTGTGTGTGCGTGCATGTGTATGCGTGTGTGTGTATGCGTGCGTGTAATTGTGTGTCTGGTGATGATGGTGAAGACAGAGCGATGTAAGGAGTTTGCTTTATTTTAATGGAAGGGACAACTCTTAACTTGAACTGGCTGCGGTCATTTCTAATACACTCGTACATGATGAAGCAGTTGCAAGCTCGCCCTTGCAGCTGAGCCATGGTGATGAACAGGTCTCCAGTTCTACCCCCTGGTGATTACTGTTTTGCAGCTGACCCGTCTTTCAAATGGACCCACTGGAGGAGCATTAAGTCCCCTTTCCCCGTGCTGCCCAAGGAGAGAGGTAGATGAAGTGGGGTGAAGGAGGAGGAATTGTCACAGTGTTGGCTGACGATTGCTTTACTTCCCTCCCAGGCAATGCAGGGTATCGGCTCCATTTTCCAGAGGTCTTTGAGGTGCCGCGGGCCAACACAGCATCTCGCAGCAATCAAACCGATCACTTACCCATGGATTTGCTACCGGATGAGAGAGTGGAGATTCGGATTGGGCAGAAACTACGACAGATCGGGGATCAGTTCCACAGCTCCAATGTTGAAAGGGTAAGTTGCAAACTAAAGGATAGGTGTGGGGGCAGGGTGCATATGGGGTTAATGACTCAGGATACTACAAATCCATGTTTGACCAACTGTAGCTGTCGTGGCTCAGTGACTATTGCAGAAATTCAAATCAGATGGGTCCGTGGCTAATGTTGAATGCCCTGTGGAATGCACATCATTGAGTCCTTTTGTTGCAATGGAAATTTCAACGTGGTCTTGTGCTGTTCTCATCTTCCATCGGTGCCAAAGTAATGGGACCAACAAGAAGAAACAAAGAACTCCAGATGCTGGTTTACACCAAAGATAGACACAAAGCACTGGAGTTACTCAGTGGAGGAAAAGGATGGGTGATGTTTCAGGTCGCGACCCTTCTTCAGACTCCTTAGAGTTATAGAGTGATACAGTGTGGAAAGAGGCCCTTCGTCCCAACTTGCCCACACCGGCCAGCATGTCCCAGCTACGCTCGTAAAGTGGTGAGTGGTGAATCTGTGGAATTCTCTGCCACAGAAGGTAGTTGAGGCCAGTTCATTGGCTATATTTAAGAGGGAGTTAGATGTGGCCATTGTGGCTAAAGGGATCAGGGGGTATGGAGAGAAGGCAGGTACAGGATACTGAGTTGGATGATCAGCCATGATCATATTGAATGGCGGTGCAGGCTCGAAGGGCCGAATGGCCTACTCCTGCACCTATTTTCTATGTTTCTATTTTTCTATGTAAACCCTTCACCCTTCACCCTACTGAAGAAGGGTCCCAACCCGAAACATCACCCATCCTTTTTCTCTAGAGATGTTGAGTTACTCCAGCATTTTGTGTCTATCTTATTGAGGCCAATAACTCTCCTGTGGGGCAGGCAGCAACAAAGCACCATGTGCCTAAACACAGTTACACCACAAATCTGGAACAACGTCAGCAGAGACAGTGTATATAACAGAGTGTGCTGGGGGGAGAGGTGTTACTGAGAGACAGTGTGAGGATGCTGGATTAACACCAGAGGAGATGCACTCAGTGACACTGGGTGGAGGGGCAGAGAGACTGTATGGCAGTGTGAGGGAGATTCAAGCTCACCGCCACTTTCGCAGAGCTCTGGCATTAGTGGTACAAAGTAACTGTGAGATAGCCACTACAATAACAGCAGAACTACAGCAAGTAACAGTGGGCACTGATAAGGGGCCAACGAGAGACATAGTAAAAAACAGTTCATTAAATCATCAGATAAATAGCTACAGACCCAACAGGCAGAAAGCTACTGAGTACCAGGGATCTGGATTAAAATCAATAAACAACCAGTGAACAAGAGCTGCTGAATGTGAGGGTTTACTGATGAAAATAGACAAACATTAGCTCGCACAAAGTCTGAACGAGGTTCTCGACCCGAAACATTATCTATTCATGTTCTCCAGAGATGCTGCCTGACCCGCTGTTATTCCAGCACTTTGTGTCCATTTGTGTAAACTAGTACCTGCAGTTCTTTGTTTCTGCAGCTCTCAGAAAGTTACTTCTTTCTTTCCTTCTTTCCTTCTTTCATTCCTTTTTTATCACTTTCTTTTTTTTCAGTTTAGTTTAGGGATACAGGGCGGAAACGGGCCCTTCGGCCCACCAAGTCTGCTCCGACCAGTGATCCCCATACACTAACACTACCCGACACACACTGGGGACAATTTGCACTTATACCAAGTCAATTAACCTACAAACCTGTACGTCTTTGGAGTGTGGGAGGAAACCGGAGATCTTGGAGAAAACCCCAGCGGTCACAGGGAAAACATACAAACTCCGTACTGACAGCACCCGTAGTCGGGATCGAACCTGGGTCTCCTATGCTGCAAGTGCTGTAAGGCAGCAACTCTACCGCTGCGCCACCGTGCCGATTTCCTTTTTTTTTCCTTTCCTCTTTCTTTCCTTTTCTCTTTCATCTATCTTTCCTTATTTCGTTCCTTCCGTCTTTTATATTTCCTCTTTTTCCTTTCCCTTTTTCTTCTTTTTCTTTCCTTCTCTCTCGTCCCTGACATCCCAGAGTTTGTCATCCGGAGCTGATGCATTCTCACCATCTACTCCGGGCAATGTCATGGGCAATTGTTCTTTCCAACTGCACCACTTCCTGTCAGCATATGGATGGCAGCTTCGTACAAGGGGACCATTCAGTGCTTGTATGGGAAGGGGTTCTCAATGACCAAAGGTGGGGTGGGTTGTTCCACAGGCGTTGGTGCTGGGGCATTGCATGCATTAACATTAACATTTAGTGCAATCTCAAAGCTGGTGAGGTAGCACAAAGAAAGTTATACTGACTAAAACAATGGTAAAATGCAAAACAACGTTAATAAATTTGCAGACTGGATGGCAAGTGAATTTCAGTAAGCATTAAGTGGGAGGAAGCGCATTTTGAACAGTGGAATATGGAACCCCTTGCCGCTTGGAAAATGAACCCTTTGCTTTTCCACCCACTTCGAGAAATGTGCATTTACAAACCATTAAAATTAGTCATGCAAGTTTACAAGGCCAGAAGAAATAACAGCACAACACTGGGCTCATTTTCATGAAAACAGAAACGTTATGTTAAATGTTTTGAACCTTGCTAGGACCACACTGAGAGTACTGTGTGTGGTTACGATCCCTGTATTGTAATAAAAAAATTTAAAAGCATAATATGTCAGCTCAGAGCTATCAGGAAAGACCAAAATGACTTTATTTTTCTCTAGAATAAGGAACAACTGATTCACTCTTTAAGATGGTGAATGGTCTTAATAGAGCTGGGGTAGAGAAAATATTTATATGTTGGTAATGGGAAACAAGGCAGCACAGGGGCGCAGCTGGTAGAGCTGCTACCTCACAGCGCCAGAGACCCGAGTTAGATCCTGACCTTGGGTGATGTCAATGTTGAGTTTGCATGTTCTCCCCTGTGACTGTGTGGGTTTCCTCTGGGTACCACGGTTTCTTCCCACATCCCAAAGGCATGCGGGTTTGTAGATTAATCGGGCACTGTAAATTGACCCAGTGTGCAGCGAGTGGGTGCGAAGGTGGGATAACATTGAACTAGTGTTAACGGGTGATCGATGGTCAGAGTGGAGGTGAAGGGGAAAAGATTTCATCGGAATCTAAGGGGTAACCTTTTTCACACAAAGGGTGGTGGATGCATGGAACGAGCTGCCAGGGGAGGTAGTTGCGGCAGGGACTATCGAGATGTTTAAGAAACAATTAGACAGATAGGTGGGTACAGGTTTAGAGGGAGATGGGCCAAACGCAGGCTAGTGGGACTAGTGCAGATGGGACATGTTAGTCGGTGTGGGCAAGTTGGGCGGAAGGGCTGGTTTGCACGTTTTATGATTTCATGACTATAATTCTATGGACACGATGGGCCAGAGATCCTGTTTCCATGCTGTATGTTTCAACTCAATTCAATCAACAAAGGTATGACAGTCACAAAAAAAATCCAATATAGATTCTGGCGAAACACCTGTACTCGGAGAGTATTTGGACTGTGGAAATTAGTCAAAGTGATTGTTATCCTGCATTAAAGTGGAAACTTAATGTACCTGAGGGGAAATAAATAAATGGCCTCCTGATCTGTCAAACAAAGTAGAATAGGGGGAGACTCATGTTGACCAGTTGGGAGGGTAGGGGCAAAGTGCAAGTTTCTGTGCCATTTAATCTACGTTACTGCTTTAGAGGACCATTCAATTGATTAGGGCCACACGATGGCGCAGCGGTAGAGTTGTTGCCTTACAGCGCTTGCAGTGCCAGAGACCTGGGTTCGATCCCGACTACGGATGCTGTCTGTAAGGAGTTTGTACGTTCTCCCCGTGACCGCATAGGTTTTCTCTGAGATCTTCGGTTTCCTCTCACACTCCAAAGACGTATGGGTTTGTAGGTTAATTGGCTTGGTATAGGTGTAAATTATCCCTTGTGTGTGTAGGATGGTGTTGATGTGTGGGGATCGCTGGTCAGTGCGGACTCGGTGGGCCGAAGGGCCTGTTTCCGCACTGTATCTCTAAACTAAACTAAACTAAAATGGAAGGTTTCGATGCTCTCTTCAGGCAGCTACACAGCGTTAATTGATCAGAATTATAGGCAATAGACAATAGACAATAGGTGCAGGAGTAGGCCGTTCGGCCCTTCGAGCCAGCACCGCCATTCAATGTGATTATGGCTGATCATCCCCAATCAGTACCCCGTTCCTGCCTTCTCCCCATATCCCCTGACTCCGCTATTTTTAAGAGCCCTATCTAGCTCTCTCTTGAAAGCATCCAGGGAACCTGCCTCCACCACCCTCTGAGGCTGAGAATTCCACAGACTCACCACTCTCTGTGAGAATTAATAGAGAGTAACAAAACCTGCGCTCTGTTTGATGGTTTTGACTGTTTTCCGGATTGGGAATGCTTTCCGGTCCAGGCTCCGACATTTCCATCCGCGTCCTATCCCATGGCCATGTAATTGAACCCTGCAGCTTGGCCTCCAGAAGAGTGAGTGTGCTGGGCGGGAGAGGCGGGCACCTCCCTGTGCTTCAGCAATGGCAGGGAGCATCCATAAAGTCTGCTCCACCAGTTAGCAGATCGTATAAATAGGCCGAGTATCATGCCAGGACACTGGGCAGTGTGCCAGTCAGCAATAGTTTGCGTGCAAAGATAAACGCTTCATTAAGGCTGCAGTTGTATCTGCGCTCTGCATGTAAACAGAGGGTCGGTCACAAGGGATTATTCTTTCTATTTTCTGACCTTTATTACCTATTACAGGAATGATGAAACCTATGGTTTGTGGTTTCTTTCTGATTTTTTACTCCAAATGTCAAAATAAAACTTACGGTATGAGCAAATCTTTTCCTCTAATTGTGGGTTTAAAGAACTTTTCAGAAACATGAGCCCATAACCTTTACGTACTGGAGTCTGTGCCCCATGGAAGTGTTGTTATACTGTGGACCCATTTTCCCCTGCACATTGTGAGGTCAAATATAAGGGGTAAATGTACAATGAATGGCTAGACCTTTAACAGTATTGATGTTCCTGCACTCTGTATCTTTTGTATAAAGCACCCTTTGCTCTATCTGTTGTATTTATGAATAGTATTATCTGACCTGATTGGATAACATTCAAAACAAAGCTTTTCACTGTAGCTCGGTACACGAGCCATAATAATAAACCTAAATAAACCAAAAAGATCTCATGGCTTTAAAGGAGACAGGAGAACAAGTTCCTAGCGTCCTGACCAATATTTATCTTGTGGCCAACATTATGATGACAGGTCACGATTACATTGCAGGTTGTGGAATTTGCTGACTCCAGCTGTCTTCAAGGCAGAGTATGATGGCCTCTATCAACAATTTAATAATGATTCAATGATACTTTATTGTCCCATGTACCTAGGTACTATTCTTCCCACTTGATAACCCCAATTATATACTTATATAACTTCTCACTTGATAACCTCAATGATATACTTATATAACATCCCACTTGATAACCTCAATGAAACGTAGAAACATAGAAACATAGAAAATAAGTGCAGGAGTAGGCTATTCGGCCCTTCGAGCCAGCCATTCAATATGATCATGGCTGATCATCCAGAATCAGTACTCCGTTCCTGCTTTCTCCCCATATCCCTTGATTCCGTTATCCCTAAGAACTAAATCTAACTCTCTCTTGAAAACATCCAGTGAATTGGCCTCCACTGCCACTGTGGCAGAGAATTCCACAGATTCACAACTCTCTGGGTGAAAACGATATACTACAGAATCAGTTTTTATGTGCTTGTTAACATGTAGGTAGCTTGTTATTGCATATGGATTTAGTTATTGTCCTTAGCATAAATGTATATAGGCTGTCTAGAAATTAAACTTGGGACTTGGTTTCCTTGGTTGAGTGCTTGTCCTGGTGTTATAGCACAAGTACTTTGTGTTTCAATTGTACTGGTTTTTGCATACAATACACAAAGTACGCAAAGAGTTGCCACGTATCTGGCACCGACAAAGTTACAAAATACTCATTAGAGGCCGATAGTCCGTCTTTGTTCTCGGCGCCCCCCGCCACTGGACTACTCTTTGTTCCGCCCCGCGGCCCATTGGAAAGGCTTCTGCCCCGCGGCCCCTTGGCCCTCTGTAAGTCAGCCAATGAAGAGCATGACTGAGGAATCAATAGTGACTTGCATTTACAAGAATTAAATGTCAGGAGGAAGTTCGCAGAATCGGGGATAGTTCCAGCATTGAAGGAGGCCATTCAGCCCAACCTATCCATGCCAGCTCTCTACCAATTTCACATGCCAACCTGGAATCTTCTCCTATTTCCCCCACCATATATTTATGCATTTCCTTGTTCATGGACACTGCCTCCATGATATCTGTGGGCATTGGGTTCAAGATCCCAACTAGGCTTTGCATTAAAAAATAATTCTTGGCCTTATTCTCATCCCCTTTAGTTTTTACTTGTGCTCTCTAGTCTTTACCCCATCCATCAATATGAACAGCCTCCACTCTCTACTATGTCCAGACCCATCAGTCAAATTTCTCCAGAGCCTTGGCGTTGCCAAAGAAACTAGTTCCAGTCTTTCTAATCTATCCTTTTAGCTTTAGTCCCTCATCACGGGAACCATTCCTGTAAATCTACTTTAACATCCTTCCTATAATTAATCACAGTGTTCCAGTTAAGAACGAACATTTAGCCTTCCAGAGGGGCAGCGCGGCATTTATTTTGAGAAAGCTAAAATCTAAAAACAGGGATGTAATGCTGAGGCTTTATAAGGCACTGGTCTGACCGCATTTGGAGCATTATGAGCAGTTTTGGGCCCCATAACTGAGAAAGGACGTGCCGGCATTGGAGAAGATCCAGAGGAGGTTTACGAGAATGATCCCAGGAATGATTGGGTTAATCATTGAATGACGGTACTGGGCCTGTACACGCTGACGTTTAGAAGGATGAGTGGGGGGGTCGCAATGAAACTTACCGAATAAGGAGAGGCCTGGATAGAGTGAATGTGGAGAGGATGTTTCCACTAGTGGGAGAGTCTGGGACCAAAGGCCACAGCCTGAGAATTAAAGGATGTACCTTTAGAAAGGAGATGAGAAGGGATTTTTTAGTCAGAGGCTGGTGAATGTGTGATGTTCATCGCCACAGAAGGCTGTGGAGACTAAGTCAATGAATATTTTTAAAGCGGCGATTGACAGATTAGTACGGGAGTCAGGGGTTATGAGGCAGGAGAATGGGGTTGAGAGGGAAAGATAGATCAGCCATGATTGAATGGTGGAGTAGACTTGATGGGCTGAATGGCCTAATTCTGTTCCTGGGACTTATGAACGTATGAAGTTTTATAAAGGTTATTTATAAAATTAAATATGCATTAAATTGCATCTGCCACACATCTGTCCATGGCATCTGAAGAAGGGTCGCAACCTGAAACATTACCTATCCATGTTCACCCGGGATGCTGCCTGACCCACTGAGTTACTCTGATGCTAAGTGTGAAGAGGGCGGCTCAGTGGCAAAGAGTAGAGTTGCTGCCTTACAGTGCCAGAGACCTGTGTTCGATCGTGACTACGGGTGCTGTCTGTACGGAGTTTTACGTTCATCCTGTGACCGCGTGGGTTTTCTCTAGGTCCTCACACATTCAAAAGACATGCAGATTTGTAGGTTAATTGGCTTCTGTAAATTGTCCCTAGAGTGTAGGATGGAAGTAGTACATGGGTGAACACTGGTCGCTGTGTTCTCTTTGGATTGAAGGGCCTGCTTTCATGCTCTATGTCTTAACAAAACTAAAAAGTCAAACATACTGTTTAAAAGGTGGAGGGAAAGGTAGCGAGATGGAGAGAATCGTTTGTGAGTGGAGTGACCAAGATACCAGAATTAGAGGGATGCTCATGGATAAAAGTTGTTGTAAGTTATGCCACTTTCACATCCTACACATTAGGGGGATTTTACAGAAGCCAATTAACCTACAAACCTGCACGGAAACCAGAGCACCTAGAGAAAACCCACACGGTCACAAGGAGAAGGTACAAACTCCGTACAGACAGCACACATAGTCAGGTTCGAACCCAGGTCTCTGGTGCTGTGAGGCAGTAAAGGTGTTGTTGGATATGTTTCAAAACAAGAATGCAAGGACCCAGTGATTGATGGAAGAATGAAACCTCTAGTGAGTCAAGATCATAAGTTGGTGGTTTAGTTGTGGTAAACCTTCGAGACCCTCTAAATAAGCTGTAAGTGTTGATGCCTGGAAGTGATTGCCAGCTCTGCTGGCTCTCCGAGTGTTGTAATGAGTGTCGGTTACACTGACCACAGGCAATTGTTCTGGTATAACTGGAATTGAGAAAAGATTTTAAAAAATAACAGTCTGAAGAAGGCTCCCGTCCTGAAACGTCGAGAGGTCTATTCCCTCCACAGATGCTGCCTGACCTGCTTAGTTCCTTTGTGCTTTGCTTAAGATTCCAGCACCTGCATTATCTGTGCCTCTAGAATAAATACATTAACATTTCTCCATACCATCCAGATCACACAGCATACAGTGATAACGCACCAGTGGGGGAGGGTGTTGTGAACTGTCCAACTATAATATCATCCAATATAATCTTGTTCATCCATCTGTGGAAGGTTATTCCCCTCCTTCCTTTATTAATTGCAGCTGTTTAGTTTAGAGATACAGTGCGGAAACAGGCCCTATGGCTCACCGAGTCCGCGCGGACCAGCGATCACCGCCAACATTAACGCTATCCTACACACGCTAGGGGCAATATACACATACACCAAGTCAATTAACCTACATACCCGTACGTCTTTGGAGTGTGGGAGGAAACAAAAGATCTTGGAGAAAACCCACGCAGTCACAGGGAGAACGTACAAACTCCGTACAGACAGCGCCCGTAGTCAGGAATTAACTTGGGTCTCCGGCGCAGCAAGCGCTGTAAGGCAGCAACTCTACCGCTGCGCCACCGTGACGCTCTTATTATCCAAAGATATCCAGGCTGGGTTTGCACAACAGTTCCTGGATAATGTAAAACCTGCCAGTTGCCGGTTCCTTATGACAAGTCAAGTTGAGTTTATTGTCATAAGGTACAGGTACATACCTCCAAGGGCACAAGCAGAAGCAAGAGGTGACCCTTGAATACTCAAAGCACACCTGACTTTGGCTTTGTGATTATTTATTTTAGAGATACAGCGTGGAAACAGGCTCTTTGGCCCACCAAGTCCATGCCGAATATCGACCACCCTTATACTAGTTCTATGTTATGCCACTTTACTAATGAACCTACAAACCTGAAAGTCTTTGGAGTATGGGAGGACACCGGAGCAGCGGGATAAAACCCCTGCGGTCACAGGGAGAAGGTACAAACTCCGTACAGTCAGCACCCATAGTCAGGTTCGAACCCATGTCTTTGGCACAGTGAGGCAGCAACCCTACCACTGTGCCACTGTGCCACCCGTGTCTTGGCATCTCGGACAGAGTAACGACAGAGGCCACTGCCCACTGGCGGAAAAAAACATGCCCTTCCCCTTCCCCCAAATGCTGAGTCAGATGTCTAGTAGAACACTTGTATACCCATTGCTGGGAGCATGAAATGAGCTAGGAATTCCTAGGCTTACATGCAAGCTACACTAGATTGGAAAAATCCAATGATTCACTGCCTTACCTGATGCTGCCTGACCAGGCTTACGTGGGCTCACCTAAATCTGGGGCACTCCAGTACCGAATAGTGAAAGGCCTGGATAGAGTGGATGTGGAGAGGATGTTTCCACTAGTGAGAGAGTCTAGGACTAGAGGTCATAGCCTCAGAATTAAAGGACGTTCCTTTAGGAAGGAGACGAGGAGGTATTTCATTAGTCAGAAGGTGGTGAATCTGTGGAATTCATTGCCACAGAAGGCTGTGGAGGCCAAATCAATGGATAATTTTAAGGCAGAGATAGATAGATTCTTGATTCACACTGGTGTCAGGAGTTATGGGGAGAAGGCAGGAGAATGGGGTTAAGGGGGAAAGATAGATCAGCTATGATTGAATGGTGGAGTAGACTTGATGGGTTGGAGTAGTCTAATTCTGCTCCTATCACTTGTGAACATGTGAACATCCAATATGTGGACCAGATTTTGGACTGTGCTAATGGCACCAAAATATGGCCACTCTTGTATGTGTAGCTTTGCAAAAAAGAACTTCACAGTGCAGGGCATACATGATAATAAAGAACCTGTGAATATGCAGCAGCAGACACACTATCTCACCCTCAGTGAGGCAGGGAGAGGTATGGGGGGAACAAGCAGTGAGGAGAGCTGCATCAGGACACGGCTGGGGTGAGGTAAGGTGATCTCAATACATTTTTAGCATGAGGTAATATCCTGATGTCTTACATCAAACATCCACTTTGAATCACTCCAACCTCCATTGCCTTATCATCAAATTCTTATCAGCACCGACCACGATGAGCAGTCTTACACAATGGTGCTTTTGTAAATGGTGTGTGTAACAGATTAGCCCTGTGGAGACTGCTCCCGGCTGCCTGTAATGTCTGTGTTGATGTTCTGCGCTATATTTAGGCAGTGAGTCATTGCCTGGGCTGTCGGCATGATTTGCCACAAAGACTCCGAGAGGCAGCCTGTTTTTCTGTCGGTGTGCATCCGTCCGCGTGTGGCAAGTGAGTGTTGAGAAACAAATGCCCGAGGGGGGCTCGCGTGTGCGGCCCGACCGTGCTCACACCCCGGCACTTATGAAACCATGAGAGGAGAAGATTGGGAGGACGCACTCGCCCAGAGTCGGGGAATCGAGAACCAAGAGTCAAGAGTGTTTTATTGTCATACGCCCCACATAGAACAATGAAGTTCTTACTTGCAGCGGCACAACAGAATACACTGGAAGACATAGGTTTAAGGTGAGGGCGGAAAGATTTAATAGGAACCTGATGGGTAAAGTTTTCACACAAAGGGTGGTGGGTGTATGGAACGAGCTGCCAGAGGAGGTAGTTGAGGAAGGTACTGTCACAATGTTTAAAAAACATTTAGACAGGTCATTGGATAGGACTGGTTCAGAGGGATAAGGGCCAAACATAGGCAGGTGTGACAAGTATAGATGGGGCATGTTGGTTGGTGTGGGCAAGTTGGGCTGAAGGGCCTGTTTCCACGCTGTGTGACTGGTGGTAGCTCATTCAGAGTATCCCTACTTTACACATGCTGAATGGGAACTCACCCCCAGGGACCATGCAGTGCGGGGCCACATGCAACAGTATCCTTTATCCCTTCGGCACCTTAACCCACCCCTTACAGAGTAGGGGACAAGGGAGTGCTGCAGTCTATATGTTGACACAAGGAACGACAAAGGCTGGTTGATGAAAAGAGACACAAAGAGCTGGATGTTGCTGCTGCAGATTCCCAAAGACAGGATGGGGAAAGAGAAAAGGAGAGCGAGGGAGGAGGGGGTGAGAGGAGTCAGAGATGTGTGGTTGGGCCATGCTTCCCAGGGCCATGGGTATTTCTTTCTCCCACACTCACTTGCCGCAGATGAAAGAAAAGGCAACCGCCTGAGACTTTGGAATGGAAGGGCCGTGGAAGGAAGAATGGGGGTGGGGAATAGAGAGGTAATTCCACTTAGTTACCATGAACTGGGGTAGTTAATGGTGTGCCTGTGTGTATGTCGTCACGTGTGCTGGTCCCAACCATATGCTTCAAGCTAAAGTGATGCAAGCAGTGTCCAGTGCATTGGGTCTGGCTAATGTGAGCCAAATGGCACTGAGCATTTAAACAGCCGACGATGTGACTTCTGTGAGGACCATCATCAATGTGACTGTGGCTAGTGGATCATGTGTGTGAGGACCATCATCACTGTGACTGTAGCTAGTGGATCATGTGTGTGGGGACTATCATCACTGTGACTGTAGCTAGTGGTCATGTGTGTGGGGACCATCATCACTGTGACTGTGGCTGGTGGATCATGTGTGTGGGGACCATCATCACTGTGACTGTAGCTAGTGGTCATGTGTGTGGGGACCATCATCACTGTGACTGTGGCTGGTGGATCATGTGTGGGGACCATCATCACTGTGACTGTGGCTGGTGGATCATGTGAGGGGACTATCATCACTGTGACTGTAGCTAGTGGTCATGTGTGTGGGGACCATCATCACTGTGACTGTGGCTGGTGGATCATGTGTGGGGACCATCATCACTGTGACTGTAGCTAGTGGTCATGTGTGTGGGGACCATCATCACTGTGACTGTGGCTGGTGGATCATGTGTGTGGGGACCATCATCACTGTGACTGTGGCTGGTGGATCATGTGAGGGGACCATGAGTCATGTTGACATGTTTCCTGTATTACAAAATTACTTCATAGATTTAGTTTAGAGATACAGCCCACTGAGTCTTGATTAATACAGGTGCCAGAGACTGTGGGGAGAAGGCAGGAGAATGGGGCTAGGGAGGGAGAGATAGATCAGCCATGATTGAATGGTGTAGACTCGATGGGCCGAATGGCCTAATTCTACTCCTATTGCTTATGACCTTATGAGCCCATGCCGACCATCGATCACCTGCTCACGCTAGTTCTATGTTAGCCCACCTTTGCATCCACTTCCTACACATTAGGGGCAATTTACAGAGGCCAATTAAACTACCAACCGCACGTCTTTGGGATGTGGGAGGAAAGCCGAGCAACCGAGGGATATCCACGCGGCCACAGGGAGAACGTGCAAACTCCGCACACAGACAGCGCCCAAGGTCAGGATCTAACCCAGGTTTCTGGTGCTGGGTGGCAATGGCTCCAGCAGCTGCATCAGTGCGCTGTTCCAGGTTGGAAAGCATTTTTATGAGGTTTTGATAAGGAGGCGACAGGTGCTTTTGAAATAAATATTTTTGTGTTTTAACACCTGCCTATCGAGGCTGGTGTGATATGCGATAACTCATGCACTTACATGCAGTATCTATCATGGAGCATGGGAAACATGTGCTGGCTGTAACAGCCATCATGTTTGCTGTGATTCTGGGCAGAACCATGGATTATGGTTATAGGCACAAAATGCTGCAGTAACTCAGCGGGTCAGGCAGCATCTGTGGAGTAAAGGAATAGGTGACGTTTCGGGTCGGAACCCTGCCTCAGAGTTAGATTTAGGGCTAACGGAATCAAGGGATATGGGGAGAAAGCAGGAACGGGGTACTGATTTTGGATGATCACCCATGATCATATTGAATGGCGGTGCTGGCTCGAAGGGCTGAATGGCCTTCTCCTCCACCTATTTTCTATGTTTCTTTGAGCCATTTGTCCATCTTAAATCTGTGCCAGTGATTTCTACCAGCAACGTGCCTCAGTCCCACTTGACAGGAAGTATTTGTTGATACTCCGTCTGCTCTACGCAGGATATGACGTCATTGTCCTATTGTGCTGAGACTGCGAGGAGAGGAACGATAGACAATCTCGCGTGACACCTGCGATAATGTTGCCCGTCTGAGAGCTGAGCATTTGTGTTCACAAAGCTTGGCTCTGGGCCATTTCTCTGCAATGCTTTCCCCGCAGAACTCCACTCCACAACAACCAGTGATTATTGCCTCTCACCTGGCTACTTCAGGCCGTCTCTGGAACTGCAGGCCTGTTAAAAGAGTCATGGAGTCACACAGACAGCGCAGAAACAGGCCCTTCCGACCACCAAGTCCAAGCCGGCCACCAAACACCCATTTACAGTAATCACGCAAAGGGCTGAAGGGCCTGTTCCCATCCTTTCTGATTCATAGTCATAGAGTCATACAGTGTGGAAACGGGCCCTTCGGCCCAACTTGCCCACACTGACCAATATGTGCACGTGTCCGACCTGGCTGTGTTTGGCCCATATCCCTCTAAATCGATCTTCTTCATGTACCTGTCTTAATATTTCTTAAACATTTCGATAGTTCCTGCGATAGACACAAAACGCTGGAGTAACTCAGCGGGACAAAGCATCTCTGGAGAGAAGGACTGGATGACTACCTCAACTACCTCCTCTGGCAGCTCAACTACCTCCTCTGGCAGCTCGTTCCATACACCCGCAATCCTTTGTGTGAAAAAGTTATCCCTCATTTCCTATTAAATATTTCCCCCCCACCTAGCCTTATTCCTATCTCCCCTGGTTCTCGATTCCCCTACTCTGAGCAAGAGACTCTGTGCGTTTACCCAATCTATTCCTCTCATGATTTTGTAGACCTCTATAAGATCACCCCTCATTCTCCTGCACTCCATGGAATAAAGTCCTAGCCTGCTCTATGACTCCTTCAGTCCCCCGGAGTAGGCAGGTACCGGGAGGGAGTCGCTGGAGAGATTGGACGTGAGGAGCAAGGGGCGATAGGAGGGTGAACCAGGGTATAGGCTCCAGTGCCTTCAAGGTCGGATGCAGGAGGTGCCCCCGGGACACAAAGGCAGCCAGGCGAGGAGACGGACATTGGGTCGAAGGCGACGGAGGATGGCCCTGTAGGAGCCTGGGGTTTACCTGGATCGGGAACCGCTCCAGTAGACCGAGTGTGCGGGCAGACCGGACTTTAGACTTTGGAAATGGCACCAAAACATGGCGGGGCCCGCATGTGTAAATATGCAAATATATTTTCACAGTGCAGTAGCACATGTGACAAATAAAGCAATATTAAGGCACCCCTGAGGATTTTGGGGAACTAAGGCATTCCCCCCTATTCAAGTGACTGTCCACTCCACTTGTAGCCTAACACACACCAGGTGAGCAATGGCACAAAGGCAGCCACAGCACATCCGGGGGCTCAGTGAAGCCACAGTCAGATAGTTCAATGCTTGATGTTTGATGTCCACACTCACAATGGTGGCTCTCTGCATTATCTTCCAGCCAAGGGCACCTTGCATTGTTATCTACCACTCTCTGAATTAGTTGGCTATTAGAGGACCTTAGAACTGCTTGTCAGAATAGAGATAAAACTACCGAGATAGCAGGAACACCAGGGTGAAAACCAAACCTATCACAATTATAGTTTTACAGTTTAGTTTATTGTCACATGTGCGGAGGTAGCTTAGGGCTAGCAGAACCAAGGGATATGGCGAGAAGCCAGGAACGGGGTGTTGATTGTGGATGATCAGCCATGATCACATTGAATGGTGGTGCTGGTTCGAAGGGCCGAATGGCCTACTCCTGCACCTATTGTCTATGAGGTACACTGAAAAGCTTCCTAATCATCAATTGCACATATGCTGGGAGCTTGCAAAATTAAATCATTTCTGGACATCCGCAAGTATATTTCATCCTTTGGAACCACACAGCCCTGGAACCCAAGGTGCCGTGCAGCAGAGGCTTCCCGAGGTGCCAAAGGCATTGGGCTAGCAGGAGCGAGAGGATGAGGAAGACTTCGGGCTAGCAGGAGCGAGAGGATGAGGAAGGTGGCAAGGGTGAGGAACAACTGTCTCGGCAACTGCAACTCACATCCACAAAGAGTAAACCTCGCTGGACCTGCTGTGAAGCAGCATTTGTTCCTGGATAGGTTTTTCTTATCTCCCCCCTCTCCTCCCCATATCATCAGCCCACTTATTCAAAAATCACTCCCCCACTAACAGGTTCGCACCTTACAAACAACCCTCAATCAATGCAATCACTTTCACCTCCAACTGCAAGCTGCACTGCAAATAGAAGCGATCTCCAGAAATCTACCGTGGACAGAGACTTTCTCATTAACAGTAAACTGGAACTACCACTTCAGTTCTCGGTTTCAGCCAGACTGTGCTGCAAAACCGCAGACATCATTGAATAAACCCATCCATCATCATGGCCACCGAGTGTGACAGAAAATAGGAATGTACTTCCTGATTGTCCACACTGCCCTCGGACCAAACACCTGCTGCATCTTGAACGCTTCTCAGCGTCCGAACACCTTCAAGACACAAGCTCGTCCCATTTGCAAAGCTTGCAGGTCTCATCAGATAATTCGGTTAAGGACACTTGCGGTCGAGTGCGCTAATGGATGTTTAGGATCACTGCAATACTTTAGACTTTAGAGATTTAACGCTGAAAAAGGCCCTTTGGCCCATAAAGTCCGTGCCAACCAGCGATCCCCATACACTAGCATTATCCCACACGAGCCAATTTATAATTTTACTGAAGCCAATTAGCCTACAAGCCTGTACGTCTTTGGAGTGTGGGAGAAAACTGGAGTGCCCAGAGAAAACCCACGTGGTCGCAGGGAGAAAGTACAAACTCTGTACAGACAGCGCCCGTAGTCAGGATCGAACCTGGGTCTCTGGCGCTGTAAGGCAGCAACTCTACCGCTGCACTACTGTGCCGCCCTAAACATGTTCACAATGTGTCGTTTTCATGGGAGAAAAGAATCGCAGGTTGTGGAGAATCTATTATCATTTATATCTAAATTTATATACATATACATACATAAACACACAGACACGCACACTTAAGGTGGTCCTGCCGCATTGTTGAGCCACAAATATTATACCTCATTGTCATGTGATTGTAAAGAGAACTCGTAGAGGCTGCAAACTTTTGCAAATGTTGACTTCAGAAACCAGTGCAGGGGTAATGAGGTTACATTGAAACTAATGGTTCAGGAGTGACTCAGACAATTTCAAAGTTTTTAACCTCAAGAGCTCTCAATGATTGGAAATCATTTTTAAAAAATCCTGCAGATGGTGGATATCTGAAGTAAAAAATGCAGAAATGCAGTGAAAAAATTCAGAGAGATATGGAACAAATGAATGAAGGATATGCAAAAAAGTAACGATGATAAAGGAAACAGGCCGTTGTCAGCTGTGGGCTAGGTGAAAACGAGTTACAGACAATGAGACCTGTTGGTCAGGGATCGGGGTTATACCGATACTCTACTGGACTGTTTGTAAAATAAATAATTTTACTGTGTTAGCACTTTGTACATGTGACAATAGAAACACCATTGAACCATTGGAGAGAGTTGGAAATGAGCTCTCTTGGCTACAGATGCAGTCTCTGCAGATTAAGGCACGGATTTCTGAGTGAGGTTTTGCTAAAGTACAGTGAGAAGATATAGGACCAGCTTGGGTTCTGCTGATGTCTGGGGCTGGCCTGGCCCAGCACATAGACACAAAAAGCTGGAGTAACTCAGCTGGTCAGACAGCATCTCTAGAGAAAGAGAATAGGTGACGTTTCGCAGGGCTGCCAACTCTCGCGCATTGAGCGTGAGAATCACGCATTTGGACAAATTCTCACACTCTCATGCTGATCACAAATTTGTCACGCTCTGTCGTGATAAATTCTGTGATCAACGAAAATTTCAAAACTCATATCAACTGCATGGGTGTTGGAGAGCCGGGGCTGAGGGAGGGATGGAAGCAGAAGCAGCGGCGGGGACAGATGCGGATGGGGAGCCGGGGCTGGCGAGTGTTTGCTGGGCTGGCGAGTGTCGGCCATGAAGCAGCCTCAGCGCAAGAGTCCCGGGCCGTCGGAGGCGTCGGAAGCGTTGCGCCGCTGCCGTGAGAGTCTCTGTGCCGAATTCGCCCAGGTGCATGGATCAGGCTGCGGCTCGGTTGATCCTGGAGGACAACCAGTGGCTGCTGGAAGTATATACCAAGCACTGGGTAGAAACGGTGGAAACACCCCCCATACCACACCCTCCCCCTCCCCCCCTCCCCCCCCCACACACCCTCCCCCACCCCCTTTGGTCGCTACGCTCCCTCGGGCTTGGTCTCTCGCAATTTCTCACTCCCAACTCTCACCCAATGTTGGCAGACCTACGTTTTGGGCCTCGAACCAAAAAAAGGCACACATGCAAACACATACCACACATACACAGACACACACGCACATACTCACATATGCACACACTCACACACATACACAGACACCACACACACACATACTCACACACAGACACCAAACGAATACATCATACACACACACACACGGCACACACACACACACTCACACACGCACACACACACACACACACACACACACGGCACACACACATACACACACACACCACAAACACAAACACTCACGCACACACATCCATTCTGCGTGTGATGTGTTCCTCCAGCCTCTGGAGGTCCCTCTCAGTAAACTTTGGAAAAGGCTGCCTGGCCCTTGGAAATCACTGCTGCAACCAGGCACAGGAAGCTGCACTTCCATTGTGTTAAACACTCCTGTTGAATATCACAGCACTTTTCAAAGCAGCATTGGGGAGAAATGCAACAACATTAAGACACTGCACGCGACTGGTTAGACTTTAGTCTGAAACCCATCCAAAATTCTGGTGTCTGTCAACCTGCACTGTTCACAATCCCCCCATCCCCACCCCACACTTTGCCCAGGTCCAGCAACACTCCAGATTACAAACTTTCATGACTACTTAAATTCCTCCACACATAAGTCCCTCCCAACCTTTATAACCATTAGACTTTAGAGATACAGCACAGAAGCAGGCCCTTCAGCCCACCGCCTCCGTGCCGACCAGCGATCACCCAGTACCCTATCCTACACACTAGGGACAATTTACAATTTCACCGAAGCCAGCTAACCTATAAACTTGTACGTCTTTGGAGTGTGTGTGGAAACCGGAGCACCGGGGAAAAAGCCACGTGGTCACGGGGAGAATGTGCAGACAGCACCCGTAGTCAGGATCGAACCCGGGTTTCTGATGTGAGGCAGAAACTCTACCACTGCGCCACTGTGCAGCCCCACATCGGGACGTTTTAACAAGTTGAAATTGTGATACAATGCAAGTTCCCCACTGATGAACTGATGCCGATGTCAGAGTAGAGAAGGTTGCAATGAGTTCATGGATGGAGATTGTGGGTCAGACTGAAGCTAAGTTTGCATTTGTTTTGTGCTCTTAACTCAAACTCACTTGTATATTGCTGAAAGCAAAGTTTGATCTGACAACACAATTGCGCAGATTTTTACATAATTATTTCTTTAAAAAAAAATTCTGTACATGAGAATTGCAATTTATAAATGCAGTTTAAAATAGTATCTTCTAATAATAAACATTTGATATTCACAAGAGTTGTGCAGGACTAGTGTGGATGGGACATTTTAGTCGGCGTGGGCAGGTTGGGCTGAATGGCCTGTTTCCACGCTGTATGACTTCTATAACTTTAAAAGAATTATAAAGGTTGCTTAAGTTCTTTTTGGCAAGAGGACAATAATTAGCATCATGTTTTTAAGTGTAATTTGTTTAGATCACTAGATACTATCTTGCGTCCTTGGCAGTCCCTTGATGTCGAGGGTGACTCACTTCCACTGCAGCTTTTTGTGATTTCTGAGTCGACGAGACCAATGTGGGAATCACAGATCTTGCGACAGATGAGGCATGTTCGCCTCTCTGTGCTCCTGATACAAAGCCTCAATGCCATTCCGAATGTTCCTCCCCAAAGTTGAGCGGCCGTCGGCCTGAGATTCCCACTGGAGTCGTTGAATTTCTTCTAGGACACTTTGAGCACAACCTTAAATCTTTCCCTCCCATCATCTAGTTTGGGGCAGCACAGTGGTGCTAGACCAAGTAAAGACCAAGTAAAGACCTTGGTAAAGATGCAGGTGTGCATGGGACCTCCCACTGTTTATCCCCAAAATCCAGTACAATTAATAGCATTGGACACGCCGGGAATGGGAAGTGATTCGTTGACACCTTCTGTGACCCGGGATCGATCTTGACCTCTTGTGCTGTCTGTGTGGTGTTTGCATGTTCTCTCTGTGATCTCCATGAGATTCGCCCGGGTGCCCTGGTTTCCTCCCGCATCCCAAAGACGTGCAGATTGGGAGGGTTATTGGCCTCTGTAAGTTGCCGCTAGTGTGTAGTTGAGTGGTGGAATCAGAGGGAAGTTGATGGGAATGTGGGGAGAAAGAAAAATGGGATTAGTGTAGGATCAGTGCAAATGGTTGTCTTGAACTGTGTGGCAAAGAGCCTGTTTCGTACTGTATGACTTTACAACACTTTGACTTTAGACTTTAGCGGGGGCGGCACGGTGGTGCAGCGGAAGAGTTGCTGCCTTATAGCGCCAGAGACCCGGGTTCGATCCTGACCACGGGTGTTGTCTGTACGGAGTTTGGATGTAGTCCAACGTGACCACATGGGTTTTCTCTGGGTGCTCCGGTTTCCTCCCACACTCCAAAGATGTGCAGGTGTGTAGGTTAATTGGCTTTGGTAAAATTGTAAATTGTCCCATGTGTGTAGGATAGTGCTAGTGTATGGGGATTGCTGGTCGGCGTGGACTCAGTGGGCCGAAGGGCTTGTATCCACACTGTATCTCTAAAGTCTAAAGATACAGCGGGGAAACAGGCCATTCGGCCCACCAAGTCCGCTCTGACCAGTGATCATCCCGTACACTAGCACTAACCTACACACACTAGTGACAATTTACAATTTTCTGAAGCCAATTTGACCTACAAACCTGTACGTCTATGGAGTGTGGGATTAGACCAGAGCACCTGGAGAAAACCCACGGGGAGAATGTACAAACTCTGTACTGACAGCACCTGTAGTCAGTATCGAACCTGGGTCTTTGCCGCTGTGAGGCAGTGACTCTACCGCTGTACCACCGTGCCGTAGAGAATCTGACCTCCATTCAGGAAAGATGGACCTCTGACAAGAAAGTCTAGTTTGGCCGGGAGGTCATGTGATCAAACCTCAAGCACGCACTCAAGCTGGGTTGAAGCGCTGAGTCTTTGTAGTGTTTAATACTAACAACAACAGCTCCGCTGCAGGCCTGTCCGTTAACAATGGCTTTTCATTTCGAAGAGCACGCTCTCCGAAGTGTTTTTCCTGTTGAGGTGAACAAGGCTGCAGTTTGTTTTGACTGGAGAATGTTTTGTAACACTATCATGCTTCAGCTCCAGGGGAGTGCTCGGCCAGAGTCCAATTGCTGAGAGAACAAGAATTAGCACAGAGAGACAAAGTGTAGAGTCGGCCGTTCCGCACCGCACCCCTGCAGATCTTTGAAAGAGGCTCCCGATTAGTTTCACCCCGCTGCTCTTATGCCAAGACCTTGTTAAACTTTTTTTATTTTTTTATTACCCATGTCCTCTGTAGAAGATACTGTTGAATATGCTTTTGACTGGAGATTCCACCTCACAATAACCAGTAGGGTAAAAAAACAATCTCTCCTCATGTCTCCTGCCTCTATTTTTGTTGTCAAGCCTAAATGTAAATTCTTTGGACTGAAGGGCTCGGGATGGCATGGTAGCGCAGCGGTAGAGTTGCTGCCTCACAGCGCCAGAGATCCGGGTTCGATCCTGACTACGGGTGCTGTCTATACGGAGTTTTACGTTCTCCCCGTGACCTGCCTGGGTTTTCTCTGAGATCTTCGGTTTCCTCCCACATGCCAAAGACGTACAGGGTTGTAGGGTATTGGGCGTAAATATGAAAAAGTGTCCATAGTGTGTGTAGGGTGGTGTCAATGTGCAGGGATTGCTGGTCGGTGCAGACTTGGTGGGCCGAAGGGCTTGTTTCCGCGCTGTATCTCCAAACTAAACTAAACTGATGACTGCCTCTAGTCCCCATGGAACGAGATCCTCCCTTCCCCGTTACTTCCTGGTAATTTTGTAAACTTCTGAGACCCCTTTTTAAACAATATGAACTGTAAACGGGATAATTCCGGCCACACATGTCCCTCCAGGTTATCACGTTGCAGCCAAATAGATGATAATTCCTGTGTAGGAAGGAACTGCAGATGCTGGCATATACCGAAGGCAGACGTAAAGTGCTGGGGTAACTCAGTGGGACCAGCAGCATCGACACAAAGTGCTGGAGTAAACCAGTGATGCTGCCCGACCCGCTGAGTTACTCCAGCAATTTGTGTTGCCGCTGCCTGACTGACTCATTTACTCGGAGAAACAAAGGATGTTTGTCATTTCGGGTCGGGACAGCCTGAAGAAGGGTCTGAACTTGCTAAAGACTCCAGCATCTGCAGTCTCTTGTGTCTCCAATGTAATTTCAATGTAAACTCTTTACAATTGTGGCATCTTCTTGCAGAGGGTGATTCATCTCTGAAATTCTCTATGCCCAGAGGATTGTGAAGGCCGAATCACTGGGCCATTTAAAGAGAAAGTAGATAAAATTTTTAAAGATAGTGGACATTGGAAACTGGCACAGAAGAGGAGGAGGCCCGGGCACATCTGGGGCGGTCCTGAAGGGCCTAGTGGTCTACTCCTGCTCCTACTTTATTATGGAGTTAATTTTAGAGCTCTTTGGTTTTATCGTATAAGGCCAAAACGTTGTGATTTCTCAAACAGTACTTTCTCCTTCTTCCGTAGCGGAACAGGAATGAAAACCGCGCCGACCATCCATTCTGGTGGAGGCTCCTTGTCCTCCTCTGTGCTTTAATCTTTGACCCGAACGAGAATGCGGAGGCCGCAGGTCAAAGGTGAGGCTGAACCTGCCCATTCCTCCCCCACCGAGCAATCAACTGTTGGAACGTTACCACGAGTGGCACTAGGCAAGAGAACAATAGGACCCGTTTGAAGATGCTCACCGCTGGTCGGATGGTGTTTTTTATATATATGAACATACGGTGGAAATATAGCATGGTTTGCCACTGACATCCAGTAGGCACTGTTCATCACCACGTGCTCTTCACCTGCCAACAGTGCCTCTTCCTTCAAGAGCTGGTCTCCTGACCAAGACACCTCTGAACTCTGAGAAGAGTGTGTTGTGCTCCGTCCTCTCCATTCCTTCGAAGCCTCCGTTTCCATGGCAACAAAGAAAAATCACAAGACGAGCTCATCGGTGAGGAGGAATATTGTCGAGATGCGTCTTGACCATCGGCCCACCAAAGTCGTACCAAAGAGTCTTTCGTACTTGAGCAAACAAAATGTCACTGGATCCCCAATGGTGGTTTCGTGCAATCCCTTTGAGGCTTAACCTGTGTTTTGTTTCCATTCCACACCAGGTCCTGGCCCTTTGCTCCAAGCCCATCATCACCAGCACCTTCCCTCCCATCATAAAGCTGTAACAAAGTGAACCTCCCCAAGAACCATCCTCACTAAAAGGGGAAGGGTGAGGTGTGTAAATGTTTCTGCCCACTGATGCACCAAGATCACTGGCTGCCTCCCATAACCCGGCTGAAAGCTTCGTTTGTCAATGGTTCATTTAAGATTTAATTTTACAAGTCACTTCTGAGACTAAAGAGTTTTAAGGCATTCAAACCTGAAATGTCCTCATTCTGGCAGGCCAGTAGTTCAGGAGTGATCAGAACAAAGGCTCCTTCCCTGGGACCTTTTCTCTCCTCTTCCCTTTCAAAGTTAATTAGCTTTTGGATAGAGCTGAAAAATATTGCCGAACAATTAATTGCTTTACCAATTGTTGTTTTAAATGTGTTTCGTGGACGGGAGAGAAGGAATGATAGTCAGAGATCGCAAAGGCTCCTTGAAGATGTCTACCCAAAGTCTTGTTTTACAGATAACTTTCAGGGACCATATCCAAGTGCTCTTATTAAAGGAACCCTGACAGTGTGAAGCCACACAATGATACACGCAAGCATGAGACTCAATGAGGGAATGGTACTGGAGGGCAGGTATGGATAACATGAGTGATCATGGACTCATTTCCCTTGGTGGCAAC
>CM075978.1:53189690-53219387 GCA_038087875.1 Malacoraja senta | reverse complement strand
AAAGCAGCGGTGTGAAATCACAGATAACAGTAGTCGAAGTAACATAGTAAGACTTAGAGCAGACTAGAACTACCGAGTGATCTTTATGATAAGAGGGTTGAGAGCGGAGGGCACGTAATCGCTTATCGTAACTCCTCAAAAAATAAAGATCAAACTTCAAACTTGGTAAGTTCTCGTTTAATCTTACCATTTTACTTCGGAGTCACGTGAGTGATTCCGTGAAGATTTCAAAGCTCTGTGATTTCATGCCGTGAGAACCGAGTCTACACAACCACAACTGCTTCATTGACAGATGAGGGAAACATTCATAATGAATAAATAATAATAATAGTAACTCCTCTCATCCGGGAGTAAACTAACCACTGAACCTAAAATAGAGTTGGCAAATAGCCTTGGTCTGGCAATAGGTTATTATGAAATGTTCAGAAAGTTTGTTCATTCGACCATCCTGCAATTGCTAGGATGTAGTCCAGCGGAACATACATAACCTTTGCTGCTGATGTTGTAGCAGCCCTTGTGGAATGAGATTTGAAAAAAAATCAGTATCTCCTCCTGCATGAGCCAAACCCCGTTTTCACCACCTGGAGATGGTCTGAACCAATACCTTTTTATAACGTTTTTGTAATTAACAAATATTGCTAGTTCAGAGCCTCTAAGGCTCTTCGTGACCTTGACATATTGTTGTATATGTGTGACCATACATAACCGAAGGTCCATGGTGTATACCATGAAACTAGTTTGAAACCTCACGTCTGCTCTGCTTAACTAAACATTAAAATATAATATTATTCGCAGATGTAACCATCCTGTCCAGTCACAATATGTAGTGACTGAACCCGTTGCGCTGAGACCAGCGCCATAAAGATAACTACCGTATGAGAGCCGAGCCAAAGCTAAGGATGTAGCTGGAGCCCCCTGGTGAAATAGTGTTAATACCATGTCAATATCCCATACTGCCCTGTGCTTGTCCTGGGAGAACGTGTGTGAAAAAATCCTTTATAAACTCTGGATCAGATGGTGAGTGAGTCCCGTTTGCTGCAGCAAATATGATGGGAAGACACGTTGGGCACAGTTTTTTTTTTTTTGATTGATATTTTTATTAGAAGCAAACATATTATAAAGTATAGCAACATATTATAATAGAAAAAAAACTTTTCATATACATCAATCATACATTATTAAAATTGTCAATTGTCAATTAATTCTGCTTCTAGTGTTTTTTTTATATAGATAGAAAAAGAGAGGTAGAAAGAAAAAAGCATTACAAATATCGAAAAAAAAAAAAAGAGGTGGAATGAGTTATTTATAATACGTCATTGGAGATAAGTTCGCAGGTTACGTTGGGCACAGTTAATGATCTTATAACTTAATTTATTGTGAAAGACCCATTTGAAACGAACTCCAAGATGTCAGTTATCTGTACCGTATTAGATGTAACATTAGCATTCAAATAAATCACTTCCCATCTCCTGAAGAGGAAATGTAATGCTTATCTTTTTTGGTGCTATCCCTGTAATCTGCAGTGAGCACAAATATGGATCGGTCTGACAATCCGAGCCGCAAGAGCAGTCTACTCAGAATCTATGTCAATAAATTGCTTTTATCATGCAGAGGCTGGTTTCCCGAGCCACAGGCTGAACCAGCAAAGTTTTACGTTTAGAATAACCGTAAAAGTTTGTATTATTATTGCTGACAAAAGCAGGAAGCATGGCTGCATAGACCAGTCAGACAGAACGACAAACTAAAGCTGGGATCTTGCTGACTTTATTGCAAGACCCGACTGATGAGGCAAAATGGAGGGAGACAAAAATAACTTCCTTCTCCTTGAAGCGAGAATGTATCTTTCGCCACTGTTATGCCACATATTTTTGCAACCGATAAATGAGCCTGGAAACAAACTTATGGATATTCGGTGTTCCATTGAGCCATTATTTCATTAAATACTTTATGATCCAATACCCATTTTGTGTTGTCATTGATTATACGTGATGATATTCTAACGCAAAATGAGATTAGGTAATTATTACAGGATATTCTGACTTGATTGCACCCATGTGACTAACATATGCCACCACCATAGTGTATCAACTCAACGTTGAGCATGCAGATTATGCATATTCGCTCAATAACCCTTTAACTTATAGAATGCACCTAGTGTCTATAGGTAGTTGATACCAATAACTGAATAATTGTTAACTCATGTAAATCTCCTCCGTCTCCGAACTAGAGATGGCATTCATAATTTTCCACCTTAGAGCCCCATCAGTTTATAACTGAAATTTTACTGACCAGACTACTGGGGCAATGCTGAATACTGTTCGTCCACCATTATGACTTTGGTAGCTTCAGCTGGTAATAACATAATGTCTGTCACAAAGCCCTACATGGCATTTGAGAGATTACTACTTTGCATGATGTAAACTCCCCACTTGCACAGCTGAATCACAGCTACTATATTGCCAATTACACTTGATGAGTAGAAAGCTGCTTTATCACAACAAGATTGTTACAGGCTCCTATTAATTCCAATCTCTTACCCCAGGGCGGAGGCTAATTAATAGTTAAAGGTAAATCCCAATGATCAACAAGTCTAGTTGGTATCACCTTAATTTTCTTAAACATAGTTTGAGGCTGAAACAGTTGATTTTAGCAACATACGGCGTTAGAATATCCTCCAGGCAAGACATAACAAATGTTTTTGAGCTCTGAGCAGTCCAAGCATCGGTTTTAGTAATCTGGTAAATAACATGGGAACTGTAGTTAACTAATTTTGCAATGTATTTTATCATTGCCCTTATCCAGATAATTTCAAATGTCTCTGGTGATCTCTGTAAATGGGAGTATCCTATGAAAATCAGATGCGAAGTTTCCTATTCGGAAAAATTTATACTGCACATGCGAGTTAAACGACATTCTGTATCTTTCACAATGAACAGGCCACGCCTGCCAATTCCGTACCTGCTTGAGCAACAACTCTGGCCCGAATTCCAAGCATGTCTTGAAAACCAATCCTGGCCATAATACTGAGCCTGCCTCGAAAGACAACTCTGGCCATAACTCTGAGCCTGCGTTGAAAGACAATTATGGCCTTAATTCCGTACTTGGAACCCTAGTATTGTGCAGTTTTACATGGTTAGATGCCATAATCATTTATGTAAGGCCACTAGGGCCCCTTCCATCCTTATCAAGGGAATTCTACTTTCATACAACACATAAACTAAACACATGTTATCATTATCATTTGTACAACAAACAAGTGTAAATATTACCAACTTGTAGATGGTCCCATATTTTCCCTGAGACCGACTTGGGCCTTGGCTTGAAGACCTCTGCCCAGCTTTCATGCTGCCACCAACTTCAGTGAACTGCTTACTGCCAATGGAGGCGTGGGGTGTGTTGTCGCCACAACGATGAAGCTTTGCTCGTCGTTGGTACCTCGATTGGTCCAACAGCTTTTGCTTCCTCATCCAGGTTTTACCTGTTGAATAGGTCTTACCTGAAGAGAAGATTCGGCGACTGGTCTTTAATGTCACCCCTGATAGTGCTGTTCCTTCCCGGCACTTATAGCATGAGGGGAAGTCTGGCCCCTTCCGGGTATCTCGCCACCTTCGTCTGCGAGGACTCTCTTGAATCCATACGCATGTGCTCCAGTACGTTCCAACATACTTTAGAATTTGAAGTCAGTTACCCACTGACCACTCGCACTCCCCTCCACAGAGAGGGAGATTCATAGACAGCCCTGAACAGGTGCTGCCGCAGACCCCTGCCTTGTGGTATGCTCATCAGCTATACCTCCGATCTCGGAGTCAGAACAAAACTGACTCCGTGTGCTCACCTCCTCCAAGATGGAGACATCATGCAGCCCTTCTATAGGTGCTTCTGCCATGGATATAAAGCTCCTCTTGCTGGAGCACATCATGATGGAGCAACCTCTCCATCAGGAGCTCTTTCTAGACAGCCCTTCAACAGGTGCTGCTGCCACGGGCCCCTGAGGAGACCCGCGGATATAAAGCTCCTCTTGGTGGAGCATATCGTGTTGGAGCATCTTCTCCATCAGGAGCTCTTTCCTGGACAGCCCTGATATTCTTTTTATTGGCTCACCAGTCCCGGTTGGTATGGTGAATTTCGATGCCATGCCTGGCACCCCTGGTTCTTGGCTTCCATGCCTTGGGGTATGCTGCTCTGCAATACCTCCAACCTCAGGGTCAGAACAAAACTGCCCCGGTAAGCTCACCTCCTCCATGAGGGAGACACTATGCAGCCCTTCTACAGGTGCTGCTGCCATGGGCCCCCAAGAAGACCCGTGGATATAAGGCTCATCTTCATGGAGCAGATCTTCCCTATACAGTCCTTGAACAGAAGCTGCTGCCACGGGCTCATGGGGTAACCCACGGATATAAAGCTCCTCCTGGAGCATGTCGTGATGTCAGATGTCCACAGACGTTGCTTCTAGTGGGAGGGGAACTCCTGGCCCGACTCATCGGAGTCCACGGGCCTTACTGATTTTAGTGACTTACCTCCCCACAGCAGTAGCCACGGTGCTCTTAGTCGGCACCCTGGTGATACCGCCTTCCTCTGGAAGCCGCTGACCGCCTTGTCAGCGACTGGAGTAGCGAACCCGACGTCCGCCGCTACCCGCGTTCCGCGGTCCGGACCGGAGTCTCCCCACAGCCCAAAGCCAGTTTCCCCGCGGCTCGTCCGGACTTCGCTACAATATCCAGCAGGAAACCTCTGTAAGAAGAGGTTCCTGCAAGAAAAAACAACCTGGTAAGAAATACAAAACTTACCTGTAGGTTTAACTTACTGCTGGCAGGAGCGATTCGCCTGCCAGTCCGGTGCTTCGCCATGCGAACGACGATATGACGTGCGTGCGGACTGGCGGGGCTTCTTCACGGAATTACTCACGTGACTCCGAAGTAAAATTGGATCTCAGACAACCTACACTTCGACCCAATGTACTCAGCTTTGCTCTATATCCCTCCATTCACTTGCCCAACAAAATCCACCAGTAGCCTTGGAAGTTGCTATTGACACCCAGAACCCACTGTCGTTATTGGGCCAGAGTTTCGGGCATCTGTCCCCTTGTGTGGGGGAAGATGGCCTCCATGGTGTGTCCTTGTTACATTCATCTCAAATAAGTTAGCTGTTTCTGGACTGCCATCTTCCCATCCTGGCCCTAGAGAGATGTATGGCTTTGCCAGTAAGATTGACACAGAAGGCAATGGCACACAACAAAACAAGTGAAGGAAGTGAGGTCTATCAGGAAATGTAGCTTAGAAAATAGAAACATAGAAAATAGGTGCAGGAATAGGCCATTTGGCCCTTCGAGCCAGCACCACCATTCAATATGATCATGGCTGATCATCCAAAATCAGTACCCCATTCCTGCTTTTTTCCCATATCCCGTGATTCCGTTAGCCCTAAGAGCTACTGTATATCTAACTCTCTGCCTTATGTGGCAGAGAGTTCCACAGATTCACCACTCTCTGGGTAACATTTTTTTCCTCATCGCAGTCCCAAATGACCTATCCCTTATTCTTAAACTGTGGCCCCTGGTTCTGGACTCCACCAAAATCGGGAATATTTTCCTGCATCTAGCCTGTCCAATCCCTAAAGAATTGTGTATGTTTCAATAAGATCACCTCTCATCCTTCTAATTTCCAGTGAATACAAGGCCAGTCGACCCATTCTTTCATCATATGTCAGTCCCGCCATCCCGGGAATTAACCTGGTGAACCTACGCTGCACTCCCTCAATAGCAAGAATGTCCTTCCTCAGCTTAAAGTGGAAGCAGAGAGAACAGAGGATAGACTTTAGCCATGGACAACTTGGGATGTGTCGATTCTGTCACCATATGAATATGGATATGAATTCAATATTGCTTGTGTGATTGAAAGTAAGCGTTTTAAATGGTTCACCAATGTGTTCAAATAAAGGCAAATCCTATGCCTCCTGCTCTTAATTCTATGAGACTCCAGTTCTAACCCAACAAGGTTGTGACTTAACTGTACATAAGTTCATAAGTTTTAGGAGCATAATTAGGCCATTTGGCCCATCAAGTCTACTCCCCCATTCAATCATGGCTGATCCATCCCTCCCTCCTAACCCTATGCTCCTGTCTTCCCTCCGTAACTCCTGACACCCGTACTAATCAAGAATCAGTCAATCTCCACCTTAAAATTATCCACTGACGGCCTCCACAGCCTTCTGTGGCAAAGAATTCCACAGATTTACCAACCTCTGATGAAAGAAATTCCTCCTCATCTTTCTAAAGGTATGTCCTTTAATTCTGAAGCTATGGCCTCTTGTCCTAGACTCTCTCACTAGTGGAAACATCCTCTCTACATCCACTCTATTCAGGCCTTTCACTATTCGGTAAGTTTCAATGAAGAGGATTGGTCATGGCATCATGTTCGGCACAGACACAGTGGAAGGGCAGAAGGGCCTGTTCCTGTGCTGTACTCTTCTAATGTTATATGCCTCCCTCTGCCTCAAAATCACCATGTTCACTCAATAACTACCCGCTTCTTTTTCAGGATGCCGCTCACATTATTGCCTGCCACTAATTGAGAAGATGTAGTCTTCTAGTCATAGACGCAAAATGCCGGAGGAAGTCAGCGGGACAGGCAGCATCTCTGGAGAGAAGGAATGGGTGATGTTTCGGGTCGAGACCCACCTTCAGTCTTCTAGTGATGTTAGTCCCAACGGCCTGTTGGGCAGAGAATTTCAGCTTTTCATCTTAGTGACAATTAACATATCTGAGTCAGAGTGGTGTGCCATTTGGAAGGGAAATGACTCACAAATCGCCAAGCCCTTTTCCATTTGTTCTAGGTCTCAGTAGCAGATACCACTTAGCTCAATGATAGGATAGTCATCGCTGACTCAGCAGTTTCTGGTTTAATATATAATGCAGAGGCGTGAGTCTATTACCCAACACGGTGCTTCTTCTTCTTGCGTATGGCGTGCACAGCCTAAAGTTGAAGGACAACTTGTTCTATATGATCTTACTTGATCGTGCATGCAAGTTGATTGCATTCGTCGAAACAGGGCGGACCACGTGAAGGCTGCAATCTCCCACCCCAACACGGTGCTAAGGGGATGTTACAATACAAGATGTACAAGTACAAGGTAGAAAGTATTTTATCGAGATGCATCACAGCTTGGTTTGGGAACAGCTCCATCCAAGATCGCAAGAAATCGCAGAGTATTGTGGACACAGCCCAGACCATCACACAAACCAACCTCCCTCCCATTGACTCCATTTATGCCTCGGCAAGGCCAGCAGCATAATCAAGGAAGAGTTGCACCCCGGCCACTCCCTCTTCTCCCCTCTCCCATCAGGCAAAAGTTATAGCAGTGTTAAAAGACACACCTCCAGATTCACGGACAGTTTCTTCCCAGCTGTTATCAGGCAAATGAACCATCCTACCAACAACTAGAAAGCAGTCCTGAACTACTATCTACCTAATTGGAGACACTCGGATTATCTTTGATCGGACTTTACTGGCTTTATCCTGCACTAAACGCTATTCCCTTATCATGCATCTGTACACTGTGAATGGCTTGATTGTAATCATGTATTGTCTTTCCGCTGACTGGTTAGCACGCAACAAAAGTTTTCCACTGTAGCTCGGACAAAAAACTAAACTAAATAAATTACTAAAAAAGGATTGTACAAAAAACCCAAAACCTTAGCTGCCCTCTCTGATGTATGTAAAGCCCAGCAGCTTCTTTTTATTTTTTATTTTTTATTTTTTAAATATTTTAATTTTATTAGAAGTAAGTACAATTGTATACAATCATATTTTCATAATACATTTTATGTACAGCTTCTTATTTTTAAAATTTTTATAATAAAGAAGAAAAAGAAAAATAAGTTAGATAATGAAAAATATAAAAATGTGAGATATATAGTGTGTGGAAAAGAAAATTAGAGAGTGAAAGAAGAAAGTTAAAGAATAGAAAATAGGAAAAAGAGAATAAAAGAAGAAAAGGGAAGAAAAAGAAAAAAGAAGTAAGGGGATCTTATTTATAATCTTGACCATCACGAGTTAGCTTTTACAATTGTGTTGCACCATATGATTCCAAAAAGACGACAAAAGCCCAGCAGCTTCTAAGAACAAAAACAGGGCCTTAACAGGGCGGCATGGTGGGCTGAAAGGCCTGGTTCCATGCTGCAACACTAGACTAAAATTAACCCTAGATCTAAGGTGAAAGTGTAACCCTGAGAACTGAAGGGCTGAATGGCCTTCCCCAGTTTGTTCTGATTGATGGAAAGTTCGACGGACAGTGGATGTGTCAGCCCATTTGAAGTTTTACAGGCAACTGTCTTCACCTGAAAGATTCCCACTAAAGTGCTGATGCTTTCCAAAGTTCAGTCAACCCCGCATTATCAGCTCACCACTTATCCCATTCTCCAGGGGAAAAAGCTTTCAGGGGAGAGCATACATTATAAATGGCCCTTCTGTTATTTGTAACACAATTGTTTTATTTCCCATGCCGAAACGAAAAATGTGGGATTGTGCCTTGTACTAGTCGACTGTTTTCCTAACCAACATAATATCACTGCTTTGCTCAGGAATTAATTTCTATGCCTGCACGAACACATTTCAGAACAATATATATATTCAGAACAATATCACAATATTGTTTTCTACTCTACTGTTTGCTCACATTTTTTTGTCCCTTCATTTACCATTCTTTTTCTCCCACTCCATTCTTTCACTCCCCACCCTGTCTTTTTTCCATTATAGATATAGAACAAATGAATGAAAGATATGCAAAAAAGTAACCATGATAATGGAAACAGGCCATTGTTAGCTGTTTGTTGGGTGAGAACGAGAAGCTGGTGTGACTTGGGTAGGGGAGGGATGGAGAGAGATGGAGTGCCGGGGTTACTTGGTTAGAGAAATCAAGATTGATACCACTGGATTGTAAGCTGCCTAAGCGAAGTATCTTGTCGTCCCTATCTATGCCTTTCATAACTTCATATACTTATATCTAGACTCCGAATGCCTGTTTCCTTTATCATTGTTAATTTTTGCATATCTTTCATTCATTTGTTCTATATCTCTCCACATCACTGTCTATTCTATTTCCCTTTCCCCTGACTAGTCTGAAGAAGGGTCTCGTCCCAAAACGACATCCATTCCTTGTCTCCAGAGATGCTGCCTGACCCGCTGAGTTACTCCAGCATTTTGTGCCTATCTTCAGTTTACACGAGCATCTGCAGTTCCTTTAAACACATTGTGTCTGCACTGAACATGATGCCAAATTAGACTAATCTTCTTTGTCTGCAGTTGATCCAGACCCCTCCATTGTCTGCATATCCATGTGCCTATCTAAAAATCTCATATGCCATTTTGGTATCTGCCTCCACCATCATGCCTGGCAGCTTGTTCCAGCCACCCACCACTCTGCGTTAAAACAACGTACCCTTTTTAGACTTTAGAGATACTGCATGGGAACAGGCCCTTCGGCCCATTCAGTCCGTGCCGACCAGTGATCACCCCAATCACGAGGAACAATTTACAATTTCTAGAAGCTAATTAAACTACAAACCTATATGACTTTGGAATGTGGGAGCAAACCAGAGGAAACCTGAAGAAAACCCACTCGGTCACAGGGAGAATGTACAAACTCTGTACAGACAGCACCCACAGTCAGGATCAAACCTGGGTCTCTGGCGCTGTAAGGTCACAGCTCTGCCGCTGTGCCACTGTGCCATCCCAAACTCCTTTAAACTTGGCCCCTTTCACATATAAGCCTGCACTTATATCAAGATAGACACAAAATGATGGAGTAACTCAGCGGGTCAGGCAGCATCTCTGGAGAAAAGAAATAGGTGATGTTTCGGGTCAAGACCCTTTTTCCTTTTCTCCAGCGATGCTGTCCGTCCCACTGGCTTACTCCAGCATTTTGTGTCTATCTTCAGTGGAAATCAGCATCTGTGGTTCCTCCCTACACATACTTATATTAAGTCAGTTTAGTTTATTGTCATGTGTACCGAGGTACAGTGAAAAACTTTTGTTGCGTGCTAACCAGTCAGCGGAAAGACAATTCATGATTACAATCCAACCATTTACAGTGTATAGATACATGATAAGGAAATAACGTTTAATGCAAGGTAAAGCCAGTAAAGTCCGATCGAATATAGTCTGGGGGTCACCCATGAGGCAGATAGTAGAAACATAGAAACTTAGAAAATAGGTGCAGGAGTAGGCCATTCAGCCCTTCGAGCCACCACTGCCATTCAATATGATCATGGCTGATCACCCAATATCAGTACCCTGTTCTTGCTTTCTCCCCATATCCCTTGATTCTGATAGCCCTAAGAACTAAATCTAATTCTCAGCAGTTCCGGACTGCTCTCTAGTTGTGGTTGGATGATTCCGTTCTTGCTTCCTGCTTTGCTTTTCCACCTTGAAGAGCCAAGTGGAGGAAGGGTTGGCGGAGTGGGAGGCAGTCCTGAGGGTTCTGGTGTGGACACAGTGGCAGTGAGGGGGCAGGGTCACTTTAAGAAGCGTGCATTGCAGCAGCGAGCGGGTGTGAGCTGAGTGCAGGAGATCCCCGCGTCAGCAGTTCCCTTGCAGACCCCACGCTGACACAGAGAGCGCAGCTGCACAATGGGGCCTGTGTTATTTGAGTCCTCTCCGAGATATACCATGCACAGCCGACCCTGCGATATCAATCTGTTATTAATCGCGCGCAGGGTAATCGGTCTTAGCCACTGACAAATAATTCACTCGTGTGCAGCTCAGGTCTCCCTTAAGAAGCAACACCAGCGATTACAAGCCTTTTCCAAGAAAGGATTTAGCGTGGCACGATATTTCAGCAGCCAGGCTGGAGAGGGCTTACAATCCCTCCTCTTGACTCTTTCCTTGCCTTTTCCTCCTTTTATATTTTGTCGCTCATTCTTTTATCTTATCCATAAGTAGACCTGCGTGAGTGTAGTGTTTTGGCTCTATGCTCTACGTCCCCTCTCTCTCTCTCTCTCCATCTGTTTGTCTTTGTCTCTCTTTCTCTCTGGCAAACTTCTGCCGAGTTCCAACTCTAAAGCCTCCAACCTTATTGTTCCCCGGACCTGCACTGCCTGCTGCTATCTTTAGACTTCACTTTAGAGATACAGCGTGGAAACAGGCCCGCAGCCCACCGAGTCCGCGCGGACCAGCGTTGGCCCCCTACGCTAGCACTATCCCACACACTAGGGGCAATTTACAATTTACAGAAGCCAATTAACCTACAACCCCGCACGTCTTTGGAGAGTGGGAGGAAACCGGAGCTCCTGGAGAAAACCCACGTGGTCACAGGGAGAATGTACCAGCCACCGCTTGGATAGAGTGGATGTGGGGAGGATGTTTCCACTAGTGGGAGAATCTAAGCCCAGAGGTCATAGCCTCAGAATTAAGGGATGTTCCTTTAGGAAGGAGATGAGGAGGAGTTTCTTTAGTCAGAGGGTGGTGAATCTGTGGAATTCTTTGCCACAGAAGGCTGTGGAGGCCAAGTCAGTGGATATTTCTAAGGCAGAGATAGATAGATTCTTGATTAGTACAGGTGTCAGAGGTTATGGGGAGAAGGCAGGAGAATGTGGTTAGGAGGGAGAGATAGATCAGTCATGATTGAATAGCGGAGTAGACTTAATGGGCTGAATGGCCTAATTCTGCTCCTATCATTTATGACCTCATGATCCAATGTAGCATTCTCTGACATTTCAGCCATCTTTAACGTGATCCCACCACCAGCCGCATCTTCCCATCCCCACTCCTTTCCACCTTCTGCAGTGACCGCGCTCTCTGCAGCTCATCATGTTATCCCACTTATTAAGAAAGGCGGGAGAGAGAAAACAGGGAATTATAGACCGGTTAACCTGACATCGATGATGGGGAAGATGCTGGAGTCAATTATAAAAGATGAGATAGCCGAACATTTGGATAGCAGTAACAGGATCGGTCTGAGTCAGCATGGATTTACGAAGGGGAAATCATGCTTGACTAATCTTCTGGAATTTTTTGAAGATGTAACAAGGAAAATGGACAAGGGAGAGCCAGTGGATGTAGTGTACCTGGACTTTCAGAAAGCATTTGATAAGGTCCCACATAGGAGATTAGTGGGCAAAATTAGGGCACATGGTATTGGGGGGAGAGTGCTGACATGGATAGAGAAGTGGGCCGAAGGGCCTGTTTCCACTGTATCTCGAAACCAAACTAAACTTTTACAGGGTGCTGGCAAATCCACACCTGGAGTATTGCTTACAGCCTTGGTCGTCGTATTTAAGGAACGATACAGTATATTTGCTTTGCAGACAGGACGGAGAAGATTCTCTAAATTGATTCCTGGAACGAAGAGGTTAACGTTCAATGGGAGGTTGAGCAGATTGTGTACGGTGCCCATTGGCAGCACATGTGGAGAGACAAACTAAGTTCATGCCACAGATGGACAACCTTAGGCATCGGAACTGGTCAGTTTGGTCACATTTCCACTTCTGACGAATGGTTGTTGTCCCTAAAACATTATCTCGTTCTCTCCTGCCTGGTCCACTGAGGATATGCAGCCGTTTCTGTTATTAGTTGGTATTTCCAGCGTCTGTGATCCTAGAGGCACACAGCACAGAAACAGACCCTTCGGCCCATCTTGGCCATGTTGATCAAGATACTCCATCTAAGCTAGTCCCAAGCCCTTCTAAATCTTTCCTGTTCAGGTAAGTGGAACAGTGCTTGGCTCTCCATCTAGTTTGCCTTGTACCAACTCGGTGATTACATGTTGCATCAAGGGTGGAGGTGTTGCTTAATCTCCGTGAGTCAGTCTGCAACAGATTTGAACCTGTAGTGAGAAGAACTCTGTGGAAGTAATTCTCTGAACACCAAAGTGACCTTCTCCTCCCACATTATGTCGGAATGCACTCAGAAACCACATCTCACAACTCTTGTTGAAGGCCAACCATCAATTGAACTGTGCATTGAATAACTCTAACTGCTTGGACCACTTTCCTGGAGCCTCTGCTCCAGAAATTGATTCCTTGTTCACTCATTCTATGAAACTATCTACCTCTTTGATGACACTTGGACCATCCCTGATCAGACTTAGCTGGCTTTACCGTACACGAAACGTTATTCCCTTATCATGTATCTATGCACTGTAAATGGATTGATTGTAATCATGTATTGTCTTTCTGCTGACTGGATAGCACGCAACAAAGAAGCTTTTCGCTGTACCTCGGTACATGTGACAATAAACTAAACTGAATCTCAGCTCATATCTGCTGGATCTCCTGTTGGGGGTAAGACGAGCGAGCTTGCCCTGAACAAACTTGGCTCGTCCTTTGTAAATGTAAGACTCAAGTACTGGTCCTCTCTTTTTCCAGATTGAACTTTCTCGTTAAACATGACAAGACACAATGTGCTGGTGATACTTAGCGGGTCAGGCAGCATCTCTAGCGGACATGAATAAGTGACCTTTCAGGTTGGGACCCTTCTTCAGACTGATTATGATGGTGGTGGTGGGGGGGGCAGGGTTGCAGGGGGAAAGCTGGAAGAGAAGTGGGGGCAGGATAAAGCCTGGGAAGTTTAGAGATACAGTGTGGAAACAGGTCCTTGGCCCACTGAGTCCATGCTGACGTTCAATCAACCATGTTTAAGAAGGAACTGCAGATGCTGGAAAATCGAAGGTAGACAAAAATGCTGGAGGAACTCAGCGGGTGAAGCAGCATCTATGGAGCGAAGGAAATAGGCGACGTTTCGGTCAAGACCCTTCTTCAGACCAAGACCCTTCTTCAGCATCAATCAACCATGTGCTAATTCTATGACCTACACACTAGGGTCAATTTCCAGAAGCCAATTAACCTACAAACCTGCATATCTTTGGAATGTACAAAGGAACCGGAGCACCTGGAGCAAACTAACACAGTCACAGAGAGAACATGTAAACTCCACACAGACAGCACCCATAGTCAGGATCAAACCTGGGTCCCTTGTGCTGTGAGGCAGCAGCTCTACCCGCTGCACCACTGTGGCACCCCAGTGATATAGGTGGATACAGGGGAGTGGGGCTTTTGATTGGCAGTTTGTTGAACAAAGGCCAGAGATGAAGAGATAATGTGAGATAAGGATAGAAGAGGTGAGAATTGTGAAGCCAGAGGAAGGAATATGGGTGGAAGTGGTGGGAGGAGAAATAGGTGCAAATCCAGAGAGGACACAGGAAAGAGAGGTGGGGGGGGGGGGTGAGGGGGGGGGAGGGGGGGTAGAAGGACTGATTTGTTTGTAGTTTAGTTATAGTCTATAAAATAGGATAATTCAATGTTCATACTCTTAGCTTGTGAGCTACCTAAGCGTAATATGAGGTGATGTTCCTCCAGTTTGAGTGTGGCCTCACACTGACAAAGGAGGAGGCCCAGGACAGAATGGTCAGTATTGGAATGGGAATATTAGCAACTGGGAGATCCAGTAGGCCTTGGCAGACTGAGCGCAAGCGTTCGATGAAGTGATCACCTACCTCGTCTACGCTTGGTCTTGCCAATGTAAAGAAGAACACATCAGGAACACCAAATGCAGTAGATGAGGTTAGAGGAGGTGCACGTGAACCTCTGCCTCACCTGGAACGAATGTTGGGGGTCCCTGGATGGATGTGAGGGCGGAGTTATAGGGACTGGCATTACATCTCCTGTGGTTGCAGGGGAAAGTATCTGGAGAGGGGATTGTTTGGGTGGGAAAGGATGACAATAGACAATAGGTGCAGGAGTAGGCCATTCGGCCCTTCGAGCCAGCACCGCCATTCAATGTGATCATGGCTGATCATCCCCAATCAGTACCCCGCTCCTGCCTTCTCCCCATATCCCATGACTCCGCTAATTTTAAGAGCCCTATCTAGCTCTCTCTTGAAAGCATCCAGAGAACCTGCCTCCACTGCCCTCTGAGGTAGAGAATTCCACAGACTTACCACTCTCTGTGAGAAAAAGTGTTTCCTCGTCTCCGTTCTAAATGGCTTACTCCTTATTCTTAACTGTGTCCCCTGGTTCTGGACTCCCCCAACATCGGAACATGTTTCCTGCCTCTAGCGTGTCCAAGCCCTTAACAATCTTATATGTTTCAATGAGATGCCCTCTCATCCTTCTAAACTCCAGAGTGTACAAGCCCAGCTGCTCCATTATCTCAGCATATGACAGTCCCGCCATCCGGGAATTAACCTTGTAAACCTACGCTGCACTCCCTCAATAGCAAGAATGTCCTTCCTCAAATTAGGAGACCAAAACTGCACACAATACTCCAGGTGTGGTCTCACTAGGGCTCTGTACAACTGCAGAAGGACCTCTTTGCTCCTATATTTGTTTCCTCTTGTTATAAAGGCCCAACATGCCATTGCTTTCTTCACTGCCTGCTGTACCTGCATGCTTACTTTCATAGACTGATGTACAAGGACCCCCAGGTCCCGTTGTACTTCCCCTTTTCCCAACTTGACGCCATTTAGATAGTAATCTGCCTTCCTGTTTTGCTACCAAAGTGCATAACCTCACATTTATCCGCATTAAACTTCATCTGCCCATGCATCTGCCCACTCACCCAACCTGTCCAAGTCACCTTGCATTCTCATGGCATCCTCCTCACAGTTCACACTGCCACCCAGCTTTGTGTCATCTGCAAATTTGCTAATGTTACTTTGAACCCTTCATCCAAATCATTGATGTATATTGTAAATAGCTGCGGTCCCAGCACCGAGCCTTGCGGTACCCCATAGTCACTGCCTGCCATTCTGAAAGGGACCCGTTAATCCCTACTCTTTGTTCCCTGTCTGCTAGCCACACCGACCAAAGATCACTCATACATTAGTTCCAGACTACACACTATGGACAATTTACAGAAGCCAATTAACCTGCAAGCTGCACGTCTTTGGAGTGTGGAGGAAACCAGAGCACCCAGACAAAACCCACGTGGTCACAGGGAGAACGTACAAACTCCGTACAGACGGCACCCCATGGGCAGGATCGAACCCGGGTCTCTGTTGCAACACTGTGCCTTCCCATAGTTCTCACAGTTTCCCCCAAACATTCCCTTTCCCATCATCTCATCAGCATTCCCAACTATTTGCTGAGCCTGCATGCCAATTTACTTGCATTTGGAACTCTAGATCCCCTTTTTCTGCAATAGAGGTTATATTGATGTCTCCATTTAAATAATAATCTGCGCTTTCAGTTCCTTGTCCAAAGTAGACCAAGTTGGCCTCACATTTCCCCCCGTTTACGACCCGGTTTACGACGTCTGCTGGCTCCTTGCTTCACTCCAACTGTTCTGCATTCATTTGCAGGCTTTTTATGATCTCATCACAGTTTATAATCCACTGGTCATTGTATCACCAACAAATTTCGCTGGAGTACAATACCTCCCTTCATCCAAGTTATCTGGACTATGGGTGTGCCTAATTTTCCAGTACATGCCTAGGATAAAAGTGGTTGAAGATTTGCTGACCAATTGAGGCTTTATAAGGCGCAGGTCAGGCGCATTTGGAAGATTCTGAGCAAATTTGGGCCCCATATCTGAGGAAGGATGTGCTGTCTCTGGAGATAGTCCAGAGGTGATTTACAAGAATGATTCCAGGAATGAGTGGGTTAGCATATGATGAGCGCTTGACAGCACTGGGCCTGTACTCACTGAAGTTTAGAAGGTTGAGGGAGGACCTCATTGAAACTTACAGAATAATGAAAGGCATTGATAGAGTGGATGTGGAAAGGATGTTTCCACTGGTGGGAGAGTCTAGGACCAGAGGTCAGAGCCTCAGAATTAAAGGGTGCTCTTTTAGAAAGGTGAGGAGGAACTTCTTTAGTCAGATGGTAGTTAATCTGTGGAACATTGCCGCAGAGGGCTGTGAGGATAATTCAGTGGATATTTTTAAGGCAGGGATAGACATATTCATGATTAGAATGGGTGTCAAAGGTTATTGGCAGGGGGCATGAAAATGGTTTTAGGAGGCAGAGATCAGCCATGATTGAATGCCGGAGTGGACTCGATGGGCCGAATGGCCTAATTCTACTCCTATAACTTGTGAACTTGTGAACTCATTTACAGAGGTAACAAAAGCAGTGCCTCTGGGAGGTTTAACATGATAAGGCATCCTTGAGCACTTCACAGAGGATCCATTAGACAAAGTTTCACACTGGGCCGAATGTGACATACGACAGCAACATCAAGGTTTAAGCATTGAGCATTTTAAAAGAGGGAGGAAGCTTAAGGGAGATGATAGGGGGAATTGTATATGTAAGATGGTGAAAGCAATTGAGGCCAAAACTGCAAGTATGTGAAGGTCACAGAACGCCATAGGGGTGGAAGTCCTTGTAGATTTATAAGGGGAAATGGGAGAGTCTAGAATCAGTGGGCACAGCCTCAGAATAAAAGAACACACCTTTGCAATGGAGATGAGGAGGAATTTCTTGGAGATGAGGAGGAATTTCTTTAGCCGCAAGGTGGTGAAGCTGTGGAATTCTTTGCTGTGGAGACCATTAAAACGGAGATGGATAGGTTCTCGATTAGAAAGGGCATCAAAGGTTACAGAGAGAAGGCAGGAGAATGGGGTTGAGAGGGAAAAATCGATCAGCCAAAATCGAATGGCGGAGCAGGCTCATTGGGTCAAATGACCTAACTCTGCTCTTATGGCCTTATGACTTGATCGTATGGGTGAGGCCTTAAAGGAAGCAAGAGCACTTTGAACTCAAGGCTTTGTCAGGCCATGCACTATCATTGACCACACTGTCCATGGACAGGAATAATGGATGAACTTGTTGTGAACAGAAGGCTGTGTTGGAAGGAACTGCAGATGCTGGTTTACACCGAAGATAGACACTTCTTCTGACGAAGGGTCTCAACTCGAAAATCGTCACCCATTCATTCTCTTGTTTAAGAAGGAACTGCAGATGCTGGAAAATCGAAGGTAGACAAAAGTGGTGGAGAAACTCAGCGGGTGCAGCAGCATCTATGGGGCGAAGGAAATAGGCAACGTTTCCCTATTTCCTTCGCTCCATAGATGCTGCTGCACCCGCTGAGTTTCTCCAGCACTTTTGTCTACCCATTCATTCTCTCCAGAGGTGTTGCCTGCCCCGCTGAGTCACACCAGCATTTTGTGTCTATCTACGATGGAACGGAAGCTTGTTTATCATCTCCCCCAGATACAGGGACATGCAAGGGTTTTTTGATCTATTCTTCTCGCCCCATTGGAAGGAGATTGCCTGTTCATGTTCTCACCCACTCCAAAACCATGGGGGAAGGCAGCACACATCCATGGGCCAAATCCCCACGTCTGTTATTGAATTAAAGTTACCTCATCAACTGCCAAAATGTATCCGTAATATAGTGAAAATATTTCAAGGTTCTGAATAATGGTGGGAAGCATTTGGAATCAAACCCAGCAAACCACATACTGTAGTCTGGAAGTTAAAGCACACTAAAGTAAATCTGTGTTATTGGCTGGAGTCCCAACCAAGGACTGGTCTATCATCATGCTATGAGCTGCTATACAACGTGCTGACTGACTACCCATTGTTCCCTGATTAACCTTGTAAATGCCTGCGTCCAAGGTTTCCACTGGCTGGTCTTGAATGTTAGCTGGATTAGTCCGCCTTGGATTAGTCCGCAAACTCTCCCATTTTAACTCCCCTTCCCATTCCCACACTGACTTTTCTGTCCTGGGCCTCCTCTACTGTCAGAGTGAGGCCACACGCAAATTGGTGGAACAGCACCTCATATTTTGCTTGGGCAGCTTACAACCCAGTGGTATGGATTTTGATTTCTCTAAGTGTAAGTAATTCTTGCATTCCCTCTCTCTCCGTCTCTCCCCTACCCCAGTTGTCTTACTAGATTCACTGTTTGTAACCCTTCATTATCACCTCTTCCACAGCCAACAATGGACCATTGTGAGTTCCTTGGCCATCGGTGCTGGCTCTGATCTGATCTGTACCTTTTCATACCTTTAGATTCCCTCAGTCTGAAGAAGGGTCTCGACCTGAAACATCACCAATTCCTTTTTTCTAGAGATGCTGCCTGGCCCACTGCGTTATTCTAGCATTTTGTATCTATCTTCGGTGTAAACCAGCATCTGCAGTTTCTTCCTACAAAACCAACGTTGTATTTATGCACTTGCACCTTCTACTATCCAGTAATGCAACTTTATATCAATGCCTTAATAGGAAATAAAATCCTCATAAAAACAGGTTGAAGTATTGATTAGCCCTCCTTGCCATCAGTCTCTTAGGATTTTCAACCCTCAGTTCCATCACCAATAATTGATGTGAGTCCAGTCCTCTCCAGTTGCAACTGACCAGGTAACATAAGTAAAAATACAAACAATGTAAGGTGGTATCGGAGCATCAATATATGTGGATTAGGTTCAGGAGTAGGCTTCCTAACCTTTCAAGCCTGTTCCATCTGCAGGGCGGCACAGTGATGCAGCGGTAGAACTGCTGCCTTTCAGTGCCAGAGACCTAGGTTCGATCTGACCACAGGTTCTCTCTGTACGTAGTTTGCACATTCTCCCTGTGACCTGCATGGGTTTTCTCCGGGTGCTCTGGTTTCCTCCCTCATTCCGAAGAAGTACAGGTTTGTAGGTTAATTGGGTTCGGTAAAATTGGCCTTGTTTGTGTAGTATAGAACCAGTGTATGCCGGTGGGGCAAAGGGCTTGTTTCCACACTGTATCTCAAAACTAAACTATAAATCTCTCATCGAGATCACAACTGATGTTCTACCTTCCTGCACAATCCCCATATTCCGAGATTCCCTTAAAGTCCAGAAGTGAATAAAGAGGTAGGGCCTTGGGAAGTGTTGCTGACCAGAGATCGATGGTACAAGTCCATAGTTTTGGGGAAGTAGCAACACTGGTAAACAGTGAAGATGGCGTAGAGCATGCTTGCCTTCACCGGCGAGATAACTGAGTGCAGGAGTTGGGTCATCATGTCACAACCTTACAAGATGATGGTGAAAACAACCTTGATGTATTGTGTGCAGTTGTGGTCTCCATGCTAAAGGAACACTGAGCTTAAGCCAGCAAAGAAGACTGAAGAAGGGTGCCAACCCGAAACGTCACCTACCCATGTACTCCAGGGATGCTGTCTGACCTGCTGAGTTACTCCGAGTGGCCGAGACTGAAAATGTTGGGAGAGGAGACAATTGACGTACTGAATTATCAGTATCTAATTATATTTCAAAAATTACTTTTGAAACTTTGTCGGCCCCAGAAATGTGGTGACTCTTTGTGCACTGTCTACTGTATGATTTTACCGGATTGTATGCAAAATCAAAGAATTCCACTGTACCTGGGTACGTGACAATAAAGTATAATTGAATGATTGAATCATTGGGAGTTCTAGATGAATAGGAAGAACCAATTTCCCTGAACAGAGGGATCAAATCTCAAGGAATGTAGACCTAAAATGAATGATAAGGGGATTGAGGAGTGAAGAGAGAAAACTATTCTTCTCCTAGAGGGTGGTAGGAGCCTGGAACTCATTATCCGAAAGGATGGGTGGCGCCGTTGAGTATGGCAGCCTCGCCTGCAGGTGTTCGTCCTTTCATCCTTTAAAAAAAATTTTAGTCTGTCATAAAGTTTTGTTTTGGAGGTCTCTTAGTCTTTTTATGTGGGGGGTGGGGGAAAGGGGGAAACTGTTTTTCTTATTCACTACCTGGTCGAGGATGCGTCTTTCCTCCGAGCCACATCTTCGTTCCCTCCTCGCAGCCTACCATCTGGATTGGTGCGGCCTTTCCTGCCGGAGACCGGCCAGAGCTTCAGCTTCAGCAGCGGCGCAGCCCTGAAGTACCATCGTGGAGCAGGCGATGCCTTACTGGGGTCGCCGTGTGGAGCTCCGGGGTGCTGGGACTGCCGATTTTAACACCGTGGAGCTGTGGTCTGCGGAGCTTCCAGCCGCGGGCGGCGCTGATTTTAACATCGCGGAGTCCTGGGATCCCTTTGCCGAGGGCCGCCAGTGTTGAATCTCCGCCCAGCTCGGCCTGTAGACTTCGGGAGCCGAGTAAGAAGTGGCCGATTCGGAAACTCCAAGCCGCTGAGAATGTTCTTCCGTTCCGACGTCGGAGTTTCGATCATCCCGGCGAGAGGGCCTGAACATCGGGCCGCCGTAGCGGCGACTGCGGACGGCTCGAGGCCCCGACCACAGGGGAACAAAGAGGAAGGAAGATGACTGAACTTTATTGCCTTCCCTCACAGTGGGAAACGCTGATTCTGCTGTGTGGGGATGTTCATGGTAAATTCTATCGTTTGTTGTGTTCTTTTTATTTGTGTGGCTGTATGGCAATTCAAATCTCACTGTACCAATTGGTGCAGTGACAATAAATGTAAACTTGAACTTGAGAGGCAAAAACCTTCAATGCATTTAAATGGCATTTGCCTACTTGGAAAGCCGTGACTTGCAGCCGACAGACTTACTGCTGGAAGATGAGGTTAGGTAAGGTAGCCATTTTATTGACCAACACTCAGATATTCGGCTGAATGGCCACCTGTCAGGGCATAACTTTTCCAAGAATCTCTGATTGCCTCGTTCTTATAACCTATCGAGCTCAAATAAATTGCTCATATTGAATTCTTGCCATATGCTAAATATGGTCAATGGCCAATGTCTTAATAAAACTATAAGTTCACACTTTTCTCAAGAAGGAGACTTCAAGTCACAGAGTTCTACAGCAGAGAAACAGGCCGTTCGGCCCACCATGTCCATACTGAGCACTGATCTAACTAATCACATTTGGCCACATTAGTTCAGTCCTTTTATGCCTGGCATATTTAAGTGTATGTTTAAATACTCCTTAAACACAATAATTGTATCTGATTCCAACATCTCCTAAAGGGCCTGTCCCACTTTCCCGAGTTATTCACGAATTCTCCTGAGTTCACGAATTCTCCTGAGTTTTCAAACTCGCAGAATGTTCGTAATGAGTCCGTAGGAGGCCGTAGGAGTCCGTGGATATATCGTAGTGGTTCGTTATGCCAGCCGTAGGTACTCAGGGCTATTTTTTCACGTGGACATTTTGTCATCATGCTGAAAAAACGTCCCGACTTACCTGATGTCCCACAGTGGCATAACAAGCCGCTATGATATATACACAGACTCCTATGGCCTCCTACGGACCCGTTACGAACATTCTGCGAGTTTGAAAACTCGGGAGAATTCGTGAATAACTTGGGAAAGTGGGACAGGCCCTTCGGGCAGCGCGTTCCAGATATTAATCGGTTAAAAAACACGTATTCCTAAGATCCCCTTTAAATCGCTTACTTCTCTCAAAACTATTTCAAAACTAGTTATTGTTAATAAAACTATTAGAAAAGTATTTTATTCTAGCTTGGTATAATAAAGAAACCATTGAACCATTGACAACTATGCCCTCTTGCTTTCTATACCCTGACTATAGGAAAAAGATAGTCACTGTTCACTGGCGCAGCACTAGAGCAGAGCTGCTGACTTACAGCGCTAGAGACCCAGATCCCGACTACGATGCTATCTGTATGGAGTCTGCACGTTCTCCCTGTGACCGAGTGGGTTTTCTCCGGGTGCTCCGGTTTCCTCCCACACTCCAAAAGACATGCAGGTTTGTAGGTTAATTGGCTTCTGTAAATTCTCCCCAGTGTGTAGGGTAGAACTAGTGAATAGACACAAAATGCTGGAGTAACTCAGCGGGACAGGCAGCTTCTCTGGAGAGAAGGAATGGGTGATGGTTCGGGTAGAACTATTATATGGGTGATCGGTGGTCGGCGCGGACTCAGTGGGCCAAAGGGGTTGTTTCCATACTGTATCTCTAAACTAAACTATACAAAAATAAACGAAGCTAAACTATTTACCCTATCTATGCCTTTTGGAATGTTATGTACTTCTGTTACATTACATCCTCAGCTCCCTCAGAGTTTAAAAAAATATGTCCAGCTTCTTTGTACATGATGGTCCCATGGGTATTTAAATTTAGAACCAATCTAGTACCTCCCCTCTGTAAGTAATACAGGCTTTCTAAATCACCCCCTATTTATGCGGACCGAATCTGGACATGGTATTATGGATAATCAAGCCTTGTACAATGACAGTACAGTGCAGTATTTTAGTTTACTGTTCTGGCTGTGCATCCAATTCCCTTAATTCCTTTTGCAGTGGTTATGAGGCATTGGTTGGGAGCCTGTTGAAATTATTGTACTGTAACACTGTTGCATTCAACAGTATTATTGCTCAGCCTTCCTTTTACCCACAGGGCTAACACTACATTTATCAGTGTTAAATATGAGGCCAATTCCACAGTCACATTCAGGTCTGCCAGTAACTATTTGTGCACATCTACGATGTTAACGTGCCCAGATCTGCATCCACCTGAAAACCTCTGGGTAATTCTCCCCCCCCCCCCTCCACCCACAACCACCTTCAATCTGATAAAGATGATGAAGGGTGTAATACTGAAACATATCCACATCGGACTTTTACGTTAAAATCCCCTTGCATCGATTTGTCTTCATCGTTTCTGTTGGAAAATTACAGCGCATGATCGATGGGGAAACAGAATGGAAGAATGCTTCCATTAACGGTGCTGCAGGGTCTTGAATTTCCATGCCGAGAAGATTTACTGAGAGTCTCTGAGCTCCAGTTGACCTATGCTCTGTCCCCCTAACTTTGAACAGACGACTGGCTTACTCCAAAGACGATTGACAAGCTACGCCCTGAGCTCCTCAATGTCAGTGTAGACCCAAAGCTGGTCCTAAAGAGGATCACTTTACTGAGTGTGGACTAATTAGACACTTTAGCCCACGCCCTGATTCATGAGCATGCATAGTCCTAAGTTTGGATGACCCAACGTTTGCAGCCAAGTCCTTGAAAACTGGCAGATTTTGTTTAGTTTAGTCTAGTTTATTGTCGCGTTAACCGAGGTTCAGTTAAAAGCTTAATTGTTGCGTGCTATCCAGTCAGCAGAAAGACTACACATGATTACAACCGAGATGTCCACAGTGTACAGATACAGGATAAAGGGAATAATGTTCATTGCAAGATAAAGTCCATTGAAGACAGTCCGAGGGTCTCCAACGAGGTAGATGGTAGGTCGGAACTGCTCTCTAGTTGGTGGAAGGATGGTTCAGTTGCCTGATAATAGCTGGGAAGAAACTGCCCCTGAATCTGGAAGTGTGCGTTTTCACACCTATACCTTTTGCCCGATGTGAGAGGGGAGAAGAGGGAGTGGCCAGGGTGTGATTCGTTCTTGATTATGCTGCTGGCCTTGTCGAGGCAGCGTGAGGTATAATGTCTTATGGTATTGTGGGTGAGGTCTTTATGAGAACTTAAAGGAAACAAGAGCATTTTGAACTCAAGACTGTCCCTGAATCAGGAGATATGTGTTTTCACATTTCTGTGCTTCTTGCCTGATGGTAGAGGGTGGAAGACGGTGTGACCGGGATGAGACCCGTCCTGATCATGACCGAGTACCATCAATCAGTGGGATTCAGGGTTATCCCCAAGGAGTGTTGATGAGGTCTAGGGATTGTCCACGGCTAGGAATATCTCCAAGGGAAGCATTACAAGGCAAAGATGTTGCACTATGTGATATATGGTTCGTGTTCCAAAGAAGTGCGACAGTAACCATTTTTAGTACTTAGTACTAATCAAGAATCTATCTATCTCCACCTTAAAAATATCCTTTGACTTGGCCTCCACAGCCTTCTGTGGCAATGAATTCCACAGATTCACCACCCTCTGACTAAAGAACTCCCTCCTCATCTCCTTCCTAAAGGAACATCCTTTAATTCTGAGGGTCCTAGACTCTCCCACTAGTGGAAACATCCTCTCCCCATTCAGTAGCTTTCAATAACTTAGCAAGTAAATATAGGTGTGAAGAAGGGTCCTGACCCGAAACGTCACCTATTCATGTTCTTCTGAGATGCTGCCTGACCCACTTAGTTCCTCCAGCACTTTGTGTCCTTTTTAAAAAATAAAGCAGCATCTGCAGTTCATTGTTTCTGCAGGTAAACATAGTAAATTGATATGATCATGGGAATAATGTTGTTCCTGTTTCTCATGGGAATTGCCTAGTCTAGTTTAGTTGAGAGATGCAGCGTGGAAACAGGCCCTTCGCCCCATCGAGTCTGCACCGACCAGCGATCTCCGCACATTAACACTACCTTACACCCACTAGGGACAATTTTACATCATACCAAGCCAATTAACCTACAACCCTGTACGTCTTTGGAGTATGGGAGGAAACTGAGGATCTCGGAGCAATCCAAAGCAGGTCACGGGGAGAACATACAAACTCTGTATGGACAGCACCCGTAGTCGAGATTGAACTCGGGTCTCTGAAAGGCAGTAGCTCTACCGCTGCCCTCATCCATTTTGTTGCATTGGTAAGCAAAAGAATTGGGCAGGTTCCATGGTGATGGGCTGAGTTTGTCATGACCAACTGACAGAGTGAGCTTTGTAACCTCCCACACCTCCCTCAGTCTGAAGAAGGGTTTCGGCCCGAAACTTTGCCTATTTCCTTCGCTCCATAGATGCTGCTGCACCCGCTGAGTTTCTCCAGCATTTCTGTGTACCTCCCTGGGTCTTGACAGCTCCAAGCTGTGGATTCTAGATGTCAACCATGTTTTGGTGCCATTTCCAAAGTCCAAAATGCATCCGTGTGTGAATGAGTGCATGTGTGTGTGCACATGTGTGTATGTGTGTGTGCGTCTGTGTGAGTGAGAGCACATGTGTGTGTGTATGTATGTGTGTGTGTATCTGTGTATGTGTGTGTGTGTGTGAATGCACATGTGTGTGTACATGCGTGTATGTGTCTGTGCGTGTATATGTCTGCGGGGGAATGCACATGAGTGTGTGTGTGTATGTGTGTGCGAGTATCTGTGTGTGTGTGTGAGTGCACATGTGTGTGTACATGCGTGTATGTGTGTGTGTACATGCGTGTATGTGTGTATGTGTCTGTGTGTGTATATGTCTGTGCGGGGGAATGCATATGAGTGCCTGTGTGTGCCTGTATCTCTGTGTGTATGAGTGCATGTGTGTATGTACATGCGTGTATGTGTGCATTGTATATATGTCTGTGCGAGGGAATGCATGTGGGTGTGTGTGCGTGTAAGTGTTTATCTGTGTCTGTGTGTGTGAGTGAGTGCAAAGTGTGTGTGCGCCATTGTATGTGTATGTGTGTGTGTGAGTGCGCGTGTGTGTGTGTGCGTGTGTGAGAGTGCGCATGTGTGTGTGCATGTGTGTGAGTGCACATGTGTGTGTATACACGCATGTGTGTGTGGAGTAGATTTATTAATTGTACACATGAGCGCAGCGGATACCACGGATAAGGAGCTCATTGTGCGCGTCACTTCAATTTATGGCTTGTCTGACAGCTCAGGAACAGAGCGTTTCCTTGAATCCAGATTGTTTGGAACAAGCTGTCCCGAATTCCACAGGTAAACATTAACTCTGACTATAGTTGAAACAACAATCAAGCTCGGAACTACTCCTTTCCCACCCATGAGCCAACCTTGCCAAGAATTGCAGACACGCAGCTCATTTCATGCTTGTTACATAAGTGGGAGTGCCACAACTCCCCCACCCCTCCACCACTCTCTGCAACATTTAGACGTCCAGGCCAGGTAATCCAGAGAGGTGCCACATGGAGACACGTGACCACAGATGCTGGAATCCTCAGTATGATGAAGGATTCACACCCGAAATGCCGTGCATCCAGCTTTCTCCGCTGCCAGAGTGAAGCCTAACGCAAACCAGAGGAATAGCAAGGAGATGGACACAAAAAGCTGGAGTAACTCAGCGGGACAGGCAGCATCTCTGGAGAGAAGGAATGGGTGATGAGACCCTTCTGAGGTGTCGTCTTCTGAAGAAGGGTCTCGACCCGAAACGTCACCCATTCCTTCTCTCCAGAGATGCTGCCTGTCCCCGCTGAGTTACTCCAGCTTTTTGTGTCTATCTTCGGTTTAAACCAGCATCTGCATTACCTTCTACCTGGAGGGATAGCACCTCATTTTCCACCAGGTAAGTCCACACACCAATGGCATGATCATTGAATTTATCAATTTTAGGTAAGCATCCCTTCTGGTTTGCTGCCCCCACCCACCTTCTCATTCCTTCCCATCCTTCTCCGGTGCTTCCATTCCTGTCCTCTTTCCCATTCGGACATCCCCTCCACCCTCCACCCTCTCCTCCCATTTTTGACCCCTCCCCCTCCGCCCACTTCATACACGGTTTCCCCACAGTCTCTGCCTCCTCACCTGGTTCTGGATCTATCTGGCCACACCTCTTCACCAATGGTTCCCAGTATCACGCTCCTTACTTAACAGATGCCTGCACTGACAGCCATTGTGTTCCAGCTTATCACCCAACAGCAATTGGGCGGCACCATGGCGCAGCGGTAGAGTTGCTGCCTGCCAGCACCAGAGGCCCGGGTTCGATCCTGACGACGGGTGCTGTCTGCACGGACTTTGTACCTTCTCCCTGTGACAGTGTGGGTTTTCTTCAGTTGCACTGGTTTCCTCCCACACTCTGAAGAAGTGCAGGTTTGTAGGTTAATTGGCTTCTGTAAACTGTCCCTAGAGTTCAGGGTAGAACTAGTGTATGGGGTGATCGTTGGTGGAAACGGAGGAGCCTATTTCCACGCTGTACCTCTAAATTAAACTAAAAAACATGAAGCAGCTATCTCTAACTTCATCCCTGCACTCCCCCCCTCACCTTACCTGGCTCCATCTTCCTCCTTGTTTTTTTGTTTTGTCTGCCTCTACTATATCATTCCCCTGCCTCTACATCCCATCTCCACCCCTTCCACTCCTCGATCTGGCTCAACCCACCCATCATCCTTTCACCCTTTCTTTATCCACCATTCTCCTCTGGCTCCTGCCTCACTACTTACCTGTACTCTATCTCCTCTCCCCTCTATACTCTCATGGCCGATGCAGGGTTTTGACCCGAAACACTGACCATCAGGGCCGGCCTTAAGCCGATTGGACCGATATATCCCAATTGGGCCCCGCGCCTAAGGGGGGCCCTGCGTTAATTTTCCGTATTCGTATGGAAATACAAATTCGCTTTGTTAAATAAAGATTTTTAAAAAATATTCGACATACGGATTTTTTTACAAAACGAACATGGATAACAACCACTGCACGGCCATCAGACACAAACAATTTGTTAGCTACTACTTTAGCACGTTAACAGCCAGTAGTTAACAAGTAGTTATACAATGCGTCATCAATGCATGGATCCACATTCCTCAGTAAATGTAATTGTGCTTTGAACAAGTATTAATGACGCTGCGTTCCTTTGAATACAATTCACGCGGCATCATTAATACTTGTTCAAAACACAATTACATTTACTGAGGAATATAGCTCGATGCAATGATGACACATTGAGAATTTCTTAAAACTCACCATCATGATTGAGGGCTTCTTCTTGGTGAGCTTTTGGTGTGCAGCAGGTTAGTCATTCAATTTACCCACCGACCAACATTGTGTATCTCTGTCTTTTGCTCTCTCTCCCTCTCTCTCTCGTGCTCTCTCTCTCTCTCTCTCTCCCGCTCCCCATCTCGTCTCTCTCTAGCTCTTTTGGCATTCCCGGAGTCGTTGACGTTTTGCGGTAGACAAAAATGCTGGAGAAACTCAGCGGGTGAGGCAGCATCTATGGAGCGAAGGAAATAGGAAACGCTTTGGGTAGAAACCCTTCTTCAGACCCGACCCGAAACGTTGGCTATTTCCTTCGCTCCATAGATGCTGCCTCACCCGCTGAGTCTCTCCAACATTTTTGTCTACCTTTGATTTACCAGCATCTGCAGTTCCTTCTTAGACGTTTTGCAGTGACGGCTGCATCTGCGGTTCCTTTCTGTTGGGGGGGGGAGGCCTGGCCCGTGGCGGCTCCTGATAAGTGACATGTTATCTCTGCGGGTGCTGCCTTGCCCGCTGAGTTCCTTCAGCACTGTGTTTTTTGTTTGGCTCTGAAGTTGAAGGTGGACCCCCCTGTGTCTACCTTCAACTCCCTGTCTGTGGTGGCTCAGCGGGACGATCAGAGGCTCTGGGAGAGGGGTTGCGTTTCTGGTCGAGACCCTTCTTCAGACAATCACAAGCACTCTCACCGACGAGAGTTCAGTTCAGTCTGAAGAAGGGTCTTCTCTCCAGAGTCGCTGCGGCTGCCTGTCCTGCTGAGCTACTCCAGCTTTGTCTATTTTCATTTCACAGTTAGATACAATTTCTCATGGGGGGCCTATAGCGTCTACCCCCCCCCACCCTTCCTTCCCAACCTCAGCCTCACGGACCTTAGCGTACCCCCATTTCCATCACTGATTGCCACGCGAGCTACTTCCCTCCCCGGCCACAATGCGGTGGCTCCGTGCCGGAGCGCCGCGGCAGCGGTGAGTGGGTTACTGGCATGAACCCGACCCCCTCCTTCTCAACGCTCATGCCCTCCCTGCAACTTTACCCCTGGCCAGACTCCCCACACGCTGTGAAAGGAACTCTCCCCCCAATTGGTCCCTTGAACTAATATAGTAATTCAATAAGATGACAACTGATTCAACTTGTCCCGGTGTGCTCCCGTTTTCCCCACCATCTTTCCACCTGCCGTCACCTCTACCCCCCACCCATTCAGTAATTCAGAAAGAAAGAGATTTGGAAGCCTTGGGCAAATTGAATTGTTACTTTATTTATTTTTTATTTTTATTTTTACGGAGAGGAGAACAATCTGCGCATGTGCGGCTTTAATT
>CM075978.1:53166174-53189490 GCA_038087875.1 Malacoraja senta | reverse complement strand
CCTCCATCTTTGGTTCAGAAGGTCATCTGTTGCTGGCACTATTTTGTTCGGGCTTTTTCTCGTCTCAATTTCCATCCCCCCTCCCCCCCTCCCTCCCACCTCACCCCACCTCTATCTTTCAATCTGAAGAAGGGTGCCGATACAAAACGTCAACGATTCCTTGTCTCCAGAGATGCTGCCTGATCCGCTGAGATACCCTAGTATTTTGTGTCTATCTTCGGTATAAGTCAGCATCTGGAATTCCTTCCTGCACAGAGTGTATGTTTCCTCCAGCCAAATATCCCATTTGGAAGAGAATGAGTTGATTAGTGACAGTCAGCATGGTGTTATATGTGGGGGGTCATGTCTCACTAACTTGATTGAGTTTTTGAGGAGGTGACGAGGGTGATCGATAAGGTCAGGGTGGTGGATTTTGTCTGCATGGATTTTAGTAAGGCATTTGATGAAGTCCCCCTAGGTAGATTGATCCAGAATATCGAGATGCATGGGATTAACAGTGACTTGATCGATCGGTGACTCAGAACTGGCTCACTGATAGAAGACAGAGGGTTGTGGTGAAAGGACAATATTCGGGCAGGAGGTCTGAGGCAAGTAGGGTTCTGCATGGATCTGTGCTGGGACCTGTGCAGTTTGTGGCTTACATATAAATAACTCCGATGTAAATGCAGGTGGGTTGGTTAGTAATTTTGCAGATAACTCCAAGATCGCAGGGGTCGCAGAGTGTGAGGAAGGCTGTTAAAGTATAGAACAGAATATAGCTCAGCTGCAGAAATGAGCGGAGAAATGGCAGATGGAATTTAATCTGAGCAAGTGTGGGGTGCTGCACCTTGGGAGGTCAAGTGTAAGAGGAAAATATACAATTTAAGGCATGATGCTTGACAGCATTGATTTACAGAGGGATCTGAAAGAGGCAACACAAGTAAGAGTGGCAAAGAAGGCATACGGTATGATCGCCTTCAGTTGTTGGGGCACTGAGTATAAGAGTCAAGAACTCATGAAGGATGTCAACCTGCAACGTCACCCATTTCTTCTCTCCAGGGTTGCTGCCTGAGTTACTCCAGCTTTTTGTGTCTATCTTCAAGAACTCATGATGCTGCTTTACAGGATGTCGGCTAGGCCACACATAGATTATTGTGTACAGTTCGAAATGACCCATTACAGGAAGGATGCGGAGGCTTTGGAAAGGGTGCAGGGGTGTTTTATGAGAATGCAGCCTGGATTAGAGGGCATTAGCTACAGGGAGAGGTTGGACAGGTTTGCATTGGTTTCTTTGGAGTGCCAAACGTTGAGGGGAGTCCTAACAGAAGCATATAAAATAATGAGAGTCAGAGATGGTGTCGAAAATCAGAACCTATTTCCTAGGATGGAAATATGAAATACTAAAGGCCACAGCTTTAAGGTTAGAGGGGCAAAGTTGAAAGATTTCTGGGGTAATTTTTTTTACACAGAGGGTGGTGAGTGCCTAGAACATGCTGCCTAGGGTGGTGTAGAAACAGATACTATGGTGACCTGGTTCGTTATGCTCGTCAGTCTGAAACCGCTGACCGAGATATTTACTGCAACTTTGTTATGGCAAAAAGGGAAAGCAAGGGCTTTACTGGACTTGTTCTTGTACTAAGGGTGGCACGGTAGAGTTCTTGCCTTACAGTGCCACAGACCCGGGTTCGACCCTGTTGGTGTCTATACAGAGTTTGTACGATTTCCCCGTGACTGTGTATGTTTTCCCTTGGTGCTCCAGTTTCCTCCAAAGTTGTACAGGTTTGTAGGTTATTTGGCTTTGGTAAAGCTTGTCAATTGTCCTATGATGTAGGATAGCGCTAGTGTACGTGGATCGCTGGTTGGTTCGGACACAGTGGAAAGAAGGGGCCTGTTTCCGTGGTGTAATTTAAACTAAACTCAACTAAACTGAACTTTATTTATGCTATTCCCTTCATCATGTATCTGTACGATGTGGATGGCTCGATTGTAATCATGTATTGTCTTCCCGCTGACTGGTTAGCACGGCACAAAAGCTTTTCACTGTACCTCGGTGCCCGTGACAATGAACTAAACTCAAGTAACATCTGTGGGGAAAATGGGAAGCTCGGATGAGTGAACACAAAATTCAAGGGGATTTGGGGAAAGTATTAATCTCGCAGAGCACACAGGCCGGCCGAGGTACAGCCGGCTAATTAATTTGGCTTGAAAAGAAGTCACTGAGTTAGATTAATGGAGTGTGACCAGAGCAGTTCATGCTGCCTGGCCCATGTCCCAGTACTGGCACTAAGCAACAGGGAAGCTCTGGCAGAGAGTGTACTTAGGAGGGGAACCGCTGATGTGATGATGTCGATTGAAGATAAAGGCCTCTTTGTTTTGAACAAAGCGCATTCTTGGGTTTCAGGCAAGGTAATCTGGTCAGAATTTCTCTGACAAAGAAGACAAGCTGCAACATTTCTGTCTCTGTAAATGAATAGGATGGGGAAAGGGTGACTTTATTTTCCCCCTTCTCCGGTTTTCTCTCCTGGGAGCCGATTCTTGTTGGGCTGCAGGCAAGTGGCTCAACATACAAGTAGCTCCTTGGTCTGCCCAAAGCTTGTTGAGCTCCCAGCAGAGCGAGATGTTCGTTGGCTAGTGTTGCCGACTAGCCCGCTCCAGACTGCAGGAGTACGTGCTGAGGGACCGCACTGAAGCTCGGTGCAGCTAACGCCAAGGCTCTGTGGGGGAGGACCACAATCTAGGGCCCTTCCCCTGCTGGACATTGGAGACGCCCCTCAAACAAGGGAAGGGATATCACCCCAGGGGGTCACATGAGTAGCAAGGGTGCCCGGGTAAAATTATATTTGTGAACACTATTATACGGCGTTAATGAACCTATGTAAATGCCTCCAAGAATGTCGGAAGGATTATTGCACAGATCTTGTTTTGTATATATATTTTTAATCAGAATAAAGTTTATTTTGATTTTTTTAAATTAAAGCGATGAGTCGCAAAGACTAAACCTTGGTACGTGCATCTTTCCCAGTGACTGGTCTTCAAACTGGGACCTGAGCCACAAGGGGATAAATTCCCTGCAAGCGTCTCCCAAGCCAGGCACGTTACAGTGTAAGAGCCGGATAAAAGACTACCCCACCATTTTGCATGGTAATGTGTTGGAGAGGCAAATTGTCAGGACTCATTGTGTAGGAAGGAACCACAGATGCTGGTTGATTTAAGTAAAGGGAGGTTTACATTTGTACAACATCTTTCACAACCACAGTTCATTGCAAAACACCTTGTAGCCAATTTGAAATGTACTCATTGCTGCAATTTGGGAAATCTCATCTACAATCTAAGTCCAGCTGCCTTTGAAAAGTCTGAGAGTATTATTTATATAAAGAGTGAGGGTGTTTCCAGCAAGTGCTACAAAATCTGCTGAAGGAGTCATAGAGTCACGAGTCCTACAGTGTGGAAACAGTCCCTTCAGCCCAACTTGCCCCATCTACACTAGTCCCACCTGCCTGCATCTGGCCCATTTCCCTCTAACCTGTCCAATCCATCTATCTGTTTAAATGTTTCTTAAACTGCCTCAACTACCTCCTCTGGCAGCTCGTTCCATACCCTTAGTGTGTAAAAGGGTTCATATTAAATCTTTCTCCACCCCCAACTTAAACCTATGTCCTCTAGTTCTCGATTCCCCTATACATTAGGGGAATTTCACATTAGGGGAATTAACATTTCACATCATCAGAACTCTCTGATAAAGTTAACTGTTCTCTCTCCGCAGGTGCTTCCTGACCTGTATTTTTTCCAGCACTTTTTTGTTGCTCTTATTTCATACCTGGGTCGTTCTGAACAGGGTTATTCTACCTGATGCATTGGTCAAAAAATACCCCTCAACCAATATTGCTTAACCAGAGAATAACCCTATGCTTGTTTGCATCAATTTGCTCTGTGTGAGGTTGCTGTGAGCTTGCTGCTGTGGTTTCAGTTTAGTTCAGTTTAGTTTAGTTTAGTTTATTGTCACGTGTACCAAGGTACATTGTAGATGTTTGTGTTGCGTGCTAACCAGTTAAGGGGCCTGTCTCATGATGCGAGTTCACCCAAGAGCTCTCCCGAGTTTAAAAAAAAATCAAACTCGTGGTTACTCTTGGAAATGTTCACTCTGTTGAAAAAACTTCACGAGTTTCACGAGCTTACTGCGTTTTCCTGCCGTTAGCGTTACAAGCAGCTACGAGACGTCCACAAGCTCCGACGTACCCACTACATACATTCTACATACTTACCACGAGTTTGATTTTTTTTAAACTCGGGAGAGCTCTTGGGTAAACTCGCATCGTGGGACAGGCCCTTTAGCGGAACGACAATACATGATTACAATCCAGCCATCCACAATGTACAGGTACATGATAAAGGGAATAACATGAATAATGTTTAGTGCAAGATAAAGACAGTAAAGTCCAATCAAAGATAGTCCAAAGGTCTCCAATGAGGTAGATAGGAGTTTAGGACTGCTCTCCAGTTCTTGGTAGGATGGCTCAATTGCCCGATAACAGCTGGGAAAAGACTGTCCCCGACAGTTCAGTGACTCGATTTCAAAAGTGGTGAAAGAACAAATGACTTTGGACTTGCAATTCTTGGAAGTCCCCTTCAGGGAGTTTCCATCCCTCCTGTGATGTTTGGGTCCATTGTAGACTGATTGTTTGCCTGTTCGTCACAGCATTGTGCAATTGTCTGAGTGTTACAAGCACTCCTAGAATCCCAAATACTTACTATGTTCTTAGCTCATTCAGATCCTGGAAATACAAATTATTCCGTTCCATTTGTTTGCATTGTCCAGGGTTCGTGGTTTTCACTTGCTATTATCATCCCTTACCTCATCTTCAAGCTATTCATCCAGGGACCTCATATATGTTTTGGTTTAGGTTTATTATTGCGGTATGTACCGAGGTACAATGAAAAGTTTTGCACCAGACATAGATACAATCATTTCAAACTCAAGTACTATAGAAAGAGTATAGAAACAAGGAGCTGCAGATACTGATTTACAGAAAAAAACGACACAAATGCTGGAGTAACTCAGCGGGTCAGGCAGTATCTCTGGAGAACATGGTAAGAAACAGTACAACACCAGAAGTTCATAAGTTCATAAGTCATAGGAGCAGAAGTAGCCATTCGGCCCATTGAGTCTACTTCGCCATTCAATCATGGCTGATCTATCTTTCCCTCTTAACCCCATATTCCTGCCTTGTCCCCATAACCCTTGAAACACTTACTAATCAAGAATCTTCGAGCCAGCACCGCCATTCAATTTGATCATGGCTGATCATCCCCAATCAATGGGGATGATCTTCTCCCTGCCTTCTCCCCATATCCGCTGACTCTGCTATCTTTCGGGTCGAGACGTTTTTTCAGACTGAAGAAGAGTCCTGACCCAAAATGGAGTCTATCCATTTGTTGAGTTCTTCTGGCACTTTGTCTTTTGGTCAATATTCCTGCAACTGCAGTCTCTCGCGTACTCTAATATCTCCTCATGTTTTCTGGTGCCAAGTTTTGCCCAGTAACTCTCTTCAACGTTTTGCTATGTTAGAAGTGATATATCAAAGTAAGCCTTGCAGATTTCTCCTTGCATCTTTGAAGCTCTTCCACAAAGCGTGACGACAGATAAAACGTTGGCTATTTTAAAGGCAGAGGTAGATTGATTCATGATGTGGAAGGGGGTGAAAGGTCAACGAGGTAGATGAAAATGTGCATACAGTCATATCAACCATAATCTTATTAAATGGCTAAGCAGGATATTATACAATACAATTATTTATTGTCATTTGAACCTCAAATGAAGTTCAAACGAAATTTGGTTTCTGCAGTCATACAACAAGAAAAGAACCAAGACACACAACCAACACAATTTACACAAACATCCATCACAGTGAATCTCCTCCTCACTGTGATGGAAGGCAAAGTCTTGTCTCTCCCCTGTGTTCCATCCTTCTCGCGATGTTAAAGCCCCCGGCAGGCGATTGGGACAAGGGGTCTAATCCTGCTCTTAATTTGTATGTGTGTATGCTATTGATCAGTCCCACACTGCAGATGTACAATCTAGACTGATGTTCCCACTTTAGTGCTGACGGTATAGTTAGTACCTTTTGAACGAGAGGTTAACTCAAGTCTTAATCTACTCTCTGAGAAGGACATGAAATATCCTGCAGCATTTGAAGAGGACACTTACTCCCCAGGAAGGGGGCTGAGCTTCCCACCAGCCATGGGGACGGCATGGTGGTGCAGCAGTAGAGTTGCTGCCTTACAGCGCCAGAGACCCGGGTTCGATCCTGACTACGGGAGCTGCCTGTACGGAGTTTGTACGTTTTCCCTACAACCGCATCGGTTTCTCCGGGTGCTCCAATTTCCTCCCACACCCCAAAGTAGGTGAATTGGCTTTGGTAAAAATTGTAATTTTTCCCAAGTGTGTAGGATAGTGTTAGTGCAGGGGTGAGCGCTGATTCGGTGGGCCGAAGGGCCTGTTTCCACGCTGCATCGCTAAACTAAACAAAAGGGATCTGAGAGCTCTAGAAACCGCACTGGCTCTGGTGAGTGACCTGGTGTGAGTCAGCTCTAATCTGTACTGTGGAAAAAAACACCAGCAGATAAGATGAAGCTTTAAAAAGCTACTTAATGGTTTTAGGCAGAGACTGCCGTGTAAATAAGGTCCTCAGTCATGCAGATGATAGACAGACTATTGGCCTTGCAGCTGAATTCTCTGGAAAGCTGGGTTTTTCTGGAAAGCTTATCAGCACGTCAGGGTACATAGTATTCCTGGTTATCAGTGCAGAGGAGCTATTATCTTGCAGTTTGTCCAACGAGGGGGAGGAATGACTGGAAACGGTTCACTGGCTCTTCAAAATAAACCATGACAACGTACACATTCACCTGATGGACAGATAGGATCGGAACTGAGTATCTCCCCCATAAATATATCAGTGCGCCATTTCCTCAGGACTGCCCCAGAAACTTGAACTGGATAGCATTCTCCAGCCTCTGGCATGTGACTTCAACATAGGACATCCGACCCAAGTAGTCTCTCAAGGTCGAGGATGATTTGCTTCTATTCCAGTTTAGTTTAGTTTAGTTGAAGAGATACAGCGCGGAAACAGACACACTATCCCACGCACACTAGGGACAATTCCACATCTATACCAAGCCAATTAACCTACAAACCTGTACGTCTTCAGAGTGTGGGAGGAAACTGAAGATCTCGGAGAAAACCCACGCAGGTCATTAGGAGAACGTACTAACTCCATACAGACAGCACCCGTAGTCGGGATAGAACCCGTGTCTCTGGCGCTGCAAGCGCTGTAAGGCAGCAACTCTACCGCTGCGCCACCGTGACGCACTGTGCCACCCGTCAGTTCTGAGGAGAGGAAAGTGTCCGTGTGTGGATGCTGTAACGTGGGGTGACTGTTGCCCACCAGTTGCCTCATGGACTTGACAGAGTATGATCCAATAGCATGGATGACTAAGATGGTTGGACATAAGGCACAGCTGCGCACACGCATGTAGAACATAGAACAGTACAGCATAGCTACTGGCCCTTTGGCCATCAGTGTTTGTGCCGAACATGATGCCAGGTTAAACTGATCTCATCTGCCCGTATGTGCTCCCCTCTTATTCCCTGCACTTCCATGGCCTATCTAAAACCCTCCTAAAACACCACTATTGTATCTGCCTCCACCACCACCCCTGGCAATGTGTTCCCGGCCCCCGCCACTCTCTGTGTAAAAATACTTATCCCCTACATCTCCATTAAACTTTCCCCCTCTCACCTTATAGCTATGGCCACTAGTGTTGGACATGTCCGCCCTGGGACAAAGGTTCTGACTCTCTACCCTATCTATGCCTCTCATTATTTTATATACTTCTATCAACTTCTATCAACCTTCGACGTTCCAGAGAAAACAATCCAAGTCTATCCAACCTCCAGCTGAAACCCTGGAATCCAGGCAGCATTCTGGTAAACATCCTCTGCACATCTCCAAAGCCTTCACATCTCTCCTGGAATGGGATAAACAGAATTGCACGCAATACTCCAAATGCGGCCTAACCAAAGTCCTAGAGAGCTGCATCATAACTTCCTGACTCTTATATTCAATGGTCCGAGCAATGAAGGCAAGCACACACACTGACATACGCTGTCATACAGAGGCATTAACAAACATGCACAGACACACACAAGCTGGCACACACACACACACACACACTAAATAGGTATACTATGCAGGCACATGATAACACATGCCCACACATAAACACCCATATACATATACATACAAGTACGATCTTGCCCCCTTTTCTTTACCATCCCCTCTGCCCTGTATTATTCTCTCCTCCCTTGTTTTTACTATCTATGTTGAACCTCTCTTAACAGCCTCACTCACTTTCCCCCTCCCTCAATCTCATTACTCTCAGCTCTCTCTCATGTCACGCCTCCTACCCTCTTGGCAAAGGTGTGTGGGTGCTGGGACCACCTGGTTTCTCTCTGCCACAAGGGATCTGGGGATGGGCTTTACATTCCAATTGTGGGTCTGTCTCTGTGTTACATGGCCCTCTGTGTTTGTGTTCCTTTCTCTATAGGTTCTATCTCTCACTAGTTTTAGTTTAGTTTAGAGGTAGAACACGGAAACGGTACTGGTATCTCATGAAGATAACAGGTCTTGGCACATTTAACCCCTTGTCTGCACTAATTTCAACTGCCTTAAAGTCTTGAGTCAACATAAACACAAGACCAGGGACTGCTTCAGAATAGTTTACAACCCCAATGGTATGAACATTGAATTCTCCAAATTTAGGTGACTAGCCAACAATTCCCCTTCCCCTTTTCCCCTCTTTTCCGTGGATGCACACTCATTTCTCCCACTATCTAACTTCATAGCTTCACTCCAAACTTTGTAACCTCCAAGATCACAGTGACAAGAATTCACATAAAATGTTGCTAAGGCTCTGCAACAGGATCAGGTTAAAGGAGCAATATAAATGAGAGTTATTGGGACGGGTATGCCAGTCTGCTTAACTTTCCCTCTTATTGCGAGTCTACCAAAAGTTCAACAACAATGACATACAATAGTATAGCACAGGAACATTTTCCAGCTTAACACCTTTCCTATTACAGGAGTGTCAACTGAGGGCCTCAAACCATCTCTTAATGGTTTATGCCCCAAAACCTTGGGAGTGGCCTAAAACCAGTCCCGCACTCCATCCCCTTACTTAACGAAGATATGGGTGACTGGAAGACAAGGAGTGTAGAGGCCAAATGAATGAAACAAATAGGAATATTTGAAGAATATTTGAAGACTGTACGGAGTTTGTACATTCTCCCCATGACATGTGTGGGTTTTCCTCCCACACTCCAAAGACGTACAGGTTTGTAGGTTAATTGGCTTGGTAAATGTAAAAATTGTCCCTAGTGGGTATAGGATAGTGTTAATGAGCGGGAGATCGCTGGTCGGCGCGGACCCGGTGGGCCAAAAGGGCCTGTTTCCGCGCTGTATCTCTAAACTAAAATATTTAATCATCACTGAACCATGTTCTTCAGAGATGCGGCCTGTGCTACATCAGCACTTTTTTCCCCTCAAAACAAATTTCCTTGACAACATTCTAAGAACAGATCAATTATGAGTCATGTGTACTTTTTTTAAAGACAGGCTGCGTTGCCATCTTATTTCATCGGTCCTGGTGATGGGTGTTATCCTTTGAAAAGTTCATCGCTGGTTGAGCAGTTTCAGGAATTTCATTCCTTACCAAGAAGAAGCATTTCTAAGAGTAGGCAGGCTGTTAAAACATTGCAATGACTTTGCAGTGATCTTTGGATAAGGACACAGATTTAGGAGTAGCTCAGGCTGATTGAACGACCAACAACACCACAAATGACACCAACTAATCCCGTTCTGAATAATATGGTGCGTAGTTCATCTGAGTAAAGTGAAGAAATATCCAATGGGCCTGCCATTAGGAAATCAGAAGGCTTGTTGAGCAATGTTCTTGGATAGCTGGTTGGGAAATCAAGTTGGATTGTCAGAGGTGAGACTTAATTATGTAATTAACTCAGTAAAGATCTGATTTAAAGGCAGCTGGTACTCGGCATTGCTACATCCCAGTGATTAAAGTTATTTTATGGGGAATATTGAGAAACTGCAGATTTTGACAGAGTGAAGCTGTGGTTTGGTACAGGAGATTAGTTTAACTTGGCATTATGATTGGCTTGGACATAGTGGGCCAAATGGCCTAGTCTTGTGTTGTACTGTTCTATGGTAGACACAAAAAGCTGGAGTAATTCAACGGGACAGGCAGCATCTCTGGAGAGAAGGAATGGGTGTCGTTTCTGGGTCGAGACCCTTCTTACAGATTGATGTCAGGGGATAAAAATGTAGTCGGAGACAGTAAGACTGGTTGGAAAACTGGGAAGGGGGAGGGGATAGAGAGGGAAAGCAAGGGCAATTTGAAGTTAGAGAAGTCAATGTTCATACCATTGGGGTGCAAGTTACCCAGGCGAAATATGAGGTGCTGTTCCTCCAATTTGCGCTGAGCCACACTCTGACAATGGAGGAGGCCCAGGAGAGAAAGGTCAGATTGGGAATGAGAGTTAAAGTGTTGAGCAACAGGGAGATCAGGTAGGTTTAGGCAGACCGAGCGGAGGTGTTCATCGAAAGGATCGCCAATCCTGCACTTGACAATAGACAATAGACAACAGGTGCAGGAGTAGACCATTTGGCCCTTCGAGCCAGCACCGCCATTCAATGTGATCATGGCTGATCATCCCCAATCAGTATCCCGTTCCTGCCTTCTCCCCATATCCCCTGACTCCGCTATTTTTAAGAGCCCTATCTAGCTCTCTCTTGAAAGCATCCAGAGAACCTGCCTCCACCGCCCTCTGAGGCAGAGAATTCCACAGACTCACCACTCTCTGTAAGAAAAAGTGCTTCCTCGTCTCTGTTCTAAATGGCTTACTCCTTATTCTTAAACTGTGGCCCCTGGTTCTGGACTCCCCCAACATCGGGAACATGTTTCCTGCCTCTAGTGTGTCCAAGCCCTTAACAATCTTATATGTTTCAATGAGATCCACTCTCATCCTTCTAAACTCCAGAGTGTACAAGCCCAGCTGCTCCATTCTCTCAGCATATGACAGTCCCGCCATCCCGGGACTTGGTCTCGCTGATATAATGGAGTCCACACCTGGAACAGCTGATACAGTAGATGAGGTTGGAGTCGGTGCAAGAACCACTACCTCACCTGAAAAAACTGTCAAGGCCTTTGGACGGGAGGTTGCAGGGGAAAGTATCTGGGGAGGGGGTGGTTTGGTTGCGAAGTGACGGATTGACCAGGGAGTTGCGGATGGAGCGGTCTCTGCGGAAAACAGAAAGGGGTGGAGATGGGAAGATGTGGCCAGTAGTGGGATCCTGTTGGAGGTGGCGAAAATGCCGGAGGATTATATGCTGTATGCGACGGCTGATGGTGTGGAAGGTGAGGACAAGGGGGACTCTTTGTTATGAATGGGGGGAAGGGGAGCAAGAGCGGAGCTGCGGGATATCGAAGAGACCCTAGTGAGCGCCTCATCTATAGTGGAAGAGGGGAACCCCCTTTCCCTAAAGAATGAGGACATCTCCGATGACCTGGTATGGAAAACTTCATCTTGGGCGCAGATGTGGCGTAGATGGAGGAATTGGGAGTAGGGGATAGAGTCTTTACAAGAACCAGGGTGGGAAGAAGTGTAGTCTAGTACTGTACTGTTCAATGTGTGCAGATATCGCAAGATGTAGATGACGCAGATTCTAGGCTTTATACTTTAGAGATATAGCATGGAAACAGGCCGTTCGGCCCACCGAGTACGCACCGACCAGCGGCTTTGAGTATTTTGGGATAAACTTATGACATGATTCACCAACAGCAAAAGCATGTAATAGGAAATATATTATTTAAATAAGGAATAACTTCTGGGTACAACATGATTTTTACATTTTTTACACAAAGTGTGGCAGATATTTAAAATGGATTGCTTGCTGTCATGTTCAGCATGGACATTGTGGGCCAAAGGGCCTGTTCCTGTGCTGTAATGCTCTATGTTCTAGATCTTGTTCTGTGTTCTGCAGCTGCCTCTCGAGTATGGAAAGGAAGACCCACATTAACTTCCCTCGTAAAGTTAGTGGATTCCATGCAGGACTGGATCTTGCGATGACAGATCATCTGCCCAAATGTACTGGTCAAATTTATATTTGAATCGTGTTGCTTCAACTGGCAATTTTCCAATATAATCTCTGAAGAGGCTGCATGGCCCCCAGTGGATTGGTGAGACCTAAACAATACTCAGCTCTTTGGCCCATGATTGACTGGCCATTGAATGCCATTGACATCCAGACGGGACTTGCCCTGAATGGCCTTGACTTTGAGCGAGGCTTTGCCCCTCAGTAGCCTTCATTCCAGTGAGGCCCCGTCCACAATGGTGTCCGTGATCAGGAATTCAGGGATCTACAATCAGGAAAGGGAATCTAAAGACCAGGGGTACGATTTGTGAACAACGTACCCTGGATGGAATTGGGAATCACAGAGCTTTGCAACTGCGAGAAGTTATAGCCATATAGAGTTTCCACCCTGTGTGACTCCATAGTCATTTCATTCTACCTTTGCTGACTCCTCTGTCACTTGGTTTGACAACATGTATGGAAAAGGTCTAGGCTTATAGTGGATTTATTTCACACCTAGCTTGATTCTCAGTCTAAAGAATCTTGACCTGAAACGTCAGTTATTCCTTGTCTCTAGACCTGCTGAGTTACTTCAGTCTTTTGTGTCTGTCTTTAGCTTGATACAAATATCAACATCACACCCTGTAATCCTGATAAAGCTGTCTTTGTAGATTTCTGCATACTTCCGTAATAGGCCGGCATGGTCACGCAGTGGTAGAGTTGCTGCCTTACAGCGCCAGAGACCCGGTTTCGATCCTGACTGTGGGTGCTGTCTGTATGGAGTGTGTATCTTCTTCCCATGAGCCTGTGGGTTTTCTCTGGGATCTCTGGTTACCTCCCACACTCCAAAGACATGGAGGTTTGTAGGTCAATTGACTTTGGTAAAGATTGTAAATGTGTGTAGGTTATTGCTAGTGTATGGAGTGATCGTTGGTCGGGGTGGACTTGGTGGGCCGAAGGGCCTGATTCCATGTTGTATCTCTAAACTGAACTAAACTAAAGGTGTGATCTGTAAAGAAATGTTTTTTGTTATCTTGCTTGGATTCTCTGGGCCAATTTTTACAGTGTGGAAACAGGCTCTTCGGCCCAATTTCCCCATGCCGGCCAACACATCTGGAACTTGGGGTATCAAAATGTACTTTGGGCCATTTCCAAAGGATAGGCGCCCCAACTCAGTCTAGTGTTGGTGGGAATGCTGGCAGCATGGACCATCCAACAATGAAGGGTAAGGGTATATCTGCAGGAATCCCAACACCACAGAATCACAACAAGATGAATGGGCAACAAATCAGAGGGCCAGCAGTTGGGTCTAGACAGGTGCCTCACAACCTTTGTCATAGAGTAATACAGCATGGAAAAAGGCCCTTTGGCCCAACTTGCCCGCACCGGCCAACATGACCCAGCAACACTAGTCCCATCTGTCTGCGTTTGGTCCATATCCCTCCAAACCTGTCCCATCTATATACCTGTCTAAAGGTTTCTTAAACGTTGGGATAGTCCCAGCCTCAACTACCTCCTCAGGCAGCTAGTTCCATACACCCACCACCCGTTTGTGTGAAAAAGTTACCCCCTCAAATTCCTATTAAATCTTTCCCCTTCACCTTAAACCTATGTCCTCTGGCTACTCGATTCACCTACTCTGGACAAGAGACTCTATATGTCTATCTGATCTATTTCTCTCATGATTTTATACACCTCTAAGGAATAGAGTCCCAGCCTACTCAACCTTTCCCTATAGCTCAGAGCCTCCAGTCCTGGCAACATCCGCGTAAATCTTCTCTGTACACTTAGACGAGCAATCGGTGAAACGGCATGTGGAATACTGTGTGCGGCATTGTCCCTCATTTAAAGCAAGATGTTAATGTGTCTTCTCTCTGCACTGGACCACTTGGACAATAAAAACACATACATCAGGCTCTTGTTTCTCGACTACAGCTCAGCGTTCGACACCATAGTTTAAAGATACATTGCGGAAACTTCGGCCCACCGAGTCCGCACTGACCAGCGATCCCTGCAACATTAACATTATCCGACACACACTGGGGACAATTTTACACTTATACCAAACCAATTAACCTACAAACCTGTACCTATTTGGAGTGTGTGAGGAAACCGAAGATCTCTGAGAAAATTCACACGGTCACGGAGCGAGCATACAAACTCCGTACAGACAGCACCTGCAATCGGGATCGAATCCAGGTCTCTGGCGCTGCAAGCACTGTAAGGCAGCAACTCTACCGCTGCGCCACCGTGTCACCCAAATTGGTATTAATCCAATACCGTCACACTTTCACTCAGTAAACCTCATCCCCCTCTGCCCTGTGTTACTGACTGTATCTCTACAAGATCGTCCAGCTCCCTAATCCTATATGTGTCTCAGTATCTTCTTCCCAGTATAGACAGAAAATGTCGAAATAACTCATTGGAATAGTTAGCATCTCTGGATAGAAGGAATTGGTGACGTTTTGGTTCAAGACCCTTCTTCAGACTGAAGGGTCTCGATCCGAAACGTCACCCATTCCTTCTCTCCAGAGATGCTGCCTGTTCCGCTGAGTTACTCCAGCATTTTCTGTCTATCTTCGGTGTAAACCAGCATCTGCAGTTCCTACCTACACTCTTCTTCCCAGTATCTTAATGAAACTGTCAACATGTTTAGAAAGAAGTTGACAGAGACAATGTTTTCATTGGGTTACATTTGGTTTCAATCTTGTTTGTTCACTTCTCGAGTGGTTAAAGACTGCCAGCTGATTATCTCCCACAAGACCCATATTTACATTCAACACAAAACAAAATGCACAGACTTGATGCACTGTCCAAGCAGTGCAAACAGCAGAGGCATTTAAATACAAGGTTTCGAGGAAATTACTGACATGAGTTCTTGGCGATCAACCCTATGCTTCTTACCACTTACACAACCAAAGTAATGGGGATTCAAAAACATAGTCAAACCGCTGGGATAAGCATCTAACTGAAGTAAGATTTACAACTGTCTGAAGAAGGGTTTCGGCCCGAAACGTTACCTATTTCCTTCGCTCCATAGATGCTGCTGCACCCGCTGAGTTTCTCCAGCATTTTTGTGTACCTAAGATTTACAACTGTTTAGTTTAGTTTAGTTTGGAGATACAGCACGGAAACAAACCCTTCGGCCCACTGAGTCTGCGCTGACCAGCGATCCCCGCACACTAGCACTATCGCACACACCAGGGACAATTTACAATCTTTACCAAAGCCAATTAACCGACAAACCTGTACATATTTGGAGTGTGGGTGGAAACCAGAGCACCCGGGGAAAACCCACGCAGTCACAGGGAGAACGTACAAACTCCGTACTGACAGCACCCGTAGTCGGGATCGAACCTGGGTCTCTGACGTTCTAAGGCAGCAACTCTACCGCTACACCATTGTGCTGCGTTTTAGGAATGAAGGTGAGAAGATAGAAAGCTGAGGGAGGGAGTGAGTGTGAGTGGAGGGCGAGGGAACAAGAGAGGGAGGGAGAAAAGAGGTGAGGTTAGTAAGGGGGAAGGGTATTAAATTGAGGGGAGGAGAGAACGAGAAGGAAACAAGGTGAAAATAGAGAGAATAAGAGGTGAGGGAAGGAATGTGGAAGTGAAATGAGGTAGAGAGTGAGAGGTTTTAGAGTTCAAGTTTCGCCTGTTTTGTTTTGGAGCCATTTTTTTCATTGACGCAAATATCAACACTGCGGCAGATTGCTCAATTGGGGAGAAGGATTCATATCTTAGGAAGTTCAGCCAAGTACCATTGACAATGAGTACAGTGAACTTGAATGCTCACTGAAGGCCTGAGGCTATTTACTGAGTCACAGTGGTACGTGAGTCACGATCACATACACGGCGTATAAAATCAGGTTTACGAGGTTTGCGAGGTGCATAGAACCATGAGGTCCTTTCCCCAGGGTAGGGGAATCAAGAACCTTTAGCATAGGCTTGAGATGAGAGGAGCAAGATTCAATAGGAACCTGAGGGGCAATTTCTTCACAGAGAGGGTGGTGGGTATGTGGAATAAACTGCCAGAGGAAGTAGTTGAGGCAGGTACAATAACAACATTTTAAAAACATTTTGACAACTACATGGATAGGATAGGTTTAGAGGGATATGGGCCAAATGTGGGTAAATGGGACAAGAGATTGGTCATCGGTAGACAAAAATGCTGGAGAAACTCAGCGGGTGAGGCAGCATCTATGGAGCGAAGGAAATAGGCAACGTTTCGGGTCGAAACCTTTCTTCAGACTTGGGCATTTTGTGTTAGGCTGAAGGGCCTGTTTCCATGACATATGACTCTATGAGCCTTTTTTAGTTTAGTTTTGTTTATTGTCGAGGTACAGTGAAAAGCTGTTGTTATGTGCTAACCAGGCAGCGGAAAGACAGTGCATGATTACAGTCGAGCCATCCACAGTGCACAGATACACAATAAAGGGAATAACATGAATAACGTTTAGTGCAAGATAAAGTCCAGTAAAGTCCGCTCAAAGATAGTCCGAGGGTCTCCAATGAGGTAGATATTAGCTCAGGACTGCTCTCTAGTTGTAGTAGGATGACTCAGTTACCTGATAACAGCAAAACTCTAGTAGGACTAGAAACATAGAAACATAGAAAATAGGTGCAGGAGTAGGCCATTCGGCCCTTCGAGCCTGCACTGCCATTCAATATGATCATGGCTGATCATCCAACTCAGTATCCTGTACCTGCCTTCTCTCCATACCCCCTGATCCCTTTAGCCACAAGGGCCACATCTAACTCCCTCTTAAATATAGCCAATGTACTGGCCTCAACTACCTTCTGTGGCAGAGAGTTCCAGAGATTCACCACTCTCTGTGTGAAAATGTTTTTCTCATCTCGGTCCTAAAGGATTTCCCCTTAATCCTTAAACTGTGACCCCTTGTCCTGGACTTCCCCAACATCGGGAACAATCTTCCTGCATCTAGCCTGTCCAACCCCTTAAGAAATCTGTAAGTTTCTATAAGATCCCCCCTCAATCTTCTAAATTCTAGCGAGTACAAGTCGAGTCTATCCAGTCTTTCTTCATATGAAAGTCCTGACATCCCAGGAATCAATCTGGTGAACCTTCTCTGTACTCCCTCTATGGCAAGAATACTCCCTCTATGGCAAGAATGTGTGTGCATGATTGCACTAATCAACCAACATTGAAGGGATAAAAATTGGCTCAGAGAATCAAAGCAAAATGAGAAAGAATATTTATTTACCAATGGCTCAAGATCATACCCATTAGGGAAGTATGCAGAAATCTACAGAAACAGCTTTATGAGTATTACAGGTTAATATCAAGCTGGGTGTGAAATCAATCCACTATTAGCTTAGACCTTTCCCATTCGTGTTGTTGAACCAGGTGGCAGAGGAGTCAGCAAAGGTAGAATTAAATGAGATTTTAGTGATTGGGCAACACCCTAAACCAGATAACACTGCTTAATGGTGTGGTGATTGCAAGGTGACCTTGACTCAGGTGATAACGGAAAGTACCCATTGCCAGCCCATGCACAGAGCTGGCAAGCAACAAAGTTTTTGCTGAACTTTATCTGTCACATGTACATACTCAGATGAATGTGATAAGGAGAGTGAACAAATTTTTTGACAATTAATACAATGGGCAAAGTATTACACTGTGCATCGATCAGCTTGCAACGTGAATAAAGTTACATTCAGATCAGCAATGATTTATAAAATAGGTGAACGGATTTGAGGGAGCAAAGGTTCTCTTCCTGCTCCTGATTCTGCAGCTTGTATATACTAATAACTGTGGGCTAAAAAGAGAATCTGGCAAGTTTACAAGTGTTCAGATAACTACATAAGCAGAAGAGGCAAGTGTGCTTTAGTACAGAAAGAAGTCGTTCATTTCGGGGAAATAGTTGAGAAGTGGGAAGGCACGGAGGCTCTGTGGTAGAGTTGCTGCCTTACTGCACCAGTGGCCCGAGTTCGATCTTGACGATGGGTGCTGTCTGTACGGAGTTTGTACCTTCTCCCTGTGACCATGTGGGTTATCTCTAGGTGCTCCGGTTTTCTCTCACACTCCAAAGACGTACCGGTTTGTAGCTTAATTGGCTTCAGTTAAATTGTAAATTGCCCCATGATTGTAGAATAGTGCTAGTGTACGGAGTGATCTCTAGTCGGCGTGGGCTCGATGGGGCCAAGGGCCTGTTTTAGCACTGTATCTTTAAGGTCTAATGTCTAAAGTTTGCAGGAGTTGCAAACGTTGTTTGGATGAATGACAGAGGGGAAGATAGATTTAGACTGCAGGAAGAGATAAATGGTCTGGCCATTTGGGAAGGATAATGGCAAATAGTTGTTCATCTTGAGAATTCTGAGACAAGGTAATATGCAATATTAATGAGCGATGTGGAGGAATAGAATGGTGTATATCTTCACAGATTCTTAGAGATAGCAAGACTGGTCAAAAAGCTGGTTAACATGGCATACGGGACAATTTCCTTCATTAGCCAAGATTGAGAACATGTGCTTCCCGAGGTCATCTCTTGCTGGCCCTGTTTTGTTCTGGCCTTCTCTTTCAGTCTGAAACACCACCTATTCCTCTTCTCCAGAGATGCTTCGTGACCCGCTGAGTTGCTCCAATAGTTTGCGTCTATCTTCTTAAGTTAGTTCTTAAGATAGTCCATTTACTTCAATGAGGTGGCAAATCTTTGGAGCTGTTCACCCTGGAGAACTGTGGAAGCTCAGACACTGAGTCAAACAAAACAGAGATTGAAAGATGTACGAGAATCAAGGACTAATGGTCATAGCCTCAGAATTAAATTACGTTCTTTTAGGAAGGAGGTGAGGATGAATTTTTTTAGTCAGAGGGTAGTGAATCTGTGGAATTCTTTGCAACAGAAGACCGTGCAGGCCAAGTCAGTGGATATTTTTAAGGCAGAGATAGATAGATTCTTGATTAGTACGGTGTCAGGGATTATCGGGAGAAGGCAGGAGAATAGGGTTAGGAGGGAGAGATAGATCAGCCATGATTGAATGGTGGAGTTGACTTGATGGTCCAAAATGGCCTAATTCTGTTCCTAGAACTTATGATCATTTAGAGAACATGTGAGTCAACCCAAAAAATAAAAATACTGAACACAAAAACAGAAAATGTTGAAAACACTCAGCAAATCAGCCAGCATCTGTGGATAGACGAAACAGTGTTTACAGCTGAGTTTTTCGTGCATTTTCTGCTTTTATCTTAGAAAATTAGAGGTCATGTGAGCACTGTACACTGCACTGGTCAGCATGCAGTCTCATCACCAATTTACAGCAGAGATATGATTACATTGTAGAGGGTGCGGAGGAGATTTATAAACATAGTTTAGTTTATTATGGTCACGTGCAATGAGGTACAGTAAAAAAAGTTTGGTTTGTGTTCTCTCCAGTCAAATAAATGAATACATCTCTAAACTAAGCTGAACCAAACATAAATACAATCACAATGTTTACAGATAAAGCATAAAGGGTACAACATTTAGTGCAAGATATAACATTGAAGTCCAATAAAGTCTGATTAATTCCAAGGGGGGTCAGGTCCGCACTCTAGCTGATGAAAGGACCGTTCAGTTGCTTGATAACAATTCAGATATGTTCCCTTATTCCCAAAGTTGCCAGGATCTGAAAAATGTGGGTTAGAGTTGTTTCTGTTGGAACAGAGGAAGCAATGGGAAGATCTGACTGAAGTATATAAAATAGGAGGACCCTAGATAGGCCCTCCTTCTTGTGTTCATTTGCAGAGAGCTCAAAAACCAGGGGCCAGAGATTCAAAGAGATTAGCTGAAGAATTAGAAGGATGAGGAAATACTTTTGCTGGGTAGTCCAGAACTCACTACCTGCAGGTAGGGATAGCCCTTATTAAATTTAAACAGTACTTGCTTGTGGACGTGAAGAACTGTGATCAGTGGGTGATGGACCTAGTGCTGGGAAATGGGACGGGGTGGACAGAACTTTATCGACCAGCACAGGTACAATGGGCCGAATGGCATCCTGCTGCTGCAACTATATTATGATTCTATGAGTCTAATGGAAGGTTGAAGAGTTTTAGAGAGTTTCTGAGGCGGAGGGGGGGAGGAGGAGAAGAGACTGTGAGAGAGGGAAGGAGAGAAAACTTGGATAGAGTGGATGTGGAGAGGATGTTTCCACTAGTGGAAGAGTCTAGGACTGGAGGTCATAGCCTCAAAATTAAAGGATGTTCCTTTAGGCAAGAGGTGAGGAGGAATTTCTCTAGTCAGAAGGTGGTGAATCTGTGGAATTCTTTGCCTCAGAAAGCTGCGGAGGCCAAGTCAATGGATATATTTAAGATAGATAGGGAGAGATAGGTCGGCCATGATTGAATGGTGGATTTGATGGGACGACTGGCCTAATTCTACTCTCACTTATGACCTTATGAGAGGGTTGCGGAAGGAGGGAGAGAAGGGAGGCAAGGAGAGATTTGGTAAAGAAGGGGAAGAGAGTGTGAGGGAGGGAAGGTGAGGAGAGAGAGGGAGAGAGAGGGAGAGGGAGGGGAGAGAGAGAGAGAGAGAGAGAGAGAGAGAGAGAGAGAGAGAGAGAGAGAGAGAGAGATGTTGAGGGAGGGAAGGATTCAGTAAGGAGAAAGAGTGAGGAAGGAAAAGAGAGAGGTGGGAAAGAAGGGGAAGAGAGTGTGTGGGAGGGAAGATGAGGTTTGGAGAAGGAGGGAGAGTGAGGGAGAGAAGGAGTATTGTGGAACGAGGGAAAAAGTATGTGGGAAGTTGTCAGGGAGAGCGAGGGAAAATCTCTAAGGAAAGGAAAGTGAAAGGATGGGGGAGAGAGTGAGTGAGTGAGGGATAGAGGGGTATGAGGAAGGGATTTTATTGAGGAAAAGGAAAACCTGGGTGGAAAGCAAACGCACCAGCGATGGAGCAGGAGAGTGTGTGAGGAAGGGTGCAAGAGAGAAGGATGTCTCTCTTTCCCTCCTTCCCAGGCCTCACCTTCCCACCCTCAAACTCTCTTCCCCTCCTTTCCTAATTTTCACCTCCCCTCCCTCATACTGTGTCTCCCTCCTTCCCCAGGCCTCATCTACCCACCATGGTCATGAGGGAGAGGGGGGAGAGAGAGAGGGTGGTGGCGGGGGAGGGAAGGGAAGCGTGAGGGAGGGAGGGAGTAAGAGTTGGGAGGGGGTCAACGGGTCAGTCGCGAAAGGTGAACGAAGGTGGAAGGGGAATGGCAAGGAGGGTGAGAGACTGTCTGGGAGGGAGGATGTGCAGATAGGGTGGGGGTCAGTGGAGGAAGGAGTGAGGGGGGGAAGAGTGAGGAAAGGTGGAGGGAAAGAAAGTGAGGGAGCGTGGAGGGAGGGAAGGAGAGTGAGTGAGGGAGGAGGAGCGAGGGAGGGACAGAGCGACAGGGAGGGTAGAGGGAAGCAGCGTAAGGCAGGAAAGGGACAGAGTGTGAGGGGGAGGGAGGAGTGTGGGTGGGCGATGGAGGGTGCAGGGAAGGAGGAGGGAGGAGAGAAGGAGTGTGAGGGAGGGTGGAGGGGAGGAGGGATGGAGAGTAGACGAGTGAGGAGGAGTGGAGGGGATCAGAATGAGGGAGTGAGGGTGAGTGGAGGAATGGACTGATGGAGGGATGGAAAGAGGAACAGAAGCAGTGTAGGACATTGGACATTGAGCAGTGAGCATTTGCCTTGGCATCTATGCTAGCCCCCACCCCTGCGTATCGGCTAGGAGAATGAAGATAACAGCTCTGTGGGAATGGGGGAGGAATGGGGTGATAGTATGGGAGAGGGTGCCGGTCTCTGGAAGATCCTTGAATCCTTGCATGTCTTGTGCAACGTTGCTGTGCAGCATCGGTTTTAAATCCAGCAGAAGTAAATCTGAATGTGTGGGAACTTGAAGGAACTGCAGATGCTGGTTTAAACCGAAAATGGACACAAAAAGCTGGATTAACTCAGCGGGTCAGGCAGCAACATCTCTGGAGAGAAGGAATAGGCGACATTTCGGGTTCAGACCCTTCCACCCGAAACGTCACCTATTCCTTTTCTCCAGCGATGCTGCCTGACCCGCTGAGTTACTCCAGCACTTTGCGTCTTTCTTCAGGAGTAAATCTGAAGCAGCTGATGGCCTGGTGCCCACATTGGGAAGTAGTGTGGAGGCCGTACTGCAAAGCAGTGTTCCTGAAATGAAACAAACAATATTTTCCACTTCTTTTAACTGTGGCCTTGACCTCCTGCTGCCCTCGGCAGCCTTCTGCTGATCTCAGCTACTCTGCGATTTACGCTCTGTTGATTTTACAACTGGCAGAAGCTCGAAACTTTTTTATAATCCCCCCCCTCCCCCTCCCTCTCAAATGTCAACAAGTGCGTTAGGCTTGGCTCTGAGATCGGGGCGTGGTGCTGCTGCTGGCAGTGTGGGGGAGGGAACACTCTTTGGCTGGCTGGCGGGCGGTAACTGAAACCTGGGGAACAGATGCAAACAACACGGCTGGGCAGAGTCACACAGAGGTTGCTCGAGGACATTAAGCAATAAACAAAGGGAACCATGTCGTACTGGGACACGCAAGGTTAGGGCTGACCATTAAAACCCCTGTGCCCATTCCAACGCCTTGAAGATTGCCCACGGGGCCTAAAGGCCTCATCTTAAAGCGTGCAAGTTTCCCCCAAAAAATAACACCGAAGGGATAAAGGAACAGGAACATTCAGCCCTTCAAGCCAGTTCCACTCATAATGGCTGATCTAAGTTCATAAGTTAGTCTATTAACAGCGAATATGCAAACCACACCTCGAGAATATGTTTATGTCATAGGAGCAGAATTAGGCCATTCAGCCCATCGAGTCTACTCTACCATTCAATCATGGCTGATCTATCTTTCCCTCTCAACCCCATTGGTTACTTGTCAAGGGCTCTAACTAGCGGACCACTCACTGTGCTGTATTGAGTACAATCTCTCACCATGAGCCATCACCACGGCGAGCGGGCCTGAACATCGGGCTGCCCGTAGCAGCGACAGTGGGTGTTCGGGAGCCCCCCGGCCACGGGAGGACAACAGAGGAGGATGACTGAATTTTGGAGCCTTCCCTCACAGTGGGAAACTTTGATCCCGCTGTGTGGGGATGTCTGTGTTGAAAACTATCGTGTTCTGTGCTCTTTATTATTCGTACGGCTGTATGGTGACCA
>CM075978.1:53111899-53165974 GCA_038087875.1 Malacoraja senta | reverse complement strand
GATCAGGTGAGACCAAGTCGGTTAATGTAGTGATTTGATGCATATTATGCTCCTTTGTTGTGCTTTGTCTTGCTAATAGAAGGGCTGTGGGTTGTCTATTTTAGATTTTGATGTTGAACCAATATACCCTTTCTAAATTGTGGCGCTGTGAATTATAAACACCATATAAGATGTTGCCTTATTGTGCTTTGCTCTATGTATTATTGGCTCTAATACATCTTCCTCCCCTTATCTTCCAGCCTTCTAGTTCGAAACAATTTTGGAAAATGAACTCCACCATCACGAGGGGAACAATCTGTTAGATTTGCCAATCATTTGTTTGTGCCTGGCCCGTTATCTGTAAGAGACCCAGGAACGCTTGTTCAAAGATTGATATGAGCGACACCGTCCATTCGATTCTCGGAACTACAGTGAAGGTGAGACCTGAGGTTAGTTTGTAGTGATTGTTTGATTGATACTTTATTGTCACATTGACATTCTTTGTTTTGCATACAATGCACAAGTATGCAAAGTGTATAAAGGGTGTCGACAAAGTTACAAAAGTATTCAATATAGTTCTGATGGTCCCTCTTCCTTCTCGCCGCCCCCCCGCCCACCCACCCCCCTCCCCACTGGGTCCATCTTTGTTCTTGTTGGCATGTCCTCGACCAATTGCTGGGACTCACGTGGGTCTGTCCTCAGCATAGTTCTATGATTCTACTCTCATGGTTTCCAATAGACTAGCTGTAGTAGTCCAATGCAGTTTAATGAGTGACTTCCTCTCCGGCCACTGAATGATTGAATCAAGGGATAATGATAATGGATTCATCACCATGAAGGTTTGCCATAATCCTAGTACTTGTGGAGTAACTGCTAAACCAGCTAAGGGAGACAAAGAGAGTGATAATGAGGCAGTTTTGCTAATGTTTAGTAACATGATTGTACCACAACCTTCATTGAGGAACAAGAACCTTCAACAAGAATTTGAAGAGTGTGATGTCTGATTGAGCTGGCCTTGTTGGATTAATGAGCCATATTACATGACAGAGCAGAAATGGTTGAATACTAGTGGTGTATTTCAGAAGATGCTGGTTAGTTAGTGCTGTGGTAAATAGACCCTGGGTGAATATTGGATTGGCTCGAGAACTCTACAAATTTCTGATCATAAGAAGACCTGTCTAGTTTTAATATCAATGAAGTAAAGCAGTCACTTTAAATTTTGTTCCTATGAACTAGTCTCGGATTTTTAACTTCTGTTGTTAATTGTGGAGGGGCCATTTTTCCTATTGGATTTTATACCTTAAAGAGATATATATATATATTTGTTGTAAACTACAGCTATTTTTCAAAACTTCATATATATTTTAAAATATTTTTTTTTGTAAACCAGATCTGCAGGTCCTCAGGTCTCTATAATTTTAAAATGTCAATTGCTTGTTTACTGTCATATCTTTTAACCTACTTACCCAACCGTAGCAAAAAATCATACTTTCTATCAATGTGGTTTGCTTTGTTTTAGACCCAATTTTCAGAATAATCGAAATCACTTTGAATCTTGATATGAAATTCTATGATTGTTACAGACACAAAGAGCTGGAGAAACTCAGCGGTTCAGGCAGCATCTCTGGGGAATAAAGGATGGGTGATATTTCGGGTCGGGACCTTTCATCAGTCATAATTATGATAATTCTTAATAATAATAATAATAATAATAACACACTTTATATCATTGTAAATACATACAACGACATTTCAGGCGCACTGCCCGAGCTGAGCTCCAACGTATCAGATAAATAATAACGACAAATTAATGACGGCAACAAAAACGTCAAGTCAAGTCATAATGTGCAATATTTCACAGTGTAGTGTTATAGCAGTCCAAAATATTGGCTATTGGGGGTGTGTATTCAGTGCAGATTTCAGAGTGGTGATGACCTTGGGGTAGAAACTGTTTGTTAATCTTGTGGTGTGTGATTTGATGGACCTGTAAAGCTTTCCTGAGGGCAGAAGGGCAAACAAGTGATGTGTGGGATGAGATGAGTCCTTTAGGATGCGTGATGCCTACCGCAGGCAACGAAAGCTATAGATCTCTTCCAGGGCAGGCAGATGTGTGTTGGTGATCTTCTGGGTGGTGTTAGACAAAAGTGCTGGAGAAACTCAGCGGGTGAGGCCGCATCTATGGAGCGAAGGAAATAGGCGACGTTTCGGGTCGAGACCCTTCTTCAGACTGATGTGAGGGTGGGGGGGGGGGGCGGGAAGAAGAAAGGAAGAGCGGAGACAGTGGGCTGAGGGAGAGCTGGGAAGGGGAGGAGAAAGCAGGGACTATCTGAAATTTGGAGAAGTCAATGTTCATACCGCTGGGGTGTAAACTGCCCAAGTGAAATATGAGGTGCTGCTCCTCCAATTTATGGTGGGCCTCACTCTGGCCATGGAGGAGGCCCAGGACAGAAAGGTCAGATTGGAATGGGAGGGGGAGTTGAAGTGCTGAGCCACTGGGAGATCAGGTTGGTTATTGCGAACCGAGCGGAGGTGTTGGGCGAAGCGATCGCCAAGCCTGCGCTTGGTCTCACCGATATAGAGCAGCTGATGCGGTGTTGATGACTCTCTGCAGAGCCTTCTTGTCAACCGCAGAACTGTTGCCATACCATACCAGGATGCCATGTGTCAGGGCACACTCTATGGAGCAACGGTAGAATGACACTAGCAGCTGTTGTGGCAAGTTGACTTTCCTGAGTGATCTTAGGAAGTAAAGCCGTTGTTGTGTCTTCTTTACCAGGGAGTGCGTGTTAGTTGACCACCTGAGATCTGTTGAGATGTGGGTGCCCAGGAACCTGAAACTGGAGACTCTTTCTCTGTTTATCTGCAGTGGGGGATGGTCACTCTGCTTCTTCCTGAAGTCAATGATGAGCTCTTTCATTTTCTTGGTACTGACTGCTAAGTTGTTCTCTGAGCACCAGCCCATTAAACTCTGTACCTCTTCCCTGTAAGCTGACTCATCGCCCTCAGTGATCAGCCCCGCCACTGTCGTGTCGTCTGCTAATTTAATGATGGTGTTCGTGCTGTGGGTCGGTATGCAGTCATAGGTATAGAGAGAGTAGAGGAGGGGGCTCAGCACACAGCCTTGTGGAGCTCCTGTGCTGAGTGTCAGAGTGGGGGAGTGGTGGGGTCCCATCCTAACTGACTGTGGCCGGTCCGTAAGGAAGTCCTTAATCCAAAGGCAGATGTTGTGTTTGAAGCCTAGGTCGGACAGCTTGGAGACCAGTCTGCTGGGTATGATTGTGTTGAATGCAGAGCTGTAATCCACAAATAGCAGTCGTGTGTGTGCTCCACGTTGTTCTAGGTTGAGTAGTACAGTATGGAGGGCAGTGGCAATGTATGGAGGGCTGTTTGCTCTGTACGCATACTGGTGTGGATCCAGGGTTGATGGGAGAGTGGCCTTGATGTGCTTAAGGACCAATCTCTCCAGGCACTTCATGATGATTGGTGTTAGTGCAACCGGCCCGTAGTCGTTGAGACAGGTTATGGCTGTCTGCTTCGGAACTGGCACTATTTCCGATGTTTTTAGGCATGTGGGGACCATGCATTGTGCCAGGGATTGATTGATCCTCAAGAGCTCTTAATTACAGATCATAATTATTTCTTTCTCATTACACAATAGTTTAGTTTAGTTTAGTTTTGAGATACAATACGAAAACTAGCCCTTTGGCCAACCGAGTCCGCGCTGACTAGCGATCCCCACACACTAACACTATCCGACACACAGTAGGGACACAATTATACCAAGCCAATTAGCCTACAAATATGTATGTCTTTGGAGTGTGGAAGGAAACCAGAGATCCCGGAGAAAACCCACGTGGGTCACGGGAAGACCGTACAAACTCCGTACAGACAGCACCCGTAGTCGGAATCGAACCCGGGTCTCTGGTGCCATAAGGCAGCAACTCTACTGCCCTGCCGCAGTGCCGCCCCTAAAAGGGTTGAGAAGGAGATTGGTGCAATGACAGAACTTCGCTTGACCCTGGTCTGCACAGTGACTAGGTCTGTGGTGGATCTGTCTGTGAAGATCTGCAGGTGGAGGATGGTGCCTGTCATCCAAATCTGTGAAGAGTTCTCCATAATCCATCTCACTGATGGAGTAGAAAGCTTTTGTGAGGTGAATAAAAACCCCTATGTGGTGGTCAGTGTTGCACCCTGTATTTGTCTTGGATTAGTCCTGCAGTGCAAACCTTTTCTATTATATCTCTTGGATGGAATCCACCCTGCGATTCAAGGTGCAACTCCTCGGTTGCTGGGAGAAAATGGTTGCAAAAGACTCTTGTAATGACTCTCCCTTAGCAGACTAGAGGGAGACCACTCTGCAATTAATGGTCCATCTCTTCTCTTGGAAATAGGCCCCATGTGGGCATCTTACCATCCCTTAGCAAATCCTGCACTTCCACAGATGAGGCAAATTAGGTGACAAATTCAGCACCCGTAGTCGGGGTCGAACCCGGGTCTCCGGCGCTGCAAGTACTGTAAGGCAACAACGCTACTTCTCCACCACCGTGCCGCCCTTTTTGAAGGAAGATATTGAGTTAGAGCAGCAAATAAATTTATTTGGACCTTAAGGCCAGGGCATTTGATAGTATGATTCACAATGATGTTGGCTGACCTGCTCTGACTCCTGATCCAGTAACATCTCCATTCCAAACTTCTCATCTATTCTTTGTTCAATCCCTAATCCTATAGTTGCAACCTCCTCGCTGTCCTAACACCCATCCCACATGCCTACTATTGGCATAGTCTTAAGATGTCCTCCCAATTTACCTCTTTACCTCTTTTGAGGTCAGCATTACGTAACTCATGGTCGAAAAGCAAAAAACAAACTGCTGGTGCAGTGGTAATCCAAGCTAAGAACAGGAAATGCTGGATAAGATCTCTGGGTCAGGCAGCATCTGTAGAGGGAGAAAATCAGCGCTAACATTCCAGATTGATGATGCTGTCTAATCTGCTGGAGAGTTTCCACCATCTTCTGTTTATAATTGACGACCTGCCTTAATATTCCCTTCTTTGGCAGGATGCCAAGTTTTGTTTAACAATGCTCTTTTGAAGCATATCAAGATCTTTTGCCCTAAAGGTTCTACATAAACGCAAGCTGTCATTCCATCAAAACAAGGAACTGCAGATGCTGGTTAATACACAAAAGGACACAAATTGCTGGAGTAACTCAGCGGGTCAGGCAGCATCCCTGGAGAACATGGAGAGGTGACATTTTGGGTCGAGATCCTTCTTCAGACTGAAATTCTAGTTGTCATTCTAGTTGTGGTCACAGTGATACAGTCCTTGGCTGTGAATATAAATGGGATTATTTAAGGGGTTGAGAAAGGGGTGAAATTAGAGAAATATAGGTTCTCAAACTTAACAGGAAGTGTGGGAGGAAACTGTTGCATCCGGGGAAAACTCATGTGGTTACAGGGAGAACGTACAAACTCCATACAGGCAACATCCATAGTCAGGATCGAACCTGGGTCTCTGGCGCTGTAAGGCAGAGACTCAGGTTCAATCCTGAATCAAGAAGCTATCTGTATGGAGTTTGCACGTACTCTCTGGGACTGCATGGTTTCGTCCAAGTGCCCCTGTTTCTTCCCACATTTTAAAGACATATGCGTTTGTGGGTTAATTGGCCGTTATGTGTCAGGAGTGAATGCATAACATAGAACTAGTGTGACGGGAAATCGATGGTCGGTGTGGGCTTGGTGGGCCAAAGGGCCTGTTACCATGCTGTATTTTTCAATCAATCACTCAATTAAGAGTGGCACAGCGACGTAGCAGTAGAGCTGCTGTGTTACAGCGCGAGAGAGACCCGGGTTTGATCCTGACCACGGGTGCTGTCTGTACGGAGTTTGCACGTTCTTCCTGTGATCATGTGGTTTTTCCCCGAGTGCTCCAGTTTCCTCCCACACTCCAGAGACATACAGGTTTGTAGGTAAAGTGGCTTTGATAAAATTATAAATTGTCCCTGGCTGTGTAGGAAAGTGTTAGTGTATGGGGTGATCGCTGCTCGGCATGGACTCGGTGGGCCGAAGGGCCTGTTTCTGCACTGTATCTCTAAAGTCTAAAGACTAAAGTCTAAAGTTGTTAAAGTGGCTAAGCAGCAAGTTGTGGATCATGGTGAAAGATGATGCCGGTTAAAACAGGTGAATTGATATATAGCATGAATGTTAGGAACTTTATAATCACACAAAAGTATAAAAATACAATAACAAGTTTTACAGAAGTAACATTTCCCCAGATATTTCAGAGCAGTAATGTGAGGAGTGATAATTGACCGTCAAAGATATAGCCATTAGGTTGGTGATCAAAGGCTTGGTCAAAGAAGTAGATCCCATTTAATCTTGAACGAGGCAAAATGTTCAGGCAGATAATGCCAGAGCTCAGGTCTCTCTAGAGGTTGAAGAAGGCACATTAACTCTGGAGAGAAAGAATGGGTGACGTTTCGTGTCGAGACCCTTCTTCTGACTGGTTAGGGATCAGGGAAACGAGAGAAATAGACGATGATATGGACTCGTGGAGAGATAAGATACAAGACACAAATAATTCATTAGCCAAGTATGTAAAAACATACAAAGAATCTGATTTGCCATACAGTCATACCAAAAAAGCACCAAGCCACACAACTACATAAAAATTAACATAAACATCCACCACAGTGCTCGTATTATCTTCCCTCCTTTTCTCCCGCGGTTGGGGCAGTCGAACCATCCGCAGTTGGGGCAATCGAAGCTCCCGCAGCCGGCGATCGATGGTCCCGCAGCGGGCGATCGATGCTCCCGCGTCAGGGCGATCGAAGCTCCTGAGTTCAGAGCTCCCAACGTCAGTCCCTAACCAAGGGGCCACGAGTTCCACGATGTTAAGTCCGCAGGCACCCGCGGTTGGAGCTCCCGAAGTCGATCCCTGACAAGGGATTGCAAACTCCACGATGTTAAGTCCGCAGGCTCCCGAGGTTGGAGCTCCCAAAAGTCGATCCCCAGCAAAGGGACCGCCAACTCCACGATGTTAGGCCGCAGTGCGGACGGAGATACGGTACGGAAAAAGTCGCATCTCCGTCGAGGAAAGAGATACAAAATGTTTCCCCACACCCCTCCATAATACAAAACTAAAGATACACTAAAACATACATTTAACAACAGACTAAAAACAACAAAAGAAGAAAAGGAGGAGACAGACTGTTAGCGAGGCTGCCATAGTGCGACGCCACCCGGTACAGAGAACAATGCATAAACGATATGGAAAAAAGTAACGCTGATAAAGAAAACAGGCCACTGTTAGCTGTTTGTAAGGTAGCCGGCGTGACATCAACCATCTCAACCTTTCCACTCTCCTTACATACTCTAACCTCACCCCATTTCCTTTATCATTGTTACTTTTTTGCATATCTTTTATTCATTGTTCTTTATCTCTCCACATCATCGTCTATATCTATCGTTTCCCTTATTCTTAACCAGTCTGAAGAAGGGACTCGACACGAAACATCGCCCATTCCTTCGCTCCAGAGATGCTGCCTGTCCCGCTGAGTTACTCCAGCTTTTTGTGTCTATCTTCAGTTTCAACCAGCAGCTGCACTTCCTCCCTACACATTAAATGAGAGGGGCTGGACTGAAGGCAAAGGTGAAAAAGCCGTGGAGAGATTATAATGAGATTGATAAATTCAAGGCAGTGGCAATTGGAAGCCAATGGTCAAAGCGTAGATGGTGGTGATGGTAGAACAAGCCACGTTGTGATAGCAACGTTCCTGCATACTTCCATTAAAATGAAGCTCAGGAAGCCAAGTTGTAAATATTTTAGAATTTACATCAGAAATGTTGAACTTCTGAATAACTTAATAAATGTTGAACCTGAATAAGTTGCTTCATTTTCATTTATTTTTCTGTTGTGTAAGAAGGAATTGCAGATGCTGGTTTAAATTGTGTCAAGCTAGGGGTCAGATTCTGCTGATCATTTGTTTTGTAGCAGTTGTTTCTGAGTTGCAACATCCAGACTAGAAAAACTGGTTCCTCCTGTTTGGGTAAAGCAAAGCAAGTCCTTGCAGTTTGGCTTCTGAAAGGAGAACAGGCTGTCTGTACTTTTCCTTTCCGTGTGTTACGGAGCTGACATTATCACAACACTGGTCTAGACCTGCAGTTCCACGGCATCTGTAACGTGCTGCAAAACTTGGCTCTATGCTTTTCAATGATAAGGGGCGCATGTTCCTTAGCAATAACACACACACACACACACACACACACACACACACACACACACACACACACACACACACACACACACACACACACACACACACACACACACACACACACACACACACACACACACACAGCCACACACACACACACACACACACACACACACACACACACACACACAGCCACACACACACGCACACACACACGCACACACACACACACACACACACACACACACACACACACACACACACAGCCACACACACACACACACACACACACACACACACACACACACACACACACACACACACACACACACACACACACACACACACAGAGCCACAAACACACACACACACACACACACACACACACACACACACACACACACACACATGTTCACTCAATGTCCCCAGCCAGTTAGAGTCATGCAGCACGGAAAAAAGTCCCTTCGGCTCAACTTGCCCATGCCAACCAAGATGCCCCATCTACACTAGTTCCAGCTGCCCGCATTTGGCCCATATCCGTCTAAACCTTTCCTATCCATGTGCCTGTCCAAATGTCTTTTAAATGTTCCTCAACAGCCTCCTCTGGCAGCTCATTTCATACACCTAACGTGCACCTCAGGATCCAATCAAACCTTTCCCCTCACACCTTTAACCTATGTCTGGTTCTTGATTTCCCCACTCTGGGTAAAGGACTCTGCGCATCTACCCTTTCTATTCCCCTCATGATCTTATACACCTCTATAAGATCACACCTCATCCTCCTGCACTCCATGGAATAAAGTCCGAGCCTGCCCAACCTCTCATTCTAGCTCTGGTCCTCCAGTCATGGCAACATCCTCATGAATTTTCTCTGCAGTCTTTCCAGCTTAACAGCATTTTTTCCAAGAGCAGAGTGACCAAAACTGAACACAATACTCCAAATGTGCCCTCACCAATGTCTTGTAACATAACATCCCAACTTCTATACTCCATACCATGACTGATGAAGGCCAATGTGCCAAAAGCCTTCGTGACCACCCTATCTAGCCGTGATGCCACTTTCAAGGAACTATGAACCTAAACGCCTAGTTCCTCTACTCTACAACACTCTGCAGAGCCCTGCCTTTCACTCTGAAGGTCCTACCCTGGTTTAACTAAACTAAATGAAACTAATCTAAACTAAACAACTAGACTAGACTAGATTAGACTAAAACTAAACTATAATCAAAATCTAACATGTCGCACTTATATGCTTTAAATTCCATTAACCATTTCTCAGCCCACTCTGCACAACTGATCAGTTCAGTTCAGTTCAGTTTTTTTTGTCATATGTAGGTTAACACAGGGTCACCGGTACAATGAAATGTGTTAGACATTGTACCGTTGACCCTGTGTTAACCTAGATACGACAAATAAAACTGAACTGAATCAAGATCCTGCTGTAATTTCTGATAAGCATCTTCCCTATTCACGGTATCACCTACAATACCACCCACCAGTTCCCAAAAGGTTTTCTCATCATCTGGTTTAGAGACACATGGGAAAATCCGGCAACCTGTCGGTGCTGGTGGGGATGGGATAATGTAAACCAACGATATGGGTCATTATTTTATTCAATTGTGAAAAGTGAGCAGCAGTTATTGATTGCACATAAAGGCTACTTAACCCCCACAGTTTATGGAGTGCAGTTGCCGCCTCAGGTTGCCATTAGCTGGGCAACTCCAGGATTCAGTGAAGGGGCAGGAATCATCATATAGTCCCCAACCAGCATGTCAGGATTAGAGGCAGGAGGGGCTTGGTTGGGAAGGTGGGGTAAAGTGGAGATGATTATAGTCCCATACATCGGCACTCCTGCCCCACCTGGATGGTAGACAGTGTTGGCTGTGACAGAAACTTGGCCCAGTAATCTGTAAATAATACTTGCAGCAGCCACGGGTAACAGTAACCAGAGAGAATTTTCTCTTCCGCTTTTATATGGGCTTAATGTTCTTGTGTCTCCATCTCCCAGGAGATCCAGAACCAGTTTAGTGACTGTCTGTCCCGTTACACCGCAGTCATGATAAAGGCCCTGCTGAGATCACAGCATGGTCCACACTCACACACACACACACACACACACACACACACACCATCCTCTCACACACACACACACCATACTCACACACACACACACACCATACTCACACACACACACCATCCTCTCACACACACACACACACACACACACCATCCTCTCACACACACACACCATACTCACACACACACACACACACATACTCACACACACACACACACACACACACACACACACACACCATACTCACACACACACACACACACACACCATACTCACACACACACACACACACACACACACACACACACACACCATACTCACACACACACACACACACACACACCATACTCTCTCACACACACACACACACACACCATACTCACACACACACACACACACACACACACACACCATACTCACACACACACACACACACACACACACACACACACACACACACACACACACACACACACACACACCATACTCACACACACACACACACACACACACACACACACCATACTCACACACACACACACACACACACACACACCATACTCACACACACACACACACACACACACACACACCATACTCACACACTCACACACCATCCTCACACACACACACACACACCATCATCGGCGGTCACTCGAAACGGGTATGACTGTCCTCTCCTCTACATAGGGTCGTCTGACACACAGGCAGACACACAAAGACATCCATCCTCCATACACACAGATACATACATACACGTATACAGACACACACACACCATCTTTACACACACACAGGCAGACACACATTGACATATCTACACATCCATCTTCTCATTCACACAGATATACATAGACACACAAACATACACAACCACATACACACAGATATACATAGACACACAAACATACACAACCACATACACACAGATATACATAGACACACAAACATACACAACCACATACACACAGATATACATAGACACACAAACATACACAACCACATACACACAGATATACATAGACACACAAACATACACAACCACATACACACAGATATACATAGACACACAAACATACACAACCACATACACACAGATATACATAGACACATAAACATACACAACCACATACACACAGATATACATAGACACACACCGGCACACGCAGACACACATCCACACACCAGAGACACATACACACAGACACGCACCCACACACACACACATCCTCTCATGCACGTAGATACATGCACACATCCTCACACATACACGCAAACACAAACACTCAAATATACAGACATATATACACACAGACACACAAAGACACAGACACATACAGCCACACATCCATCCATGCACACACATTCTCACACACACATGCACCTTCACACACAAATGCATATACTGTACATCCCCATATACATAAACAAGTAGACACATGCATCTATGATCCCCACATCCCTCCCTCCCCCACCTCCATAGACACACATTAAACGAGCGATCCATAAAAATGTCAACATGTACTTAATAGGATTTTTTAATGTCACGGTCACCCAATGAGTTTTGTAGCCAAAGAAGGACTTTCCATGTGCAGCCGCAGGTGAAGTAAAACAGTGCAGAAGCAGCAGTACAGAAATAACGATCAGACTTTAAAGTGTGGGATAATTAATGATGTACACATCAGAGAGAAGACCAGGAAGCTGTCAGCCACTGGAAGACTTGCATGCACTCACTGGGTGAGCAAAAGGATTTCAATCCAGGGAACTTTGAAGAAATAAATGAATGATATTTTATTATCACACGTGACATGTCAGAATGAAATTTTTTGTTTTGCATACAATACACAAAGTATGCAAAGAGTGGCAACGTATAGGGCGCAGACAATGTTACAAAGTGCTCAATGTAGTCCCCAATGCTCCCTCTTTGTTCATTGATAACAATTTATTTACAATAAATGAGAGGAATAGTGTAGATGAAGCGCATGTAATCCAAGTACAACACCCTTAGATAGGTAAAGAGAGGTAAATAGCAGCAGGGAGTCTAAGGTGTACCCGCTGATCTTCTTCACATAGTGGCTCTGAGAGGCGTTTACATCCATTGAAAAAGGGCAAGTGGGACATCAGTATAATATCCCATAAAAAAAAAGATTCTTAGCAAGAATATCCTTCATGTGGTTCAAGAATGCTGTGTTCCTTCCAGATGATAATGTAAAGTTAGTGACCCAGCTCGTGAATCAAAGCAATTACTTTCTTGTTCCCAATTCCCACAGTCATGTCCAACCCACAACCTAACTTGATGGGTAAATGTAAATTAAAAAAAATACTGCAGATGCTGGAAATCTGAGATAAAAAACCCCAAAGATGTCAGAAACACTCAGCAGGTCAGGCAGCATCTGCGGAAGGAGAAACAGATTTTACATTTCAAACAAAGCTTTTTTTCCTTTTCATTTCAGCTACTTTGGGAGTTAACTTCCTCACCAGAGTTCAGTTCCTCATATGTTTAATTTGACAGCGGTTTAGACAATAGGCGATAGACAACAGGTGCAGGAGTAGGTCATTCGACCCTTCGAGCCAGCACCGTCATTCACTGTGATCATGGCTGATCATTCACAATCAGTACCCCGTTCCTGCCTTCTCCCCATGTCCCTTGACTCTGCTATCTTTAAGAGCTCTATTTAACTCTCTCTTGAAAGCATCCAGAGAATTGGCCTCCACTGCCTTCCGAGGCAGAGAATTCCACAGATTCACAACTCTCTGGGTGAAAACGTTTTTCCTCCTCTCCCTTCTAAATGGCCTACCCCCTATTCTTAAACTGTGGCCCCTGGTTCTAGACATTGGGAACATGTTTCCTGCCTCTAGCGTGTCCAATCCCTTAATAATCTTATATGTTTCAATAAGATACCCTCTCATCCTTCTAAATTCCAGTGTATACAAGCCCAGTCGCTCCATTCTTTCAACATATGACAGTCCCGCCACCCCGGGAATTAACTTTGTGAACCTATGCTGCACTCCCTCAATAGCAAGAATGTTTGACTTGAAATGTCACAAGTTCGAAAGTTCACACGTTATCGGAGTAGAATTAGGCCATTCGGCCCATCGAGTCTACTCCGCCATTCAATCATGGCTGATCTCTGCCACCTAATCCCATTTTCCTGCCTTCTCCCCATAACCCTTGGCACACATTCTAATCGAGAATTTGTCGACCTCTGCCTTAAAGATATCCACCTGACTTGGCCTCCACAGCCGTCTCTGGCAATGAGTTCCACAGATCAACTACCCTCGGACTAAAGAGGGTCCATCTGGAGTGTGTATTTGCTGTTACTGTGTGTTAGTGGGAGCTGCAATTGAACAGCACAGCCCCTTTGTCAGCGCCAGCCAGAATATAACATGCGAGGGATAGAGTAAATCTATAGGTAGGGGGAGGTGAAGTTGTTCTCCTTAGAGCAGAGATAGTTATTCATCCACCCCACCCCATCTCTCACAGCCACTGAAGCCAATTGATTCCAACCCTCCCTTGAATCTGTGGAATGCTTTGCCACAGAGGGCTGTGGAGGCCGTCAATGGATGTTTTTAAGCCAGAGATAGATAGATTCTTGATTAGTCAGGGGTTATGTGGTGAAGGCAGGAGAATGGGGATAGGAGGGAGAGATAGATCAGCCATGAATGAATGGCAGAGTAGACTTGATGGGCCGAATGGCCTAATTCTGCTCCTATCACATGACCTTATAACCTTATGAAACCCTGACTTAAATGGAAATGGTGTCTGACTTCTGCATCACTGGGTTGGTGACAAGGGAACAATAGGGAAGTAGAGAGATTAGCAGCTTAGTGAAGAGTGCAAGAGGTGGGGAAAAGGTGTCACAGGCGAGAAAAGAGTAGTGTGTAGGAAGGAACCGCAGATGCTGGTTTACACCGACGATAGACAAAATGCTGGAGTAACTCAGTAGGACAGGCAGCATCTGTGGAGAGAAGGAATAGGTGATGTTTCGGGTTGAGAGCCTTCTTCAGACTGTCAGGAGAGATGGAAACTAGAGATATGGAAGTATGTGAATTTAAGGTGTGAAAGGACAGATCCAAGCAGACGATGATCAAGGAAATGTAGAATGGTTCATTGGTACACAAAAATGCTGGAGAAACTCAGCGGGTGCAGCAGCATCTATGGAGCGAAGGGAATAAGGTAACGTTTCGGGCCGAAACCCTCCCTGCCCTCCTAGAATGGTTCATTGTTGGCTGAGGAGAAGGTGACAACGAGGCATACAAACAGTAAAATTAATCAGGAGGAGATTTCAAACTAGTTGGAGAACGAAGGTGGGGGAGGGACTGAGAGAAAGGGAAAGCAAGGGTTACTTGGAGTTAGAGAAATCAATATTCATGCCGAAGATAGTCACAAATACTAGAATAACTCAACGGGACAGGCAGCATCTGTAGAGAGAAGGAATGGATGACGTTTTGGGTCGAGACCCATTGTCAGATCGCTGGATTGTAAGAGTAGAGCGGGTGAGGAAAGGTTGAGGGATGAGTACAACAGGCATGGGAAGGGTGTAAGAGCTGAAGGAAAGGTGCAAGGGTACAATGTGGAGCATTAATACCAGAACGGACCAGATAGGCTGAATGATACACATAAAATGCTGGAGTTACTCAGCGGGTCAGGCAGCATCCCTGGAGAATGTGGACAGGTGACGTTTTGGGTCGAGACCCTTCAATGTTTCCTATGCTCCCTCTCACTCAACATGCACCCATACAAAACTAAACATCCTAGATCATTCCATGTCCCATGTTGGCTTTGGATCCAGAAAACTTGAATTTTAAAATGAAAAAATATATATATTTTAGCCTTGAGACCTGGCCTGAATTGCCCCTCCCTCTCTACCATCCGCTAATCCTGTAAGAGTCGGGCGGCACAGTGGATCGATTGTAATCACGGATTGTCTTTCCGCTGACTGGTTAGCATGAGACAAAAGCTTTTCACTGTACCTCAATACACATGACAATAAACTAAGGTACACAAAAATGCTGGAGAAACTCAGCGGGTGCAGCAGCATCTATGGAGCGAAGGAAACCAGGCAACGTTTCGGGCCGAAACCCTTCTTCAGACAGACAATAAACTAAACTGAACTGAACCTCTAGTGGGTAGGGGGTGGAGCTGCTGCCTCACAGCACCAGAGACCCGGGTTTCGTTCCTGACCAGGGGTGCTGTCTGTACGGAGTTTGTACGTTCTCCCCGTGACTGCGTGGGTTTTCTCCGGAATCTCCGAGTTCCTCTCTCATAGAATCACAGCAAGCAGACTTTGATTCTGTAACATGCTGACTTTGGCTGATGCTTAACAGGAGGCCGATGACATCCGGCCCTTGCAGCCCCCCCCCCCCCCTCTCACCCAGGCAGGCTAATCATAACCATGTCGTGCATCGCAGGTCACAGTGTCAAGACTGTCATCCCAGGAATGAGTAGGTTAACCTCTGATGAGCATTTAACGGCACTGGGCTTGTACTCGCTGGAGTTTAGAAGAATGAGGGGGGACCACATTGAAACCTATAGAATAGTGAAAGGCTTGGATAGAGTGGATGTGGAGAGGATGTTTCCACTAGCGGGGGAGTCTAGGACTAGAGATCATAGCCTCAGAATTAAAAGACATTCTTTTAGGAAGGAGGTGAGGAGAAATTTCTTTAGTCAGAGGGTGGTGAAATCTGTGAATTCTTTGCCACAGAAGGCTGTGGAGGCCAAGTCAGTGGATATATTTGAGGCAGAGATAGATAGATTCTAGATTAGTACGGGTGTCAGAGGTTATGGGACGATGCAGGAGAATGGGGTTAGGAGGGAGTGATAGATCAGACATGATTGAATGGCAGTGGACGATGGGCCGAATGGCCTAATTCTACTCCTATCATTTATGACCTTATGGCCTGCTTACTACTCCCTGCAGAATATTGCTGTAGGTTGTGGGGGATGGAGCTCACCTCTATATGTGTGCACATTTTAAAATTCCATGGATGACATTGACATCATTTCATTGCGAGAAAAGCAGCACGAAGAAAACCACCGTCTTTTTAAGCCAGAGTGAGAAGATTTTGATTTGACTGCTGAAGATGGCGCATCCCTCTGTCTCTTCTGCAAAGCATCATTCACTCACCTCAAAGTTAGCAGATTGTAACTTCCACCACGAAACAAATCACAACAAGCCTTCATCTGGGCCTCCTCTTGGCTTAGAATGAAGGGAAAGCAAGGTAACTACATGAAAATCACGTCTGGACCACAAAGGATGCTAATTTCATCATTCAGCCAGGAAGATAAAGGGACAACCACAACACAAAAATGAGGGGAGGTTGGCACAGTGGCACAGCTGGTAGAACTGCTGTCTCACAGCACCAGGGAGACCTGGGTTCAATCCTGACCATGGGTGGAGTTTGCACATTCTCCCTGCATCCCTCTGGGATTCCTCCGGGTGAACCATAGAACATAGAAAATAGTGCAGGAGTAGGCCATTTGGCCCTTCGAGCCAGCACCGCCATTCGATATGATCATGACTGATCAACCAAAAGCTAGCGGAGTCAGGGGATATGGGGAGAAGGCAGGAACGGGGTACTGATTGGGGTTGATCAGCCACGATGATCAGACCAAATGGCCTACTCCTGCACCTATTGTCTATTGTCTATTGTCTAAAATCAGTACCCCGTTCCTGTTTTTTCCCCATATCCCTTGATTCCATTGGCCCTAAGAGCGATATCTAACTCTCTCTTGGAAAAATAATTCCCTTCTGTGGCAGAGAATTCCACAAATTCACTCTGGGTGAAAATGTTTTTCCTCATCTCAGTCCTAAATGGCTATCCCTTGTTCTGAAACTGTGACCCCTGGTTCAGTGACCCCTGGTTCAGAGACGGTTGCTCTGGTTTCCTCCCACATCCCAAAGACGTGCGTGTTTGTAGGTGAATTGGCCGCTGTAAATTGACCCCCAGTGTGTAGGGAATGAATAAGAAAGTGGTATAACGCAAAACTAGCATGAACAGTTGATCGATGGTTGGCATGGACTTGGTGGGCCGAAGGGCCTGTGTCTAGGCTGGATCTTTCAATCAATTCAATTCAATCAAACTCTTGGCATTTCTCTAGTGCTGAACGTACAGTTCAATGGAGAATTTGCAAGAAGAACATTGTTAAAAACAGCTGCAACTTTAAATCCAGGTAACACAAAATCTCTACACCAACAAAGCAAATGGTAGAAGCTTGAATAAAGGCTTTGAAGAGCTTCAGCCTCACAAGTGATTCGGCAAGATACATCAAACATGCCATAGTATAGGGTTGAAGGGATGGACAGCATAAAAGGGGGCTTTTCAGTCCACCTTGTCCATGTACAGTATAAGGCAGTTTTACATGAAAGCAGATTATTAGAAATAAAATTGTTCAAATTTCAGAACAGAATACAGAATCCAATATAAATTGTGCAGCACCAAGGGAGTGTTAGATTATTCAAAGCAACTGGCATTTACTGCAACGGCTTTAAACAAACATGCTCAGGTGAATATATAAGTTCACCAGGCACCATTGCAAAGTAATGGGCCCAGCACCAAAACTTGAGGCATACCAAGAGTCACAGGCCTCCAGTCAGAGAAGCAACCTTCCACCATCACTCTGTTTTCTTCCAGGAAGCCTATTTCCCTCCATTCAGCTATCTCTCCCTGGATTCTGTGCGATCTAACCTTCCTGAACAGTCTGCCATGTGGAACCTTGTTGAATGCTTTGCTGAAGTCGATATACCAGCATCTACAGCTTTGCCCTCATCAACCTTTTTGGTGACATCTTCAAACAAACTCAATCAGATTCGTGAGACACGGCCTCCCACGTACAAACCATGTTGACTATCGCTAATCAGCCCATGTCCTACTAGGTTAGTTCTCTCCATTTCTTGCTGAACATTAGTCTGTTGGCCCACTTGATGAGAAGCCCATTTATCTTGTCATTATAACACGGTTCTCCATGGATTGTCACCTTGTCGTGGTGGAGAAGCTTGTGGGACCTGAGATCCTGAGAGCGATGCTTCTGGTAGGGCCACCCATGTCAGTAAGATCGAGGGGAGGTCTCTGACAAACAGCAATCCAATCAACGGTGGAACAGGTGGACCTTAGTGGAGTGTCACAACGGCTGGGAAGGTGGATGAAGGCTGCAGCATAAAAGGGTCTCCGGTCATTTTGGATTCCATGCCACTGGATCCTGACCCAGATCTGTCAAGGACCGTGGGGTGGCTGTCTGTGCACCAGTCTCCCCAAGTTAAACAAAGTCATGCACAGGCATCCTCCATATAGGGAATAACACCCCTGGAGACACCCATGGTCAGCCATGACCGAAGGGGGCCTAAGAAGAGATAACATGGTTGTACATGGGATCTTGCCGTGTAAGGTGGACAACCATGACCATTCTTCAACCGTTCTTCAGTAGCTGCTGAGCCATTTGGGTGGTTCTGAGACTGTGAAAGTTATTCCTTTTTTTCATCCATGCACTTAACCTGACTGTTGTTCATAATAGCCTGCTATCTTCAGTCCACATGAAGGAATAGTGAAGGTGCATGTGACACTATATGGACCTAGGAAGCTCTCTGTTTATTTATAACTGGTATCAGTGATATTTACAGGATCATTAAGCTAATTTTCCATGCAGTCAGTGAGTTTTATCCACAACAAACTGGGAATGACAAAATAATTATCCTCAATAAACAAGTGTCTCAGCAACAAGCACCCAATGACCTGAGTTTTTCCACCTGCCCAGGGAAAGTATAAACATTCAAGTTTTACAAAGAGTGTAAAGATAGAGTGCAGATAGTTTTAGTTTAGTTTGGTTTAGTTTCGAGGCATGGCACGGAAGCAGGCCCTTCGGCTACCGAGTCCGCGCCGACCAGTGATCGCAGTGCACGGCACTATCCTACACACTAGGGGCAATTTACAATTTTTACCGCCGCCAATTAGCCTACAAACTTGTAAGTCTTTGGAATGTGGGAGGAAACTAGAGTACCTGGAGAAAACCACGCGGTCACAGGGAGAATGTACAAACTCCGTATAGACAGCACTCTTAGTCAGGATCGAACCCGTGTTTCTGGCGCTATAAAGGGCCTGTCCCACTTAGGAGACCTAAACAGCAACCTCTGGTAACCTTGCCCGCCACCCAAAAAACAATCAAGTTCGAGGTGACCTGCAACCTCCCTACCACCTCCCACGCATATGTTGAAAACCTTCCTCGACTATGAAGAAAACCGGCTTCGACTAGACCTGCGACTAAAAAATTATCGATTTTTAAATGGCAACCTATTTTTAGTGGAGGCCGGTTTTAATCATGATGAAAAAATAGTAGCAACCTGGATGAAGCCTCGACCACGCGGAAACCACTTTCGACCATTAGGGAGAGTGATCAAAACCTCTTGTGACCTCATGGAAATCTTGGAGGCAGGCAAGGTCACCAGAGGTTGCTGTTTAGGTCTCCTAAGTGGGACAGGCCCTTAAGGCAGCAACTCTACCGCTGTGCCACCTTGTCACCCTGTTGTTATGGATGTTACAGAGAGGTCTAGAAACGCTCAGCAGATCAGGCATTCTCTGTGAGAAACAGACCTTTTATCAGATGTAGGGAAAGGAGGTCGTGATCTGGGAGTTTGGGATGCAGAAATGATCTCCATTGTATCTCCATTGTGGGGCCGATGACATCAGGAGGAGTGCACTAAATTGAACGGGGAACAGCGGGAAGGGTGTCACGGTGGCGCAGCAGTAGAGCAGATCTCAATGAGAACTGAACTTTCCGAGGAACACACTGGGGCATCACCACGGTTTACAGGCATGAATTATTGAAGCAGCCCTGTCTGATTCAGGGGAGTGAGTGCTACCAAATGAGCCACAAATGACACTGGACAAATTGGTCGGAACTTGGGTTATGTAGTTAGAAGAGCATGTACAGCATTTTGCTGGAATTTAAGTAGGGGACAAGGCCGAGACGGAAGACCATTGCCCACTCTCCTGGAATCTTGCATTGAATTTCAGGGGACCTTCATTGAAGTGGTGTTGTTCAAGAGAGAGTTAGATTTAGCTCTTAGGGCTAAAGGAATCAAGGGATATGGGGAAAAAGCAGGAACAGGGTACTGATTTAAATGATCAAGCCATGATCATATTGAATGGCAGTGCTGGCTCAAAGGCCGAATGGCCTACTCCAGCACCTATTTCTCTATGTTTCTACATTACTGGAACAGGGGAAGTGGTGAGCTACAAGAGAATAAGTGTTAACTGGTCGGTCTACTATTTTTTAAAGTAGTGAGAACCACACGGACAAAAAATACACTGTGGTTTTTAGACATAAGTTCAAATCCCACCATGGCAGCTGGTGAAAACAAATTCATTTAAGTAAGCAAGTTCCAGAATTGACTAAAAACACCAACAGCATTGTTGACCATTGAGCTACTAGAGTTATCCTAAAAATCCAAGTACTTCAACTGAGTCCCTTCCATGGATTTAACTGCTGTCCTTACTTAGTTTTGATTGATTGAAAGATGCAGCATGAAAACAGGCCCTTCGGCCCATTGAGTCACGCTGACCGTCGAGAGGTTGACTAAATTGATTAATGGATTGGGAGGACGTCCCAAAGGAATAGAGATTGAGTAAAACAAAGTCTATTTTTAAGTTCCAAGACCAGCAATCATTTTTTCCAAGTCTGCAGATTACTGGTTTAAACCGTAGGTAGACACAAAAAGCTGGAGCAACTCAGCGGGACAGGCAGCATCTCTGGAGAGAAGGAATGGGCGACGTTTCGGGTCGAGACCCTTCTTCAGACTGGTTAGGGATAATGGGAACGAGAGATATAGACGATGATGTGGAGAGATAAAGAACAATGAATGAAAGATATGCAAAAAAATAACGATCATAAAGGAAACAGGCCTTTGTTAGCTGCTTGTAGGGAGAAAATGAGAAGCTAGTGTGACTGGGTGGGGGAGGGATAGAGAGACAGGGAATGCAGGGGCTACCTGAAGTGAGAGAAGTCACTATTCATACCTCTGGGGTACCTTCCCCTGCAACTGCAGAAGATGCAACACCTGTCGCTATCCTCCTCCCTCGACTCTGTCCAGTGATCCCGACAGTCCTTTCAGGTTAGGCACCTCCTCCAACCTCATCTACTGTATCCGTTGTTCAAGATGTGGACTCTTATACATCAGCGAGACCAAATGCAGATTGGGCGATCGTTTCCCGGAAGACCTTCGCTCAGCCGCCTGAACCTACCTGATCTCCGGTTGCTGGACACTTTAATTCTCCTTCCCATTCCCACACAGACCTTTCTGTCCCAGGTCTCCTCCATTGTCAGAGTGAGGCTAAATGCAAATTGGAGGAATAGCATATCATATTTCGCGTGGGCAGTTTACAGCCAAGTGGTATGAATATTGATTTCTCTCACTTCAGGTAGCCCCGGCATTCCCTCTCTCTCTCTATCCCTCTCGCACCCAAGTCGTACTAGCTTCTCATTTTCTCCCTACAAACAGCTAACAATGGCCTGTTTCCTTTTTCATCGTTACTGTTTTTGCATATCTTTCATTCATTGTTCTTATCTCTCCACATCACCATCTATATCTCTCGTTTCCCTGATCCCTAACCAGTCTGAGGAAGGGTCTTGACCAGAAAACATCACCCATTCCTTCTCTCCAGAGATGCTGCCTGTCCTGCTGGAGTTACTCCAGCTTTTTGTGGTCTATCTTCTGCACTAGTTCTATGTTCCACTTACACATGCACTTCCTTCACATCTACAAACCCACACGTCTTTGGGTCCGCGCGGTCACAGGAAACGTGCACGCTTTACACAGACAGTACCCGTGGTCAGAATCGAACCTGGGTCTCTGGCACTGCGAGGCAGTAGCTTCACCAGCTACGCCATTCTGCCACCCTATGTTCTATGTGACTTGAGACCCATTGTAATGTGTTTGACTCTTAACTGCCATCATTTCCATGGACATTTGGGGATGGGCAATGGATGCCAGCCTTAGCAGTAATGGTCAAATCTCATGAATTAACTTAAAAAATACCCTCTGACAGTTCTGTGTTGCAGTGCCTCCATTGTCACCAGAGTGAAATTACAGCAGAACTTTCTAATCAGAGTCGATGTTGGAAATGTTGATGCAAGATTTCACGATGGAACACCTTGATGAAAATTATTATTATTATTATTATTATTATTATTATTAGTTATTATTATTATTAGTTATTAAATCATTGAAAACATTATCGACGCAGTGGTGCTGGTTTCCGACGGGCAAAATGAAAAGCAATACCAGGAGTGGTATCACCTACATAGGAATCTGAAACACCCACATGGGAAAACACCAAAACTGAACATGTAAATAGAACATGCAGTTAAAAGGACAAGAGTGGGGAAGTCTTGCTCCAGTTGTGCAGGCGATGAAGAGACTATGCAGGTGCACCATGCACGGTTTAAGTCTTCATACGCAAGGAAGGGTACACTGGACTAAATAGGGGATACAAGGAGATTCGACTAAATTGATTAATGGAATGAGAGGACTGTTCAATGAAGAGAGGTTGAGCAAATTAAGTAGATTCTTAAAGTTCCATGATCAACAATCATCTTTTCCCTGAAAGCTCAAGGTTCACAATGGAACCACCTTAACTCCACAGAATGCACAAAAACTATTCTGACACAAACCGGCACGGTGGCGCAGCAGTAGAGTTGCTGCCTCACGGTGCCAGAGACCAGGGTTCGATCCTGACTACGGATGCTGTCTATACGGAGTTTGTACGTTCTCCCCATGACCTACGTTGGTTTTCTCCGGGATCTCCAGTTTCCTCCCACACTCCAAAGACGTACCGGTTTGTAGTCTAATTGGCTAGGTATAATCGTAAATTATCCCTGGTGTGTGTAGGATAATGTTAGTGCACGGGGATCACTGGTTGGCGCAGACTCGGTGGGGTGAAGGGCTTGTTTCAATCACAATCACAATCACAATCACAATAATACTTTATTAGCCAAGTATGTTTTACAACATAAGAGGAATTTCATTTGCCAAGTCAGTCATCTCTAAACTAAACTAAACAGGAACCAAGTTTGTTTACAAAGACGAGATGCGATATCTGGTACTTTAATATGAAAATATAGGTGGGCATTACTGTACCATTGCTGTGATTGTTCTCCCTATAAGAACCATACTCTGCTCAGACAGCTAGATGCCAGCATAGAAAATCAAGCTGAGAATCAATTTTGGTTACGGTTGCAGGAACGATGTGCAAACTCTATGCCGACGGGCACTGAGCTGCTTTGTGCCTCATATCTGAGAAAGGATGTACTGGCGTTGGGGAGGGTCCAGAGGAGGTTTACGAGAATGATCACGGGAATTATTGGGTTAACATATGATGAACGTTTGAAGGCACTAGGCCTGTACTCGCTGGAGTTTAGAATGATGAGGAGGGATCTTATTGAATCTTACTGATTAGTGAAGGGCCTGGATAGAGTGGATGAGGAGAGGATGTTTCCATTGGTGGGAGAGTCTAGGACCAGTCCATAGCCTCAGAATAAAAGGATGCATCTTTAAAATGGAGATGCGGAGGAATTTGTTTAATCAGAGAGTGGTGAATCTGTGGAATTCATTGCCACAGACAGCTGTGGAGGCCATGTCAATGGATATTTTAAAGGCGGAGATTGACATTGTTGATTAGTATGGGCGTCAAGGGTTATGGGGAGAAGGCAGGAGAATGGGGTTAAGAGGGAGAGATAGATCAGCCATGATTGAATGACGGAGTAGACATGGTGGGCTGAATGGCCTAATTCTGCTGCTATAACATAAACTTATGAATATGTGGGTATGATCGAACTAGGGTCACTGAAGTTGTGAGGTGGCTGCTGTACTACCTTGCCAACTTGCCGCCCCTTTGTATTATCGGGAAACATGGGTATCTCTTCAAAAACATTGATTTGGACCGCAAGTAGCTGGGTTGCCATAACTGATCCCATAGCACCACACCTGTCACCTAAAAATAAGTCTAAAGATGGTTCCCGAATCAATGCATTGCCTATTGATGCCTGTCCTCTCAAGTTGTTCAGCGGGACAGGCATCATCTCTGGAGAGAAGGAATGGATGACGTTTCAGGTTCAGACTGAGTCCTTCTCTCCAGAGATGTTGCCTGTCCCGCTGAGTTACTCCGCATTTTGTGTCTATCTTCGGTTTAAACCAGCATCTGCGGTTCCTACAACACATCATTTCAAGGTGCTGCCTGACTTGTTATGTTACTACAGCACTTTTATTTTTGTAAACCAGCATCTGGAGTTCTTGTGTCCATACGCAAAAATTACCCACTTACTCTATGTTTTTAATTCTATGTTTTGCATCCATTAAGCAAGCCTCTATTCTGTTCACCAAATGCTTTTAGCCATGCAGTCCTTCTCAGCCCACTTCTATGAGAACTGACTAAGCTTCAGCTGAGAGATTAGGCAGAAAAATTAGCTCTATAATTTTGTCTTATCAACCAACATGAGAATCGCCTTTGTTTTTTCTTGCTCTGTCCATAGGGACAATAATGGGCATGAGGTCTATGATGTTGAGTCAATATCACACCAGCTCAATAACCTCAACCATTCTAGTGTCGTTCAGTTAAATGTTATAGGTGTGCGGAATGCGTCCCAAAGAAAACCATAAATAACATTGTGTATAAAATCATGAGAGTAGATCGGGTAGATGCACAGAGTTACTTGCACAGAGTAGAGGAATCGAGGACCAGAGGACATAGGTTTAATGTGAAGGGGAAAAGATTTGTTAGGAATCTGAGGGGTATCTTTACCACAAAGGCTGGTGGGTGTATGGAACAAACTGCCAGAGGAGGTAGTTGAACTTGAGGCTGAGAGTATCCCAATGTTTAAGAAACTGTTAGACAGTTACATGGATAGGACAGGTTTGGAGGGATGTGGACCAAATGCAGGCAAGTGGGACTAGGGTAGCTAGGACATGTTGGTAAGTTGGGCCGAAGGGCCTGTTTCCATGCTGCATCACTCTATGAAAGCCAGGACCGGGAATATCCACTCTTCATGGGGATTACAGTGGGTAATAGTTTGATCTCTGTGTCAGAGAGCCATGGACTCAAGGCATAGCCTGGATAGTGATAGGTTAGTGCTACGAGAGAGCTGTACTGTGAGAGGGATCGTCTTTTCGATGTTAAATTAAAGAATCATCTCAGATGGACATATAAGATTTCTTAGCATTATTTTGACATGTCAGTACATTTCAAAATGGTGTCATTGCAGGGCCAATGGTGAGTCCCTTGAGTTGGATGAACAATAACGCCCATTAAAATCGGAGGATAATTTGTCTATCCAATCCCTGGGTTATGTTTAGGAAGCAGGCCACAACTAGTGGGGTGAGGTGGGATCCGTTACGGTAACCCAGCTATTTCCAGTCTAAGTCAATGTCTTTGAAGAGACATCCAAGTTTCCCGAAGGTGTAAAGGGGTGGCAGGGTGGCATTACATGGGCTGCCCCTCACAACTTCAGTGAGTCGAGTTCAATCACAGTGGAGCAGTGGTGGATTTGCAGCTTTACAACACCAGGGACCCAAGTTCGATCCTGACTATGGGTGCTGTCTGTACAGAGTTTGTATGTTCTCCCCATGATCGCGTGGGTTTTCCCCGGGTGCTCCGGTTTCCTCCCACTCTCCAAAGACGTACACGTTTGTAGGTTAATTGGCTTCGGTAAAGATTGTAAATTATCCCCAATGTAGGATAATGCTAGTGTGCGGAAATCGCTGGTCGGCACGGACTCGGCGAGTCAAAGAGCCTGCTTCCGCGCTGTATCTCTCAACTAAACTAAACTAAACTAAACATAAACTAACCATGAAGTTGGGTGCTGTCTGCATAGGGTTTGCACATTCTCCCTGTGAGTCTGTTGGACCTCGAAACACCGTTTGATCCATAGAACACCATTCTTGCGCAAGCTCACTTCCTTCAGTCAGTACGACTACTCTACCAAGCTGGCAAAGGGTTAAAAGAACAAAGTTAACTAGGACAACGAAGAAATGAAAAGACATAAAATGCCAGATGTCTTTACCATGAGGGTATCTGCGCCTGAACAGGGGTCTGGCAAATCCAGTAGAGTTTTCTGCCGGTGCTGTTGTGGCCAACAATGTTTTGATCTCTAGGGATAAGCCTGTGGACAAATACACTGAAGAAATGACTAGAGAGACAGGGAAAAAAGATGTTTCTAATTTGCAGCTTGAGTTTTATCAGGATTAACTTTATCTTTAGATTAGTCACAGTGTTTCTCTTATGAATTTATTGCAAACATCTGTGGCAGATGTAATTCTTTGAAAAGATGTTGGAACCTTTTGTGTTGCTGTGTGGTAAACTGTGTTTATTTTATTGTTTTATCTAATTGAGCATTTGATCCTTGTTACTGTACAGAGACCAGTAACACAGCACCTGCTTTTATATAATATGTTGACATTTGTGCATCCGTTTGCATGTTCACCTTTTATAAATTTGGATGTCCACATTTGTGCTGGCAACTCCCAGGTAAACTTGTCAGAAGAATACAACATCTTCTGATTATCATGGAGAAAACTGTTGATGTTCTTGATTGGTACGGGTGTCAGGGGTTATGGGGAGTAGGCAGAAGAATGGAGTTGAGAGGGAAAGATAACTCAGCCATGATTGAATGGCAGAGTGAACTTGATGGGCTGAATGGGCTAATTCTGCTCCTGTAACGTATGAACATGAACTTATGAAGTTCATATATATATATCTATTCAGGGACTCACAGACATTGCAGTTACCATTTTGATTTTACTACCCCTATAAAAAAAATATTTGCAAATTAATGATGGAAATTTATAATGCAAACCTGGTGTGCTCATTATTGGGCTGCAGTAACATTGTATTAAGACTTCAGTACAAATCCCACCACAGCAGCTGGGGAAGATGAATTCACTTAATTAAGGAAGTTTTAGAATTGATTAAAAAAAACACCATCAGCTTCGGTGACCATTGAACTGTGAGAGTTGTCCTAATAATCCAACTGCTTCCACTGAGTCCCTTCTGTGAATTTGAACAACTATCTGTATTTGGATAGACTGTAGGGGGTAGCCGCCAAGCAGACCCCTGCTCTTACCCCGAAGTCCAGAGACTGGGAGGATGGAGCCGGTGATGACGGCAGTCGCGATGAGCGAGGAGCAAGGCCAGTAGGAGAGGAAAGGGAACCGGGGTCTGGCCTACTGTGCCCTTGTGGACAGCTGTGGGAGGCGGCCCCAGGGAACAAAGGTGGACAGGTGAGGAGAGGTTCGCTGGTCGATCCACACGCCCAAGGGAAGGCGATGGCTGGAGGCCCTGCAGCAGCCTGGGGCTTGCCTGGAACCGGCACTGCTCATAACAACTAGAGTGCAGACTGGACTTTGAATGGTGCCAAAATGGTGCCTCGTGTATGTGGGATCAGTAGACTATTTCTGTACAATTTACTCATCATGGATGTGCTTCGGTATGCCAATATTGCACTGGACTGTTTGTGAGAAAGTAATTTCACTGTGCCTCTCCACTTTGCACGTGACAATAAAGGCACCATTGAAACATTGAACCATTCTTTGGAGACACAAGGAACTGCATTTGCTGGAATCTTGAGCAAAACACAAAGCGCTGGAGGAACTCAGCGGATCAAGCAGCATCTGTGAATATGAAGAAGGGTCTCGTAATGAAACAGCATATGTCCATTCCCTCCACAGCTGCTGGCTGGCCCACTGAGTTCCACCAGCACTTTGTGTGTTGCTAATAATTCCAGCAGGATATTCTAGGGCAATTTAAAAGAGATGAAGATTTTAAAGGTCAAGGCCATTTCCTTATCGTTATATGTGGAAATTGAGAACTCTCCCAGTCTATTGTAATAACACCAAGCCAAATAGCCAAGATGATAAGGAAAGGGAGAGCAAAAAAGAGAACATTTACATTCTAATTGGAGCTATTTATTTCTTCTAAACGTATTCAAATTAATTCAAATTTGTAAATTTTCAGGTAATATCTAAGAACAAGTCTAATTATCATTACCATTCTTTTTCAACTAGCAAAAGCAATAGCTCTTCAAAGCATTCATAGAAGAATGCTCCTCATCCTAAATATGCTAAAACTGCTGGAAATACACCTCGTATGCTAAGGGGCATCATATACAGGGTGGCGCAGGTAGTAGAGCAGCTGCCTCACAGCGCCAGACACTCAGGTTCAATCCCGACCTCGGGTGCTGTCTGTTAAGTTTGCACGTTCTTGGTGAATGGGTGAAGCTCAACAGACTTGGTACTGGAGTTGGGCGTTTCAATGCCAGCGTGTGGAGATGGGGGCTCTGCCAGAGCCCAGTCTGTGAATGCGGAGCAGAACAACAGACAGCCAACCATGTCATCTCTGGGTGCCCGCTCTACCACCCACCAAATGGAGCTCAGGGCCTGGCAGACATTGACGCAGAGACAACAACCTGGCTGCTCAACACCCGGCTTGAGATCTAACTATTCCTTTGGTTTATGATTCATTCGAAGAAGAAGAAGAACGTTCTGCCGGTGACCACGTGGATTCCCTCCCGGTACTCCGGCTTCCTCCCACATCCCAAGGACGTGTGGATTTATTGATTAAATGGCCTCTGTAAACTGCTCCTATTGTGGAGAAGTGGATGCAAAAAATGGGTTGACAAAGAATTGGGGCAGGTGGGTGATGAATAGTTGATGAATGATGAATGATGAAGGACTCGGTGGCCTGAAGGGCCTGTTTCCATGCTGCATCGCTAAACTAAACTAAACTAAACTAAACTAAACTAAACTAAACTAATTTAAACTAAACTAAAACTAAACCTGGCTACATTTTAGCTGCAAGATAATCCATCCATCAACCATTACATGGCATTATGCTTTCCATACACCACTCCTGATATTACATATGCTTTTCATCAATATGTTCCATCATGAAATCTTGCATCCACATTATTTCTAACACCAACTCTAAATAGAAATTTCTGCTGTAATTTTACTCTGATGACAATGGAGGCACTGCAACACCAGTACTGGTCAGAGGGTATTTTTTAATATATTCATTTGACCATTGCTGCCAAGCCTGACATTTATTGCCCATCCCCAAATGTCCATGGAATTGAGGGCAGTTAAGAGTCAAACACATTACAATGGGTCTCGAGTTACAAACAATATAGGGTTGCAGAGTAGCGTAGCTGGTAGAGCCACTGCCTCTCAGTGCCAGAAACCCGGGTTTGATCCTGACCTCAGGTGGCCGTGTCTTGCGTTCGGCCGCCGGGGACCGGTTCCCACTGTAGGCCGCGGCCCCCGGGTGCTTCTGCCGTGCGCGGCCCCTTGCACCCCTCGGGAATCATATCCAGGTTCCAACTTGGAAACAAGGCAGTATTTAAAGATGGGAAGACATTTTACTTTAAAATATCTTTCATAAATAAAGGATACAGCTACTGGCTTTTGCAATCAATTAAGTGCTATCATCATTGCGAAAATCTAGGAATCCGGGCAGTCAGCAATCTCCCAAAAACAGCAATTAAGGAAATGGTCAGTCTATGCGGAAATATTAGCTGAGAAATAAATATTGTACAAAACATCGTAGATAATACATTCCCTTCTCTTCCAATAGCATGTGGGATCTTTTACATCTATTTGCGAAGAAAGTGGCAGCACGGTGGCGCAGCGGTAGAGTTGCTGCCTTACAGCACCCGGGACCCGGGTTCGATCCTGACTATGGGTACTGTTTATACAGAGTTTGTATGTTCTCCCCATGACCATGTGGGTTTTCTCCGGGATTTCCGGTTTCCTCCCACATTCCAAAGACGTACAGGTTTGTAGGTCAATTGGCTTTGGTAAAAATTGTAAATTGTCCCCTGTGTGTAGGATAGAGCTAGTGTACGAGGTGATCGCTGGTCGGCGCGGACTGGGTGGGCCGAAGGGCCTGTTTCCACGCTGTATCTCTAAACTAAACTAAACTAAACTAAACCACAGTCTTCACTAAGGACCCAATATTCTGCCTTGACGTTTACATGACACGTTGATTTTATGTTACAGTTCGTGATGAAATAGTAAAAGTTAATAAGGGTTTTTTGACAGGTGAAGTACAGAGATGGAAGGCTGTTTACAACATCCTGTGTTTCCAACATACCTTTAATGTCATAAAACATCCCAAGGTGATTGTGTGTCAGCATCATTCAAGCAAATCTGGCAGCAGGCCAAAAGGGTGGAGGCAAATTTGAAGGAGCAGCTTATAAGAGAAGGAGCTATGAACACTCAGGGGTTCTGGTTGGGAATGCCAGCGTTTAAGATCTTCTGAGCTCAAAACTCATCCACCATCGATGAGAAGATTAAAATCGGAGATGAGCGAAAAGCCAGGGTTAGAAAAGAATTAATAATTTGATTTGTTATTAAGGCACATTATTTACTTTCCACAAGGAGTTTGTCAAATGTGATTCTCAGATGATGCTGTATTAGAGATCCTATGAAAATTGGGCCTATTTACATAGGTTTTAGCATCATATAATCCTATGTTTGTTAGAGATAATAGTTTAGTTTAGTTTAGAGATACAGCGCGGAAACAGGCCCTTCGGCCCACCGAGTCCGTGTCAACAAGCGATCCTCGCACACTAACATTATCCTACACACACTAGGGACAATTTACAATTTTACCAAAGTCAATTAACCTACAAACCTGTTAGTATTTGGAGTGTGGGAGGAAACGGGAGTTCTCGGAGAAAACCCTCGCAGGTCACGGGGAGAAAGTACAAACTCTGTACAGGTAAGCACCCGTAGCCAGGATTGAACCTGGGTCTCTACCGCTGTGCCGCTGTGCCACCGTGCCGCCCAGTTTATTAGAAATTAATTAATAATTAGATTTGTTGTTCAGGCATATTACTTACTTTCCACAAGGCGTCTGTCAAGTGTGATTTTCAGATGAAGCTGGATTAGAGATCCTATGATGATTGGGCCTATTTACACAAGGTTTAGTGTAATCTAATGCCATTTTTATAAGATATAATACTTTGATCTACTATTAATAATAAGCATTAAGCAACAAGATGCCTGTGCTTAAAAATCAGCAGCAGAGTTGAAAGGAGTGCAGGAGTCTTGGGGAGAGTCATAAAGCACACTAGTGGGAGGCAGGATTGAAAGCCTGACAAGTTTTTATTCCAAATCTAAACATAGGGGTTTATAATGCAGATAATGCTACACAAGATCATGACAGCAGGAAACAACGCATCTTAAGCAAGAAACAGGGATTAGTCCTTTTTTTAATGCAGCGTAGATAGAAACTTTAAAACAATGTTTCCCCATTACATCACACTGTTCAATGTAAGAGAAATTTACAAGGTGATTATAAAGTAAGGGTGTTGACAAAGAAAGCTGAGTACAGGTAAAAATAAAATTTCAGAGACTTTTGAAAGATGGGACATAGAAGGTCTCACAATAGATAAGCACAAAAAGCTGGAGTAACAGCAGGACAGGCAGCGTCGCTGGAGAGAAAGAATGGATGACGTTTCTGGTCTTCGCAATAGAGTAAATTAGATTTTTTTTTTAAATGCTCAGTGACAAAGTGTGTCTCTGGGGTGTAAGAATGGGTTGTGAAAGGCTTGGGATAACCAGATTGGGTATTTGATGGTTAGCACAGACTGGATGGGCTGAAGGGCCTGTTTTTGTACTGTGTCTATCTCTGGCCCTGTGGCTCTATTTTTGGAAAGGTAATTGGAAAAATGCTGTGATGCATCCCAATAAATCACATGACACATCTGTAATGTTTGTAATGCTTACAATACATCCTGTGAGTTATGTACAACATTTTCACAGTGCTTCAGGCTCTCTAGACTTAGGGAGGCTTAGGAAGTTCAGCGTATCCTCAACAACGCTCACCAATGTCTACGGATGCGCTGTAGAAAGTATTTTATCGGGAAGCATAACTGCATGGTTTGGGAACAGCTCCATCCAAGACCGCAAGCAATTGCAGAGAATTGTGGACGCAGCCCAGACCACCACACACACCAACCTCCCTTCCATTGACTCCATCTACACTTCATGCTGCCTCAGCTAGGACACCAGCATAATCAAGGACAAGTCTCACCCCGGGTCACTGCCTCTTCTCCCTTCTCCCATCACGCCAGAGGTACAGAGTTTGTAAATGCATACATCCTGATGCAGGGACAGTTTCTTCCCACCTGTTATCAGGCAACTGAACCATCCTATCACCAACTAAGGAGTGGTCCTGAACGGTCCTGACATACCATCTAGCTTATTGGAGACTTGAACTTTCTTTAATCATACTTTACTTGACTTTATCTTGCACTAAACATTATTCTCTTTATTTGGTATCTGTACACTGTGGACGGCTTGATTGTAATTATGTACAGTCTTTTTGCTGATTGGATAGCATGCAACAAAAATATTTTCACTGTACCTCAGTACACGTGACAATAAACTTAACTTAACTCAACAGCTTCACTTAACTATAGCCTTTGCATAGAGAGATAAACTGTCCAAATAATTTAGGAATATTGATGGTGCAACATTAGAATTAATTGCCGGTGCTAATCAGTGTCTCCATATATCAGAGGCTCCTAATATAATAAAGTCATTTTTATTGGATTCTGAGAGTGGAACACTTCTTTGAATAGGGTTTGCGGTTGTGTTTTTGGCATCTGCTGTTTTCGATATGCAATCGTTTAATATGTGCTTCCTCCATATAATCTATCTATAGTGTGTATATTCTGCTCACTCTTTATGAGGTGTGAACAGTATTTTCCAGTCTTCATCCTTCTTTACAGCAGTGCAGATCCGTGAAGCCTGTGTGATGTTTCACACCGTTAAACTGGATTTTTGCCTAAGGTTCATACTGCATCTGAGTTGCTGCTGCTGCGCTGGGCCATCAATGTGTATACTGTCGACACTCACCTGCAGTCAGTTTTAGTTTAGTTCAGAGATATAGGGCGGAAGCAGGCCCTTAAACCCACCAAGTCCGCTCTGACCAGTGATCACCAGCACTATTCTACACACTAGGGACAATTTACAATTTTTACCAAAGCCAAATTAACCTACAAACCTGTACGTCTTTGGAGTGTGGGAGGAAACCGGAGCATCCGTAGAGAACCCTTATTGTCATGGGAAGAACATACAAACTCCATGCAGACAACACCGAACCCGGGTCTCTGGAGCTGTAAGGCAGCAACTCAACTGCTGCGCCACTGTGCCGTCCTGTTGCAGTCGTCATTCTGGCTTCTCATAAAGAGTTGTTTCTGAAACCATCAGGTCATGGGCTTGAGCCTTTCACTTCACCCCCCTCCCTCCCTCCCACCCCCACCTCCCACAACGACCCCTATAGAAATGGGCAGTTTTGTGAATTTCTATTTGTTGCAGATGTATCTAGTACCAAAGCCATTAGAGCTGGGAAGAGAAAAGTTTAATTTATTCATAAATGTGTCACGACAACTCCAGCTTTGGTCTGTCATGTTGTCTTCTCTCCTCCAGATAGGAAAGCTTTGCATTTGAGCTCCACTCTAATAGCTTGAGTAACAATCTTGGCTACACACCAGAGAGTGTCTGGTAAAGAAGGCGTACGTATGGTATGCTTGCTTTCATATGTTGGGGCACTGAGTATAAGAGTTAGGAAGTTATAATGCAGCTCTATAGGACTTTGGTTTGGCCGCACTTGGAGTATTGTGTATGGTTCTGATGGCCCCAATATGGGAAAGATAATGAGGCTTTGGAAAGGGTGCAGAGGAGGTTTACTAGCATGATGCATGAATTAGACGGTATTAGCTACAAAGAAAGATTGGACACTTGGATTGTTTTCTCTAGAATGTCAGACATTGAAGACATTTTCCCAGGATGGAAATATATTAAGGTGCAAGGGGAAAAGTTTAAGGAAGATGTGTGGGGCAAATGTTCAACACAGTGTGGTGAGCACTGCCAGCTATCACGGTGGAGGCAGATGTGATAGTGGAATTCAAGAGACTTTTTGGATAGGCACATGGATATGCAGGGAATGGAGGGATGTGGATTATGTGTAGGCAGATAAGTATTGGCATCATGATTGGCACAAACATGTGCTGTACTGGTTCATGTTCTGAGTACTACCGGTACTATCGGTACTATTAGCAGGTACTATCGCGACGCTTAAGAAACCTTTAGGCAGGTACACCAACACCTCTGTTTTCAGCTTCCCTCCCCTCACTGATGCAGCCCACAATTGCAGAGTCATCTGGAAACTTCTGCAGGTGGCAGGAGGCGGAGTTATATTTGAAGTCCGAGGTGTAGATGGTAAACAGGAAGGAGGGAGGACCGTCCCCTGTGGGGCCCCTGAATTGCTCACCGGCATGTAACAAAGGTAATGCTACAGTGGTTATGGGAGATTTCAACATGCAGGTAAACTGGGAAAATCAGGTTGGTACTGGACCCCTAAGAAAGGGAGTTTGTAGAGTGTCCCCAAGATGGATTCTTAGAGCAGCTTGTACTGGAGTCTACCAGGGAGAAGGCAATTCTGGATTTAGTATTGTGTAATGAACCAGATTGATAAAGGGAACTCAAGGTAAAGGAACCATTAGGAGTCGTGACCATAATATAATAAGTTTTAATCTGCAATTTGAGAGGGAGAAGGGAAAATCAGAAGTATCAGTATTGCAGTTGAACAAAGGGGACTATGGAGGCATGAGGGAGGAGCTGGCCAAAGTTGACTGGAAAAGGACCCTAGCAGGGATGACGGTGGAACAGCAATGACAGGTATTTCTGGGAATAATCCAGTAGATGCAGGATCTGTTCATTTCAGAGAGGAAGAAAGATTCTAAGGGGAGTAAGAGGTGACCGTGGCTGACAAGGGAAGAAAAGGACAGTATAAAAATAAAAGAGAAGACGTATAACACAGCAAAGATGAGCCGGAAATCACAGGATTGGGAAACTTTTAAAGATCAACAGAGGTAACTAAAAAGGCAATACGGGGAGAAAAGATGAAGTACGAAGGTAAGGTAGCCAAGAATATAAAGGAGGATAGTAAAAGCTTCTTTAGGTATGTGAAGCTTAGTTTAGTATGCACCAAGCTTAGTATGGGAAAATTAATTAAGACAAATGTGGGTCCCTTGAAGACAGAAACAGGTGAATTTATTATGGAGTAGGCCATTTGGCTCAAAGGGCTCAAAGTTCTGTAGCCAGGTCACCAATGGAGCATCCACCCGCATCCTCGCCAGTTTGCTCCCTAGCAGTGCAGGCCGGATGGTGTTAAAAGCACTAGAGGAAGTAAAAAGACATGACTTTTTGCTGAAGATTGCAACATATGCAGCCTCTATTATTCTACTAGATCACTTTGACTGAAATCAACTTTCCACTTTGCAGACTTTTAAAAATGAAATCCAAATAAAATCGTTAGCCTGTCACGGTGGGACTTGTTCTACAGAATTATTGGCGCAGTCTAGCAACCAGAACACAACACCATCCCCCAACTTGATGGCATGATTTCAGTCAGATAATTCTAGTTCGCTTCAACATTTACGAGTTGGCCTTTCCATACACATGCTGAATGTATCCAAAACTCAGCATTGTCCCGTAAACTGTTGTATATTATCTGACTGAAATCATGCCATCATGTTGGGGGATGGTGTGTGGTGTTGTGGTTGTTCGATTGGAGCAACAGTTCAACAATCTGACTTGAATTTTATTTTTAATGTCTGCAAGTGGAATGTTGATTGCAGTCAAAGTGATCTGGTGATCAAAATAAAGCTCACTTCCATGAAAGAAACCTTGCCCTTGTTCTTTGACCCAAAGAAGAAGGGAGAAGAGCAGAACGATAATGTGCAGGGGAGGTTTAACACTTTATGTCTCTCCTCTTAAATCAAAGCATGAAATGCTCATAGCACCCTCAACTAAAATACCAATGGAATATGGTATTAGCAAGGACCACATCCCAAACCCTTCCACCTAGACGCATACAACATAGAAGCACATGCCCTACAAAAGGGCAACACGGTGACGCAGCAGGTAGAGCTGGAGACCTGGGTTTGATTCTGACCCTGGGATGCTGTCTGTGTGGAGTTTTCACGTTCTCCCTGTAACCACGTGGGTATTCTCGAGGTGCTCTGGTTTCCTACCACATCCTAAAGATGTGAAGATTGTAGATCAATTGGTCTCTGTAAATTGCCCCTGGTGTATAAGGACTGGAGATGTGAAAGTGGGCCGAAGGAGCGGTTTCCACGCTGTATTTCTAAACTAAACTGAACCCATCACTTCTACACCAACACTATCTTCCATTTAGACTTCCCCTTCTAATCCCTACTTTCCCATTGGTTGCATTGGGAAGTGCCTTGGGATGGGCAGATTGTTGCAACAGGGATGCACCAGGATCTAAAGCAACTTGATCTGTTGCCATCTATCAGATCTAGCAGGAGAGACCTCTATCCCTAGAGAGGGGTTTGGCAAATGGGATTGGTTTAGATGGGCACCTGATGGCCAGCAGGGACGTGGTGGGCCGAAGGGCCTGTTCCATGCTGTAGCGACCACATCCCAAAACCTTTCACCGAGAGACATGCAGCAGAGAACACTGAAAAAGAGTCTGAAGAAAGGGCCTCGACCCGAAACATCACCCATTCCTTCTATCCAGAGATGCTGTCTGTCCCGCCGAGTTACTCCAGCATTTAGTGTCTATCTTCGGTGTAAACTAGCATCTGCGGTTCCTTCCTACACAGAGAATCACTGAATGTGTAATACTCTAAAATGTGGAGTGAATGATGGATGGAAGTGACTTAAGCTGTTCACAAGGAGAAGAAAGGCTGTGAGAATGGATGGGATTAGCTGGAGGCTTGTGTTAACACCTATTTCTGTGAAATAAAAGCTTCACTTTCAGACTGAAGAAAGGTCCCACCCTGAAACGTCAACTATCCATGTTGTTCACAGATGCTGCCTGGTCCCATTGAGTGGCTCTGGCACTTTGTGACCTTTTTTTGTAAATTGTAAATCTGAGGGGTTTTGTTTCAACACAAAAATTACACAAGGCAGTGAAAAGTAAAAGACGGAAAAAACAAGACATTAATGCAAAACGTATTTAGAAAACAACAAGTCCATGGTAGTGCGAGAGGTGCATTGAAGTATTCCGTGGTAGGATTATGATTAAGTTAAGAGCTAGAGGGGGCATGAAGATACAGATTGGTGGCAAAGCAGGCGTGAGAAAAGTCATGCCTTAAAGGCAGTGCATGCGGATGATGGCAGCTAAGGAATTGCTCCTCAAACCCCACCGGCAAGTAGTCGATTGGCAAACATTGTTTACAGGTCCATACATGGACCTTGGGCACTTGTCCAGGCTAGGGAGCACATGCAATGCAATCTAAAGTAAATGGTCATAGAGTCATACGGTGTGGAAACAGTCTCACTTGCCCACTCCGACCACCATGTCACATCTACACTAGCCCCACCTGCCTGCTTTTGGCCCATATACCTCTAAACCTGTCCTATCCACGTACCTGCCTGAATCGTTCTTGAACGCTGCGATAATACCTGCCTCAACTACCTCCTCTGGCAGCTCGTTCTATACACCTACCAACCTTGCATGAAAAGGTTACCCTTCAAATTTGTATTAAATCTTCCCCCCTCACCTTAAACCTATGTTCTCTGGTCCTCGATACCCCTACTCTGGGCAAGAGACTCTGTGCATCTACCCGATGGATACCTCTCATGATTTTATGCATCTCTATAAGATCACCCTTTAGCTTCCTGCGCTCCAAAGTATAGAGCCCCAGCCTGCTCAACCTCTTCCCATAGCTCTGGCCATCGAGTCCTGGCAACATCCTTGTAAACCTTCTCTGCACCCTTTCCAGCTTGTCAACATTTTGCGTATAACATGGCCATTTTGTGTTTTGAAGCAAGAAAGAGTGTTCAGGCCTCATTGTCAGTCAGTGCATTTCACAACAGTCAGTGTGCCCATGGTGCTTGGCGTAGGTGAAGAGATTTTACCTGCACCAATTACCTACAGTGATGAGTTAGTCAATCGGTTTGGAGATTTAAGTGGCATTCAGTTGCGTGATTATTCCTTTCCTCACTCCTTCAATGCAAGTGTCTTAGGCCTCTCAGTGTCTGTACTGTGCCTGCTTCTACTGCAGAGGGCACAGCCAGTCTACCAACCTGATTGTCTCCTGAGGACCTTTATCCCACAGCCTTCGTCCCTGCCTAGAAATTGGATCCCAGCTGCATGTGACAAACTGAACCTATGATGGCATTTAGCGGGCACACCATTTTGTAGTGGCCCTGGACAAAGACCGTGAAACTGGCCGACGACACATTTTACCTCCGTGTTTGGGTGGTTTACACCCAAATGCCAAGGGTAAGAGGGAACCTGGGTGGGTCCCACGCTCAGTTGAACGCAGTTTGCTGTGCCCCGATGTGTGAAGGGCACACTCCCCATGACTGCCTCACACACAGGGGAGATACGAGTGTTGCAGAGAGAGCTAGAATGGACATGCTCATCAGTGAGGCAATGCAGTGAGGGAGGTCTGAGTGTCAGGGGCCCAGGGAGCCCGCAGACCACGGCCTGCAGGGGTAAGCGGCCGAGATGGCCCCTGCTCGCAGGACTCGGCTGGAAACGGGGAGCCCCCCGAGCCGGCCCCTGCTCATCCCCCGAAGACCAGAGACCAGGTGGATGGAGCCGGTGACAACGACAGACACAGCAGGTGAAGAGCAAGGCCGGTAAAGAGGGAACCGGGGTCTGGCCTACCGTGCTCCCAACAGGCTGTGGGAAGCATGCCCAGGGAACAAAGGTGGACGGGCGAGGAGAGGGATGTCAGTTCACTGGACAATCCACATGTCCAAGGAAGGCAATGGCTGGAGGCCCTGCAGCAGCCTGGAGCTTGCCTGGAATGGGCACCACTCAAAACAACTAGAACGTGGACTGAAACTTCTACTTCCTGAGAAGATTACGGAGATTCAGCATGTCGAAGAGGATTCTCTTAAACTTCTACAGGTGCATGGTAGAGAGCATTCTGACTTGTTGCATCGTGGCCTGTTCGGCAACTTGAACGTCCAGGAGTGTAAAAGACTACAAAAAGTTGTGACCACTGCCCAGTCCATCACCAGCTTTGACCTCCCCACCGTCAAAGGATCTATCGTAGGCACTGCCTCAAAAAGGCAGCCAAAATCATCAAAGAGCCACACCATCCTGGCCACACACTTATCTCACCATTGCCATCAGGAAGAAGGTACAGGAGCCGGAAAATTGTAACGTCCAGGTTCAGGAACAGCTTCTTCCCTACAGCCATCGGGCTATTAAACACAACAACGAATAAGCTCTGAACTCTGAACTGCAAAATACTATTATTGCACCATATTTGTTATTTATTGAACTTTTCTGTGTTTTCTCTCCCCCCCGTTATGTACAATGTTTACATATTCACATGTTCTGTTGTGCTGCAGCAAGTAAGAATTTCATTGTCCCATCCGTAACATATGACAATAAAACACTCTTGACTCTTGACTCTTGAACATTGTAAATGGTGCCAAAACAAGCCGCCTCTTGCTCAGTGGACTATTTCCGTACAATTTGCTAATCGGGGATGGTGTTTAGGTATGGCAATGCTCTACTGGGTTGCTTGTACAAAAATACTTTCACTGTGACAATAAAAACAGCATTGAACCACTACAAGAAGAACTTGCGAAGAGTCAAGGCCCAAGCCCAATCTTTGCAAAATGTCACTAATCTCAGCCTAAGGTAGACAAAAATGCTGGAGAAACTCAGCGGGTGCAGCAGCACCTATGGAGCGAAGGAAATAGGCAACGTTTCGGGCCGAAACCGGTTTGAAGAAGGGTTTCGGCCGAAACGTTGCCTATTTCCTTTGCTCCATGGATGCTGCTGCACCCGCTGAGTTTCTCCAGCATTTTGTCTACCTTAGATTTTCCAGCATCTGCAGTTCCTTCTTAAACACCTAATCTCAGCTTGGTCACATGAGAAGGCACACTTATTAATACACTATTTTCAATTTATTAAACGACTCTCAATAGTTTATTGCACCCAATTCTATGTCCTCAGACTCTTCTCCAAACTCCTCTGTAGGAACTGAACAAAAGCCTCCTGAAGTCCCAAATGCACCACATCCACTGATTTCCCCACATCCACTTTAATAGAAACACCCTCAACGAGTTCCAATAAATCAGTCAGTGATACAGTGTGGAAACAGGCCCTTCGGTCCAATTTGCCCACACCGACCAACATGTCCCAGCTACACTAGTCCCACCTGCCTGCGTTTGGTCCATATCCCTCCCAAACTTGTCCTATCCATGTATCTGTCCAAAAGTTTTTTTAATGTTGGGATCGTCCCAGCCTCAACTACCTCCTCTGGCAGCTTGTTCCATACACCCACCACCCTTTGTGTGAAAAAGTTACCCCTCAGATTCCTATTAAATAATTTCCCCTTCACCTTAAACCTGTTTCCACTTCTCTTTGATTCCCCCACTCTGGCAAGAGACTCTGTGCATCTACCCGATCTATTCCTCTCATGATTTTATATACATTGTCATACATGATATCGCTTTCATCAATCCGTGTCAACTCTGCTCAGTCATAGTGGTATTTTCTCAGTGTCTTGTTGTGAATGTGAATGATTGTGAATTGTGCATTCACAGATTGTGAATTCACAGATTGTGAATACTTTGAATGTGCTGAATTCAAACGTATTCTGGCTATGGCCTCATGCTGTGCGTTGACAGGCAAATAAACCTCTTACATTTCCATATCCCCTTTCATAACATTTATGGAAAATCCAAACGCAGAATGTATGTACATGCTTCTCCGGTTGTTGAGTGACAGTCTTTGCTCAGTTTAATGGATAACACTCCAACCTCAGTCTATGTCATTGGAGACCCTCGGGCTATCTTTGATCGGACTTTACTGGCTTTATCTTGCACTAAACGTTATTCACGTTATTCCCTTCATCATGTATCTGCACACTGTGGATGTCTCGAGTGTAATCATGTGCAATCTTGTTGACTGGTTAGCACACAACAAAATGTTTTCCACTGTACCTCCGGACACGTGACAATAGACTAAACTGAAAAAAATGCCTCTGTGACAATTGATATTGCCATCAAGCCATTTAAAATAAAGCTGTTAACTCCTCCATCGAAACAATGATTGATCACCAGTTTATTAACTGTTCAATAACACCACCGCTGGTAATCCTTTTTATTGTTTGAATTGGCATAAGTTTCCAAAAGGAAATTGTGATACATGTTATATGCTTTAAGGCTTGAGAGACACTAAATACCATATTTCTGTTATTTAAGATTCAAAATTTTACTGTAAAAAAAAATAGCTGGAAGACCTCAACACTTTAAAGCATAAATGACTCTAAAAAGACACCTGACTACTTGTGAAAATTCCCCAGTAACGTTAACCACACAGGTTACACACTGCTTCTCTCTGTGTATTAGCTGGTAATTGAAGTCTGTGGGGAATAGTTGTTATTTCTCTTGCAAGGAGCAGCCCCTTCACTTTCAGACTGTTCCCAGAGCAATGTGTCAGTTTTATAACACCCCGACTGTCTGTCTATACACAAGACCCCTTCATAAATAACTTATTAGTGGCTGGACAAAGGCCCTGTAGTTGTCCTGGAGACATGGCTAATGGCCATTCATTTCCTGGTCGACCGCCCCTCGCCCCTAACAATTTGTGCTCCTGATAGAAGAGGCCTCCCTCTGGGGCCACATTTGCAAATGGCTAAGCCGCTTTGCGGTGAAGAATGTAGAATCTGTTAGCAGCAGGGGAACTCTGTCCAAGGGTGAGTATTTTTCTATCACCAGAGGACAAAGAGCTTAGAAACTCTTTTAGAGCATTCTGCTTCCCCTTCAGTTTTAGTGTCTAGAATCCCACTGGATCTGCCCCTCACCATCTACACTAATTATACAGAATCGTAAGAGCACCAACCGCTTCCCATTCATTATACTTAACATATATCCCCAATGGACTAAACCCCTTCATTTCACTCCTGCTGGACCAAAGTCCAAAGCACCAAATGCCTTCTTATTCACTCCTCTTACAAAGAATCCCAGTGGACAAAACCCTTCTCATTCACTTCCAATGAGGAGAAATGAAGAGTTTATACTATGCTTCAAGCCATTCACTCTCCGCTAAAGAATATTAAGGCCTACACCCTCTCCCTTGTGTAGGAATGAGCTGCAGATGCTGGTTTATACCAAAGATAGGCACAACGTTCTGGAGTAACTCAGAAGGTCAGACAGCATCTCCGGAGAAATAGGATGGGTGACATTTCAGGTCAGAACCCATTTTCAGGCTGAAAATAGTTGTCGGGGAGGTGGGGGGGGGGGGGGGGGGGTACTGTAGGTAGGAAAGGACCAGAACAAATCTGGGCAGCTTACAACCCAGTGGTATGAATGTTAATTTCTCTAATTTCAAGTAACCTCTGCATTCCCTCTCTCACCCCAACCCTGACCCCCCACCCTAATCGTCCTACTGGTTCCACTGTTTGCATCCCTGTAGCTCTCTGGTTATCATCTCCTCCCCAGCCAACAATGGGCTATTATGGGCTCCACCTTTCCTTGGTCATCTGCTGCCAGCCCTGATTTACGCTGACCTTTTCCTACCTTCAGCACCCCCTCTCTCCCCTTACCCCTCACCCCTACACGCTCCATCTTCCATCTGAAGAAGGGTTCAGATCCAACCCGAAACGTCAACCATCCTTTTTCTACGGAGGTGCTGCTTGACCCGCTAAGTTGCTCCAGCACTTTGTGCCTACTTTCTCCCTTGTGGTCGTGCTCTAAGCAGGCAATTTGGCAACTGAGGCCTTCTATATTGCTCCCATATTGTGCGGTCTTTTCAATTTATGTTGCTCATTGTTCACCGCTAACTACTCTTTCTGCTGAAAGGCATGTCTCCTTTAAATGGTTCAACTCTGGGGTGCTGTAAGTAGATGGAGGTGTGCAAGTCATAAACCATTCATCGAAGATAGACACAAAACGCTGGAGTAACTCAGCAGGTCAGGCAGCATCTCTGGACAAAAGGATAGGTGATTTTTGGGTTAAACCCCTTCTTCAGACCATTCATCTTTCGCTTGTTAGAAACCATCTTGGCAAATCCCCAAACCAAGGTTGTTGGAACAAAGGAGCAGATTAAGCAATGGATTCACTCCAGGTGAACCTTCGCAAACTGGGGCTCTGGGAACTCACTAACAGCTCTGGTATTTCCCACAGGCTGAGCTAATTCTCAAGGTCTGATCCAGGAAAATATATTGTTTCACATGTACGGGGAATTTGTGGGAAGTGCCACAATATTTCTCGCCTCATCGGAATTTCTCCATTAAATTGCTGGTGTGCCCGGCTTCAGCCAACAAACTTTGCTCTGATAACTATTTGGATGGGCCAGCTTAATCCCAGTTGAAGGAAGAACATATTCAAATGGTTATACCAGAGCGCCAGATGATGAATGACTCACTCATCACTTCACACGACTATAATGGGAGCAAGAAGATTTTCAGAACTGACTAGTGCTCCGATGTGAATCCAGGGACGAGTCTACCTCCCGCGTTTGGGCCTGACTGATGTCAGTCTACAGGATACCCAACTGTAGAAGGGGTTGTAAGAACCCTGCCCTTGCCCAGTGTCAGAAATGAGAATGAAGAAAAGAGAGATATTCATTCAGGTAATGTTTCCTCAAGGGCGGCACGGTGGCGCAGCGGTAGAGTTGCTGCCTTACAGTGCCAGAGTCCCGGGTTCGATCCTGAGTATGGGTGCTGTCTGAATGGAGTTTGTCCGTTCTCCCTGTTTTCCAAGGGTGCTCCGGTTTCCTCCCACACTCCAAAGACATACAGTTTTGTAGGTTAATTGGCTCCGGTTAAAAAAATTGTTAATTGTCCCGAGTGTGTAGGATAGTGGTGGTGTACGGGGTAATCGATACTCGGCGCAGTCTCGGTGGGCCTGTATCTCTAAAGTCTAAAGTCTATAGTACCACACTGGCAATTAAATCCTTTCAGAAATCAGTCAGAAGCAGAACAGATAATTTGCACATGACAAGATCCTACAAATATTAGTTTTACAAATAATTAATTAATCTATTTTATTTGTAAACCTGAGTTAATGAATTTGTAAATATTCTCCAGGACTCATAATGGTTCCTTGCTATTCTTGAAAATAGTGTCATGCAATCTCGGGGTCCACCTGAGTGGGTGGTAGAGGTTTGGTTTCATTCCCAGTACTTCCAACAATGCAGCACTCACTCACATTTTTTTCCCATAACAAGGAACTTTTATTCAATTAATCAGAAATACAATGGGAAAAAATATCAAGACTGCCAACAACAATCAAAGAGTTATCAAATTCCAATGTTGTCAAGTTATCTACAATACACTCGACCCCCCCCCCCTCCCTGCAGAGACCAGCGTTCACAGAAGGCCTCCAGAGTCCCCATGGACATTGGGTGCTCCATCTCCAGCGACACGCGGGCACGGACGTAGGCCCGGAAGAGGGGCAGGCAGTCGACTCTGGCAGAACCCTCGACTGCCCGCTGCCTGGACCCGTGAATGGCCATCTTGGCCAGGCCCAGGAGCAAACCGTCAGGGAGATCCCCGCCTCCTGACCGTCCCTCCCGCTCCGTACCGGGTGGCCAAAGATCAGGAGCGTGGGGCAGAAGTGCAGCCGAAACTTGAGGAGCAGCCCCTTTAGATACTAGCTCTCCCTCACTGGGAGTATCTCTGGATTATGTGTGGAGACACTGGAATGTGCCACCAGATCTGAAGAAGGAATATTACCATGGGTCAGATGCTGTAAACAATGACCGTGACAATGGGCAACACAGCTGGTGGTACTGCTGCTGCCTCACAGCACCAGTCATCTGGGGTTCAATCCTGACCTCGGCCAATAACTGTGTGGAGTTTGCACGTTCTTCCTGTGACTGTGTGGAATTCATAGAAACATAAAAACATAGAAAACAGGTCATTCTGCCCTTCGAGCCAGCACCCGCCATTCAATATGATCATGGCTGATCATCCAAAATCAATACCGCGTTCCTGCTTTTTCCGCATATCCCTTGATTCCGTTAGCCCTAAGAGCTATATCTAACTCTCTCTTAAATACATCCTGTGAATTGGCCTCCACTGCCTTCTGTGGCAGAGAATTCCACAGATTCACAACTTTCTGGGTGAATTCCTCCAGCTGTTCTGGTTTCCTCCCACATTCCATAGCCGTGCTGGTTTGCAGGTTAATTGGCTTCTGTGAAATTGCTTCCAATGTGCAGGGAGTGGATGTTAAAGTGGGATAACGTAGAACTAGTGTGAAGGGATGGTCGGCGAGGACTCAGTGGGCCGAAGGACTTGTTTCCTTGCCCTGTCTTTCAATTCAATTCATAGAAAAAGATTTGTTACTTCATCTTTCTACGCAAGGATACTGTCCTAATTATTAGTACCCCTCTTGCCCCCTGAGAATGTTCACAGATCAGGCAAAGCCTTGGGACCCCTTTGGTTAACCTGTTCTCAAAACTAGTCCGGGTGATACATGCGCACACAAACCCAAAAGGAAGCAACAAGTCATTGTTATTTTCTCCACTTCTATCTCCACTGCTGTGAGCAATTACCTCCCTGGACTCAGTGTGAGCATAGGAGGCAACTTTCCAAAACAGTGTTGCCATCAGAGTGGATGAATAAAAATGAGGGCAATAATTCTGTCCGTGATTCTTTTGCTGAGTGGGATTTAATAAGTGCTTCCCTTGTTCAGCATCAAAGTGATTAACTGCATCTCGTCAAGCCGACTGCTGGCAGTAAATCTGGCTCGCATATGGAAATATTGCAGGTCAAAGGGGAGAGGTCATGGGTCACCGTGACCGCAAGTGGAGGAGTGAGGGGGGGGGGGGGGGGGAGGCTGGAGCGGGCAATCGTGCTCTGTTTGTGCTTTCTGAAGGGTGACCGAACCAGTCTGCTTCATGACAGGCATGTCAATGTTTAACCAGCAGCAACAGCCAACAATGCCTTAGCAAATACGCCTCAGCTAGGCTTGGACAGTTTGCAAGCCAGTCCTGCGTCCGTGTGACCCGCTTCCAACGCTGGAAGCCGTGCCCAGTGACTCGGGCAGATGAGGCTGGGGCCACGTGGCAGCATCTAAGAAGGGTCACCAGAGGGCCAAAGGTTATTACTGCGATGGAGCGGTGGCCTGAGGTTTTAATTGAGTACAGAGGTCACAGTTCACAGCAGATGGATCGAGAGGCAGTCCACAGCACCCAGGAATTACAGTAGTTGAAGCATCTTAGAAAGTCGCAAGTTTAACTTTTAACTTTAAGTTTAACTTTGTAGATTAGTTTGGAGATACAACGTGGAAGCAGGCCCTTCGTACCACCAAGTCCGCGCCCACCAGCGATCCCCATATACTAACACTACTTCATACAAACTAGCAACAATTTACAATTTTATCGAAGCCAATTAACCAACATACCTGTACGCATTTGGAGCATGGAAGGAAACCGGAGCACCCAGAGAAAACCCACACGGTCACGGGGAGAACGTACAAACTCCGTACAGACAGTATCCATTGTCAGGATTGTTGTTTCTGCGACCCTCCAAGATTTGGCCCTGCCCATGTCATTAACCTCCATCAGCCCCATAACACCTCCTGCCACGAGATAATTAAAACTTTTGATCTTATGTCCATCCCCCTTCCCTCCAGAACCCCTGCCGTACACCACGCACCCTTGTCTGATCGTTTTGGTCACTGCTTACATTCCATCCCATTCAGCCTCGCCTATCATCTACACTCGAGGAGCAGTGTCAATTATTTTGTCTGAGAATATTCCTTCTGACGTTAGCAACATTGATAGTGATGAAAAATGTTCTTCTTTTTGGATTCCTGACCATCCAACTTCAAATCTCTCTTCTTTTCTCTCTCTTGGTTCTCATTTTTCTTTCTTGCGCCTTTTCATTCTCTCCATCTCTTTCTTTCCTTCTATCACTTTCATAAAAATGAGCCCTCGCGCACTTTCCTCCCTATTTTTTCTTTCTCTCTCACCTCTCCTTCCCCATTCCTTTCTTTCTCATTGTCTTCCCTCCCATTCTCTTTCTGTCTCGCTCTCTCCCCTTTCCTTCCATCGTAGTCCTCCCAAGGACACAAATCGGACCTGTAGTTTCTTAGACGGAAACCACATAAGCAGACACGCACACACATGCACGCACACACACATGCTTACACATGCACACACACGCGCATGCAGACACAAGCATACATACACACACCCGCACACATGTGCACACACACGCACACACACATACAGACACATAGTGCGTCACAGATGTAATAAAACATTCAGTTTGTCATATTGTATATTTAATTCAGCTGCGCTTGGATTATATCATCAAAACAGCTGTACCGTGCACAACATAAACAGCTATTAAGTATTTTCAATTATTTGCTTCAACACTTCTCCCCAGTTATTTGTGGCTTAAACCGTTGTCAACAGGCCACATCACTTTGAACTCTTTATTAAAATCCTACAATCAAGCACAAGGACTTTTAACTCAGTATTCCATCCAATGAGAGGATTTACAGAGAGCCCATGATCAGTGTTTTTCAACTTGCCTTTAGATCAGAAGGTAGCAACATACATTCCAGACTGTCCCATACAGTTGTCCCATACAGAACAACAAGTGAGATATTGAGCTGAACACACGGGAACAGACAGTGGCGACTCTCGTGTGACCAAGGATGGAGTGGATGTGATAAATGAAGATTACCGAGCTGAAGGAGCAGCTCTGAGGAAGATCAGCGCTGAAGCCCTGGAGCTGAGAGATTGACCTACTGAAGAGAGATCCTTACTTTTACACAGGGGTCGGGTACTTTTCAGTGCCTCCGTTTATAATATCTGTACTCATCAGAACCCTAACCCTAACCCTGACCCTGACCCTGACCCTAACCCTAACCCTGACCCTGACCCTAACCCTAACCCTGACCCTGACCCTAACCCTGACCCTGACCCTGACCCTGACCCTGACCCTAACCCTGACCCTGACCCTAACCCTGACCCTGACCCTAACCCTGACCCTAACCCTAACCCTGACCCTGACCCTGACCCTGACCCTAACCCTGACTCTGACCCTGACCCTAACCCTAACCCTGACCCTGACCCTAACCCTAACCCTGACCCTGACCCTAACACTAACCCTAACCCTGACCCTGACCCTAACCCTAACCCTAACACCCCGAAACGGCAGCGCCGAATGGTACCATTCCGTTACACAGTGCCTGTAATGACTCAAGGTGATCCAAAGCAATTTTCAGGTGGATGCAAATGATCAACTAGCACTAGCGTCATACAGCATGGAAACAGACCCATGCCGATCAAGATGCCCCATCTGCACTAGTCCCACCCGCCTGCGTTTGGCCCATCTCTCTCTAAACAAATGCCTTTTAAATGTTGTTATAGTAGCAAAGATAAAAACAAAATGCTGGAGTAACTCAGTGTGACAGGCAGCTTTGCTGGAGAGAAGGAATGGGTGAGGTTTGGGGTCGAGACCTTACAAGTACCTACTACTTGAATGAAGAGCTGGCAGCTGGCCTCTTGGCCAATTTTTTATTCATGTCCAATGTTGCTGTTATTTCATTGCAATTGTAAAAGCTCATTGTGCACAAATTTTGGCTGCCACGTTTCTTACATCATAACAGTAACTATGGTTCAAAAACACCTCAAGGTCATAAAAGGCACTGAATAACTGCAAGCATTTCTGTTGGGTTGTTGAATGCCAACCATCTCATCTCCACCAGTGAACTTGCTCAGAGCTGTTTCTTAAGCTCAGTCATCTTCATATATTTCACAAATCGCACCCCTCCCATTCTTGTTCATGATGCGAGTTTTCACCATCGATTCCACAGTGTTCAGTTCATTGTCATTTCCTCACAGAGTGAACCACCCCATGCCAGCTTCAATCAAGGCAAAGATAACAGCCAGTCTTGAGCGAACAAATAGCAGAAGACATTTGAGCCATGTATGTCCCATGGCAAAAGGCAGCACTGTGGCACGGAGGGAGAGTTGCTGTCTCACAGCGCCAGAGACTCAGGTTCGATATTGACTACAGGTGCTTGTCTTTACAGAGTTTGTACGTTCTCCCTGTAACCTGCGTGGGTTTTCTACGAGATCTATGGTTTCCTCCCACACTCCAAAGACGTACAGGTTTGTAGGTTAATTGGCTTGGTGTAAATGCATAAATGAAAAATTGCCCCTCGTGTGTGTAGGGTAGTGTTAGTGTGCGGGGATCACTGGTCGGTGTGGACTCGGTGGGACGAAGGGCCTGTTTCCACGCTGTATCTTTAAAACTAACAAACTAAAAAAAAAAAAAATGGGGGAACAGGATTAATCAAACTGTTTAAGAAGGAACTGCAGATGCTGGAAAATCGAAGGTACACAAAAATGCTGGAGAAACTCAGCGGGTGCAGCAGCATCTTTGGAGCGAAGGAGATAGGCAACGTTTCGGGCCGAAACCCTTCTTCAGACTGATGGGGGGGTGGGGGGAGGTGGGGAGAAGAAAGGAAAAAGGAGGAGGAGGAGCCCGGGGGCTGAGGGAGAAGTAGGAAGGGGAGGAGACAGCAAGGGTCAACAGAATTGTGAGAATTCAATGTTCATGCCAAGAGGATGCAGACTACCCAAGCGGAATATGAGGTGCTGTTCCTCCAATTTCCGGTGTTGCTCACTCTGGCCATGGAGGAGGCCCAGGACAGAGAGGTCGGATTCGGAATGGGAGGGGGCGTTGAAATGCTGAGCCACCGGGAGGTCAGGTTGGTTAATGCTCCTCCTCCTCCTTTTTCCTTTCTTCTCCCCGCCTCCCCCCACCCACCATCAGTCTGAAGAAGGGTTTCGGCCCGAAACGTTGCCTATCTCCTTTGCTCCATAGATGCTGCTGCACCCGCTGAGTTTCTCCAGCATTTTTGTGTACCATTGATCAAACTGTTCTGAGAACCAGCACAGACTCAATGGGCAGAATGGCATCCTACTTTTCCAAAAGGTAATGTGAGAGTTATTTATCATCTCCTACTGACCCAGAGCCATCACTTCACTCCTAACCCCGAGACCATTTATTTTCAGCACGGATCCAAAGCTGACTTTAGTTTATTCTTGCCCAATGGGAGAGGGGAGAAGCGGGAGTGACCGGGGCGAGACTCATACTTGATTATGCTGGTGGCCTTGCCGAGGCAGTGTGAAGTGGAGATGGAGTCAATGGAATGGAGGATGGGCCAGGCTGCGTCCACAACTCTCTGCAATTTCTAGCGGTCTTGGATGGAGCTGTTCCTAAACCATGCTAAGATTGTAGCATTTTCTAACTCACTCCAGGCCCTATTCAGCCATCGTCTCTGTACTCACTGACTGACTCTTATTTGCAGACCACTGATGCTCTTTTCACCTCTGATGATCTACATACATGCTCCTTATCACCTGATCTGTCTAAACCCATCTCCATTTGGCCTTTTGTCTCACACCTCACTCCTCACCTCATCTCTGCCTTCCAAACTGACACCCTTCCACTCTTGTCCCAGTTCTGAGAAAGGGTCCGTGACCCAAATCATTGAGAGCTTTCTCTTTCCACAGATGCTGCCTGGCTGGCTGGGTTCTTCCGGTGGTTCTAATCTTGTTTCAGACTTTCTGCATCTGCATCTGCATCTGCATCTGCATCTGCATCTGCATCTGCATCTGCATCTGCATCTGCATCTGCATCTGCATCTGCACTTGTATTTATTTTGCATTTTACCACCTCACACTTCCCTCCCCAACCAGACCCAATCCCATCTCCACAGCAACCCCAAGCCTCTCTGTGCCCTTTTATACAGATTGCATCTTGATCTCCAATTACCCTCTCCCTCCCGCCACACCCCAATCTCAGCAGCTCATTACCTTCCCTAAAGCTGCAACTTAAAACCTCTTTTTGTGCCCAAACATTTTGCTCACCTGTCCTAATATCTAATTCTCTGGCCTGTCATCAGTTTTTGTTTGATTGCATTCATGTGAAAGGCAGTGAAACACTTCTCTCTGCGAAAGGAAGTGTGCCTGATGAGTCGATGAAAAATTGGGATAACATAGAACTTGTGTGAAGATAGACGCAAAGTGCTGGAGTAACTCAGTGGGTCAGGCAGCATCTCTCGGGAAAAAGCATTGGGCGACGTCACCCATCATTTTTCTCCAGAGATGCTGCCTGACCCACTGAGTTACTCCAGCACTTTGTGTCTATCTTCGGTATAAACCAGCATCTGCACATAGAACTAATGTGAATGCAATGGTCGGTGTGGACTCAGTGGGCCAAAGGGCCTGTTTCCATGCTCTCTTTCAAACATGAATCAGGAGTAGGAATAGGCCACTCGGCCCCTCAAGCCTGTTCTGCCATTCAATATGATCGAGGCTGATCTGACCATAACCTCAACTCTGCCTCTCAGCTCACTCCCATTAATCATTCACTCCATTGTTCATGAAGGGTTTATCTACCTCTGCCTTAAACATTCTCACCAATTCTGCGCAGCGTGGCACAGCGGCACAACTGATAGAGCCACCGCCTCACAGCGCCAGAGACCCGGGCTCGTCCACGACCTCGGGTGCTCTCTGTGAAGTTTGCATGTTCTCCTTTTGTCCGTGTGTGTTTCCTCTGGGTGTTCCAGCATCTTCCCACATCCCAAAGCTGTTCAGTGCAGTTCAGTTCAGTTTAGTTTATTGTCACGTGTACCGAGGTACAGTGAAAAGCTTTATGTTGCGTGCTATCCAGTCAGCAGAAAGACCATACATGATTACAATTGTGCCATTACAGTGTATAGATACATGATAAGTGAATTGCCACGTAAAACCAGCAATGTCTGATCAAGGATAGTCTGAGGATCACCAATGAGGTGGATAGTAGTTCAGCACGACTCTCTGGTTGTGTTATGGGCCTGTCCTAGTTAGGCGATTTTTCAGTGGATTTTTCAGTGTCAAGTTGCCGGCAGTCAACTGAAAAACCGGCAACTGGAACGGCGACTGTCAGAGTGGAACACACACAAACACATCGCTTCCTTCACCTGCCCGTTATGCAGGCGAGGGACAGGGCAAGCGGGAGGATCACTGTCTAAAAAATTCACATGGTGCAAAGCCAAGTTGAAACAGTCACACACCGCGATGAATAGGAAGGTTGGCGCTGTAAAAAGACGGCTAAAGCACAGTGTACAGTAAGTCCTTTAAAAGAGGGGGGAGAGCGGGGGAGAGGGGGGGGAGAAGGGGGGAGAAGGAGTGGAGACAACTTTTCAGAAGCCGGAGATACACGGCTGTGAAGCTCGGCGGACATTAACATTACCAGTCGGTTATCCTTGGTTCTGAAAACTACTGCTTACCTTTTTTTTCCCAATGAGCCAATGAAATTCAACGGTAAGCACCGAGAAACTTTGACCTCCTGGCAACCCATTAGGACCTCCCGGCGACCCACCTACGGCACGAGAATTCTCGCTACTCTCCATGGCGGCTTCATTCTAGTCGCCGCTAATTATTCAACATGTTGAAAAATTCACGGCGACCATAATGAGGCCGTGATTTGTTCCCAGAATGCGGGAACTCCTCACGACCATGAACGCAACTCCCCGGCAACCACCCGCAAACATGTGGCGACCATGTGGCGACTGCAGAGTCTCCTGCAGTCGCCTAAAACGTTGTCTAAGTGGGACAGGCCCATTAGGATGATTCAGTTGCCTGATAAGCTGTGCGGGGTTAATTGGCCTCTGTAAATTGCCTCCTGGTGTGTCGGGAGTCAAAAGACAAGAGCCAAGACTGTTTTATTGCCATATGTCCTGAAAAGGAGCAATTAAATTCTTACTTGCAGCAGCAGCATTACAGGTATTTAAACACAATACTCAATCAATAATATATTACACAAACAAAAATGAAATTCAATAGTTAAAAATATAATATAGTGGAAAAACAAAATAAAGCCCCAAAGCTCCTAGTACAACCTAGCCAGTTTGTAGTTCAGACTTTAGTTGGAGTTTGTAGTGTTCAGTAGCCTGATGGTTGTTGGGAAGAAGCTGCTCCTGAACCAGGACATTACAGATTTTAGACTCCGAAAGCTTCTTCCTGATGGCAGGAGTGAAATGGGAGCATGCCAGAGTGGGGTGAGTCCCTAACAATGTTGGCTGCCTTTTTGGAGGCAGCCACTCCTGTAGATCCCTTTGACGGTAGGAAGGTCAGTACCCGTGATGGACTGGGCAGTGTCCACCACTTTTTGTAAGCTTCTTCGTTCCTGTGCGTTCGACTTGCCGAACCAGGCTGTGTTGCAATCAGTCAACACATTCTCTACTGTACACATGTAGAAGTTTAAGAGAGTATTTGTCAAGATACTGAATCTCTTCAATAGGAATCTTCCAACGAAGTAGAGGCACTGATGGGCTTTCTTAATGATTGCACCAATGTGCTGGGTCCAGGTTAGAACCTCAGAGATATGCACGCCCAGGAACTTGAAGTTGTTTACTCTCTCCACCACCGACCCATTGGTGATCGGTGGACAACGTGGATCTGGTGGACACCGTGGATCTGCCTGTTTACATGCTGTATGTTTAATAAAATAATTTTTAAAAGTTGCTGGAGGTGGATAAATTCAAGTTGTTAAGACTGCAGTTAAGGGCGTGTCCCACTTGGTGATTTTTCCGCCGACTGTCGGCATCATTGACTGGCGAATCAGGTCACCAAAAAAGTTGCGGCGTGACGCGGTGTGATGATGTATTGACGTGTGGTGTTTCCTCAAGCGTCGCAACATATTTTTTGTCGCCGCAGGACTTTGAAATGTTCAAAGTCCAGCGGCGACTGCCAGCGTCAGTCAATGTCGCCGAAAAAATTGCCAAGTTGG
>CM075978.1:53091182-53106699 GCA_038087875.1 Malacoraja senta | reverse complement strand
CTACCAGCTCTCCCCTCGACCTCCATCGCTCCAGAGAAAACAATCCATGTGTGTCCACAGACTCCAGTAGCTATACCCCATAATCCCTGGCATCATGTCTGCTGAAGGAACTCTGGCTGCACCCTATCCATGTGGCCCCACATCTTTCCAGTAGTGGGGCGTCCAGAACTGCACGCAAACGTCCAAATGCGGCCGAACCAAAGTCCTATAAAGCTGTATCATGGCTTCCTGACTCATACTTAATGCCCTGTCCAATGAAAGCAAGCATACCATGAGACACCTCAACCACTATCTACTTGTGATGCCACTTTCAGGGAGTCATGGACTTGGACCCCAAGTTCCCTCTGTAAGTCTTCATCTGCCATTTCTCCACCCTTTTCTGTAGTTGATCTATATCCCGCTGTATACATTGACAGCCTTCCTCACAGTCCACGATCCTGGCAATCTTCAATAGTGGTTTTCAACAGTACTTTGATTGTCACAGGTGTGAAGCCCAAAGGCACAGTGAAATTGTTTTCTTATAAACAGGCAGCACAGTGGCGTAGTGGTAGAGCTGCTGCCTTACAGTGCCAGAGACCCAGGATCGATTCTGACCATGGGGGTGTCTGTACAGAATTTGTATGTTCTCCCCATGACCTGCGTGGATTTTCTCCATGATATTCAGTTTTCTTCAACACTCCAAAGTTGTGCAGGTTTGTAGGTTATTTGGCTTGGTATAAATGTAAAAATTGTGCCATGTGTGTGTGGGATAGTGTTAGTGTGTGGGGGTCGCTGGTCGGTGGGGTCTGGGCGGGCCGTAGGGCCTGTTCCCGTGCTGTATCACTAAACTAAACTAAACTGTCCAGTAGAGGGTTAACATATCTAAGCACATCCCCGATGATCAAATTGTACAGAAATAGTCTACTGATCCCGCATGCAAGAGGCGCCATGTTTGGCATCATGTTCAAATCCAGTCCATGCTCTAGTTTCTATGAGCAGTGCCCGATCAAGGCAAGCCCTAGGCTGCTGCGGGCCTCCAGCCATCGCCTTCCCTTGGAGATGTGGATCGACCAGCGAACCGATGCCCCTCTCCTCACCTCTCCTCACCCGTCCCCAGGAGCGCCTTCCGCAGCCAATCTCGAGGGTGCGTTAATCCAGACCAGGTCCCGCTCCTCTCCTACCGACCTTGCTCCTCTCCCGCCATGTCCATCATCGTCACCGGCTCCATCCTCCTGGTCTCTGGTCTTCTGGGGACAAGCAGGGGTCAGCTCGGTGGGCTCCCACTTCCAGGCTGTGGTCCGCTGGGTCCCACGAGCAGAGACCGGCTTGGCGGCTTCCCACTGCAGGCCACGGTCCACCGGGTCTCGTGTTCGGCTGCAGGGGACCAGCTTGGTAGCTTCCTCCTGTTGGCCACGGTGCTCTGGGGGCTTCTTTGTGTAATCTGCAAATTTACTAACCAACCCATTTACAGTATGTTGACGTCCAAGTCATCTGTCTATCACAAACAGCAGATGTCCCAGCACAGACCCCTGTAGAACTCCGCTGGTCTCAGACCATCATCCTGAATATTGTCCTTCTACCTCAACCCTCTGTCTTCTTTCAGTAAGCCAGTTCTGAATCTAGAGGACATGCGGAGGAATGTCTTTAGAGGGTTGTGAAACTGTGGAATTCATTGCCACAGACGGCAGTGGAGGCCACGTCAATGGGTATTTTTAAGAAGGAGATTGATAGATTCTTGATTTGTACGGGTGTCAGGGGTTATAGGGAGAAGGCAGGAGAATGGGGTTAGGAGGGAGAGATAGATCAGCCATGGCTGAATGGCAGAATACTTGATGGGCCGAATGGCTTAATTCTGCTCCAATCACTCATGAACTTATGAAGGCTGTAAGTATCATCAAGGGTGCCTGTCTCTTCTACCTTCTGGGAGAAGATACAGGAGCTTGAAGCCCTCGCATGTCCAGACTTAAGAACAGATTCTCCCCTGACTCCTGGAACCAATCACTTATTTCATATCCCAATCCCAGAGGCGCTGCCATGTTAGCTCCATCTCATATGGTCATTCCATTATTTCACTTTAATATTCTTTTGCACTACTAGAATTTCGCACTACAATCTTACACTCAAAATAGTTGTATTCATTGTTGTATTTATCATTACTGTCAGTGTAATGTTTACTCTGTGAGCTTCATAGAAACAAGGAATTTCATTTCACCCTGGTGGATAAGATGATAGACTGATGCAATCACACAGAGGGTGGCGGGTGTACGGAACAAGCTGCCAGAGGAGGTAGTTGAGGCAGGAACTATCCCAACGTTTAAGAAACAGTTAGACAGGTACATGGATAGGACAGGTTTGGAGGGATATGGACCAGGGCGGCAGCGGTATAGTTGTTGCCTTACAGTGCTTGCAGCACCGGAGACCCAGGTTCGATTCCGACTACAGGTGCTGTTTGAATGGAGTTTGTACGTTCTCCCCATCACCGTGTGGGTTTTCTCCGAGATCTTCAGTTTCCTCCCACATTCCAAATACGTACAGGTATGTAGGGAAAGTGGCTTGGTATAAGTGTCAATTGTCCCCAGTGTGTGTAGGATAGTGTTAATGTGCGGGGATCGTTGGTCGGTGCGGATTTGATGGGCCGTAGGGCCTGTTTCTGTGCTGTATCTCTAAATGCAACTCAACAAAACTAAATGCGGGCAGGTGGGACTATAGATGGGACATGTTGGCCGGTGTGGGCAAGTTGGGCCGAAGGGCCTTTTTCCGCACTGTATCACTCTATGACTATGACTCTAATCCAATCCAATCTAAGATTTACCGCTGAACCAGCATCATAATTTTCTCATTCTCATGTTGCAAACTGTGTGTGATTACTGTTGCAGATTAGCAACTACATTCATTCATGAGATGGAGGAACTGAGTGAAATCCAGGTTAGCCCGGGAAGTGGTGTTAGGTAAATTGAATGGATTAAAGGCCGATAAATCCCCAGGGCCAGATAGGCTGCATCCCAGAGTACTTAAGGAAGTAGCCCCTGAAATAGTGGATGCATTAGTGATAATTTTTCAAAACTCCTTAGATTCTGGAGTCGTTCCTGAGGATTGGAGGGTAGCTAATGTAACCCCCCTATTTAAAAAAAGAGGGAGAGAGAAAACGGGGAATTACAGACCAGTTAGTCTAACATCGGTAGTGGGAAAAGTGCTAGAGGCAGTTATTAAAGATGGGATAGCAGCACATTTGGAAAGTGGTGAATTCATTGGACAAAGTCAGCATGGATTTATGAAAGGTAAATCATGTCTGACAAATCTTATAGAACTTTTCGAGGATGTAACTAGTAGAGTGGATAAGGGAGAACCAGTGGATGTGTTATATCTGGACTTTCAGAAGGCTTTCGACAAGGTCCCACATAAGAGATTAGTATACAAACTAAAAGCACACGGTATTGGGGGTTCAGTATTGATGTGGATAGAGAACTGGCTGGCAAACAGGAAGCAAAGAGTAGGAGTAAACGGGTCCTTTTCAGAATGGCAGGCAGTGACTAGTGGGGTACCGCAAGGCTCAGTGCTGGGACCCCAGCTATTTACAATATATATTAATGATTTGGACGAGGGAATTGAATGCAACATCTCCAAGTTTGCGGATGACACGAAGCTGGGGGGCAGTGTTAGCTGTCAGGAGGATGCTAGGAGGCTGCAAGGTGACTTGGATAGGCTGGGTGAGTGGGCAAATGCATGGCAGATGCAGTATAATGTGGATAAATGTGAGATTATCCACTTTGGTGGCAAAAACAGGAAAGTAGACTATTATCTAAATGGTGGCCGATTAGGAAAAGGGGAGATGCAACGAGACCTGGGTGTCATGGTACACCAGTCATTGAAAATAGGCATGCAGGTGCAGCAGGCAGTGAAGAAAACGAATGGTATGTTAGCATTCATAGCAAAAGGATTTGAGTATAGGAGCAGGGAGGTTCTACTGCAGTTGTACAGGGTCTTGGTGAGACCACACCTGGAGTATTGCGTATAGTTTTGGTCTCCAAATCTGAGGAAAGACATTCTTGCCATAGAGGGAGTACAGAGAAGGTTCACCAGACTGATTCCTGGGATGTTAGGACTTTCATATGAAGAAAGACTGGATAGACTCAGCTTGTACTCGCTAGAATTTCGAAGATTGAGGGGGGATCTTATAGAAACTTACAAAATTCTTAAGGGATTGGACAGGCTAGATGCAGGAAGATTGTTCCCGATGTTGGGGAAGTCCAGGACAAGGGGTCACAGTTTAAGGATAAAGGGGAAATCCTTTAGGACCGAGATGAGAAAAACATTTTTCACACAGAGAGTGGTGAATCTCTGGAACTCTCTGCCACAGAATGTAATTGAGGCCAGTTCATTGGCTATATTTAAGAGGGAGTTAGATGTGGCCCTTGTGGCTAAAGGGATCAGGGATTATGTAGAGAAGGCAGGTACAGGATACTGAGTTGGATGATCAGCCATGATCATATTGAATGGTGGTGCAGGCTCGAAGGGCCGAATGGCCTACTCCTGCACCTATTTTCTATGTTTCTATGTTTCTATGTTTCTATGTTTCTATCCTCACCTTGGTCCGAATATGATAAACACGTTGCAAGGACACTGAACATAAACGCTGTGTTTTATTTGTCCTCCATTGCTTCGCATCCTGGCAGCATGTGTACTCTGACCTTTCTGACTCATGGTAACACGTGATACAACGTCAGTTACCATGACATCCTTATCAAACAAAAAGGAAATCCACATCACCATGTTGTAAACTGAACATTCCAACGCCATTTAGGATATGGCGTTCGTTACACTGATAAGCCATCATTTTCGCATGTCAATACATCTCATAGTCCTCGTATCTCTTGGGTGGTCTTCTTTGATGCTTCAGGATCAGGAAAAACTTTTTCACACAGAGAGTGGTGAATCTCTGGAACTCTCTGCCACAGAGGGTAGTTGAGGCCAGTTCATTGGCTATATTTAAGAGGGAGTTAGATGTGGCCCTTGTGGCTAAAGGGATCAGGGGGTATGGAGAGAAGGCAGGTACGGGATACTGAGTTGGATGATCAGCCATGATCATATTGAATGGCGGTGCAGGCTCGAAGGGCCGAATGGCCTACTTCTGCACCTATTTTCTATGTATCTATGTATCTATGTTCTTTCCTGCCTCGTTGCATCTGCCCGCTTTCTGATTGTCCATGCCGTATCCTATCACATCCTGTGTTAATGAATGGGGGAAAAAAGCAAGATCGGAAACCTCATGACAGTGAGTGACGAGTTGCATGAACAGCAAGGTTTACAGATTTACATTTAAATCTCCAAATCCATAGACATATCGATAGGTTACAGGACTTTCTTTCAGACTACATTGTGGAGGTGTGCAAAAACACACATCTCCAGGGGCAGTTTCTTCCCAGCTGTTATCAGGCAACAGAACCATTCTATCACCAACTAAAGAGCGGTCTTGAGCTACTATCTACCTCATTGGAGACCCTCAGACTATCTTTAATTGGACTTTACTCGACTATACCTTGCACTAAACAATATTCCCTTTATCTTGTATACATCTGTACACTGTGGATGGTTTGACTGAAGAAGGGTCTCGACCCGAAACATCACCCATTCCTTCTATCCAGAGATGCTGCCTGTCCCGCTGAATTCCTCCAGCATTTTGTGCCTATCTTCGGTTTAAGCCAGCATCTGCAGTTCCTTCCTACAAACACATTGATTGTATTCGCGTATAGTCTCTTTGCGGACTGGATAGCAAGCAATAAAAAGCTTTTCACCGTACCTCAGTACACGTGACAATAAACTAAACTAAACCAAACTTTCTGTTGTCCCATTGTTTCACCGAAAAATATATTGGAAAACGCTATTTCCGCCATTCTCCTCACCCTACCATGGATTCTGCCTTTTTATGCAAAACATCCCGAAACACCACACAGACCACATTAGACACCAGCAGAGTAAATTGATATTGGGATAGAGAATCATGGTTTGATTAAAAAAGTGTAGGTCTTAAGAAAAGAGGGGCAGGCTTGGAAGAGTTTCGAGTACATGAACTGGGACAGGCAAACTCATGGCCATGAATTTTAAGGTGTAGCATTCTGTGGAGGGTTTGAGTGTTTTATTTATTCTTGGGAAGTGTGATTTATCAGCAAGACCAGCATTTAGCGATTTGAATATTCCAGCTCCATATAGAGCATCTCTTTCAAATTTAGATTTTTTTAGAGATACAGTGTGGAAACAGGTCCTTCAGCCCAGCCAGTCCACGCCGACCTGCGATCCCCATACACTAGTTCTATCCTACAGATTAAGGATAATTTACAGAAGCCAATTAACCTGCAAACATGCATGTCTTTGGATCACTAATATTAAGGCTATTTGTCCTCATTCTGGATTTCCTTCTCAAGGTAAGTAATTTCCCCTCATCCATCCTATAAAGTCCTTTAATTGCCTTAAACACCAGAATTTAGCATAGTGGAGCAGCGGTAGAGTTGCTGCCTTACAGCGCCAGAGACCCGGGTTCGATCCTGACTATGGGTGCTTTCTGTACCGAGTTTGTACGTTCTCCCCATGACCATGTGTGTTTTCTCCGGGTGCTCTGGTTTCCTCCCACATTCCAAAGACGTACAGGTTTGTCGGTTAATTGGCTTCAGTAAAAATTGTAAATTATCCCGAGTGAGAGCAAGGTTGGGTGTGGGAGAGGGCCACCTTGGGCGCTACAGGTCTGGGCGGGTGGGTGGATGATCCACGATTAATCCCGAAACATCCTAAGTTATAGGAGCTGAATTAGGCCATTCAACCCATCAAGTCTTCCCCGCCATTCAATCATGGCTGACCTATCTCCCTCCTAACCCCATTCAATCATGGCTGATCTATATCTCCCTCCTAACCCCATTCTCCTGCCTTCTACCACATAACCCCTGACACCCATAACACCACAAGAAGAGGTGCTCTGGTCTTTGTTACATTGTGGGATCATGTTGGGGTTCAGTCTGCTTGGTTGATCCCTGGAATAAGAGAGAGATTTGCCTATGAGCAGAGATTACGTATACTTGGCCTGTACTTCTGCAAAAAATAACCTGATCTGATTGAAACATGTAAGGGGATTGATAGAGTGGATGCATGTAACCCGTTTCTTGGATCACAGTCTCGGAATAAGAGATCGGCCATTCAAGACCGAGATAAGAAGGAAGTTCTTCACCCAGAGGATAGTTAACCTTGGGAATTCTCCAGACCAGAGGGCTGTGGAGACTCAGTCAATGAGTATATGCAAGGCAAGGGATTGGTAGAGTTGTGAATATTAAGGAACGTGGATATACGCAAGAAACTGCCACTGCAACTGCCCCTGACTCTCAGTCTGAAGAGCCTACAAACATCCTCCATCTCCTTTCTCCCCCAAGCCCACTCCCCGTAACGTTATTCCCCCCCTCCCTCACTTCCCTCCTCGAACCCTGGCTGACCTTGCACTGGTTTCTCCACTCCCGCTCCCCCTACACCTACATTCTATCCTCCGGCTTCACAATTTGTCATTTTTCTATCCTCCAGATTCACAATTCACAACTCTTCATCCTTTTGGCTCACACCATTCATTTTTTTCATTTCCAGCCTTTGTCCAACAATCTGTCTAACAACCCTTCCCCCTCTCCTGTGTTCAACTAATACCGACCACGCTTTGTCCTGCCCCTCCTCTCTTCTAGCTTTCTGTCCCCTCCCCTCCCCCCCACTCAACCCACAATCAGTCTGAAGAAGTCCCAACCTGAACTATCACCTATCCATGTCCTCCAGGGATACTGCCTGACTTGAGTTTAGTTTAGTTTAAGGGGCTGTCCCACTGTACGAGTTTCCCCTGATTCGAACTCGGAGAATTACGGTAATAGCCGCTCGTAGGTACTCGGGGCTCTCGTGGTCATTTTTCAACATGTTGAAAAATCTTCACGAGTCTTCCCGAGCTTACTGCGTTTCCCAAGTACCTGCCGTTAGCGTTACGAGCCGCTAAGAGTGTCCCGAGCTCCGACGTACCCGCTACATACATTCTACGTACTTACCACGAGTTTGATTTTTTTTTTAAACTCGGGAGAGCTCTTGAATTAGCTCGTACAGTGGGACAGCCCCTTTAGAGATACAGTGTGGAAACAGGCCCTTTGAGTCCGCACCGACTAGCGACCCCCATACTCTAGCACAATCATACACATTAGGGACAATTTACAATTTTTTAACCAAAATCAATTAACCTACAAACCAGTACGGAGTGTGGGAGGAAACCAGAACTCCTGGAGAAAACCCACACGGTCACTTGAAGAACGTACAAACTACAGACAGCACCCGTTGTCAGGATTGAACCCGGGTCTCTGTTGCTGTAACGCAGCAACTCTACCGCTGCGCCACTGTGCCACCCTAAACTCCAGCATTTGGTGCCTTTCTTTGGTGAACCAGCATCTGCAGTTCCTTGTTATTTCATTCCTCTGTTCCTATTTTAACCACCGATGTGAAATGTAATATAATTGGAGTTGGTAGATTTGTGGTGGCGCACCTTTCTCAGAATTTGCATTCTGTAATGGTTATCTAAATACCATAAACACTTGAAGAGTAGGTTGTAGCACACAAGCACAGAAACAAGGCAGATAATTGCTGTTTGTCTTATTTAATTATGCATGTACATACCTATTTGTTGCTACAAGGACAGGAATCGTTCCACCCCAGTTAACCTGCTCCTCTCCCCTCCTCTGCACACTCATTTACCAAACTTGTCCTTCATTTCACCTTTATCCACCACTCTTCCAACCCCCCCCCCAACCCTCCTCCACCTCCCCCCCCTCCCACACACACTTCCCAATACCACCTCCCATGCCCAACCTATATCTCTCCCTCTGGCTTTACATTTCACTCTTTTCTCCTTTTCTGACACCCTTTTCACTCCTGTTCATCTCCAGTCTTTGTGTCTTACTCCACCCATTTGCCAACCAAACTCCTCATACACCTATAACTTGGCATATTTTTGCCCTGTCCCCCTCCACCACTACAATCAGTACCTAGTGGTTTGAAAGTGGCATCGCAGGTAGATAGGGTGGTCATAAAGGCTTTTGGTATATTGACCATCATCAGTCAACGTAGTGAGTCTAGAAGTTGGGAGGTCATGTTGCAGTTGTAAAAGACATGGGTGAGGCCACATTTAGACCTGTATCAAGGTTCAGTTTTGGTCACCATGATACAGGAAAGATGTTGTCAATCTATAAACGGTGCAGAGAAGATTTACAAGGATGGTGCCAGGACTCGAGGGCCGGAACTATGTGGTGAGGTTCAGCAGGCTAGGACTTTATTCCTTGGAGCACAGGAAGATGAGTGGTGATCATATTGAGGTGTACAAAATTATGAGGAATCGATCAGTAAATGCACAGTGTCCTTTGCCCAGAGTTGGGGAATCGAGAACCAGAGGACATAGGTTTAAGATGAGGAGGGAAAGATTTAATAGGAACTTGAGAACGCACTAAACTGTACAAAGTTACAATAACATGTGGGCTTTCACAGCCTCAGAATGCCTCAATAGCCATTATACGCAAAGAAATACTCATTGAAGTTTAGTCATGCCTACAATGCTATAAGACCATGACACAAGATGGTGTAGGCAACAGGGGCATTGTATCAGATATAAGCACCAGGAGAGAGTAAAGGGGCTGTCCCACTTGGGCGAACTAATTGGCAAGTTTAGAAGAGTTTGAAAAAATGACATGTTGAAGACCTCCTTCGACCTCCTTCGACTATGTTGAAGACTATCTACGACTACCTTCGACTATCCTCGATTACCTACGACTAACATGCCGACCTACTATGACCTACTACGATTAAACCTATGAGAAAAAAAAGTATTGATTTTTTCCATGGCAACCTTTTTTTACTCGGGGGCATTTTTTTAACATATTGAAAAAAACGGCACGACCTAGCTGAGGCCTCGAGTACGCGGAGACCACTCTCGAGCATGAAGGAGAGTTACGAAGACGTCCTACGACATTGTGTCGACCATGCTGCGAGTATGAGTCGAGGGCAAACTTGCCAGAACCCGCGGATTAGGTCGCCCAAGTAGGACAGGCCCTTAAGTAGGAGCTGGGTAGGCCAGTTCAGTCTGTGAACCTGCTCCGCCATTGGAGAACAACGCATCTTGGGCTACCCATAAATCTTTTAATTTCCTTCATATCCGGAAACATATTGATCCCTGCTCTCGACAATTCAAAATCCGAGGTCAGTCAGAGAAGAGAATGCCAATGGTTCACTACCTTATTACTGAAGAAACCTCCACTCATTCCAGTCTCAGAGAGAAATTGGAGCACCCAGAGAAAACCCACGTGATCACAGAGAGAAAGTACAAACTGTGTACAGACAAGCACCCATAGTCAGGATTCAACCCGGTTGTCTGGCGTTGCAAGGCAGCAACTCTACCGCTGCAACACCGTGCCACCCACTGGTTGACTTTTTCAGGTGGGTGATCTTTCGACAGAAGAATCAGGAGAGGAGTAGGCCAAGGTTTGTAAGTTATTTGGCTTATGTAAATTGTAAACTGTCCCTAGTGTGTAGGATAGTGCGAGTGTATGGGATGATCGCTGGTCATCATGGACTCAGTGGGCTGAAGGACCTGTTTCCGCACTGTATTTCTAAACTAAATTAAACTGGCCCTTGGAGCCTGCTCCACAATTCAGCATTGTGGCTGGCTGACAGCTACCGTAACACTATTTCATCATAATCAATAAAGCTCCTTTAAATTGCTTCACCAAGCAAACCTTCATGACCAAGTTTTTAATCACCTTTTTCTAATTTCTCCGTAAAGTAAAGACAAAATTATGCCAGTGCTGGAAACAACAATTAGATCTACAATTAGAACAACATAGCATGTTTAACATGGTATTCAACCCTGCATCAGGAGTGAGAGAGTAAAGGGGTTTAAGGTTTAGTTTAGTTTAGTTTAGAGATACTACGTGGAACAAGCCCTTCGGACCACCAAGTCCGCACTGACCAGCGATCCCTGCACATTAACACTACCCTACACACGCTAGAGGCAATCTTACATTTATACATTTAAAATGTCTTTGTAGTGTGGGCAGGGCCGGATTTACGTATAAGCTTCACAAGCATAAGCCTAGGGCCTCGAGATCTAGAGGGGTCTCAGCAGGGCCGGATTTACCTATAGGCTTCATAGGCTGAAGCCTAGGGCCTCAAAATCTAGGGGGCCTCCGGCCAAGGTGTTTTCTTCCCAGAGTAAAATAATTCCTGAGAAAAAAAAATTGGAGTGCTATCAGCGTTTCCATTTTGACGGAAATTACCTGAAATTCTGGTTCCGTCCCGCTGGAAGTTTTGGGGGGGAAAATTGCGACCATTCGCGCCTGCGCAGTTGGGGAAAGCCGGTGACGCAATAGCAACGCAAAATGATGCTGTCTCTCCGCGCGTGCGCAGTGGGCCCGGGCTGGTTCAGATCTCCATTTGCACTCCGCACAATCACCTCGATGCCTCGTGTCTACCAAAGATCCTAGGTGTCTACTCCAGGTAAGTAGTGGAATATTGCGTTGCGGGCGTACCCGTTTCACTGGGCCGGGGGGGGGGGCTGCGGTGTCTGCGGCGCGGAGTCGGAGCCTCGCTGCATGGGAGGGAGAGAGAGGGGGAGGGAGGGGGAGAGAGGGGGGATGTGAGAGGGGGAAAGGGGGGGTTGAGACAGAGGGAGGGGAGGGGGAGAGAGAGAAGGGGAGAGAGAGGGGGGAGGGGGGAGAGAGAGATGGGGAGAGGGAGAGGGAGGGGGAAGGAGGAGGGGGGAGAAGGAAAGGGGGTTATCTTTAGTGAGATTACAAAATTAAGGTAGGTTTTAGAGCAATTATATTTTCTCCTCCATATGAATAATATCAAACAATTGGAACTGCTTTCTTTTCCTGGATAACAATACTGAAAAATATGTATTCCATAGTTTGCGACTTTCATTTTGCATCATATTTTAATGTGCACACACTAACACAGTCGAACAGTAACAGGCAATCAAATCAACACACAAAACATTTTCTAAAAAAGGTTTTATTTACTGCAAAAACTTACAGTATTTTATTTGCAGTGTTTGCATGCTCCTTTATTACATTTGACCTAACATTTTACAGTACAACTTGATTATTAAAACAAGGACAGCTTCAATTCTTGATTAAAAAAATGTATACAACAATGACCCCAATCATCCTATTCCAACCACTCATTACTCTTGACTCAACCAAAATTATTTCTGAAATATTGGTCATAAATTCAGCGCAAAAATGCTCCAAAATAAGGCTCAGAATGCACCAGAGAGCATCTAAAACCCCAGAGCTTCCAGGGCCCTTAAGCAGGCCCTGGACCCTGGCCGCAAGGGTCTTTGAGCTTCACGCTTGTGATATGCAGTGCGTGCACTTATTTCACATTAAATTTTTGTAATCCTCCCATGCCACCCCCCTTTTTGAAAAGCTTCGTACGGGCCTGGTATATAATATTTTTGACACTGTCATAGGCCTTTCTTACATATGCTGTCACAACGCACTGTAGTCTCTAAACAACACTTCAGTAATTTTCCTTGCCCTCCATATCAGAATAATAGTGTTTTAACTCGATAAATAGATAACTCAACACTAGCACTGGCAATAAATAAAAAGCGCAGCTTTCCAGCCCTATTCTCATTGGCCATGCTCGGTTGCACATTGGTGTCAATCTGGTGGACTCTTCCATCTTCCTCTCGTCGTGGGGGTGGGGGATTGGGAGGGGCCTCACAAGTGGAATAGCCTAGGGCCTCTCTTCATCTAAATCCGGCCCTGAGTGTGGGATGAAACTGAAGATCTCGGAGAAAACCTATGCCGGTCACGGGGAGAATGTGAAAACTCTGTTCAGTCAGCACGCGTAATCGGGATCGAACCTGGGTCTCTTGCTCTGTAAGGCAGTAGTTCTACCGCTACGCCAATAGCTCGTTCAATAAGTGTAGTGATCAGATGGGAAAGCCAATATCAATGGATCGGCAATGACAGGCCATATTGAACAGTAACGCAGTCTTGAGGGGCTCTATGCCACATTCCTGTTTCCAGTTCTCATGTTCTATATAAATGCAATGTATTATTGTGCATTGGAACTGCTGACAGAGGGGTTTGATGTATGACAGATGAAGATGAAATAATAAAGAGTCTTGATATCAAGGCTTTCCAATTGAGCTGCAGTGTCAACCAATATGCAGGAACTGCCCATGGTTATTGTGGGCTTTTAGATCCCCTGCACACAATGGCACAGGAGGTCCAATGTTTGATCAACGTCATTCCTTCAGCTTCCCTCTCCACCTGGCCAGAAACCACAGTGGAAAGCACACTGAAGATAGACACAAAGTGCCAGAGTAACTCAGCCGGTCAGGCAGCATCTCTGGAGAAAAAGGATGGGTGACATTTCTGGTTGGGACCCTTCTTCAGGCTGACAGTAGAAGGGATGGAATTGGAGGTAAGAAAAGGCCAGAACTAAAGCACACTATCAGGTTGCATCAAAGCTCTGCTCAAGACTGCAAGAAATCACAGCAGAAGCAGGCATGGGATACTGATTGTGGATGGATGATCAGCCATGATCTCAATGAATGGCGGTGCAGGCTCAAAGGGCCAAATGGCCTCCTCATCCACCTATTTTCTATGTTTCTATAAGCTTGTGGATGTAGCCGTCTATCAGACAGACCGGCATTCTCCCCTTTTCACCTCCACGCCATTGATTTCACTTACATTTCATGCTGCCTTGGGAAAACAACCAACATAATCAAGGATCTTTCTTCACACAGGTCATTCGCTCTTCTCCCCTCTCCCGTCAGCCAGAAGACATTCCACCAAAATCGGCAATGGAAGATAGACACAAAAAGCTGGAGAGACTCAGCGGGCCAGTCAGTATCTCTGGAGAAAGGGAATAGGTGACGTTTCAGATCGAGATCCTTCTTGACCCAAAACGTCACCTATTCCCTTTCTCTAGAGTTGCTGTCTGACCCGCTGAGTTACTCCAGCTTTTTGTGTCTATCTTTGGTTTAAACCAGCATCTGTAGTTCCTTCCCACACAGATTCAGGACTGTCATTCTACTCACTGCTAGACCACTTCATGGTCCTTCCATAAGCTTGAGTACAGTTCTGATCTTCCAACCACATTACCGACATTGGACTTTTGCTCTGTACCTGTTAGACAACAATGATGAGGCAATATATTCAGCACTTTGGTATGTTTCTTGTTTGACCAAATTATACTTGTGTCTGGCTTGAATGTATTCATGTATAGTGTGACTTGATTTATCGGGTGGCATGCAAACACAAGCTTTTCGATGTATATTAGTACACACGACAATAATAAATTAATACAAAATACCGTGAAGGGAGAAAGGTGTCCATGTGTGAATCGTTTAATGTGAAGTAGCCACAGCTACCTCATGGATTGACAGAGGGCACGCACACACACACACACACACATACACCTCAACACACATACACCTCAACACACACACACACACCTCAACACACACACACCTCAGCACACACACACCTCAACACACACACACCTCAGCACACATACACCTCAACACACACACACCTCAGCACACACACACACACACACACACACACACACACACACCTCAGCACATACACACACACACACACACATACACCTCAACACACATACACCTCAACACACACACACACACCTCAACACACACACACCTCAGCACACACACACCTCAACACACACACACCTCAGCACACACACACACACACACACACACACCTCAGCACACATACACCTCAACACACACACACCTCAGCACACACACACACACACACACACACACACACACATACACCTCAACACACATACACCTCAACACACACACACACACCTCAACACACACACACCTCAGCACACATACACCTCAACACACACACACCTCAGCACACACACACCTCAGCACACATACACCTCAACACACACACACCTCAACACACACACACCTCAACACACACACACCTCAACACTCACACACCTCAACACACACACACCTCAACACACACACACACCTCAACACACACACACACCTCAACACACACACACCTCAACACACACACACCTCAACACACACACACACCTCAACACACACACACACCTCAACACACACACACACCTCAACACACACACACCTCAACACACACACACCTCAACACACACACACACACCTCAACACACACACACACACCTCAACACACACACACACACCTCAACACACACACACACACCTCAACACACACACACCTCAGCACACACACACACACACCTCAGCACACACACACCTCAGCACACACACACACACACCTCAACACACACACACCTCAGCACACACACACACACACCTCAGCACACACACACACACACCTCAGCACACACACACCTCAACACACACACACACCTCAACACACACACACACACCTCAACACACACACACACACCTCAACACACACACACCTCAACACACACACAC
>CM075978.1:53048682-53088682 GCA_038087875.1 Malacoraja senta | reverse complement strand
CGCTGAGATACGCCAGCTCTTTCTGTCTTTATGTTGTTCCCATAATGGAACTGATCAAAATCTCTAGGCTGCTGCAGCAGATCTGATCCAGACCACGAGGCTCCTATACCACCATCTCCCTTTGTCCCACTATTATAGACTTTAAATGACTCACTTATTTACCGCAGTCAGTCAGACAAAGTTCCACTCTTTGCATTCTTTCATGCAGATGCTCCAATCCTCTCCTCTCTGTGTTCAGTAGTTTAGTTTAGTTTACAGACACAGCTCAGAAACGGGCCCTTCGGCCCACCAAGTCCATGCTAACCAGCGATCACCGCACACTAACACTAACACACACACACTAGGGTCAATTCACAATTATACCAAGCCAATTAACCTACAAACCTGTACGTCTATGGGGTGTGGGAGGAAACTCGAGCATCCGGAGAAAACCCACGCAGGTCACATGTACAAACTCTTTACGGGCAGCACCTGTAGTCAGGATCGAACCCGGGTCTCTGGTGTTGTAAGGCAGCAGCTCTACCGCTGCGCCACCTTGCCGTCCTTTTTTAAAGTTTGTTTACAGATAGTTGTAGGATTCCTGTGTTTTTCGTTGACTTGCAGACGGTGGAGCCCCAGTGCCCTATACTGCATGTGACTGAGGATATGCTATGAGTCGCTGCCTCAAACAGGCTGCCAACATCATCAAGGACCCACACCATCCTGGCCACACACTCATCTCTCCGCTGCCATCAGGTAGAAGGTACAGGAGCCTGAAATCTGCAAACAGGAAAGTAGACTATTACCTGAATGGTGGCCGATTAGGAAAAGGGGAGATGCAACGAGACCTGGGTGTCATGGTACACCAGTCATTGAAAGTAGGCATGCAGGTGCAGCAGGCAGTGAAGAAAACGAATGGTATGTTAGCATTCATAGCAAAAGGATTTGAGTATAGGAGCAGGGAGGTTCTACTGGAGTTGTACAGGGTCTTGGTGAGACCACACCTGGAGTATTGCGTACAGTTTTGGTCTCCTAATCTGAGGAAGGACATTCTTGCCATAGAGGGAGTACAGAGAAGGTTCACCAGACTGATTCCTGGGATGTCAGGACTTTCATATGAAGAAAGACTGGATAGACTCGGCTTGTACTCGCTAGAATTTAGAAGATTTAGAAGATAGAAACTTACAAAATTCTTAAGGGGTTGGACAGGCTAGATGCAGGAAGATTGTTCCCGATGTTGGGGAAGTCCAGAACAAGGGGTCACAGTTTAAGGATAAAGGGGAAATCTTTTAGGACTGAGATGAGAAAAACATTTTTTACACAGAGAGTGGTGAATCTCTGGAATTCTCTGCCACAGAATGTAGTTGAGGCCAGTTCATTGGCTATATTTAAGAGGGAGTTAGATGTGGCCCTTGTGGCTAAAGGGATCAGGGGGTATGGAGAGAAAGCAGGTACAGGATACTGAGTTGGATGATCAGCCATGATCATATTGAATGGCGGTGCAGGCTCGAAGGGCCGAATGGCCTAATCCTGCACCTATTTTCTATGTTTCTATGTTTCTATTAAACACAACAAACAAACTCTGAACTATAACAGCCTATTGCAATTTATCTATTTATTGATGTGTGTACATATATATGGTCATACTGATCTGATCTGTATCTATGACTACAATATCCTGTTGTGCTGCAGCAAAGTAAGAATTTCATTGTCCTATCTGGGACACATGACAATAAACTCTCTTGAATGTTGAATCTTGAATCTTGAACGATGAATCTGTGCGCACAATGCTATTTGTCAGCCATTGTGCCTCTGCATCTATTCTGAGAGTGGAACAAAGGCCAGATCTCTTGCCTGGAGCTAAGCAAGAAGGTTGGCACCTACGTATATAATTTCTTTTTAATTTGTTGCCGCGTCGACCTGACTAGCCCCGTGTCTTTCATGGACAGGAGTTAAGCCTCTTGCAGATGGAATTTCACCCTCTGGGGGTACTGGAAAAAAATACTTTTTTTCTTCTAAAACCTGCAACAAGCTACACACCAACAGTGAAACAAACCCAACAAAATGCAGCTTTGGAGGAAGCCTTGCCACTCAGTTGACTTCCCGTGCATCACAACTGAATTTATAATTTCAAACAATTAGACTATCAGCGATCATTGTAATGGAAAACAATGAAAAGCAGTACTGTACTTCAAAATGGATATTCGGAAGCTTTGTTTAGTTTGGTTTAGATTAGAGATACAGCGTAGAAACAGGCTCTTCGACCCACCGAGTCCGTGCCGACCACCAATCATCCATACATTTGTTCTATCCTACACGCTAGGGACAATTTACAGAAGCCAATTAACCTACAAACCCGCACGTCTTTGGAATGTGGGAGGAAACCGGAGCACCTGGAGGAAAGCCATGTGGCCACAGGGAGAATGTGCAAACTCCACACGGACAGCACCCCTAGTCAGGATCGAACCCAGGTCTCTGGCGCTGTAAGGCAGCAACTTCTGCTGTGCCACCGTGCCGCCCACTGCATTCTGTTAACCTGCAATGCCGTACGGTTTGATGTTCAACAGCCTTCAATTAAGTTTTACCGCATTAAATTGTGCAATATATATGCAAGTTGTTGCAGTGAACAGGGCGACACAGTGACGTGGCTGCTGCCTCGCAGTGCCAGAGACCCAGGTTTGATCCTGACCTCGGGTGCTGTCTTTGTGGAGTTTGCATGTTTCCCATGACAATGTGGGTTTCTGCCCAAATCCTAAAGATGTGCGTGCTTGCTTGATGGCCAGTGTTGACTAGGTGGGTCTCTGCTCCCCCTGTTCTGGGCAAAAGACTCTGCGCTTACTCGATCTACTCCTCTCATGATTAGGTTTTGCATCCTTTTGAAAGACACTACCTCTGACTGAATGGGTCTCCTACAGTACTCCATTGAAGGACAAGACCTCTAACTGTGTGGCTCTCCTGTAGTGGTACTGCATCAGAAGACATCTAAGACTGCGGCTATCCTACAGCAGGGCATTGAAGCACAGCGCTGAATCTATTAGTCACCTACAGTCGAACATTGTCAGACAATACCTCTAACTGTGTAGCTCTCCTATGGTGCTATATTAGGACGGCACGGTGGCGCAGCGGTAATAATAATGATAATAATAGTTTTTATTTACGGGCGCCTTATACCGAGGTCTCAAGGACACCTTACAGAGATTGACAAATAGGAAACATATAATCAGAATAATATAAATTATAAAGACCAATACACAAATTAAGGACAGAATTCTTTCCAAAGACACAAAAAAAGAAAATCAGAAACACAATTTGAGGAGAGAGCAGCGGCAGCCAAACCGCGCCAGCATCCACTCTCCCCTCCGACCGCCATCTTGAACACAGACTAACATTGACACAACACACAAAAAATCATCCCCCCACCCTAGAGTTGCTGCCTTACAGCTCTATAGCACTAGAGACCCGGGTTCAATCCCGATTACGGGCGCTGTCTCTACGGCGTTTGTACGTTCTCCCCGTGCTCACGTGGGTTTTCTCCGAGATCTTTGGTTTCCTCCCACACCCCAAAGTCGTACAAGTTTGCAGGTTAATAGGCTTGGTATAAATGTAAATTGTCCCTGGTGTGTGTAGAATGGTGTTATTGTGCGGGGCTCACTGGTCAGTGCGGACTCAGTGGGCCGAAGGGCCTGTTTCCGTGCTGTATCTCTAAACTAAACTAAACTAAACACCGAAGACCAAGACTGTGGCTCTCCTACATGACGACATTAAAGTTCATCGCTGAATCTATTGGGTCTTCTAGAGTACGACATTGAAAGACAACACCTCTGACTATATGACTATGGCTCTTCCACAGTACAACAATGAAAGATATCTCTGCCTGTACGGATCCCCTGCAGTACGTTGGGCCTCAGCTCGGATTGTGCGCTCAGACAGGGACACACACGGCCATCAGCTTCTCACTCCGAGCCGAGAGAGAAAAAAAAAAGATTTATTTTCCCTTCACACCAGCAGCGTACTAACTGTACCAGATTTTCAACTTGACAATCTCGGTGCATAATAACAGTGAAACCACAAGAGAACACTTGCTGGGGAGGGTGGCAACATGCCAGCTGGAGTCACACCACATACAGGTGCTAGCGACTCTGTGGGCACACTGGCGTTATCTGTCTGGGTGAGGGGTGCGGGGGGGTTGGGTGTTGGGAGGAGGTCAGGGTGGGTTGGGCAGGTGTAGTGGCTTAAATAGGCCTCGGCACGTCTTGACGGCTTCATTCTCTGCAACCCGTGTTTTGTTCTGCTGCTGTCTTGTTACTTGCTAATGCTGACACCAATAACAAACACACCTCCAGTGCCTCGCTAAATTCTTCCATAAACATGTTCCTTAGACGCATACCAGATGGGTTTATAATGTGGGTGAAGGCAGGCGGTGGGGGGGAGGTGAGATGAACAACATCAATCAAAAATTTACTGAAATGAATAACAAACTTGTATTTATGCAATGCCTTTCACACAGTGATACATCCTGGGGCTCTTTACAGGAAACTTAGTGAACTACACTTTAACACTGTGTTTAAGAAGGAACTGCAGATGCTGGAAAATCGAAGGTACACAAAATTGCTGGAGAAACTCAGCGGGTGCAGCAGCATCTATGGAGCGAAGGAAATAGGCAACGTTTCGGGCCGAAACGTTTCAGTCTGAAGAAGGGTTTCGGCCCGAAACGTTGCCTATTTCCTTCGCTCCGTAGATGCTGCTGCACCCGCTGAGTTTCTCCAGCATTTTTGTGTACCTTTAACACTGAGCTGGATGAGATTGTGACAGGAGAGGGAAACATGGTCAGAGAGGGACATTTCATGGAGGGACCTACGGGAGGAGATGCAGGTTCAAAAAAGAATGTTTGCACGGGTATTTTCGGAGCATGAGCACAAGAAACATGAAGGGGCAGTTAAGGAAACATGTTGGAGCACTGATGAAAATCAGAGATGGGCAAGGGACGACAAGTGGAGGAATGCAGAGATTTAGTTTAGTTTAGAGATGGTTTAGACTAGAGATACAGCGCGGAAACAGGCCCATCGGCCCACCGAGTCCATGCCCCCGTACACTAGCACACAACACACAAGGGATAATTTACTATCTTTACCGAAGCCAAGTAACCAACAAATCTGTACCTTAGGAGTGTGGGAAAGCACAGGAGCCAGGGAATCCCACGCGGTCACAGCGAGAATGTACATACAAAGTCCGGTGATACAAACTGTAGGCAGGATCGAACCCGGGTCTCTGGCGCTGTAAGACAGCAACTCTACCGCTGTGCCACCGTTCCATCCCAATGATGGAGAGTTCTCAGTGTTGGTGGAAGTTAAAAGACATGAGGCCTCAGAGGGGATGACAAAAAGGATGGACATCTTGCTTTGACGATGTAGCCTGACTAGGAGCCAGTGTGTACAGTGTTGGGGACGGCACAGTAGCGCAGCTGGTAGATCTGCTATCTCACGGCACCAGAGACCCAGGTTTGATCCTGAACTTGGGTACTGTCTGTGTGGAGTTTGCAGGTTCTCTCTGTGAACGCATGAGAATAGTTGAGTTTAGTTTGAAGATACATTGTGGAAACAGGCCCCCGGCCTGTAGTTCTATCCCACACACACTAAGGACAATTTACAGAAGCCAATTAACCTACAAACCTGTTCGTCTTTGCAAATGTAGGAGGAAACCGGAGCACCTGCAGAGAACCCATGTTGTCACATGGTGGACGTACAAACTCCGCACAGGCAGCACCCATAGTCTAGATTGAGCCTGGGTCTTTGGGTGCTGTAAGGCAGCGACTCTACCATTGCGTCACTGTGTTGCCCCAGTTTCCTCTGGGTGCACCTGTTTCCTTCCTCATCCCAAAGAAGACTGGGTTTGCAGGGTAATTGGCCTGTGGAAAATTGCCCCTAATGGTGCAAAAGTGGGATACCATAGAACTAGCATGAAGGGGTGAACAATGGTCAGCATGGACTTGGTGGGCTGAAGGGCCTGTTTCCATGCTGGATCTCTACACTAAACTAAAAGACCACAAGCACACTGCGTGAGTAGGATTTGGCGCATGTTGAGGTCTTGACTGAAAACAATAGTCTTCATTTTATCACTGTCAAGGTTGTGAAGAAGGAGCTACATTTTGGAAGACAACTGCAATGGTTGTTTCTGCCCTCTGTTTACCCAGCAATGAGTAGGTTAACCTATGATAAGCATTTGTCAGCACTGGGCCTGCACTCGCTGGAGTTTAGATGAATGAGTGGGGACCTCGTTGAAACATACAGAATAGTGAAAGGCTTGGATAAAGTGGATGGAGAGAGGATGTTTCCACTAGTGGGAGAGTCTAGGACTAGAGGTCATAGCCTCAGAATTAATGGACATTCTTTTAAAAAGGAGATGAGGAGAAATTTCATCTGAGGGAAAGTCAGAAGGTGGTGAATCTGTGGAATTATTTGCCACAGAAAGCTGTGGAGGCCAAGTCAGTGGATATTTTTAATCCAGAGATAGATTGATTCTTGATTAGTACAAGTGTCAGAGGTTATGGGGAGAAGGCAGGAAAATGGGGTTAGGAGGGAGAAATAGATCAGCCACGATTGAATGACGGAGTAGACTTGATGGGCCGAATGGCCTAATTCTACTCCTATTCCTATGACATGACCTTTATTGACTCTCGTTCATTCCCATTCATGGAGCATAGGAATGGAAAGAGACTCTGTAACTCCTCAGTTCTGCCATACCATTCAGTTTTAAAAAGTGTAGCTGCCAGGTGAGCAACCTTCATATATCCTTCTTTAGTCCATATCGCTTGGGCAGCTTACAACCCAGCGGTATGAATATACTGATTTCTCTAATTTCAAGTTACCCTTGTAGTCCCTCTCTTTCCATCCCTTCCCCACCCTAGTCATCCAGCTAGTTTCACTGTTTGTATCCCCTCGTTATCACCTCCTCCATAGCTAACAATAGACCATTGTGGACTCTTCGGCCATCGGTGCCGGCTCTGATCTGTTCTGTATGTTTTCATACCTCTAGTTCCCCTCTCCCCTGACTCTCAGCCTGAAGAATGGTCAAGACCTGAAACGTCACCTATTCCTTTACTCCAGAGGTCATAGCTTCAGAATTAAAGGACATTCTTTTAGGAAGGAGATGAGGAGGAATTTATTTAGTCAGAGGGAGGTGAATCTGTGGAATTCATTGCCACAGACGGTTGTGGAGGCCAAGTCAATGGATATTTTTAAGGCCGAGATAGATAGATATTCTAGATTAGTACGAATGTCAGGTGTTATGGGGAGAAGGCAGGAGAATGGGGTTAGGAGGGAGAGATAGATCAGCCATGATTGAATGGCGGAGTAGACTTGATGGGCCCAATGGCCTAATTCTGCACATGAATTTCTGATCTATCCTCTTCACAGATTATGAAGAAACTATAGATTTGTGAAGCCACAGTCAAGTTTTAGAAACAAAGACACTAGAGACCACATTTGCAGGAATGAGTCTGAAGAACGGTCCTGACCCACAACTGTCTACTTCCCTCCACAGATGCTGCCTGACCTGCTGGGTTCCTCCATCAGTCTGTTTTTGGCCAAGTTTTAGAACTTCACGAGGATACCCGCCTGCTCCTGGGGTTTCTGCAATGACGCCCCTTCTTCCAGCTTCCTGCAGTGAGTCTTGTTTGATGTCCTCTCCAATGATTTCTCTTCAATTAATTCTGCTTAACGATCCCTGTGCAGCGACTCCCGTTCATAACCTTCCCTCGGGGTATCCTGATCAATGACTACTGATCACTGTTCCCACATCAATAATGCCCTTTCATGTGGCTAACAGTGAAGGCACTTCCTTCAAACGATGGATAAGCTGCAAGGGAATGTAAAATGAAAACCTCTCTCCCCCTCCTTCATACTGTTAGGCGCCAATACTACCTACGATTAGAGAAGTGTTGAAACTGTATTTTTTTGATCTTGTCTCTTTGTGACACCTGTAAACACTTCTCGTTCTTCACTCCCCACTGTTAATTGAATTAGGGGCCCAAGGGGAGATTCATTTGCTTTTTCATGTGCCGAAGGGGCTGTAAATAATCTTAAGCACTCTCACCAGGGACTGTCTCCACACTGATTAATGTTGTTTAGCTTCACAGAATAGATATTTGTTTTCATAAATCAGGTTTTAAAGCTTTTGGGGCGCGGGGGCTTGTGCCTGTGGGAGTTCTTCACCAGCCACTAAATTTAAACCAATTCCCATCGAGACAGGGAAGATGAGAAACCCGTTTCATGCACAGTGCAATGTGTGCATGTTGCCTGAGAGGGTGCTAGAAGCAGACTGAATGGTAGAAATGCTCAGAGAGGTTTAGAGAGATAAACTTGGGCAAATGGTACTAGCTTAGATGTGCATCTTAGACCAAGGGGTTCCCAACCTTTTTCGTCCCGTTTTCCCCTGGCAACTTTAATCGCACATAACAATGTTATTTCACTTATTTATGAACAACTAATGATGAACAGAACCAAGCACCCTCTCAGTCAGTCAATGAGAAAAAATAGGTACAAATCCAGAATCAACAAATTTACCCCTTGGGTAGGCAAAATTTACTCCCTGGGGGTAAATTTACCCCAGGTTGGGAACCCTTGCCTTAGACAGACACAAAAACCTAGAGTAACTCAGCGGGTCAGGCAGCATCTCCGGAGAAAAGGAATAGGTGCCGTTTTGGGTTGAAACCTTTCCTCGACCCGAAACGTCAACTTTTATTTTTCTCCAGAGATGCTGCCTGACCCGCTGAGTTACTCCAGCATTTTGTGTCTACCTTCAGTGTGAACCAGCATCCGCAGTTCCTTCCTCCACATAGTTGTGCATCATAGTCGGCATGGATGAGTTGGGCCGAAGGGCCTGTTTCCACGGTCTATGACTCTTTGGCTCTTTGGCTCTGTGTTCGTAAAGGAGAAAACGCAGGGCTACAGGTAAACGGCAGAGACTGGAACTCTCTCAGGGAATTTGGGCTGAAGGACCATCTCCAGCAAACATATGATCATGGACAGGGATTGGGTTTCTTGAGTCATGGAGTTACATTCATCCAGACAGTTCAGTTCAGTTTAGTTTATTGTCACGTGTACCGAGGTACAGTGAAAAGATTTTGTTGCGTGATATCAAGTCAGCAGAAAGACAATACATGATTACAATCGAGCCAATTACAGTGTATAGATACATGATAAGGCAATAACGTTTAGTGCAAGGTAAAGCCAGCAAAGTCTGATCAGGGATATGACCAATGAGTTAGATAGCTGTTCAGGACAGCTCCCTGGCTGCGGTTGGATGGTTCAGTTGACTGATGACAGCTGGGAAGAAACTGTCCCTGAATCTGGAGGTGTGCGTGTTCACACTTTTTCACAAAGGGTGAAAATTTAATCAGAACCTTGACTTCTGCCCTTTGGAGGGATGTAAAGCCTTGAGGACTCAGGACGTGCGTCACCCACCACAGGATACCTAGCCTCCAACCTAGCCTGGTTATCCAGTTAAGGTTCTGCTCAATGGCAACCCCATGAGATGATGAAGGGAACTGGGTGATGGCATTGCCATTGAATGTCGAAAGCAGATGATTAGCAACCCTCCTGTTGGAACTAGTCATTGCTTCACATTTCTCTGCCACACGTATTGCTCACCAATTGCCATGGTGGCGCAGTTGGTAGAGCTGCTGCCTCACAGTGCCAGAGACCCGGGTTCGATCCTGACCTCGGGTGCTGTCTGCGTGGAGTTTGCATGTTCTCCCTGTGACCGCGTGGGTTTCCTCCGGGTGCTCCGGTTTCCTCCCACATCCCAAAGACGTGCGGGTTTGTAGGTTATCTGGCCTTTGTAAATTGCCCCTAGTGTGTAGGGAGTGGTTGAGAAGGTGGGGTGGCATAGACCTAGTGTGAACAGGTTGGCCTGGACTCTGTAGACCAGGGGCCTGTTTCTAGGCTGTATCTCTAAACTCTAAACCTCTCAGCCCTGAAATATACTGCAGTCAGAGACCATACCTCCCACAAACCGGGATGTTTGGCCAGCTCTTGCTGCATGTAGGCAGGAGCTATTGCATTTTTTGAGGAGTTGTGAATGATAATGAACACTGTTCACACCTTACCTCCGATGTGGCAATGCAAGAAGATCATTAGTGAAATAATTGAAGATGGTTGAGCAGAAGACACTGCCCTAACAGACTCCAGCGGCAAGATCTTGGGGCTGAGACAATGACCTCCAATGATTTCAACCACCTTACTTTGTTTGAGGAGTGACTCCAACTGGAATTAAGTTTCTCTTTAACTGCCTTTGATTTCTATATTACTGACACCCAGCCTGGTTTGCTTTTCTGGGCAGACAAAGGGTGGCATGGTGGCGCAGCAGTAGAGTTGCTGCCTCACGTCGACAGAGACCCGGGTTCGATCCTGACCAGGGGTGCTGTCTATACGGAGTTTGTACGTTATCCCCGTCACCTGCATGGATTTTCTCTGGGTGCTCCAGTTTCTTCCCACACTCCAAAGACGTACAGGTTTGTAGGTTAATTGGCTTCGGTAAAAAATGGCAAATTGTCCCTTATGTGTAGGATAGTGCTAGTGTATGGGGATGAGTGGTCGGAGCGGACTCGGTAGGCCAAAGGTTCTGTTTCCACGCCGTATTCTAAATCGAAGCTGAACGACACACTGGTTAGGGCTGGACACAAAATGCTGGAGTATCTCAGCGGGTCAGGCAGAGTGGACCCTCTGGAGAAGCAGCATTCAGTCTGAAGAATGGTCCCGACCCGAAACGTCACTCATCCTTTTTCTCCCGAGATGTTGCCTGACCCGCTAAATTACTCCAGCACTTTGGTGTCGATCTTCGGTATAAACCAGCATCTGCAGTTCCTTCCTACACTAATTACAGCTGGACTGGGCTCTGTCTAGAGTCTTGCATTGCTTCTGAGTATTATAGATGGGGCATCATTGGGAATCATCTCTGGAAAGAACATTCACTCTGCTGCTGTAAACAAGTAGGCTGGCCTTTACTGTGCAGGAATTAGCAGGGGGGTTTTCTAGTGAGCAATGAAGGATAGAACCCTGGTACAGATGTTACTTAATCCCATGATGACAGTCATTACCACAGTCTTTACCTCAGCGGCCAGCAAAACCTAGTGTCGCACAGTAATTTGCCTCAGGCTGTCCTAATTGCAGTAACAAACAACGTTTTCATTGTGCTGTCTGACTGCATCAAGTTGATGTCCATGGAGAGGGGGGAGGGAATACCAACGAGTCGATTTTCTATCAAAACAACCTGTTCCATACCCATGTGTTCACGTCCATTTTCAGCTCTCCACCAGGCCCACCCCACTTTTGGTAGAAGGCATGGACTTTGACTGAAGGAAATTCCAGGAGGTTTAAAGAAGAACCTGCTAACCTGCTGCTCTTGATTATCCGTTTGGCAGAAGTCATCGGGTCATAAGGAATGGGAGCAGAATTAGGCCATTCGGCCCATCAAGTCTACTCCGCCATTCAATCATGGCTGATATACCTCTCCCTCCTAACCCCATTCTCCTGCCTTCTCCCCATGACCTCTGACACCTCCCAGCCCACACCCAGAAGCTCACTGCCCGCCGCAGCCTGAAGGGGGGAAGCCACTGAGCTGGCCCCAGCTCGTTCCCCGAACACCAGCGACCAGGAGGATGGAGCTGGCGATGGCGACGGAAGTGACGGGCCATGAGATAGGCCAGGAGGAGAGGGAACCTGGGTCTGGCCCAACCAGCGCACTCAACATTGGCTGCAAGAGGCACCCCCAGGGCACAAAGGTGAACGTGCAAGGAAGATCGCTGGTCGATCCACACAGCCAAGGAAGGACAGCTATCTACCTCAGGAGGCCCGCAGCAGCCTGGGGCTTGCCTGGAATGAGCACTGCTCATAAGACCTAGAGCTCGGACTAGACTTTCAAAAGATGGTGCCACTTGCATGAGCACTCAGTGCATTATTCCTGCACACTTTGCTAATCGGGGATTGTACTTAAGCATGGAAATACAGTACTGAACCATATGTAAGTAAAAAGTTTCACTGTGCATGTGCACGTGACAATAAAAGCACTATTGAAGCCATTACCCATTGATTCTTTATGTCGCTCTGTCTTCTCGTGCCAACTAGTGAGTGCATTACTCCGTGATATGCAACTGCATGGTTTACAACCATCAGTTCAAGAGATCCTTTATTCCCCTCCCTCTCTTACATGCTGTACATGATGTGGTGTGGGTGTGGGATGTACAGAGAGGACCAGGCCAGGATTGGAGACGGTGGTCAGCTGAGTGGTGATCATCGGCAATTGGACCGTAAAATGATTCAGTGGAAAGCAACGTAACGGAGAAGCAGACAAAATGTGCAGGCAGGACTACAGATGCCGGTTTACACTGAAGATAGACACAAAATGTTGGAGTAGCTCAACAGGACAGGCAGCATTTCTGGGGAGAAGGGATATAGGTGACGTTTCCGTTCTGAAGAAGGGTCTCAACACAAAACATCATAAGGTCATAAGGAATAGGAGTAGAATTAGGTCATTCGGCCAATCAAGTCTACTCCGTCATTCAATCATGGCTGATCTATCTCTCCCTCCTAATCCCATTCTCCTGCCTTCTCCCCATAACCCCCGACATGAAACGTCACCCATTCCTTCTCTCCAGAGATATTGTCTGTCCCGCTGTGTTACTTTGAACTAAGAACTCTGCATTTACAACAACTGGGAGTTGAATATGGTGCCAAACTGGCATCTCTGTATACTGTCTCAGCGTTCTACTGCTATATACGTCCAATGGAGTGAATGCAACTTTTGACAGTGGTTCAGGTGGCATATTAACAAAAATAACAATCATTTTATAACAAAGAGCAGGTTATCGGGTCTTTATCAGATTTCTGATGCTGAGCTTGTGCCAACTGTGTCTGGTGCTTTAGCACAGTGGATGTGTTTAATAGTTCTTCCTGGGTTGTGAAACACTTTGGGAACAGATTGAGCCTGTGAAAGTAGTTGTTATTAATGCAAGATCTTTCTACTTTCATCGAGGAATGTCACAGGAGAAGAGCTGTAATAATACTGTGGCGACATCATTCTCTATCCCATACCCACTCTGACACAAATGTCTGTGTCACCATGCAAGGAACATGGGAAAGATAATTGTTGATCCAAACGTGGCCTCAACAAACCCTTCTGGCACTCTCTCTACCCCCCAGGATCCCATATCATTCAAATTTCCACCTGGTCAGTTCTCATTGACTCCATATCCACAACTGGCTGAGTTGGAGAATTCCAAAGATTCAAAACCCTCCAGAAAAAGAAGTTTGTCTTCGTCTCTTTCTCAAATGGATGTCCTCTTATTCTGAAAACAGGCTTCCCAGCTGTAGATATCTCCCACTGGGAGCAACAACCTCTCAACATCCATTCCATTTCAGAAGGAACTGCAGAGGCTGGTTTATGCTGAACAAATCATAAAATGCTGGAGTAACTCAGCGGGTCAGGCGGCATCTCTGGAGAATAGGAATAGGTGCCGTTTCGGGTTGGACCTCTTCTTCAGACTGAAAGATAGAGGTGAGGGGGGGGGGGGGCGGGGGGGGGGGGGTGATGGAACTGGAAGCGTGAAAAGGCCAGAACAAATCAGGGTAGGCAATAGATTACCCCAGGAAGGGTGGAGTCCATTATGGCCCATTGTTGGCTGGGGAAGATGTACTAGCAAGAGGGATACAAGGAAGCAAACAGTAGAACTAGTAGGACAACTAGGGTGGGGGAGGGGGGAAGGGAATGTAGGAGTTCATTGAAATGAGAGAAATCAAAATTCATGCCGCTGAGTTGTAAGCTGCCCAAGCGAAATATGAGGTGCTGTTCTTCCAATTTGCGTGAGGCCTCACTCTGACAATGGAGGAGGCCCTTTCCGTGAATCCCCCTTCAGAATCTAACACGATTCAAAAAGATAACCTCTCCATTTTTCTAAACTTCAGTGAGTAAAGGCCCAATCTGTTCAACCGCACTTCATAAATCAACCTTGCGGGAATCAGCACAGTAATTATCTCTGCACTGCCTCCAATGCACATTTCTTACTCTTGTAACACACTGACCAAAATTAAAGAGATGCTATCTCATCAACGTCCTGTAAAAATGTATCATTATTGTAAACCAAATACAAACAGGTTCCTTTGAAAAAAGCGTGGTGGAGAGCAAGCAATGATGAAACATAATCCTCTCTTAGTCATCATTTAGAAAACATAGAAACATAGAAAAATAGGTGCCGGTGTAGGTCATTCGGCCCTTCAAACCAGCACTGCCATTCAATATGATCATGACTGATAATAGTAAGATTAAACGAGAACTTACCAAGTTTGAAGTTTGATCTTTATTTTATGAGGAGTTACATTGGTGATTACGTGAAGAAGACCCAGCCAGTCCGCATGCGCGTCAATCTTCAAAGCAGCGGTATGAAATCACAGGAAGAAAGACTGGATAGACTCGGCTTGTACTCGCTAGAATTTAGAAGATTGAAAGGGGATCTTATAGAAACTTACAAAATTCTTATGGGGTTGGACAGGCTAGATGCAGGAAGATTGTTCCCGATGTTGGGGAAGTCCTGGACAAGGGGTCACAGCTTAAGGATAAGGGGGAAATCCTTTAAGACCGAGATGAGAAAAACATTTTTCACACAGAGAGTGGTGAATCTCTGGAACTCTCTGCCACAGAGGGTAGTTGAGGCCAGTTCATTGGCTATATTTAAGAGGGAGTTAGATGTGGCCCTTGTGGCTAATGGGATCAGGGGGTATGGAGAGAAGGCAGGTACGGGATACTGAGTTGGATGATCAGCCATGATCATATTGAATGGCGGTGCAGGCTCGAAGGATCGAGTGGCCTACTCCTGCACCTATTTTCTATGTATCTACGTATCTATGTAACAGTAATTGAAGTAACATAGTAAGAACAGCAACTTGAGAACTGCCAGATGACCTTTTATGAGAGAGGGTTGGGAGTGGAGGGAACGTAATCACCAACGTAACTCCTCATAAAATAAAGATCAAACTTAAAACATGGTAAGTTCTCATTTAATCTTACTATTTTACTTCGGAGTCACGTGAGTGATTCCGTGAAGAGTTCAAAGCTCTGTGATTTCATCCCGCAGATTCAAATCCCGGCGTCACACTGCATTAATTGACTCAAGATGAGTAAATAATCAACATTGCATTAATCATGACATTAAATTAAATGCAATAATGATTTATTTGAATCACCAAAAACACAACAGCAACCCCTGTACCCCAGGAGAAACTTAAACAGAACTTAATACAGAATTGGCTAACAGCCCCGAGTCAGTAATCAGCCTGTGATAAAATTGTTGAAAAAACAATTCATTTGACCACCCGGCGGCTGCAAGTATATGGTCGATGGGGATGTCCATCGCTCTGGCCGCGGATGTTGATGCCACCCTAGTAGAATGAGATGTAAAAACGTCAGTATTAATACCTGCATAAACCATCACTTGTTTCAACCACCTCGAGATAGTCTGCACTGACACTCTCTTGTGTGGTTTCTTGTGACTGATAAACAATGCTGTTTCCACATTTCTTAAGGCCCTCGTGGCATCGATATAATGTAGTAAATGTGTCCTTACACATAGACATAGCTCCGTGGGATATGCCGAAAATACAATCTTAAACCCTGTCACCCCTGGCCTGCTCTGTTTGAGTAGATCATAAATGTAGAACGTAACGATGTCTGCAGCCACTTCCATCCTGTCTAGCTGCAGCTTTTGCAACGTCTGCACTCGTTGTGCTGATACCAGCACCATGAGCATGACCACCTTCATGGTGAGTTTGGCCAAAGACAGAGAGGTGACAGGAGTCCATTGACACAGTAGCTTCAGGGCAATGCTTACATTCCAAATTGTCATATACCTGGATTTAGGAGGCCTGGAATTAAAAATTCCTTTCATTAATCGAGATATGAGAGGGTGAGACCCAATAGGAAATTCTTCTGACCCCATCAACAAGTACGAGGACAATGCACTTCTAGCTGAATTGATCGCAATATAACTCAACCCTTCATCGTAGAAGAGTGTCGACAGGAACTCCAGAACATCTGAAATACCTGCCTTATGGTATTCAATACTCTTTTGTACACAGAATTCCTCCCATTTTTTAATATAAGAGATATATTGCTTTTGGGTGCTCTTTCTCCAGGCTGCAGTGAGCATATCCACAGTTCGCCCAGACAGTCCTCGCCCCAGATATGGCCTTCTTAAAATCTGCAAATTAACAAATCAATACGGTCATATAAGGATGCCGTTCGCCAGTCACCGGGTGCACCAGTAAATTTCTCTGTTTAGGAACAACCATAAGAGGTTGTGTCATCAGCTCCAATACCAAAGGGAACCATGGCTGAGTAGGCCAGTCGGGTATCACCAACACTCCTGAAGCGGAGTCCTGCTTGATTTTTAGCAGACATCGACTTATGAGGCAGAACGGGGAAATACATATAAAAACATACCTCCCCAATGTAGCGAGAACGCATCAATCGCTACTGCCCCAGGATCTGGTTCCCATGACACATATTTAGGTAGCTGGTGGTTGAGTCTGGATGCAAACAAATCGATATCTGGCATTCCATATCTAACAACTATATTATTGAATACCTCCTGATTCAACATCCATTCTGTGTTGTCATTGAATTTTCGTGACCTGTGTCTGCGACTATGTTGAATCTACCTGGTAGGTAAATAGCTGAAAGCCAAATGTTTCTGTCAATACTCCAATTCCATATCTGATTAGCCAATTTGTCACAAGATGCCGACTTGATTCCACCCATGTGATTAATATACACAACTGCTGTAGTGTTGTCAATCTGAAGCTGAACATGCAGATGACTTTTAGTAGAGCAATAAGCCTTAAGTCCATAAAAAGCTCCCAAAAGCTCTAAGTAATTAATCCCAAAATGACTGCAGAAGCGATGCCTCTTCCGCATTCCATCTGCCTCCACAGCTGGAATTCGTATCAGTGGCACCCCATCCTAGTGCACTGACATCAGTCTGTAAGACCATGGAAGGCTGTTCAAGCAAAACTTTACTGGAACAACTGGAGACATTTAGTATCCACCACTGCAGTTCAGTAACAGCTTCTGCTGATAATTGCATGGACCTATCATAATAGCCCCTATTTATCCTCAGTGCCTGTTCTTTTGCCCTCTGTAACTGTTGGTAGTGCAATGGTCCATACTGGACTGCCAGAAAAGATGCCACTAATTTACCAAGCAAGCTGGCCACCTGTCGAATTAAAGGGTGTGGTTCCTCAATGAGCTTGATACAACCTTCAATTAACTCCAGCCTTTTTTCCCTGGGCAGTCACTACCATGTGATTTGAGTTAATAGTGAACCCCAAATAATCAATTGTTGTAACTGGTGTTAATTTAGATTTTTCTGGATGAATGATGAAACCCAATTTTTCAAAAGTGAGTTTAACAACTGCCACGGATGCTTCAGCTATTTCCCTAGTTCGACCTGTGATTAAAATATCATCCAAATAAGCCATAACAACATGACCCTGGGCTCTAAGTAGCCCCAATACTGGTTTTAACAATTTTGTGAATATCCTAGGGGCTGAAGTTAACCCATTAGGCAGTGCCTTGAATTGCCATAATTGATTCATCCAGCTAAATTTCAAGTATCTTCTATCCTCCAAATGAACATACATTGAATAATACACATCTTTCAGATCTATACTTGCCATATAGCATCCTCTGGAAACTAGTTGTTTGGCCGTAACAAATGTTTCCATTTTGAAATGTCTATACTGTACAAAAGGGTTAAGACTTGTTAGATCAAGAATAATTCTACATCCTCCGTCCTTTTTTGGCCGGGGAAATATATTAGACACAAATTGATGGGGTTGTTGAACCGACTTCTCAATTACCCCTTTTTTACACAGATTTTCAAGTTCTGCCTGAACCTGAATATTCTCTGTTTGCGAGAAAGTGAGTGTTCTCCTAGGAACATGTTGAATGGGCAAATCACAATTTCGATCGAACTCAATTCGGAACCCTTGGATAATATTCAGTATAAACGGATCTGATGTTATTTGCTTCCATTCCTCAAAAAATAGGTGTAATCTACCGCCAATTTTTAGCTGTGTCGCAGTTAATATGTTCCCATGAGAACCAGGCCCACCTACCTCCTTATGGAATGGTGGATTCTGCTGTCCCCGATTCCTGGCAGGAAAATCCATGTTGGTCCGTGTCCACCCTGGAGGACGCCAACTGCGCATCTGCGTAGGCGGCCGGCTTGTTCCTGGGGCAGATCCCGACTCTGCTGCTCGTCTGTAAGGGTGATGCTTCCGAACAGGTTTGCCGACCACCTGTTTCTTTATCATGCCGACCGTCTTAGCCTCGTCATCCAACTCCTTCACTCGCTTGGCGAGGTCCTCACTGAAGAGTAAAATGGGCGGCTGTATAGTGTTTGGCTTGCAGAGCGCTGCAAACTTCGGGTTGATGGTCGGGCGAATGGCACTTTTACGTAAACAGTTAATTTCGAAGTGCGCACTTCACATCAAACCTAGTGCCTCCTGCTGCGTCTCCGACAGGCGCCCTCCATCTACCGTTCTGGCGAAAGCAGTGATCCCCGAACCGAGCAGCTTCAGGATTCTCTGCAGCTTTATCTCCTGGGCACGAATGCCCACACCCATCTGACCCCATATCATTGGTTGACTGCTGGCACTTTCAATGAACGCAGTTCACCGGGGTCTCATGTTTCTTTGCGGTCTCGTCCATAGTCAGCTCCTGCAGCTGATGGGAGACTAAATAATTAATTGAGGAAGCCAGCTCATCATCCAGTGGCTCCCCTGACTCTTTTGGGACGGCAAAACGTGCTGCCAGGGATGGGACATCTGCCGCTTGCCCTTGGTCCCCCGGGGTGAATTCCCCGTCAGAGTCAGAGTCAGAACTTTGCTGACCCATTACACTCTCCTCATCAATGAGGGAGCGATTGAGCAGCCCTCCACCAGGCGCTGCTGGCGCGGCCTCTTCATCCGACCTCTCCTCCTCCTGGAGGATGCCCTGCTGGAGCAACCCTTGTATCAGGTGCTCCATTTGGGATAACTGTTGAAAAACGGTATCTAATCCCGGAGGGGAATCCTCCCGGCCCGACTCACCCGAGTCTATGGGCCGCACAGACTTTCCCATGGCCTTGCGCACGACTGCCACTGCCTCAGTGCTCTGCAGCACTAAGTCTGTAGTCGCCCTGCTCCCGACCGGCGACTGGGAAGGGGTACGAGGCAGCCGTTCACTGACCACTGTCCCGCGGTTCTCCGTTGACTTCGCACCGGCTCGCCTCCTTCCCCTACTCGCTTTGTCCATGGCGCTCCTGTAAAACACACTTCCCACCATGGCAATACGACCTCAGGGTAAGTTTTCACTTACCTGAATTTTTTAAATACTTACCGCTGGAGGAGCTCTTCCTCCCACCAGGTCCGTGCGCCAATGCGGCTGCCGTAATGACGCGCATGCAGACTAGCTGGGTCTTCTTCACGGAATCACTCACGTGACTCCGAAGTAAAATCTAAAATCAGTATCCCGTTTCTGCTTCTTCCCCATATCGCTTGATTCCTTTAGCCCTTAGAACAAAATCTTAAGGGCCTGCCGAGCGGGTGCCACCGTACGGCCTGTCCCACGAGCATGCGGCAAGCGCAACCTAACCGGAAGCGGTTGCCGCGCGGAGGCCGAGTGTTTACCATACGGCCTGTCCCACGAGCATGCGGATGCATGCGGCAAGCGCGGCGCGGATGATGACGTCATCGCGCAACGCAACGCGCTAGCCTACTCCGTCGAGATGGTGCGCGGCGTCCAGGCGGTGCTCGCGGCGTCGAGGCGGCAGGCCGTTGCCGCACGGGATTTTTGGACAGTGTCAGTTTTTCTGAGCCCCGCGCGGTGTCGGGACCAACTACATAAGGCTCCGGCGATCTGCGTGGGACCGACCCCGCGGCCCCCGCGCGGTCCACACTTCCTGCTACGCCGCGCTTACCGCCTGGAATTGCCTGCCCGTGGGACAGGCCCTTAACTCTCTCTTGAGAACATCCAGTGAATTGGTCTCCACTGCCTTCTGTGGCAGAGAACTCCACAGATTCACAACTCTCTAAGTGAAAATGTTTTTCCTCATCTCAGTCCTAAATGGCCAACCCCCTATTTTTAAACTGTGACCCCTGGTTCTGGATTTCCCCCAACATTTTTCCTGCATCTAGCCTGTCCAATCCTTTAATAATTTTACACGTTTCTATAAGAGGCTCTCTTGTGATCTTTTCAACAATAAGAATCAGTTAATTATTATTTTTTGATGTATCCATGCAGGGTGGGGAGAGCAGAATGAAGGAATGGGATGTAGCAATCGGTAAAGTGTTCTTTCATTAAAACAGGTTTTCTTGCATTCTGTTGACACAAAGTCAAATTACGGATTAAGCTCACTCATTAGATCATTAGCCAGACTTTGCTAGGTGCACTTGGGCGTGTGTTGGGTACAATTAAATAACAGCACAAACACAACAGCGTAAACAAAAGAGCAAAAAATAGCATCTGTTAGCATTCTTCTAAATTAGCTTTACACAAGAGACTGGGTTCTCACAAGCCCGACAAATCCAACTCCATTCCCCATTAGCTGATCTTGCACTCTGGGAGTTAGCTACTCACCTGAGTGTCTGCTCATTTACAGTGGCTCCTGTCCTGGCATCTCTTTGATTTTAACATTCTTGTCATCAAGTTTATCCACACGTGACAGTGACCCTCCCAAACTCTAAAGCCCCTGTCCCACTTAGGCGATTTTTTCGGCGACTACAGGCGACTAGGCTGTCGCCACATGGTCGCGTGATGATGCCTGTATGGTCGTGAGTAGTCTCCTCAAGTCGCCTAAAGAGTCGTAACGTTTTTCTGGTCGCCGCTGGATTTTGAAATGTTCAAAACTTTTCGGCGACTGTGGGCTTGACGTAGCTTGTCTTCTCCTGTCGTAGGTGCTGTTGTAGGTTGTCGCCAGGATGACACAGGTTGTCGCCAGGTGACGTTGGTTGTCGCCGGGTGCTGACTTCGGTGAATTCCATTGGCGACTACCTACGTCAACCTACGTCAACCGGCAACAGGTCCCGGCGACTGAATTGTCTTCTGATGTCTTCAGTTGTCGCCGACAGGGTCATTGCTTGTCGTAGCTTGTCACGGGTGGACGTAGGTTGACTTTGGTTGTCGTGGGTTGTCGCCTGTGTGGCCGTAAGTTGTCGTAGGTGGATGTCCTACTGGGCCGCCGGTTGTCGGTACCTTGCCGTAGCTTGACGTCGACTAGGTGGTAGGTTGTCGTAGCTTGTCATAGACATTGTCGTAGGGGGGGTCCAGTCGCCGCTTTTTCGGCGACCTGCTCGGACAGTGACAGTCGCCGGCAGTTGCCGAAAAAATCGCCTAAGTGGGACAGGCCCTTAAGCCTTTTCCAGCTCTGCTTTCCTCCAGAGTCTTGCTGCTCCATCTTTTCCGGCAGTCCAAACAGCTCTGAATTTAGTGTTCCTTCACTAACGACAGTGTCTTCATCTGTCAACCGTCCTACCAACAACTAGAGAGCGGTCCTGGGCTGCCATCTACCTCTTTGGAGAGCCTCGGACTATCTTTAATCAGACTTTACTGGACTTTATCTTACACTAAATATTATTCCCCTTATAATTTATCTGTACACCATGGATAGCTCGATTGTAATCATGTATAGTCTTTCCACTGACTGGTTAGCACACAACAACAACATTTTCATTGTCCATGTGACAATAAACTAATCTAACTAAACTAAACTTGCCAGCCTCTACCAAAACTCTGATACTTTTTCTTTCGCTTAAAACACTTCTGAAGGCCCATCATTTTATTGAAATTTGTGCTTCCTCTGATATCTCCTTGCATGGTCCTTTTGTTTGTTAGCATTCCATTGAAAATCCCTTTAGCAATTTGATAAATACCGTTTGATAAATTTGATGCCGTATTGAGTCTAGGCCTTGGCCTTGGCCATCACAAGCCAAAGCATAAATGGGGATACACTTTGAGTATCGCAGCTGAGCAATATTTGATTCTGAATTGGCTTCCAACAGAGAGTATCCCTGTCCATTGTTGCAGAAACACAGTAGATATTGAGATCTTCCCACTGGTGGGAAAAACGTGAATGAGGGGGGACAGTTACAAGATAAGGGGATGATCAATTTAAACTGAGATGCATAGGGGTTTCATCTCAGACAGGTAGTGTCTAGATTTCTCTATTCCCAGAGCATTGTGGAGTATAAATCATTGGGGGTATTTCAAAAAGGGGTAAGTACATTTTTGTAAGTTAAGGGAATTGAGGGCAGTGGGCAACTGACACAAAAAAGGAGCTGAAGCTTGAGGCAGAACAGCCATGATCTTACTGAATTGTGGGGTAGGCTTGATGGGCTGAATGGCCTAGGCCTGCTCCAATTGTTTTGTGTAGTTGTGCACAGGACTCGGTTTAATGTACTGCACTGAAACAGGACAATTGGCCCACAGGGTCCATGTCAATATTCCAGTGATCCACATGCCGCCACATCCTAAAATAATTAATTTCAACCTATCAACACATGCTTCCATTCACTTCTCCCTCATCTACTTCCTAGCCTTACTTCAAATGCATCTGTAGAATATACTTTAACCATTCTCCATAGTTCTCATCACTCTCTGGGAAAGAAGTCTGTCCTGAATTCACTCTAAAACTCATCAGTTACAGTCTTGCAAATATGCCTCTAGTTTTGGTACATTCCCATGTTGGATCATTGAGTCACAGAGTAATACAACACAGAAACAGACACTTTGCTCAACTTGTCCATGCCGATCAAGGTGTCCATTTTCTCCCTCGTCACGCATTATTTATTTAATACACGGATAAAATCTTTTTTGTGTTCTACTTTACCTTCTCTATCAAAGATATGTTGTGCCTCCTTTTTGTCCTTCTTGAGTATACTCCCGCCACCAGTATACTTCTCCAGGGATTCACTTGATCCCACCTGATAGTACATGACCCATGCCTTCTCTATTTTGACCAGAGCCTCAATATCGCTTGGCATCTAGAGGTCATTTCTCCTTGAACTCTCGGCATCTCATTTTTTTTAAACCTCCCACTTGCTGGATGTCCCTCAGCCCGCACACAACAAACTGCAGTTAACTTTTACAAGTTCCATTGAAATACCTTTTCTATATTAATTCTGTCAAACTCCACGTATTAGAAACATGCAACAAGTCACTCCTCATAGGAACATAGGAAGGTAGGAACTGGAGTAGATCATTCTGACACTCAGCAAGGTGGTTTATCTGTAAGTTATCTCTAGATACCTGCTTCTCTCTGACTCTACTGAAATATTCTAAGAAAACGTTGGTTCACTCTTTCTTAATTTTGGATCTGTGCTGTTGGGAAGAGGTGGTGGAGGCACTCAGACAGGCACGAATATACGAGGCATGGACATGGGCCAAATGTAGGCAATTGGAATGAGTATTTTTCAAGTTTTTTAGATTAACAGTGCAGCATGGAAACAGGCCCTTCGGCCCACCAAGTCCATGCCAATCATCGTTCACTCATTCACATTTAGTTCTGCTTTATCCTATTTTCTCACCAACTCCCTATACATCAGGGGCAATTTACAGAGGCCAATTAACTTATAAACACGCACGTCTTTGGGATGTGGGGGGAAGCCAGAGCACCCACAGGAAACACATATGGTCACAAGGAGAACGTGCAAACTTCACACAGACAGAACCTGAGACTCCAAAAGCTCAGCTAAAAATGTATAATTCTGACATTACCTTCCTACAAGAAACACACCTAAAACCTCAGGACCAAGTTAGGCTGAGGGCGAAATGGATAGGTCAAACATACCACTCTTCATTCACTTCAAAATCTAGAGGCACGTCAATTATCATAAGAAAAGGTATACCATTTAAAGCAAAGAATATTATAACAGATATAGAAGGGAGATACCTAATAGTTAATGGAGAAATCCATGACACTCCACTTACTTTGGTAAATATATATGCCCCTAACTTTGATAACCCCCACTTTTTCAATAAAATCTTCAATATAATTGCAGAGTCAAACTATCAAAATGTTATAATAGGCGGAGACTTTAACTGTGTTTTAGATCCATACTTAGATAAATCAAGTCAAAAACAGAGAGGGAATATGAAATCGAAAACTGGGGAACTCCTCAATACCTACATAAATAACACTAATATAGCAGATGTTTGGAGAATTGTGAATCCAACTGGCAGGGAATATTCGTTTTACTCAATGGTACATAAGACATACTCACGTATAGACTACTTTCTGCTGGATACAAAATTAATCCCCCAAACATCTAATGCAATATACCATACAAATTCAATTTCAGACCATTCTCCACTAACTTTCTTTTTAAAACTGGAAGGATTGTCTAAGAATAATTCATTCTGGAGATTTAACTCTCAAATTTTAAAAGATCCACAAGCAAGTATATATTTAAAAGAACAAATGGAGGTCTTTTTTCAAACAAATGATACTTCAGATATATCGCCTACTTTACTTTGGGAATCTTTTAAAGCATACATTAGGGGTATTATAATTTCATATCAAGCTTTTCAAAATAAAAAGAATAAGAATGAACAAAGACAGTTAGAAGAACTTATTAGACAAATGGATATAGATAATGCTAAAGATCCATCAATAGATAAACATAATAAAATAATAATTTTAAAATTTAAATTAAATAAATTATTATCTGCCAAACTTATAAGACTTTTTCAAATTACAAAACAAGAGCACTTTGAATTTGGGGATAAACCGCATAAACTTTTGGCTCGCCAGCTAAAAAAACGAGAAAAGGAACATACTATACCAAAGATCAAATCAGATAAAGGGGAATTATTAACAACACCGAAGGATATTAATAAAAGATTTGCGCAATTTTACGAGAATTTGTATACATCTAAAACGATAATTGATTCCAATAATATCACAAAGTTCTTGGATACCTGTAATCTTCCAAAGTTAGAGCTGAAGGAACAAGAGGAACTGGGTGCACAAATCTCAATTAAGGAATTAGAAGATACAATAAACTCACTAAAAAATGGAAAAACACCAGGCCCTGATGGATTTACTAATGAATTTTATAAAAGCTTTTATGATAAAATAATACCAAGATTACAAAAAATGTACCAATACGCTTTTAAAAAACGAATACTACCTGATACATTAGCGGAATCAACGATTACATTAATACCTAAGAAAAATAAGGATTTAGAAGAACCTGGCTCATATAGAGCTATAGCATTGTTAAACACAGATCAAAAAATATTAGCGAAAACATTAGCCAGAAGATTAAGTAAATACATTAGTAAATTAATAAACCCAGATCAGACAGGGTTTATCCCTAAGAGATACTCTTCTAATAATATGAGACGTCTACTCAACATAATGCACTCACACAAATCTGAAGATCAAGAATTATCAATTATTTCGCTGGATGCTGAAAAAGCATTTGATCAAGTAGAATGGAATTATATGGATAAAGTATTACAAAAATTTCAACTGGGAGAGAATTTTATTTTATGGATTAAGTTACTATATAACAAACCTACAGCTAGAATACTTACTAATAACATATTATCCTCGAAATTTCAACTATCAAGGGGAAATAGACAAGGATGCTCATTATCACCACAGCTGTTTGCTCTCATTATTGAACCGCTAGCAGAAAAAATTAGAATACACCCTGATATTCATGGATATAATACTAAAGACTCATATAATAAAATATCTTTATACGCGGATGATATATTATTGTATATTACAAAACCTCAAATCACTATACCAAATATATTAAATTTAATTGAAGACTTCGGATCTTTTTCTGGATATAGAATAAATTGGAATAAAAGTGAAATTATGTCAATAAAACCGAAAGATTCAACACATCTTTTAAAATTCCCTTTTAAAATAGCTACAGAAAAATTTAAATATTTGGGAATCGAAATTACCAGAGCATATCAAGGTATGTTCAGGGCAAATTTTGACCCCCTACTTAATAAACTGAATACATTAATTAAATTCTGGAAAACGCTTCCGATGTCTTTAATAGGCCGAATAAACGCAATAAAAATGATCTTTTTACCACAAATTTTATACCTATTTCAATCAATTCCTTTATACTTACCTAAGAAGTTTTTTAAAAAACTCGACTCAGATATCACTAATTTTATATGGGACTATAAATCACATAGAATACAAAAAACCCATCTGAATAAATCTAAAGTATTGGGGGGTCTAGCACTACCTAATTTTATGTATTATTATTGGTCAGTAAATATTAAAAACATGATTCAACTGATGGATAACTCCGCCCAGCAAGTAGACTGGATTGTAATGGAGAAAGAGGATTGCTCCTCTAGAAACATTGGAGCGATCCTCCTCTCTCCAATGAAATTGAATAACATAAACTATAATAAGAACCCAATTATTCATAGTACAATCCGTATTTGGAAACAAATAAAACAAAATTTAAAATTAAGAAACTTATCACTTTTATTACCTATAGTCAATAACCCTTCGTTTAGTCCTTCTATTATAGATAAAGCTTATACACAATGGGATAGACTAGGAATTAAAACGCTTGGTGACTTGTATGAAACTGGAAAATTACTTTCATTTCAACAATTACAAATAAAATATAAACTCGGAAATAATCAATATTTTAAATACTTTCAAATATGCGACTATTTGAAAAAATATATAAAAGATCATCATAATAACCCAGCAGATGTACTGGACGAGGCAATGCAGATAAAAGCGGAATCAGCAAACTTAATATCATATTTGTACAATATTATCTTAAATGCACAAATACCATCTACGGAGGGTATCAGAAGAGACTGGGAACAAGAGTTAGCTATTAAAATTTCAAAGGAAAGTTGGAATGAATACTTATTAAAAGTGCATAAATGCTCGATTAATGTAAGACACACTTTAATACAATTTAAAATTTTACATTGATTATATTATTCGAAAACTAAAATTCATAAAATTTTCCCAAACGTATCATCTATTTGTGATAAATGTCAATCCCAAGAAGCAACTATAGCGCACTCATTTGTCTTCTGTACAAAAATTCAAAAATTTTGGAATGAAATTTTTGAAATCTTTACAAAGTTATTTAAAACAAGACTGATACCCAAAGCAGAATGGATTATCTTCGGAATAACGGAAGATGATCCAGAATTAAATGTGTTTCAAAAGAAATTAATGGATTATGGGTTAATAACTGGAAAAAAAGCTAATTCTAAAATTTTGGAAGGCTCCAATACCAACTATAAATATGTGGATTTCAAATATGTTTGAAACATTACACCTTGAAGAGATAAGACTCCTCCTAGCAGGTAAACCAGATCACTTCCACCTGACGTGGTCTGCATTTATAGAATTATTACAAACATAGGGTGCAAAAGTACTTTAAAAAAAATAAAAAATTGAGGTCGGGTAAGGGGGGATGATAGTTGAAGAGTTGGTATGTCCTATTTACGTGATGCTCAAAAAAAAAAACATTTGTTTCTCTTTTTTTCTCTTTCTCTTTTCTTTTCTTAGGGCCTATTTCTTAACTCTTTTTCTTTTTGTTTTTAATTTCGCTCTTATAGGGTCTTCGTCCTTTTTTGTTGTTACATTTTCTACACTTTTCTACACTTGCACTTTTTCCTTCACTTTCTTCTCTCTTTCAATCTTTTCTTTCTCTAGTGTAAAAAAATAAATAAAGGGAGTACATTAATTGTAAGAAGATATAAATGACGAGTATTAATGTATGTGGTTGTAATGTAATGTACTTCTAATAAATAAAAATTAAAAAAAAAAAAATTAACTTATAAACACGCACGTCTTTGGGATGTGGGGGGAAGCCAGAGCACCCACAGGAAACACATATGGTCACAAGGAGAACGTGCAAACTTCACACAGACAGAACCTGAGACTCCAAAATTGTGTCTTTGGTGCTGTGAGACAGCAGCTTTCCCAGCTGTGCCACTGTACCACCCACAGTGTAGTGTAGATAGGCAAAAGAGTCTGCATGGAGCTGGTGAGCCAAAGAGCCTATATCTCAGCGATACAACTCTGATTTAATGAAATTCAATCCCATTTACAGTCTAGGTTATTTTCTAGACCCTAAGGGAATATGTTTTCCACTTGTGTGAGCATAATGTTGTAGGCTCTATTGGCAATTGTCCTGCAGCTTTCATTATTGGTTGCTGTTACCAGAGTCTCAGAAGGCCTTAACTCAATAGCAATCCAAAGGAAAATACTGGCCTGAGAGTACTTTCAGCATTTTGTGTTTTTTTTAAACCAAGTGAGCATATTCTGACCAGGAGCTTGTTTCTATTGCTTTGAAAGGGCCATTCGTGGAAACCACAGTGAATTATTTCATCTTTCCACAGATATAAGGACACTCTAATTGCTTGCTTCTCCACCCTTACTTTCTTGATATTGCCAGATACCCAGAATTGTCCAGGAATTGTTCCAGGAACTGAAGACCTGGAACTGAACTGATTACAGGAACTGAAGAAGGGGCAGCACAGTGGTGCAGTGGTAGCGCCATTACCTCACAGCGCCAGAGACCCGGGATCGATCATCACCTCGGGTACTGTCTGTATGAAGTTTGCACATTCTGCATGTGACCGCGTGGTTTCCTCTGGGTGCTTTGGTTTCCTCCCACGTCTCAAAGTCATGCAGGTTTGTAGGTTAACTGGCCTCTGTAAATTGCCCCTAGTATGTCGGATGCGAATGTGGGATAACATAAAACTAGTGTTGACGGGTGTTAGATGGTCAGTGTGGACTCGGTGGTCCACAGGGTCTGTTTCTAAACCAAACTAAACTAAACTAAACTAAACTAAATTAAACTAAACTGTGGGGCAGCGGTAGAGTTGCTGCCTTACAGCGCCAGAGACCTGGGTTTGATCCTGACAACAAGGGTTGTCTGTACGGAGTTTGTACGTTCTCCCCGTGACCTGCGTGGGTTTTGTCCGGGATTTCCGCTTTCCTCCCACACTCCAAAGACGTACAGGTTTGTAGATTAATTGGCTTGGTGTAAATGTAAATTGACCTTAGTGTGTGTAAGATAGAGTTAGTGTGCGGGGATCCCTATTTCCGCGTTGTATCTCTAAACTAAACTCAACTAAACTAAATCTAGGTACAGCAAAAAGTAATCGTGACAAGCCAAGGAGAAATTACATTTTAAGAAAAGAGTGCTTTTCCTTTCAATTCGTGAAACTCTTCCCATTTGCCAAAATTATCAGTGATGGGGAAAAAACGTCTGATTGGGTGGGGCAGGAGGGTGTATGATGAAATCACCAGGCAAACGTCCAAACCAGTGTTGGCAACCAACTCTAATTTGTTGACATCAGCCACAGATCAAACTGAGATTGACTTTGATGAGGGATCAGAGGGTCAATGATCAAATACCACTTGGCAGACCTACATTTCTTTGTAGTCCAATTTGGTTTGAGACTCACAGCCTCTGGCTGCTCATCCTTTTCTCTGAAGAATACTTGCTTGCGTCTCGACCCAAAAAGTCACTCATTCCTTCTCTCCGGAGATGCTGCCTGGCCCGCTGAGTTACTCCAGCTTTTTGTGTCTATCGTCAGTTTAAACCAGCATCTGCAGTTCCTTCCTCCACACTTGCTTCCGTGTTGTGGTTGTCATTTTACTTTCGCGGAAGGCTTGTTTCTTTGGCCGAGCCACTTACTGACCTCAGCAACGTGACGTTCAGTCTTTATTCTCAGGAATATCTTGTAACAACATCCCAGAGATGGTCTTGATTTTAATGCCCGTTCCACTTGTGGAAACGGGTTAAAATAGCAGTGTCACCCAAATTCAAACCCAACCCTTTGTATTTGCTGATCTCTGTGATTTTTTTTTTACGGTGGTCGCTCTGTCTCTGGGTGAGGCTTTTGATATAAGCAGAGACAGGCATGACAACTGATGCCCTTGGCATTACAACTTGTTTTAGACTTCACCACAATGGGACTGCCTCTTATTCACCACAGAGAAATAGCAGGCAGCAAAGGCAAGACAAGGGAAGTTTGATAGCTTTGTTTGTTTTATGCTCCCTCGACAAGCAAGATGAGCAGGAACGTTGTGCTCATGCCACTTTAGTTTAGTTTAGTTTAGAGATACAGCACGGAAACAAGCACTTCGGCCCACTGAGTCCATGCTGACCAACGATCCCCGTACACTAGCACTATCCTACACATTAGGGACAATTCACAATTATTTCCAAAGCCAATTAACCTACAAATCTGTGTGTCTTTGGTGTGTGAGAGGAATTAGGATCTCCCAGAGAAAACCTACATGGTCACGGAGAGAACATACAAACTCCGTACACAGCACCTGCAGTCAGGATCGAACCTGGGTCTCCGGCACTGTAAGGCAGCAACTCTACTGCGACACCACCATGCTGCCCCCATGAAGAGGTCTTCCACCCAATTGCAAGATTTCATTTGCCCCAGTATAACAGAAAAATATTCAGCAGGTCAGACTGTATCGGTGGAGAGAGAAACAGAGTTAACAGGTTAGAAATGAGAAAAATTAGAAATCAAACAATTGGGGACATTTTGGTGGAAAGGGTGGTGAGAGGGTAAGGGGATGTCTGGAGGCTGGGAAGAAATTGAATTCATGTAACAGGTTGACAACCTTTCATCAGAACTCCTTGTTCTGACACAAACTGGAAAGTCTGCGTATCTGAAATGATTGAATTCAATGTTAAGTTCTGAGGGTTTCTTTGCTCTCTCCTCACCGGACCATGAGGCTTCCTTCTCCTGCCTTGGCAACATTCCCAAGCATCACCAGCTGTTGCCTCCTGCCCTAATGTTCCTCTTTTCCCCTGAGAAGCAAAACTGGCTGGGAGTCAGATAAGAATTTGTCTGTATTTATCTGCAACAAACTCGCTGTTAAGGTGGCCTGGCATCCAAATACATATTACTCTACAGCAACTCTACCATGGTACAGTGGCGCAGTGGTAGAGTTGCTGCATTACAGCGCCAGAGACCCAGGTTCGATCCTGACTATGGGTGCTGTCAGTAAGGGGTTTGTACGTTCTCCCTGTGACCATGTGGGTTTTCTCCGGGTGCTCCGATTTCCTCCCACATTCCGAAGAAGTAGGTTAATTGGCTTCTGTAAATGATCCCTAGTGTGTAGGATAGAACTCGTGTTTGGGTGAGTGCTGTCTGGACAGCACAGACTCGATGGGCTGAAGGGCCTGTTTCCTTGCTCTATCTCTAAACTAACCTAAATTAGCTGGTTTTATTATCCGCTTCAGACTCTCCCGAGCCTCCCTATCTTACCTTGTCCCACCATAACCTCAGTAACAACCAGTGCCTTTCAAAATATTGGCTAAAGAGTAAAAGAAATGTCATGCAATGAAGTGGATTGTGCAATGTCAGGACTCACTTATTCTAAATGCACTGAGTTGAAGGCCCATATTTACTGAATCTAGATTGAGATCATATCAGTTTCTTGTTTCCTCGTGTTGTTTGTCTTTCACTTCTCCCCACCTGGCAACTCTCACCAACTCTGACATCGAGCGTGCACACAGTAACTGGAGCCTGCAGCCTGAATGGCCTCAGCTCAGGTGTGTCAAGTTTGGGTACAGGTGCGCAAGGTCAGACTCAGGTGCGGAAGTGCTGTGGACCGGACTTCACGCCAACGTCCGGTAGGACCCGGCAACTTTTTGTAAATGACTGTAAACTTCAGAGAGTTATCAGGTGAGACATTAACTTCAGATGACCCTTTTTACACAAAGACTGGTGGGTGTATGGAATGAGCTGCTGGAGGTGGTAGTTCAAGCAGGTGTTATCGCAGCGTTTAAGAAGCAGTTGGAACGGTACATGGATCGAATAAGTTTAGAGGGATACGGGCCAAATGTAGGCAGGTGGGACTAGTGTGGATGAGGAATGTTGGTCGGCATGGGCATGTTGGGCCGAAGGGCCTGCTCCTCACTGTCTGACTCCATTACTATGAATCCCAGGAGAACACTCATATCAAGGCAGTTAGATTATCAAGTACATCTCTGCAATTTTCCTTAACCATTCCAAGTGGCATGAAGGCCCAAAATCCTCCAGCATTGTTTTCCTGTGTCCTTGTCAATTTATCTACATCTAATTTTTTAATTCCTAATTTTGATATGTTTCACAAGAGGACCACTTCTAGGTTGCCTTTCAACATTCTGCCCTGATACAGTGTGGAAATAGGCCCTTCGGCCCAACTTACCCACACCGACCAACATATCTCATCTACACTTCGGTAAAAATCCAAATGGTTTAGCTTTACCAGATTATTATAACCTTTCAGTTCTGCTATCTATGTGAATAACATTTGCTCTTTCTCTGGCAACTATGTCCTATTTTATAATATAAATCTTTACTCTGAACTCCTGCTCTTTTCCAGCCAGTGTTTGAAGGCTTTAGTGCAAGTTTTTCTATTGGAGTCAGAGAGTCAAAGAGTGATACAGTGTGGAAACAGGCCCTTCGGCCCAACTTACCCACACCGACCAACATGTCTCATCTACACTAGTCCTACCTTCTACTAGCCTCTACTTCCTTAGAAGGTTTAGGAAGTTCAGCATGTCCCCAACAACTCTCACCAACTTCTACAGATGCGCCATAGAAAGCATTTTATCGTGATGTATCACAGCATGGTTCGGGAACAGCTCCATCCAAGACCACAAGACACAGTCCAGACCACCACACAAACCACCCTCCCTTCCATTGACTCCATTTACACCTCACGCTGCCTGGGCAAGGCCACCAGCATAACCAAAGACAAGTCACACCCAGGCCACTCCCTCTTCTCCCTTCTCCCTTCTCCCATCGGGCAAAAGGTATAGAAGTGTGAAAACACACACCTCTAGGTTCAGGGGCAGTTTCTTCCCAGCTGTTATGAGGCAACTGAACCATCCTACCACAACCAGAGAACAGTACTGAACTACTGTCTACCTCATTGGAGATCCTTGGACTATCTTTGATGGACTTTCTCTTGCACTAAACATTATTCACGATATTCCCTTTCTCACGTATCTGTACACTGTGGATGGCTTGATTGTAATCGTGTATTGACTTTCCGCTGACTGGTTAAGATGCAACAAAAGCTTTTCACTGTACCTTGGCATACGTGACAATAAACTAAACTCAGCTCACCTGCCTGTGTTTGGCCCATATCCCTCTAAACGTATCCTATCCAGAATGCTTTTCAATTCTATAACTCGAGAGATGAGCCCTATTTTTCTGGCCTTCATTAACTTTTATACCTATTTTTAGCTGCCGACGGGCACCCCCTCCACTGTGCCTTTTGCATCATTCCTGTTTACTTTTCTTGAAAGGTTGCTCACAAAGGAAGAGTAGATTGTGTATGGTAAGCATAGCCTGCAGATGTTAGTCAGCTCTCACCTCGAATTTTGATGCAAACTACCAATTACCCCTCAATTAAAAGTGACTAACACCACTGTAAACACAGCTGAACTCAACCCACATTCCCACCACCCATGAAAATAAAATGAAGTCATGTTCTGAGCACCCATGTGCCAAGTGGTACTGCTAAACCCACTATGACTATATTAACAATACTCCCATCATGACCATTGTGCTGCCTATTCTTCGCTTGCGTTGCTCACATGAGGCCTAGATAGAGTGTAAGGGCAAAGGATTAGATTGTTCTTACATAGATCTAATAGGAAGTTCATGGAGCAAATGATCTTCTTGAAGGCTCTGGGCTTGTACTCACTGGACTTTAGAAGGATGGGGGAGGGGGGAATCCCATTGAAACCTGCAGATAATGAAAGGCCTTGATAGAGTGGATGTGGAAAGATAGACACAAAAAGCTGGAGTAACTCAGTGGGCCAGACAGCATCTCTGGAGAAAAGAAATAGGTGACGTTTTGGGTCGAGACTGAGAGTCAGGGGAAAGGGAAATGAGAGATATATTTGGTGATGTAGAGAGATATAGAACAACTGAATGAAAGATATGCAAAAATGTAACGATGATAAAGGAAACAGGCCATTGTTAACTGTGGCCTAGATAGCCCACCGATTTCACACCAACCAGTGATCACCACACATTAACGCTATTCTACACACACTAGGGACAATTTACACTTATACCAAGCCAGTTAACCTTTGGAGTGTGGGAGGAAACCAAAGCACCTGGAGAAAACTCACGTGGTCACAGGGAGAACGTACAAACTCTGTACAGAGAGCACCCGCAGTCAGGATCGAACCCGGGTTCGATCCTGTAAGGCAGCAACTCTACCACCGCACCACAGTGCCGTCAGTCTGAAGAAGGGTCCCGACCTGAAACATCACCTATCCATGTTCTCCAGAGATGCTGCCTGGCCCACTGAGTTACTCCAACACTTCATAACCTCCTGTGTAAACCAGCATCTGCAGTTTTTTGTGTCTGCATTTTCAAAGGGGAGGGGCGCTCATGTGTTAAGAAGGACAACAACCTGGTTAAGGGGGAGCGGCAGACTCCTGCCTGGTACCTGCTGCTCACATACGCTTGGATGACAACTGCTGCTCAGCTTATAAAAGACAATGCATCAGCCCAGTCTGGCATTGTGCGGCTGGTGTATGTTAACGCACTGCTGCACATGTGTTTACAAGTAAGTAAGGTTATTAGTGACACTTGTAATGACAGATCTTGTCAATACACATTTGACTTGTGTGGGACAGAGGGAGAGGTCGGTGAGAGTTTTGTTTCCAGCTGAGAAGCTAGGGTCTCGTGGTACACGGTCAAATTGTGAGCTGAGCAATCAGGAGCTGTGCTCAGGGACCTCGTGAAATTCTCACTTACAGCCAAAACCTTGCCACAAAGTATATGTTCTTGCTAATAGTGGCATCACAGAAACATAGAAAATAGGTGCAGGTGTAGGCCATTCGGCCCTTCGAGCCAGCACCGCCATTCAATATGATCATGGCTGATCATCCAGAATCAGTACCCTGTTCCTGCTTTCTCCCCATATCCCTTGATTCCATTAGCTATCTAAGGGGCTGTCCCACTTGGGCGACCTAATTGGCGAGTTTAGAAGAGTTTGAAAAAATGACATGTTGAAGACCTACTTCGACTATGTAGAAGACCAGCTTCGACTAGCTACGACTAACTTTGGGAAAATTGGACACCGAATAGTGGAGAGTGAAGACAACCTCCTTCGATCTCCTTCAACCTCCCTTCGACCTCCCTTCGACTACGATGAACACTATCTACGACTACCTTCGACTACTCTCGATTACCAAGACTAACATGCCGACCTACTACGACCTACTACGACTAAACCTACGAGTAAAAAAAGTATCCTTTTTTTTCCATGGCGACCTTTTTTTACTCGTGGGCATTTTTTAACATTGAAAAAAACGCCTCGACCTAGTTGAGGCCTCGAGTACGCGGGGACCACTCTCGAGCATGAAGGCGAGTTACGAAGACCTCCTACGACCTCGTGTGGACCATGCTGCGAGTATGAGTCGAGGGCAAACTCGCCAGAACTCGCGGATTAGGTCGCCCAAGTGGGACAGGCCCTTAACTCTCTCATGAAAACATCCAGTGAATTGGCCTCCATTGCCCTCTGTGGCGGAGAATTCCACAGATTCACAACTGTCTGGGTGAAAAAGTATTTCCTCATCTCAGTTTTAAATGGCCTATCCCCGATTGTTAAACTGTGACCCTTGGTTCTGGACTCCCCCAAAATGGGGAACATTTTTCCTGCATCTAGCCTGTCCAATCCCTTAAGAATGTTATATGTTATTGGAGCAAGGGAAGCTCGTGCAACCATCTCCCATTGCCTGCTGCCCGCCTGAAGATGCCAGCTTCCCTGGCCATTGCCCGTGCTCAGTGGTAGCGTGCTGGCTCTCCTTGCATTCTTCTCCTCCGGCTTCACCTTCTCTACTGAGCTTTGAGTCACCGCCCAAGCGACATTTTGACATTGTTCCATTATGCAGTGTTATGAAATTGGATCAAGTCGTTCCTCTGTCCTTGTCATTCTTTCCACCCAATGTCCTTGCCCATCATCCACTAGAGCCATTAGACAGCATTCCAAACCAACTAACCTACAAACCTGTACGTCTTTGTAGTGTGGGGGGAAACCGAAGATCTTGGAGAAAACAGACAGCATCCATAGTCAGGATCGAACCCGGGTCACTAGCGCTGCAAGCGCTGTAAGGCACCGATTCTACCGCTGTGCCAACGTGTCACCCAAGCAGCATACACAGGAATACCATGTGGGTGCATTGGATTCATTCTCGATCAACATAGAAAACAGAACAAGATGTATCCATCTCAGTTCATGATGTTTTCCTGAACAGATGAACCCTTTCTTATGTGACAAGGTCCTATATTTACATTTGTGAATGGTTTCAGGTGAAACCAGTGATCAACCTGCAATATTTCTTGGACATTGATCATTGCTGCTGGCCACTTTGCAACTTAGCAACATTTACAAATTGGTTTGGGGTGACGGGAGTGAGTGCCGGCGGTAAGTGCAAGGTGAAGCGGGCAGTTCATTGCATCAAGCGCTTTGTTTTGTCCGCGTGATTGCCGAGGCTTGGCATGCAGCAGCCGTTAGACAGGGTGCAGGTAGCTCCAGACAGATGTCTCTGCAGCTCTCGTGTGCACAAGATACCACACTCACCACACACAGAGACTGATGGCTGCTGTTTACTGAATATGACAAAGCACCTTTGGAGACATGTAGAATGTGAGCCAATTGACACCTGCCTGCGTCTCTACCTGTAAGGCAGCAATTCCACCGCTGTGCTACCGTGTCACCGTCGGTTGGCATTGACTCAATGGACCGAAGGGCCTATATCCACACTCCATCTCTCTGTGTCTGACTCCAAAAGAAGCCATGGCAATGTTTTTGTAGGATGGATATTCCTGGTGGCCAGTTCAGTATTTATCAACATGACCAAAACAGGTGATCTGGGGTAACCTGGCCACACATTGCAACAGTGGCTGAACTACACTGATTACAGAGTGCCTTGAATAACTTTCCAACAGGATTGTGCAGGGAATGACTGTGAAGGCTGGGAAACAAGGGATATAGAGAGTGTGGCACTAAGGCAAACGATCAGCCATGATCTTACTGAATGGCCATTTCTGCTCTTGGTCAGGGTGGCGCAGTGGTAGAGCTACTGCCTTACAGCGCCAGAGACCCGGGTTCGATCCTGACTACAGCCACATGTCCATACGGAGTTTGACAGACAAGCACCCGTTGTGACCGCGTGGGTTTTCTCCGAGATCTTCAGTTTCTTCCCACACTCCAAAGACGTACAGGTTTGTAGGTTAATTAACTTGGTGTAAATGTAAAATTGTCCCTAGTGTGTGTTAGTGTGCATAGGATAGTGTTAATGTGCAGGGATCGCTGGTCGGTGTGGACTCGGTGGGCCGAAGGGCCTGTTTTCGCGATATATCTCTAAACTCAACTAAACTAAACGGAACTAAACTAAACTAAACTAAACTAAACAATGTACATTTTTTAGCACAGAGCCATAGCAAGGTGATATAATTGTTCTGCCAAAAGGTTGTACCACCTCACAAACGACCTGTCCATCGGGCATTCGCTGCCTCGGTCACGGTGGAGCAGCGGTAGAGTTGCTGTCTTACAGCAAATGCAGCGCCGGAGACCCAGGTTCAATCCCGACTACGGGTGCTGTCTGTATGGAGTTTGTACGTTCTCACCGTGACCTGCATGTGTTTTCTCCGAGATCTTCGGTTTCCTCCCACTCTCCAAAGACGTACAGGTTTGTAGGTTAATTATCTTGGTAAATGTAAAAATTGTCCCTAGTGGGTGTGGGATAGTGTTAATGTGTGGGGATCGCTGGTCGGCACGGACCCGGTGGGCCGAAGGGCCTGTTTCCGGGCTGTATCTCTAAACTAAACTAAACTAAACTCACCTATAGAAGAGTAATTGCGGCCCACCCTGGCTCATCAGTCACCTCAGAATCCAGGGAACAGCAATGGAAGCAAGTTAACTATGACTTGGAGGAACCACTTGAAGAGGAGATGAGGATGAGATACAGTTGTTACTGGGCGTAACTGCTACAGTGAGTACAGGCTAGAAAGCTGCTGTGATATCTTCAGCATGAACTACCAGCCGAGATGCAGGAACAAACTGATCCAAAAAAAGGATTTTTGCCAGTTCTACCCATGGCAGGGGCGGCACAGTGGCGCAGTGGTAGAGTCAGTGCCTTACAGCGCCAGAAATCCAGGTTCCACCCTGACTACAGGTGCTGTCTGTAAGGAGTTTGTACATTCTCCCTGTGAACACGTGGGTTTTCTCTGGGTGCTCCAGTTTCCTCCCACTCTCCAAAAATATACAGGTTTGTAGGTTGATTGGCTTTGGTAAAGTTGTAAATTATCCCTAGAGTGTGCGGGGATTACTGGTCGTCGTGGACTTGGTGGGCTGAAGGGCCTGTTTCCACGCTGTATTTCTAAATGAAATGAAATTAAACTGAACTAAACTAAACTAAACTCAACTGAACTCAACTAAACTCAACTAAACTCAACTAAACTAAACTAAACTAAACTAAACTGAACTAAATTAAACTAAACTCAACTAAACTATAAACTAAACTAAACTACCCAAAGGCCAATGGCAGATTGTGGACAGGGATCTGTTAAGTTGAAATCATTTCCTTTTGAGAAGATGCTCTCCCCTTCTCAACAGTTTCCCTTTGGAGAAGTAATTCTCTAATCACCAGTAGCCATCTGAAACTTATCAAAGTGGGAAACATTGGTAGGCCATTCCCCTGTAAAATGTAGGTACATCGAATGTAAACGGGAAAATATAGATTTAATGGCAAGACCCATAGTAGCATTAATGTACGGAGGGATCTTTTTCGGTCCAAGTCCGTAGCTCCCTGAAAATAACATCTCATGTAGATATAGTAAAGGCAGCACAGGGCACAGCGGTAGAGTTAGTGCCTCACGGCACCAGAGATCTCAGTTCAATCCTGACTACGGAGTTATGTCTGGGCGGAGTTCGCACGTTCTCCCTGTGACCGCGTGGGTTTTCTCTGAGTGTTCCAAAGAGTGCAGGTTTCTATGTTAATAGGCCTCTGTCAAATTTGCCCCCTGGTGTTTAGTGTACTCGGTGGGCCCAGGCGGAATCCTATCCAAGTGCTAACCAGGCTTGAGCCTGCCTAGCTTCCTAGATCAGACGAGATCGGGTATTTTCAGGCTAATATGGGGGTGGGGGTGAAGGCGGATATGACAGTTGCATGTAAGACAATTTTAGATAGGCACATGGATGTACATGGAATGGAGGGATATAGACCACTTGCAAGCAGATGAGATGAGGTTAACTTGGTTCAGCAAGCTCATCATGTTCAGCAAGTACATTGTGGTTCAGAAGGGCCTGTTCCTGTGCTTTACAGTTTTATGTTTGATGTTGATGAAGGATAAATGCAATGCATTCATGTGGTGTTCCCGTGTCTGCTACTTGAAGTAGGTGAGAGTCCCTCTCAAGCAACAGCACATGATGCAGTTGTCCCATTGCATAGATCACGTGCAGGCAGATGAGATTAGTTTAACTTGGCATTGTGTTCACATTGTGGGCAGTAGGGTCCGTTCCTGTACCGAACTGTTCCATGTTCCATGTTTCAAAAAGGCCTTGCAATCAATTTGTTTTTCAAAGCCATTTACTGCACAAACGCATTCATGAATCACTGGTCTGATTGGATGAGATGGTGCAACGGGAGCTCTGGTTGATTTGCGCTGACCCCAACCTTGATCTAACTCAAGGAGGTGCGCCCTTGACTGAGTGCAGACAGCGGTTAGATGTGAACACTCCAGTCACTGACCTGCTTCAGTCTCACTTGCCTTTGATCTAGCACCACGTGACTGCTCACTGAGGCAGTGACGGAAGTGTGCGGTAAAACCAGGTGTCGCCGCAGCAGTACATCTCCCAAACCTCAAGGGAAGTCTTGTCGACAAGCTGCCAATAGGACGTTGACCCGTATTTGAGCGACGC
>CM075978.1:53023682-53043682 GCA_038087875.1 Malacoraja senta | reverse complement strand
GTTATTTAATATTCAGTATTTAAGAATATTTGCTTTACTTTGTATTGTGGTGATGGGTTTGTTTGTATTGTTTTGTATTGTACATATCATTTTTGTAAATAGTTGATTCAAATTATTTTTGGTCAAAAAAATGGTATGTAGTGTAGAGAGCTTAAGGAGAGACAAACTGAGCATTCAGGGGTTATATTCTTTAAAGGGTGTTCATGATACTGATAAAGAAGCACATAGGTGGTATTATTTTTCAGAGACAGACCCAAAGTGCTGGCGTAACTCAGTGGGTCAGGCAGCATCTTTGGAGAAAGAGAATAGGTGATGTTTTTGGACCTGAAACCCACCCTTTTTCTGCAGAGATGCTGCCTGATCCGCTGAGTTACACCAGCACTTTGTGTCTGTCTTTGGTATGAATCAGCATCTGCAGTTCTTTGTTACTGCCTTTCATCCTTATTTTTCAGCTATTTGTGGGCGGGAAAGATCCAGATTTAGAGAGAGCTGTGGGGTGGGGGGGGGGGGGGTTAACACTCTCAGAGAGTTGTGGGCAGCAGCAGGAGCTTCTATAATGAGCTACTGAATATTGCAGCTGTTGGAAACATGTTGCTAAAGAGACTTCACACTTCTCACCTCATCGCCCCCCCAATTCCCAGACTCAGCCGGAGATTCCGCTTCTTCCTGGAGCCTCCCCGAGACAGAGTTTTCCCACTATCCACTTGTTGAAGTGGGATGATTCACACCGGCACTGTGTACGCTGCCAGTGGTATATAGGAGGGAACTGCAAGTGCTGGTTTACACCGAAGATAGACACAAAATGCAGGAGTAACTCAGCAGGACAGGCAGCATCTCTGGATAGAAGGAGTGGGTGACGTTTCAGGTCGACACCCTTCTTCAGAAGGAGGGAGGTTTTTTCACCCATTCCTTCTATCCAGAGATGCTGCCCGTTCTTGTAGGCTGTTTGTTGTAGGCTGTTCGCCAGTGCAGCAAGGGATGGGTATCTGGGCAAATCATGAAGCCACCATTTGGTGGTGAGGCATCTCTTCCACTGCAGGTCAGCAGTGGGGTGGCACGGTGGCGCAGCGTTAGAGTTGCTGCCTTACAGCGTCAGAGACTTGGGTTCGATTCTGACTATGGGTACTGCCTGTACAGAGTTTGTACGTTCTCCCTGTGACTGCGTGGGTTTCCTCCGAGTGCACCGGTGTCCGGATGGAGGCGATGGCTGCAACGTGTGTTTATGGTCAGCTGCAGCTGGGACTTTGGAAATGCTGCCAAAACCTGGCAATTCTTGCATATGAGGCTTCATTCCTGACCTTGGGTGCTCTGTGTGGGAGTTAGCATTTTTTCCTGGTGATTACATGGGTTTCCTCCGGATGCTCTAGTTTACTCCTACATCCCATAGTCGGTTGATAAGTTGATGTGCCATTGTAAATTGCCCATTGTGATTAGGTGGTTGATAGTCGGTGTGGACCCGATGGGCTGAAGTGCTCTATCCCTCTATGTTAGATTTAGCTCTTAGGGCTAAAGGAATCAAGGGATATGGGGAAAAAACAGAAACGGGGTACTGATTTTAAATGATCAGCCATGATCATATTAAATGGCGGTGCTGGCTCGAAAGGCCGAATGGCTTATTCCTGCATCTGATTCACCACTCTCTGTGTGAAAAAGTTTTTCCTCATCTCAGTCTTAAGGGGGAAATACTTTAAGACCGAGATGAGGAAAAACTTTTTCACACAGAGAGTGGTGAATCTCTGGAACTCTCTGCCACAGAGGGTAGTTGAGGCCAGTTCATTGGCTATATTTAAGAGGGAGTTAGATGTGGCCCTAGTGGCTAAAGGGATCAGGGGGTATGGAGAGAAGGCAGGTACAGGATACTGAGTTGGATGATCAGCCATGATCATATTGAATGGCGGTGCAGGCTCGAAGGGCCGAATGGCCTACTCCTGCACCTATTTTCTATGTATCTATGTATCTATTTTTCTATGTTTCTATGTTTCTATGACTCTCTGACTTTAAGATGAAGTGTTGGTTCTGCTGTACAAGACTCGATGAGCAGCTGGCACAGTGCACCAGTACTGGGGGATTCACACCTCACGCTGCCTCAGCAAGGCCACCAGCATAATCAAGGACGAATCGCACCCTCATCTCCCCTCTCCCATCTGACAGTATCGAAAGTCAGGATCAAACCCGGGTGTCACCATCTGTTTAAAATAGTGGGCTGAGAACTGCAGGATGTTGCATGTCTCCTACCCTTTCTTGGAAACATAATGAACACATAATCGTTCTTTTCCACAGCCATCCTATTAGCCACTGGCATTGCGTTGCTTGCCCTTCTCTGAGTTGCAAATGCACACGTGGAGAACCTCAATGAAAATGTCCTTAGTAAAATGCACATTTTGTAACATCAAAATTTGGGTCAGAGAGTTGCTCCATGCACATACTGAGTGAATATAGTTTTCATAAAAAATGATTTTTTTAATCATTCCCTCCTCCCCCCACCCCCTTCCAGCAGCTTGTCCTGTCTTGTGTGCTCTTTGCTCATTTGTCAAGCCATGCTACTTTCTATGCCATTGCTACTTTTTTACATCAATACACCAATTGGTTTGAGGCTAGCGAAATGTCCTTCAGCACCTTATGGGCCTGTCCCACTTAGGCGATTTTTCAGGCGACTGCCAGTGACTGTCAAGTTGCCGGCAATCGCCTGAAAAACCGGCAACTGGAACGGCGACTGTCAGAGTGGAACACACACACACATCGCTTCCTTCACCAGTCCATTATGCAGGCGAGGCTCAGGGCAAGCAGGGGGAGCGCTGTCTGAGTGAAATTCACACGGTGCAAAGCCAATGTGATACAGACACACACCGCGATGAACAGGAAGGTTGGCGCTGTAATTAAGAAGCTGAAAAGCATAGTGTACGGTAAGTTCTTTAAAGGGGGGGGAGAGGGGGGAGAAAGGGAGAGAGAGGGGGGAGAAAGGGGGAGAAGGAGTGGAGACAACTTTTAAGAAGCCAGAGATACACGGCTGTGAAGCTCGGTGGACATTAACATTACCGGTCGGATATCCTTGGTTCTGAAAACTACTGCTTACGTTTTTTTCCCCCAATGAGCCAATGAAATTCACCGGTCAGCACCGGCTACAACCTACAAGAACCTCCGAGAATCTTCAGCCTCCTGGCAACCATCAAGGACCTCCTGGCGACCCACCTACGGCACGAGAATTCTCGCTACTCTCCATGGCAGCTTCATTCTAGTCGCCACTAATATTTCAACATGTTAAAAACATGTTTCGCGGCGACCATAATGAGGCCGCAACTAGTTCCCAGAATGCGGGAACTCCTCACGACCATGAAGGCGACTCCCCGGCAACCACCTGCGAACATGTGGCGACCATGTGGCGACTGCATAGTCTCCTGCAGTCACCTAAAAAGTCGCCTAAGTGGGACAGGCCCATAAGATTCTCTTTTATCCCAGAGTAGGAGCAACACACATGGGGTGCACGACGGTGCAGCTGGTAGAGCCACTGCCTCACAGCCCGAGAGATCCGGATTTGATCATGACCTCGGTTGTTGTTTTTAGTTTAGTTTAGAGATACAGCGTGGAAAACAGGCCCTTTGGCCCACCGTGTCCGAGCCAACCAGCGATCCCCGCACATAATACTATCCTGCACACACTGGGGAAGTTTTACAATTATACGAAGCCACTTAGCTTACAAACCTGAACATCTTTGGAGTGTGGGCGGAAGCTGGAGTTCCTGGAGAAAACCCACACAAAGGAGAACAGACAAACTCAGTACAGACAAGCACCATAGTCAGTATGGAGCCCGGGTCTCTGGCGCTGTAAGGCGCCACCTCTACCACTGTGCCACTGTGCCGCCTGTACCTGCCCGTGTAGAGTTTGCATGTTCTCCGTGTTATTGTCTGAGTTTCCTCCAGGTGCTCCGGTTGCGTCCCACCTCCCAACAATGTGCGGGTTTGTAGGTTAATTTTCCTCTAGTGTGCAGGGAGTGGGTGAGAAATTGGGATAACATGGAATCAGTGTAAGTGGGTGATCAATGGTCGGTGCAAACTCGATGGGCCAAAGGGCCTGTTTCCAGGCTGTATCAATCAATCAAAAGCCTCCCAAAGTGGAAGACCATGGAAAGTTACAAAAATGTTCGTGTAACTCAGTGTGTCAGGCAGGATCGCTGAAGAACTTGGATCGATGACATTTTGAGCAGGAACCCTTCTTCAGACCTAGGGTTCCTGACCCAAACATGAACATAGAAAAACATAGGACCAGTTATCACATCTTTCTATCAACATTCAAAATAAATCAACCATTAATTAACAAATAAGTAATCGGTGATTTCTTTCAATGAATAATTCCTCTTCAGTTTAACACATCTTGATTGCATGTGAGGTTAAGGGAAGATGTTCAATGAGCTTCAAAGTGACTTCAAATCAGCATTGTCTCATTGAGAGATCTAATAAAATAGTAAGATTAAACGAGAACTTACCAGTTTGAAGTTTGATCTGTATTTTATGAGGAGTTACGATGAGGGATTACGTGAAGAGCCCGTCCAGCACGCATGCGCGACATTCTTCAAAGCAGCGGTGTGGAATCACAGGAAACACAATAATTGAAATAAACATAGTAAAGAAAAGGAGAACTAAGATACCAGTTGATCTATAATTGAGGGTGGGAGCGGAGGGCACGTAATCCCTCATCGTAACTCCTCATAAAATACAGATCAAACTTCAAACTGGTAAGTTCTCGTTTAATCTTACTATTTTACTTCGGAGTCACGTGAGTGACTACGTGAAGATTTTAAAGCTCTGTGATTTCAAACCGTGTAACAGTTCATACTTCACTCGCTGCCGAAGTCATTCAAGGGAGGAAGTATGTTATCGTAATCAACCATAATCTGTTTGTAAACAATAATGGTATCTATTAAACAATAACAAAAGACAAAATGCTCCCCCGGGCTTAAATTATATATTTTTGCAGATTTTAAAAATTTCTGCAAATAACACAGGTTCTGGTAGCGGCTTGTGGTAGAACGTCTGGAACGTTTTCTCCATGTTCATTCTTTTAGCCGCCGATGTGGATGCTGCCCTGGTGGAGTGAGATGTATATACATCAGTATCTACTCCAGCAGCTCCCAGTACCTGCTTGAGCCATCTCGAGATGGTTTGGCTCGACACCCAACCTTGAGGTTTCTTGTGGCTGACCCATAAGGCTTTTTTTTCTCTTTTTTTTTTTTCTCTCCCTCGAGAATCTCTTGTTGTGTTGATGTAAGTGAATAAGTAAGTCATGACACACAACCGTAGGTCAGGTGGGTATGCCCGGAAATCCATAACTAGGACTCAAGTTCCTGGCTTGCTCTGCTTTAGCAGCTCCTGAATGGTGAATGTGTTATAACCATGTTGTCCAGTCGCAGTAAGTGGAGGGACTGGACTCTTTGTGCTGAGACTAGTAGCATCAGCATGACCGTTTTCAGGGTTAGCTTTTCCAGCGTGAGACCTGGCTGGGGACCATCCCCTTAGATACGTCAGGACCACACTGACATCCCAGATTTGGGTATACCTGGGTCTAAGAGGGTTGGAGTTGACGATACTCCTCATGAGTTTGATCACCAGCGGTTGAGACCCTATGGCCTGTTGTCCTGGCACCTGTTTTAAGTAGGCTGACAGCGCACTTCTGGCAGTATTGATGGCGCTGTAGCTCAATCCTTCATTATGGTGAAGGCCCCCCCAGGAACTCCAGTACATTGGTTATGGTTGCAGATGACTACGTTGTCCCAGTAGTCGAGCAGTATCTTTCCCACTTCCTGATGCTCGATAGGTATTGTTTCCTGGTGGACATACGGTGTCATCATGTTGATGGTCCTGTCAGACACCCCAGTCCCAGCAGTGGTCTTTTGATAATCTGCAACCCAGTAGGTTAATTTTGTCATGGCATGGATGACTTATGCCTGATACAGGGTGCGTCAATAGGTCTGGGCTACTGGGAAAGGTCATAGGAGTTTTGATGACCATGTCGAGTACCACTGGGAACCATGGCTGTGTAGGCCAGTTGGTACTATCAAAATACCTGAAGCAGAGTCCATCTGTATTTTGCGTAGTACCCTACAGATTAAGGCAGAAGGGGGGAAAAGCATAGAAGAAATAGGTCCCCCAGTTCAGCGCGAATGCATCTATCGCTGCTGCCTCAGGGTGTGGTTCCCAAGGGACATACATTGGTACGTGGTGATTTAGTCTGGATGCAAAGAAATCGATATCTGGTGTGCCATATTGGTTTGTAATTTTAGCAAAAGCTCTAGGATTTAACATCCATTCGGTGTTTATCATTGAATTTGCGTGACCTGGCACTGTATTTAGCTTACCTGGTAGGTAAGTTGCTGATAGCCAAATATGTCTATCGACCCACCATTACCAGATTGTGTTGACCCAATTGTCACATGATATCGACTTTATTCCGCCCATATGGTTAATATAGGCCACCACCGTGATATTATCAATTTGTAAATGAACATGCAAGTTGTGCATATTCCTAGAATATGCTTTAAAACCATAAAACGCACCCAACATTTCCAAATACTTTATGCCCAGTGTTTGTAGTAAAGATGAGTCTAGGTTAGTCCGTCTACCACCTGTGCTGGATATGGTATTAGTTGCTCCCCAGCCTTGAGCACTGGCATCTGTTTGTATAGTTAACGTTGGGTTATTGATGATGATAGGGCTGGAACTATGCCAATTGTTATATCCACCATTGTAACTCTGATATTGCTTCAATGGGTAGTTTCATGGTTCTGTCAAAGTGACCTGCATGTCGTTTCAACGCCTGTACTTTTGCCCTTTGTAGGTGCTGATAGTGCAGTAGTCCAAATTGTGTAGCTGAAAATGCTGCTACCATTTTGCCAATTACTCTTGCCACTTGTCGGATGGTTGGTCGATTGCTTACCATTAAATTGTTGCACATCTGTGCCAATTCTGCTGCTTTACCTTTTGGCAATGTTACAGACATGTGGATTGAGTTAATTGTGAATCCCAGATAGTCCATAGTTGTGGATGGCGTCAACTTAGATTTATCTGGATGTATGACAAACCCAGGGTTTCAAACAATTGTTTGGTAGCTAATACAGCTGATTTTAGCCAACTCCATGGTTTTGCCTACTATTAGGATATCATCAAGTTACGCCATGACAATATGTCTTTGTTTCGTTAATGTTGCCAAGGCTGGTTTTAATATCTTGGTAAATAGTCTAGGGCTGATGTCAACCCATTAGGCAACACTTTATACTGCCATAGTTGCCCCATCCAGGTAAATTTTTAGGTATCTGCGATGACCCTTGTGAATGGGTACTGAATAGTAGGCATCTTTTAAATCAATGCTTGCCATAAAGTATCCTTTGGAAATCAGTTGTTTAGCAGTTACAAATGTTTCCATTTTGAAATGTACATACTTAACAAAGGTATTTAGTGAGGTTAAGTCAATGATGATGCGACATCCACCATCTTTTTTGCTTTTGGTAAATATATTTGAGACAAATTCCAAAGGTTCATGTTTGGATTTCTCAATGACACCCTTTGTAACTAACCTCACCAGTTCTGCTTGAGCCTCTAGTTCTCTTTGACTGAGAGGGTAAAGACCCTTTGGGGTACGTGCTGAACTGGTGGCATGTTTTCTTGAATGAACTCTATTTTGTATCCCCGAATACTGTTAAGTATATAACTATCATTCGTGAGACACCTCCTGTTAGTACAGTTCCCCATTTACATGCTGGTAGGAACCAGACCCACCTACCTCCATAGTTATGGTAGTGTTCCTTTCTTCCGTTTGTTCATCCGTCGTTATACTGCTGGATGTACTGCTGATGTACTGCTGATTGGGGGTGGCGCATTTTCCATGGGGTCCGCTCTGGGCCCTGGCCTAAAAAGGCTTTCGGGGATAGTATGCGGACCCCGAGCTTTCACCAGTTCCATAAATTTGACCTTGACTGGTGGACGCGGTGGGGTACTGCCGTCTGTTTTTTTGTGTGGGTCTGCTCGTTCCGGGGCCTGCCCTCATGAGGCCAAATGCTTTGGACTCTTCCTCCAGGTCTTTCACTTGTCCTTCCAAATAACAGGATCTGCGGCTCTGAGGCCGGTGTTTTACACAGTCCTGCAAACCTGGGATTGAGGGCAGGTCTTATTCTCTCCTTGCGGAGGTTGTTTATCTCATATTGGGTGTTGCACAGCAGAGCCAGAGTGTCTTGCTGGTTTGTGGTCATATCCACCCCATCCACGGAACGAGCATAGGCTGTTATCCCTGTCGTCAGGAGCTTGAGGATTTTAGCTCCTGGTTCCGGATACTCTGTCCCCCCCCCCCAGATTTGGCTGTTAACAGCCGGTACATTGAGCGAACTGCAGTTTTCCAGCTCTAGTGCCTCATTAAGTACCTGTCTTGTAGGGGTTTGAGGGACAGGTGGTTGATGCTGGTCGCCAGTTTTGGCTCCAATGGCCGCCCTGCTCGTGGTGTAACCACGTAGCGAATCTCCACACCCAGCAGCTCTTCCTGATCCTGTACCCCAAGCGTACTCCCGACATCTTCAGCCAATGACCCCTGTTCCTGACCAGCCCAGCCCTGGTCGCCATCGCTCATTCGGCTCAGGCGGCTAGCTCTGCCGCTCTAAGGCGGACCCTCCTCATCGGAGTCAGACATAACCGGCCGGTTTATTATTATTATTTTTTTTTAAAAACTTTTCCTCCAGCCCGCTGCCGCTCATCAGGCTGCGCTAGCGGTACTGGGCTCGGCCCGGTCTCGATGAGGGTGTGCCGCAGCATATGCGGTCCAGGTGCCGCCTCTCGCCCCCCACTGATGGAACACTCCCGTTCTGTTGGAGTCGAACGGGGAGCGGTTTTCTTCCTTTGCCGTGCTGCTCATTTTCCCATTTCCCTGGAATACAGAGCAGAGCACAGCTTGCTGATTACGACCACAGAGTAAGACTTACCTGATGGTCCGCTTAGTTTTCACCGACGTGTAGCGGGAGCGCCTGTACTCCCGGTCGTCGCTGTTGCACTGCGTGAACGCTAATGTTGCGCATGCGTGCTGGACAGGCTCTTCACGTAGTCACTCACGTGACTCCGAAGTAAAATCACTAATAAAGCTACTGCCCTATGGCCTTTTTTGATTATTTTGTTTCATCTGTAAATTTGCTTTCATTGAATTGCATGCTCACACACTCAAACCTTCCATTGTTACTACTTTGCACTTCCTAGTCTCTGACTGTTATGAGAATAATACAAATATTGCAGGTGAGAACTGTAAATAAATGTATTGGGATCAATAGGGAGCATAAAGAAAAGCTGCTGGTGATCTGTGAACAGTAAATCATCAGTCCCAAGCAGAATGATTGTAGTCATGCATGTATGTGTGTGTGTGGGGGGGGCGCCATGAGGGACGGTGGGAGGACAAAGGGGAACCCGGTGTGGGGGAGGGGGGGGGCACTCTAGTTTAAGAATCCTCAGCCCAGGGGATAAGGCTGCGTTTGTTTGTTTGCTTGTTCGTTCCGGTTAAGGCGCTGTGCACACGGAAGCCAGCCAACACTTGCTTGTCTTTTAATTATTTTTTCACTTTTGAATTTAATTTTAATTTCAAGTTTTCGTGTACCTTGTTGTGTTTTGTGACTGTCGGCTGGCCAATTTCCCTCCGGGGATGAAAAAAGTTCTATCGTATCGTATACAATGCTGCCCTATCAACACACTGTGGTAGGCCCTCGAAATGTATACGGGTTCATCCACCTGATGTGTATTCACTGCAGGCCTTTAACATGGGGCTGCTGAAACTCATCCAAGGTGACTCTGTCCTGCTCTGGGTTAATAGAGAATCCTAGACGCCTTTAATTAGTGCTGGATGTTTAGACTGACTCAGTCACCAATGACTGATTTGATCAGAGTCCAGAGACTGCAGATTCCTATCAATCTAATGAGCTCCATTATTGTTGCCTGTTACCAGTCTGCCGGCCAAATGGGACTGTTTCCAATACTCAAGCTTCCCTGGGATTATTAGTGAGGCCCCTTCTCACTCGCTCTTGCTGATACAGGCAGGATTAAGTCACAGTTTGCCAGTTCTCTGTCCAAAGACAATCATAAATAATAAACTGTTTAACTGCCATGCAGAGTGATAAAGAAGAATGACTTCGATTTTTTTCCTATTATAGATGTACTGGCTCTCAGGCTCGCAGCTAATTCCCGAAGCCCACGACTGCCCATTCCATAGATAGACAGATGCTGGTTTACACTGAAGATAGACACAAACTGCTGGAGCAACTCAGCGGGACAGGCAGCATCTCTGGAGAGAAGGAATGGGTGACGTTTCGGGTCGAGACCCTTCTTCAGACTCTGGCTGCTCTGCTCCACCGCCCACTCCATGCCTCATGGCGCATCTTCAGACACGTTCTTGGGTAAACGGAGGGAATTTGCTGCACAATAGGCAGACACATGAGGTTTAATGTGGAAAAATGTGAGGTGATGTGTTTTGGAGGGAAGAATGAGGAGAGGAAATTTGGAATAAAGGACAGCAGAAACAAGGAACTGCAGATGCTGGTTTAGGAAAAAAACCACACAACGTGCTGGAGTAATTCACCGGGTCAGGCTGCATCTCGGGAGAACATGGATATGTGACATTTTGGGTCAGGTCCCTTCTTCAGTCTCAAGGGATATAATGCTGAAAGTTTATGCACCTGAACTAGCTGTACCTTGAGGCGATTACAACCCAGCGGTATGAATGGTGATTTTTATAATTTCAAGAAACCCCTGCATTCCCTCTCTCTCTCCATCCCTCCCCCACCCTAGTCGTCCAACCAGTTCCACTGTTCGCATCCATATGTCCCTTCATTATCACCTCTTCCACAGCCAACGATGGACCTATGTGGACTTATTGGTTATCGGTGCCATCTCCGACCTGTTCTGAACCTTTTCATGCCTCCAGTTTCCTTCTCCCCTGACTCTCGACCCGATACATCACCTGTTCCTTTTCTACAGAGATGCTGCCTGACCCTTTGAGTTACTCCAGCATTTTGTGTCTATCTTAGCCTTTTTTGTCTACCTTAACTTGAACCCAGCTCACCAAGTACTGCATCTTGGCATCAACCTGACCATTTGGAGATTTGGCCCCAGGTATATCCTGGTCAGAAAAAGGACAAATCCAACCCAGTTAATTACAGAAACAAAGAACTGCAGATACCAAAGATAGACACAAAGTGCTGGGCCATCTCAACGGGTCAGGCAGCATCTCTGGAGATAAAGAATAGGTGACGTTTCGGGTCGGGAACTGTTCTTCAGACTGAAAGTAAGGGGAGGGGTGGGGGGGAGGGAAGTGTCTATCCAGTTAATTACAGCTCAATCAGTCTCTTCTCAATTATCAACTAAATGGTGAAAAAGCTTGATGACAGTGTTATCCACGGGCACTTACTTATCAAAGTGCTGCTCACCAGTCTTCAGTTAGAATTCCTCCAAATGTTTCATCCAAACACAGACAAATGAAGAAAGGTCGACCCTTAAACGTCACCCATTCCATCTCTCCAGAGATGCTGCCTTTCCCATTGAGTTACTCCAGTATTTTGTGTCTATGTTTGGTGTATTTTTAAACCCGTATTTGCAGTTCCTTCCCTCTGTCGTGAAGCAAGGTGTTTGGCTCTTGGTTACATGGATATTCAGGGATTTGAAGGAAGTTGCCAAGTCTAGAGGGTCTGAGCTATAGGGAGAGGTTGAGTAGGCCGGGCCTCCATTCCTTGGAGCACAGCAGGATAAGGGTGATCTTATAGAGGTGTACAAAATCAAGAGAGGAATAAATCGGGTAGATGCACAGAATCGCTTGCCCAGAGTGGGGGAATCGTGGACCAGAGGACATAGGTTCAAGGTGAAGGAGAAAAGATTGAATAGGAATCTGAGGGGTAACTTTTTCCACATAAGGGGCGGAGGGTATATGGAACAAGCTGCCAGAGGAAGTAATTGAGGCAGGGACTATCCCAACGTTTAAGAAACAGTTAGACAGGTACATGGACAGGACAGGTTTGGAGGGATATGGACCAAACGCTGGCAGGTGGGACTAGTGTAGCTGGGACATGTTGGCCGGTGTGGGCAAATTGGGCCGAAGGGCCTGTTTCCACACTGTATCACTCTATGACTATGGCATGGATCACATGCAGGCAGAGGAGATTTGTTTATCTTGGCATCACGTTCGGCTCAGACATTCTGGGCTTAAGGGTGTGTTCCTGCCATGTTCTGTGTTCTTTGTTGATATTTTCAATATTATTATTGTCGGTTTATTATTGTCACGTCTACCAAGGTACAATGAGACCTTTGCATGGCTTGCCATCCAGGCAGATCATATCATAGATAAGTGCACCAGGGTGTGCAAAAGGGAACATAAACAGATGGCAAAATATAGTGTTATAATTACAGAGAAAGCACAGATTAAACAAGTGCAAAGGCTGCAATGAGGTAGATTGGGAGATTGAGAACTCATCCTGAGTATGAGGACCATTCGAGCCTCTGATCATGTATCTGGTGGTACATGCTTTCAAACTTTTGTATCATCTGCCTGACATGACTTGATTGTGTTGGGTGCCTTCCTGAAATGAAATATACCTGGAATTAGTGAGGGGATGGGGAAGCTGTCTTGCGTGATGGATTGGGCTCTGTTCACAACCCAGCAATTTCTTGCAGTCTTGAACAGAGCATTAGCCATATCGAGCTGTGATGCATCCGTTTGTACCTTCTCCCTGTGACCGCACGGGTTTTCTCCAGGCGCTACAGTATCCTCCCACACTCCAAAGACGTAGGTTAATTGGCTTCGGTAAAATCACAAATTGTCCCTAGTGTGTGTAGGACAGTGTTATTGTCCTGGTCAGCGCGGACTCAGTGGGCCGAGGGGCCTGTTTCCGCCCTGTATCTCTAAACTCCAAATTCTAAAGTTGGAGCCTACAACTTAGCAACAAGACCTTTGTCCAATTTGCCATATATGAACTTTTCCCCACTCTTCCTGATCTCCCTTTGTCAATATATCATTATATTCCCTTCTCCCTTTAGTACCCACCTAAGTACCTTCAAGCTATCCACCTTGGTTAAAAAATGCTGCACATTTATTCTGACCCCTGTGCATAGAGGCTTCTGTGGAATTCCCTAATGAGCATGGTTTAATGTCTTACAGTCGTAATTCTGAGTTTAGGAACCTACAGCAGTCGAGACATCTTCTCCATACCCAACCCGTCAAAGCCTATCCTTGTGTCGATCTCATTCACCGGATTTCCCTTTTCTAGAGAACTGAGCCCCAGCACACTCCATTTTCCCTTTTTTGTACATGCACATTTTCCAGCCTTTCAATGTTATTGTTATATTAAAGAGAGCAGAAACACTGCTGCGCAGTTTTAATCAAGCTCCTAATAAGGCACAACGTGCTGCATTAACTCAACGGGGACAAGCAGCAACTCTGGAGAACATAGATAGAAGACGTTTCGAGTTGGCACTCTTCTTCAGTGGTGGGTGGGGAGGGGGGAGCGAAGAAAGCTGGAGGAGAGGAGGCAAGACAAGGCCTGGCATGTAATAGAGTATCCAGGTGGAATGGTGGGCAGATGGGCGGACAAAGGCCAGAGATGAAAACACGGGAGGTGTGAGACAAAAGGATTGAGGGGTTGCAAATTGTGAAGACAGAGGTAGGGAAGTGGGTGTAAAGGAAGAAAGAGGGGGAGAGGAGAAATAGGTGTGTTCATGTGGGGCGCTGGGGAGAAAGGGAAGGGGGAATAAGGGGAACAAGGAAGGTTACCTAAAATTGGAGAAATCAGTCTGCAAGCCGTTAGGTTGTAAGGTAACCTAAAAGAATCAAACTCCAGTTCTACCCAGTTTAGAGGATAATCTGAGTACTTATATTTTAATTAGTTCGGCTGATCTAAATCTTAGTTGAAGCAACAGGTTTATAAGAGCATTCATTATAAATGCGAAGTAGAACATTATTTTTTTAGTTTAAGTTTAGTTTAGTTTAGTTTAATTTATTATTGCCATCTGTAACGAGGTACATTGGAAAGCTTTGTTGTTGTTTGCTATCCGTTCAGCGAAACGACTTTAGACGATTACAATCAAGCCATCCATAGTGTGCAGATACGGGATAAGGGAGTAATGTTTAGCGCTTTATGAGATTCATAATTCAGGGCGTGGACAGCTGGATGCATTTTCTTTAATGAGGAGTGAAGGGAATCAGGGATGAAGTTGGAATTGGATTATCAAAGTAGGTCTCAGTCTGAAGAAGGATCTCGGCCCGAAACGTCACCTATTCCTTTTCTCCAGAGATGCTGTCTGACCCCCGCTAAGTTACTCCAGCATTTTGTGTCTATCTTCGGTTTAAACCAGCATCTGCAGTTCCTTCCTACACGATTATCAAGGCAGTGTGGTTTCAAGCTGCAAGAGATTGCAGAGATAGGGGGATCAAGTGCTTGGAGGGTTTTGAACGTGAGGATGAGAATCTGCCGGATTGGGAGTCATACAATGGGCGATAGACCAGACAGCCGAGTCTGAGTGAAATGCCAACAATGAGCAGTTTCCAGACGAGGTACTTTGGTTCTCTAACCTTTAACCCTGGGAATTGAAAACCAATATACACAACATGCTATCAAGACCAAGACCGACTGATGTCTTTTTGCTCTCAAAGACGGATGAGGCACAATGTGTGTATTTTGGAAAAGTAAAGGCCTCTCAGGAGGTTCACAGGAGGTCAAACTAATGGAGAGAAAACAAATGGCAGACAAGGTCATTGAGCAATTATTGGCGCTGCGGGCTATAAACTACAAGTGGTTGCTTTATTACTGCTAGGCTGCTACCTGACTTCTGCATTAAACTAACTCTCCAGTCTCGCTCCCCCCTCTCTCCCCCCTCTCTCTCCCCTCTCTCTCCCCTCTCTCCCCCTCTCTCCCCCCTCTCTCCCCCCTCCTTCCCTCCCTCTCCCCCCTCGCCCCCTCCCTCTCTCTCCCCTCTCTCCCCCCTCTCTCCCCCCTCTCTCTCCCCTCTCTCCCCCCTCTCTCCCCCCTCCTTCCCTCCCTCTCCCCCCTCACCCCCTCCCTCTCTCTATTTCTCTCTGGGCCTCTCTCCCTCTCTCTCGTTCTCTCTTTGTGCCTCTCTCCTTCTCTCTCTTTCTCGCCTTCTGTCTGTGCCTCTCTCCTACATACATACACACACACACACACACTCTCTCTCACACACACACACACATCCACGTGTTATTTTCTGGACAAAGTGATAACTGGCAGGGCCCGATTGATTCCCATATTCGAGGCATTCCCCAGGTTATGGCAGGGTTCCATTCCTGAGAATGGTTTGTAACTTGAACTGTTTTTAGTTTGGAAATGAACAAAAACAGTGTGTGTGAGAGGATTACAGGAGCAGCCCTGATGGAGAGCGTGCAGGCACAGGAAGAGCAGCCTCCAGCCAGCCCCACTGACCCAGTGAGTGAGCGAGTGAGTTGCTACCTTACAGCGCCAGTGACCCGGGTTCGATCCTGACTATGGGTGCAGTCTGTACGGAGTTTGTACGTTCTCCCTGTGACCACACGGCTTTTACCCGGTGCTGCAGTTTCCTCCCACACTCCAAAGACGTACAGGTTCGTAGGTTAATTGGCTTTGGTTAAGATTGTAAATCGTCCCTAGTGTGTAGGATAATGCTGGTGTATGGGTGATCACTGGTCAGAGCGGACACGGTGGGCCGATAGACCTGTTTCCGCGCTGTGTCTCTAAGCTAAACTAAATCAAACTAAACCAAACTAAGCAACTGGTGGACGCACCCCCATCCATCCCGCCAGTCTCTCAAACGCACGATTATAAGTTTGAGGTGTTGATAATTCAGGCGTTCGTAACTAGAGGAGAGCCTATATCTCTCTTGCCCAGGAGAAGGTTAAAGGGTGGTGGGACTGTGCTTGTCTTTTCAAAACAACTGAATAATTCGCTGGAGCCCTCCAGGGAGCAGTTAACAATTTATGTTGGACTGGTGAGGACTGACTGAGCAATTAATGATTCACAACCAATGGAGTGTGAGTCACTGCTGTAATGTTAAATATATGGCAGCCAACTTATGCTCTGCCAGCTCCCATTGTATGTCCATTCTTAGTTATTAGACATACAGCATGGAAGCAGGCCTTTGGCCCACCGAGTCCGCACCGACCTACACACCAGGCACAATTTACAGGAGCAATTAACCTACAAACCTGCATGTCTTTTAAATGTGGGAGGAAGCCATAACATCCAGAGAAAACCCACGTGGTCACAGGGAGAAGGTACAAACTTCGTACAGACAACGTTTTCCGTTTTAGTTCTGATTTCCAATGCCCTCAGTTTGTTGCTTGTTGAAACCAGCATTTACAGACTCACAGTTAACCTTTCCCGTTGGCTCGGCCATTTCAGAGAGCACATGAAGAATCAACCACTTGACTGCTGATATGTAGTCACACGCACACACGTGCACACACGCACACACGCACACACGCACACACGCGCACACACGCGCGCACACGCACACACGCGCGCACACGCACACACGCACACACGCACACACGCACACGCACACACACGCACACACGCACACACGCGTGCACACGCACACACGCACACACACACACGCACACGCACACACACGCACACACGCACACACACACACACACACGCGCACACACGCACATGCGCACACACGCACACACGCACACACGCGCACACACGCACACACGCACACACGCACACACACGCACACATGCACACACGAACACACACACGCACACACGCACACACACACGCACACACGCGCGCACACGCACACATGCACACACGCACACACACACGCACACACACACACACACACACACGCACACACGCACACACACACGCGCACACACGCACACACGCACACACGCGCACACACGCACACACGCGCACACACGCACACACGCACACACGCACACACACGCACACACGCACACATGCACACACGCACACACGCACACACACATGCACACACGCACGCACACACGCACACACGCGCGCACACGCACACACGCACACATGCACACACGCACACACGCACACACACACGCACACACACACACACACGCACACACGCACACACGCACACAGGCGCACACGCACACACACGCACACACGCACACACGCACACACACACACACGCGCACACACGCGCACACGCACACACGCACACAAGCACACACGCACACACATGCACACACGCACACACACCAGATGGGGGTGAGGACGAGCAGGTTTCCTCCCAGTTACCATGATGGAACTTGGCTTGATCATCTTTCTGGTATCATGTAGCTGTTTATCGGCGGCACGGTGGCGCTGCGGTAGAGTTGGTGCCTTACAACGCCAGAGACCCGGGTTTGATCATGACTACGGGTCTGTACGGAGTTTGTACGTTCTCCCCATGACTGTGTAGGTTTTCCCCGGGTGCTCCAGTTTCCTCCCACTCTCCAAAGACGTACAGGATTGCAGGTTAATTGGCTGGTAAATTGTAAATTGCTTGCACGTCTCTATCATGTGTGTTCTATGCCATTGCAACTTTTTTTTACATCAATTGGTTTGAGACGTCTACAGTCCCCGATGTCCTTCAGCACCTAAGATTCTCTATTAACCCAGAGTAGGAGCAACACAGTTGGGGTGACGCAGTGGCGCAGCTGGTAGAGCCGCAGCCTAACAGTGCTAGAGATAGTAGCTTAATTGGCTTTGGTAAAAATTGAACGTTGTCCCCAGTGTACAGGATAGGGCTATTGTATGGGAATAGCTGGTCGGCGAGGACTCAGTGGGCCGAAGGGCCTGTTCCCACACTCTATCTCTAAAGTAAACTAAACTGCACTAAACCAAATGGTTGGCATGGCGAAGGCTTTATTTTGCCAGTCTGTCAAGTGAGACTTAGTAAACAGGTGGATGGTTTGCCAGGGAGGTATTGTTACTGAAACTCCCCAGACGAATTGAGGGGCAGGAAAGCCGCGCTGGTCATCACATTGCCGGAACTGTGTGTGCTTAGGATTTGTACAGCGGAAGGTGAAGAATGAACTACCTCTATTGCCAATTCCAAAATTACAAATGCTTTTATTAATGTGTCTGTTGATTCATCCTATTGTGGCTCCCAATGTCCTCTGGTACCCAGACATAGGACTTCCTGTTGTTTTCCCAGATTTACTTACATCCTGCCGTTGTGTTATATTCAAAGTCAAGCCTCTCAGGATCCATGGCCAGAGGATGCAGTTCAGGAAGTTGTTGAATAGGTTTTTATTTCACCGTTCAAGCACTGAACCAAAAGGAGCCCCATCTTGAAAAGCAGGCCTGTGTTTTGATTACTGGGTGGGCGGGATACCACATCAAAGAGTTTCTGTAGCTGGAGTTATGGCTTCAAAATGAGTAGGTGGGGATCTGCACTCTCAGCAGGTTGTCTTTGTGAAGTTAGATTGGGCAAAGTCATGCTAAATCAGAATGGTGCAGGAAGAAACTGCAGATGCTGGTTTACAACCAAAGACAGACACAAAATGCTGGGGTAACTCAGCGGGACATACAGCATCTCTGGGTAGAAGGAATGAGTGACATTTCGGGTCTAGACCCTTCTTCTTTACACCCCAGCGGTATGAATATTGACTTCTCTAAGTAACCTTTGCCTTCTCTCTCTCTCTCCATCCCTCCCCCTTCCCAGTTCTCCGACGAGTCTGCTTGTCCTTGTTTACATTTTATCTCTGTTTACTTTGTTGTTACCTTCTCCTAGCTAACAATGATCTATTCTTCATTTTCCTTCATCTCCATCCCCTTTGTCTAGTTTATATACCTTACATTTCCTTATCTCCGTATCTCCCTCATGTCTGATTCAGTCTGAAGAAACGTCTCAAACCGAAACGTCACCCATTCCTTCTCTCCAGAGGTGATGCCTGTCCCGCTGAGTTACTTCAGCATTTTGTGTCTATCTTCTAATGCAGAGGGGGGAAGGTTAAAGTAAGTGTAGTGATCCAATGATTCAATGATACTTTATTGTGAAATGCTTTGTTTTGCATACAACCCGGTAAAATCATACAGCAGACCTCACCTGGACAGTACATAAATGTCAGAAGGAACTGCAGAAGCTGGTTTAAACCGAAGATAGACACAAAAAGCTGGAGTAACTCAGCGGGTCAGACAGCATCTCTGGAGAAAAGGAATAGGTTACGTGTTGGGTCAAGACCCTTCTTCAGACGTGTCAACAATTTTTGGTGCTGAGAAAGTTACAAAGGTTCACTGAACGGTCCCATCTACTACCTGCCATTGCACGTGGCAGCAGGCCTCCCCCAGCCCTGTGTCCCCCCCCCCCCCCCACCGGGTCCCCCTTTCATTCTCAGTGGTCCCCCCACCCGGGTTGGGTAACTCTCCAACGGCCCTCCTTGCTCACTGATGGCCCCCTCACTCTCGACGGCCCCCTCACTCTCGAAATGTGTTGGAAGGAACTGCAGATGCTGGTTTAAACCAAAGATAGACGCAAAAAAGCTGGAGTAACTCAGAGGGACAGGCAGCATCTCTGGAGAGTCTGAAGAAGGGTCTCGACCTTAAACCTCACCCATTCCTTCTCTCCAGAGATGCTGCCTGTCCTACTGAGTTACTCCAGCATTTTGTGTCTATCTCCTCACTCTCGACGCGAGCGGGTCCTGTCTCGGGGCTGAGTTTGGAATCTGCGGTGGGCAAGCCGGGCCTGCTGGAAGGCTTGGCCCCACTCACCAGGACACGAGCATTAATAGAGTGGAGAGATTTAAAAATGCACATTCTCATTTTCAATGTAGAAAAAAAGAACTGCTGGTTAGTACACAAAAGGACACAAAGTGCTGGATAACTCAGCAAGTCAGGCAGCATCGCTGGAGTTTTTGCAGTGTGAAGAAGGGTCTCGACCCAAAACGTAGGGTTGCCAAGTGTACCGTATTAGCCGAGACATCCTGTATATTGGGCTAAATTGGTTTGTCCCATACAGGACCGCCCTTGTCCCGTATTTGAC
>CM075978.1:52912351-53023482 GCA_038087875.1 Malacoraja senta | reverse complement strand
CTGTGGCAAAGAATTCCACAGATTCACCATCTTCTGGCCAACTTGCCCACGGCGACCAACAAGTCCCATCTACACTAGTTCCCCTCCCTGTGTTTGGCCCATATCCCTCAAAAACTATCCTATCCATGTACATGTCCAAATATTTCTTAAATGTTTGAGTTTGAGTTTAGTTTCTTGTCACGTGCACCGAGGTACAGTGAAAATCTTTTGCTACCTGCTAACCTGTCAGCAGAAAGACAATACATAATTACAATCAAGCCATCCACAGTGTCCAGGTACATGATAAAGGGAATAACGTGAATTATGTTTAGTGCAAGATAAAGCTAGTAAAGTCCAATCAAAGATATTCTAAGAGTCTCTCATGAGGTAGATCGTAGTTTAGGACTGCTCTCTGTTTGTGGTAGGATGGTTCAGTTGCCTGATAACAGCTGGGAGGAAATTGTCCCTGAACCTGGATGTGTACGTTTTCACACTTCTATACCTTTTGCCCAGTGGGAGAGGGGAGAAGAGGGAGTGGCCAGGGTGCGACTCATCCTTGATTATGCTGGTGACAGTGCCGAGGCAGCGTGAAGTATAAATGAAGTCAATGGAAGGGAGATTGGTTTGTGTGAAGGTCTGGGCTGCGTTCACAATCCTCTGCAATTTCTTACAGTCTTGGATGGAGCTGTTCCCAAACCATGCTGTGATACATCCCGATAAAATGCTTTCTACGCACCATCTGTAGAAGTTGGTGAGAGTTGTTGGGGACATGAGGAACCTCCTAAGCTTTCTAAGGAAGTGGAAGCCTTGGTGTGATATTACCTGTCTCAACTATATCCTCCAGTAGCTTGTTCCATGTACCCACCACCCTTTGTGTAAAAAACGTTGCCCTTCAAATTCCTATTAAATGGCCTAATTCTATTCCGATAACTTATGAACATGAATTCTAATCCTCTGTCACATGTAGGACACCAGGAAAACTCAGAACATTTTGTTTAAGGGTCTTCTGCAAATCCTGTGTGCTGCCAACTGACATTTACGTAACTATTGATGGAGTCTATCCAATTTTGTATTTAAATGTCTTTAGCCAGCTGTGACTCTGGGAGGTCCAAATGGAAATTTCATTTCTCTGTGGCAATGATGGTATGTGATGAGAAATACAACTCAATGCCTGCATGCAATAAAAAACAAAGGAGATGCATTCGTATAGCATCTTTGTGACACCAAAGAAGCACTTTACAACCAACACAGTAGTTTTCAAGGTATATTCCCTGTTACGATGTAGGGGAAACAATCGCACCTAGGTTATTTGTAAAACAAGTTCAAGCTGAGGGATGAATATTGAACAAGTCACAAAAGAGAATCCTTCAACAGAAGAATTCCCTGGGACTTGAAAGGGCGGACAATGCTCAGTTTAATTTTTCATCTGAAAGACTGCATGGGATTTACTGAACTACCCATGAGGTGTAGTTCAAACATGGGGTCATATCTGGTAGGGGGCACAAGAGATTGCAGATGCTGGAATCTACACCAATAAAACGGAGAGCTGCTGGTGGAGCTCAGCGGGTCAGGCCAGACAGGCAGAGGTAGATAGATTCTTGATTAGTACGGGTGTCAGAGATTATGTGGAGTAGGCAGGAGAATGGGTTAGGAGGGAGAGATAGATCAGCCATGATTGAATGGCGGAGTAGATTTGATGGGCCAAATGGCCTAATTCTACTCCTATCACTTACGGCCTTATGACAGAGATCCAATGTCGTATGCCCCATTGAAACAAGAATAGGGCATAGTTATTGGCTGGGAGGATAGACGGGGTAGAAGCAATGAACTGTGGATTCAAGAAGGAAAAAGAACCCTTCGGAATCAGTCTGAAGAAGGGTCTCGACCAGGGCCGTCTAAAAGCATGGGCACGCTGGGCAGTTGCCCGGGGCCCCACGAGCATAGGGGTCCCATGCTAATCTATGCATTGTAGAACATGAAAACGGAGAAGAACATCGCAAGTGCATGACGGCATATTTGATTCGGCATAAAGAAACTGGAAGTGCAGGGGCCCCAATGCACTGCTTTGCCCGGGGGCCTATAATGCTGTTGAGACGGCCCTGGTCTCGATCCATAACATTGCCTATCTACGTTCTCCTGACTTGCTGCGCTATTCTTTTCAGGATAGACAGAGTGTGGGCAGACCAATTTCCCTCCAGGGATGAATAAAGTTTTATTATATCGTATCATATCGTATCGTGTTAGAGGTGGCTACCATAGTTATAAAATGTGTCCATGCAGACTGGACACAGTAGGCATATGAGTGGAATCTACATCAGTATTGAATTAATCTCATTCTGGTAGATTTAAAAAACTAAAAATATCAACAACTTAAAGAGAAAGTTGAAACCTGAGCTTGCATTAATGTAAGGAGTATGTCAAATAAGACTTGTAAAGAGAATGTATTACAGGAGTTGACAGATTGGTCATCTTAGGTTGAATGGCTACAATCAATGGGAAAGCTATTTGAAAAGACATATATTGTTCAGAAAAGGAAGTAGTGTACCATACAGTACGCAAACTTCAATACTGAAGCACAGGTGAGAAAGGACATACAAAAGAAGAGGGCAGACACAAAATCTCTTTGGGCAGAATTAATAGATGCTAACAGATGTAATCTCTTGTAAGGGATGTGCTGCAGACAGTCCAGAGTGAAAGAAATGATCTGGAACTATGGAAAGAGATAAGGTTGGCGACTGGTGGGAGACCAACCACATACAAATGGAGATTTCAGTTTAGACTGGGACAATAATACATCTATTGGTAAAACAGAAGGGATTACTTGAGTTTATGGAAGACTGTTCCATGAATCAATTTGTAAACAAGCCAGGGGGTGAAAACATCCTGGATTTGATTAATAGGGAAGATCAAATCTCTAGTGTAAGTACGGGCGAGGCTCGAGTCACCAGCAGTTGTAATGTGATCACAATCTACCTAAGGACAACTCAAGCCAACTTGGAGTGAAGAGGAATTGGAGAGTTCACTCAGGTGATCGTGAATGTAATGGATCAATGTGCTCCTGTGGAATATATCAATGCACGCAGAACAATGGATCAATGTGTCCCGATTCCAGTAAAGGTATTGTGGTTAAAGGCACACATGCCTGGTTGAAGGGAACTTCCAAGTACAAGAGTCCAGCGTCAAGAGTCAAAAGGTTTTATTGTCATATGTCCCAGAGAGAACAATGAAATCCTTATGCTGCAGCACAACAGAATATGTAAGCATTGTACTCTACAAACAATACATTAAAATGTTCACAGGTTCACTGTATATATATGTGTGTGGGTGTGTATGTGTATATGATAAGTATATGTGTGTGTATATATAGGTAGACACAAAATGCTGGAGTAACTCAGTGGGTCAGGCAGCATCTCTGGAGAGAAGGAATAGGTGACATTTTGGGTCGAGATCCCTATTCAGACTGATGTCAGGGGAGGGGGCGGGACAAAGATAGAATGTATGTGTATATACAGTATCTAGATGTATATGTGCATGCATATATATGTATACACACACACACACACACACACACACATATATATATATATATATACTGTATGTATGTGTTTGTGTGTATGCATATTTAGACGCACATAAAAACAAACAATAATAGTGCAAAAAGACAAAACCAATGCCCACAAATCGATGTAGTTTTCTATGAACTACTATGTACTTCAGAGCTCATTTGGAGGTTGTAGTGTTTAATAGCCTGATTACTCTAGGGATATCCAGTCAAAATATCCAAATGTAAAAACAGTTAAAATATAAACTTCGTGAAGCAAGTGATTCTTCAAGAAAAAATTGAAAATATTAATGAATCAAATAAATAAGTACAAAGAATGCCTCTATATGTTTTATATATCTGTATCATTTTGTCTAGCTGTAAAATAATTTGAGAGTACAAACATTTAACATTTACATTAAGTACACAAAAGCATCATGGATCTAGGGTCTGATAGTGCTCAGTCTCAAGGAAAGTAGACTGAAGATCATAAGATCATGGCAGTTAATTAGGCCATTCGGCCCATTGAGTCTGCTACACCATTCGATCTTGGCTGATGTATTTTTCGCTTCTCAACACCATTCTCCTGCTTTCTCCCAATCAACCTTTGACGCCATTACTAATCAAAAATCTATCAATCTCCGTTTTAAAAATACCCACTGACTTGGCCTCCTCAACCATCTGTGGCAATGAATGCCACAGATTCACCACCCTCTGGCTAAAGAAACCCCACCTCATCTCCATTCTAAGATGTTATGAAGAAGTTGAGACAAGTGAACCAAATAGATATTGATCCTTGGCTTTTTACGTCCAACATCCCAGGTAAAGGGGCTCAACAATTGCAAGTTGTTCCTTTCTCTTGAACAAATGGAGCTTGGTTTTCTATTTCATCCAAAGGACTCAATTTACACTACATTGATTGTCAGCCAAGTGAGGGTGGGGGGTGGGGGGGGGGAGGGCGGGAAGAAGAAAGGAAGAGGCAGAGACAGTGGGCTGAGGGAGAGCTGGGTAGTGGAGGAGAAAGTAGGGACTACCTGAAATTAGAGAAGTCAATGTTCATACCGCTGGGGTGCAAACTGCCCAAGCGAAATATGAGGTGCTGCTCCTCCAATTTACGGTGGTCCTCACTCTGGCCATGGAGGAGGCCCACGACAGAAAGGTTGGATTCGGAATGGGAGGGGGAGTTGAAGTGCTGAGTCACCGGGAGATCAGGTTGGTTATTGCGAACCAAGCGGAGGTGTTGGGTGAAGCGATCGCCAAGCCTACGCTTGGTCTCACCGATGTAGAGCAGCTGACATCTAGAGCAGCAGATGCAATAGATGAGGTTGTAGGAAGTGCAGGTGAACCTCTGCCGCACCTGAAAAGACGGCTTGGGTCCTTGAATGGAGTCAAGGGGGGAGGTAAAGTGACAAGTGTAGCATTTCCTGCATTTGCAAGGGAAAGTGCCCGGAGAGGGGGTGGTTCGGGTGGGAAGGAACGAATTGACCAGTGTTGACCAATTGATCAGAAAATGCAACCCAACTCATTCGGGATAATATTGGTTCAATTTAACCTTCCGCTTCAAGGAGACAACTCCGGCAGATACTTAATCGCATTTGAGCTGTTGGCAAGCTCCCATGGATAGGGAGGGAACAGGGGAAGAATGGTTTACATCTCCTCGTTGCCGTCTTCTAATTTCTGCCGATCCTGATGTATTGTACAGATTATGATACAGAATGAGCAATTCTTACTGCTTTTGATTTTATGCCCAGGAATGTGTACACATCCATTTAAACTATTATGGAAAACTTGGGACCGTGTTTACAGGGAGCTGGCAATGGAAGAACATTTAAAATTATGGTTAGAGGGGGAGAGTTAATGACTTCTGACACAGGGCAGTGTTCTGGAAGATGTCCTAGAGTATTTAAGGTGTGATTGATTGACGAAGAGCCCAGGCCACAGAGTCCAAATTGCCAAGTGAGGCGTGCATTCTGCATCTGATGGGTGGGAGTGATGCAATTTTCCCACCCAAGTAAGCCTCAGGCTGATTCACTAAATATGAGCCAGACGTGCACTCTGAAAGATAGTAACACGTGGGAGGAATTTTAACCCCAAAAGCAGGCAGGCTTTGGACTCTGAGTGGAAACATTCAAACAGATTTGGACAGGGGTGGCATGGTGGCGCAGTGGTTGGGTTGCTGCCCTACAGCATCAGTTTCCCGAGTTCGTTCCTGACCACAGTTACTGTCTGCAGGGAGATTTTCCGTCCTCCCTGTGAGGCGAGGGTTATCTCTGGGTGCTCCAGTTTCTTCCCACATTCCAAAGATGTGCAGGTTTGTAGGTTAATTGGCTTCAGTAGAATTGTAAATTGTCCCTTGTGTGTGGTTGGTGCTAGTGTGCAGGGTGATTGCACAGACTTGTTGGGCCGAAGGGCCAGTTTTCATGCTGTAACTCTAAAGTAAAGTCCAAAGATCAAGTGCCATGTAGTGCCCTTCCAAAGGGCCCTCTTTTGGCTTCAGTGGAGGCATACTTGGCTCAGTGTGAAGGCAAATCGAGCAAGAGTAATGAGAGACTCATTAGTTAGTGTGACAGATGAGAGATACTGTGTCAGCCAAAGGGATTCCAGGATGGCTGACTGCTCTGGAAAGTCAAAGTCAAAGTCAAAGTCAATTTTATTCGTCACATGCACCCGAAGGTGCAGTGAAATGAATTTGCCAGCAGCGATACACTTAAAAACACACAATACACAATAAGATTTAACACAAATATCCACCACAGCATTCTTCACCATGGTGGAAGGCAACAAAGTTCAGTCAGTCCTCCTCCTTTGTTCACCCATGGTCGGCACCATTAACCCTCCGTAGTCGCCGCTACGGACGGCCCGATGTACAGGCCCTCTCGTCGGGATGATCCAAACTCTGATGTCGGGATGGTCAAACACACTTCGCGGCTTGGAGGTCCCGAATCGGCACTTTCTTACCGGAGACCGCGGCTTCAGGATGTTATAGGCCGCAGGCACGGTCGGAGCTCTTCTCTGGCGAGCCCCGGCAAGGGATCCCAGGCTCCGGATGGTAAGTCCACGCCCCGCCCGCGGCTAGAAGCTCCGCAGACCACAGCACCACGATGCCAAAGTCACCAGGCCAGCGATCGGAGCACTCCTCTCTGGCGACCCCCGGCAAGGGTTCGCCCGCTCCGTGATGGAAAAGTCAGCGCTGCGCCTGCTCCTGATGCTCCGGACCCAACTCCGTGAAAGGCCGCTCCAATCCAAGCTGTTAGGCTGCGAGGGAGGGGACATGGAAATAGTTGCCACTCCGTCGAGGAGGCGACCGAAAGCGGTTCCCCCCTTTGTGGGCCACAGATCCTGCTCCTCTGCTGTCCTGTTTTATATTCTATGGGACATTATTTTACAGTTGTACAAGTGTTACGATTCCCGAAAGCAGGTACTTCAGAGTCGCGTAACATCAGTCAAAAACCAGGTTTAAGTTCAAAAATAGTTTTTAATTACTCAATAACACACCCAAAACCCAAACCTGATTCAAACAACCCAGACAAGGATATGAATGGATTAACAAACAACTTAAAAGTGCTCAGGCCAGCCACGAGATGGACCGTCGAACCTGAGACTCTAAACCTGCCTAAAAGAAAGCTATCCCTGAAACAAAATACCGATAACTTCTAAGGACAGCCCAATTCAATATTTGGTACTACGTAATATTGCAATTACACGAAGTTCTATGCCATGTGGCCAGGCCTTTCCACAGCTCACACCAGCAATCAGCTCACGAGGCAGGGTCGTCGAAGAGAGACTAGAATTCTGGGAACTCTGCTATTTATACTTCAGATGAGTCACCCGTCACCTGACGCAGCTTGGCCAATCGGGTACAGGAGCCTTTTAGCCTGCACTCGGGAAAGAAACAGAAAGGTTAATACATAACATTGACCAGGAGGGGGAGCGCCTAACAACAAGGCATTGATGAGGATGCCTATCAGAGTATTGTGTTCTGTTTTGGTCAACCTTCTGTAGAAAATATGTCATTAAACTTGAAAGAGTGCAGTGAAGATTTATAAGGATGTCACCAAGGCTTAAGTGCCTGAGCTACAGAAAAACGTTGAGTAGGCTAGAACTTTATTCCTTGGCGTTGGAGGCTGAGAGGTGATGTTATATAGATGTATAAGATCACGAGGGGAATAAATAGGGTGAATGCACAGTTTTTTTCTCAGGGTGGGGTGTTGTGACTCGTGAACTGTCACTCGGAGATGAAAGCTGGTTGATATAAAAGTCTTTATTCGTCATGAGAAACAATCATTCTCTTGAAGACCCTCTCAGTAGAATCTCCAAACTTAAAGTAAATCGAGTTTGTATATATTATAAACACAAAGACAACAAAAGCAATTTCAATGTCAAATACAGTTTCAATGTCTATAATTACCCACTAACCTCTAACATTTTGATCACCGACAAATCATTTTGCAGAATTACATATTTACAATGGGAACATATTGTAGCTGCCGAGACAATTCTAAATATTCAAAACACCTTTGCTGGTTCAAAGTAATTTTATGGTTCATTTGCTGGTTCAAAGCGTTTATGGATGGTGTGAAAGCTTCTGAGGACAGAACCCTGACATCCAAAATTAGTATTGTGAGGGCTGACCCTTGTGTACATGAATACTCCACTATTGATAGGTAGACAAATATGCCTATCACCAGAGGCGGCGCGGTGGCGCAGCGGTAGAGTTGCAGCCTTACAGCGCCAGAGACCCGCGTTCGATCCTGGCTACTGGTGTTTGTCTGTACGGAGTTTGTCCATTCTCCTCATGACCTGTTTGGGTTTTCTATGAGAACTTCGATTTCCTCCCAAACTCCTTAGGTATAAAATGTAAAAATAAAAATTGTCCCTAGTGCAGGATAGTGTTAATGTGCAGGAATCGTTTATTGGTGCGGACTCGGTAGGCTGAAGGGCCTGTTTCCGCACTGTTTCTCTAAACTAAACCAAATTTGATGTGCTCAGTGACAAATGTCTGGTCTCAAAGCTTTCTGTTTCTATTGCAATGGTGTGAAACAACTTAAGATGAAGATTCCTCATCAATCTGAAGAAGGATCCCGAACTGAAACTTGTTCTCCAGAGAAGCTGCCTGACCTGCTAAGTTACTCCAGCACTTAGTGTTTTTTTTGTTTGTAAACCAGCATCTGCATTTCCTTGTATCTGCATTCCTGGTTTGATGAAGGCCAATTAACAAACCCCATTGTCTTACAGTCAGCTGATGCATTGCAGAACATGTCATGATCATGTGAGTTGACAGCCTGTCTATTTACAAAGCTGTCCTTTTAATGTCAAACAGATCACTGCCTTCACTGTGCATTAGAACAGATTTTCTGAAGACTGATTCTTGTTTTGAATTAACGGCTGCAATTGATACATAATTTTGTAGCCCCTGAATAACCCCAAACATTGTGGAATCATGAACTAGAGGGAATAGGTTGAAGGACAGAGGGGAAAGATTTAGTAGGATCGTAGAACATAGAACAGTGCAGCACAGGAACAGACTCTTCAGCCCAATGTCTGTGCCGAACATGATGCCAAGTTAAACTAATTTCCTCTGCCTGCCCATGATCTATAGCCCATCCATTCACTGCATAACCTTGTGCATATCTAAAAGCCTCTTAAATGCCCCTATCATATATGCCTACATACCAATCCAGCAGTGTATTCCACTTTTTGTGTAAAAACCTGCTATGAGCATCTCCTTTAAACTTTTCCCCTCTTACCTTAAAGCAATACTCTTTCGAGGATGACATTTCTATGAGTGTCTACATTAACTGTAAATCTCAGAATTTTATAAATTTCCCCTAAACCGCCAACATTCCAGAGCAAACAATCCAAGTTTGTCAGCCTCTGCATGAAGTTAATCGCCTTTATCCCAGGCAGTATTCCAGTAACCCTCTTCTGTACCCTCTCCAATGCCTCCACGTCCTTCTTGCAACAGGGAGCCAGAACTGCACACAATTCTCCAAGCGCAGCATAACAAAAGTTCTGTGAAGCTGTAAACTGACTTCCTGAGGGCAACTTCTTCATACAGTGAGCAGTGGGTACATAGAACAAACTTCCAGAGGAAATAATTGAGGGAGTTACAATAACAACATTTAAAATACATTTGTATAGGCACGTGGATAGGAAATGTTTCACGGGATGTGGGCCAAATGCAGGCAATGGGACGAGCTTAGAAGGGTATCTTGCTCGTCATGGACAAGTTGGGCTGAAGGGTCTGTTTCCGTGCTATGGATAGGTCTATCCATATATCTGTCCAAATGTCTTTTCAAAGTCATAATTGTATCCGTACCTCTGAAGAAGGGTTTCGGCCCGAAACGTTACCTATTTCCTTCGCTCCATAGATGCTGCCGCACCCGCTGAGTTTCTCCAGCATTTTTGTCTGCCTCTGTACCTACAACTTCCTTTAGCAGCTCATTCCAGGTATGCACTACCCTCTGAGTAAACATGTTTCCCCTGAGGTCTTTCTTAAATCGCTCCCATCTCTCCTTTTAATGTGTCAAAGAGTTAACTATTGAGGAGCATCTTCAAATGAGGAAGGACAAAGGTTTAGGGAAATATTTGCAAAGCAGAGGACAAGGGAAAATGAAAATGACAGCCCTATCTAAATATTGGGTGAAACAGATTTCAGAATGTAGAAATCTCAGCAGTTTTAAGAATGAAAGAGGGGATAGGGATAGAGAAAGATTTCCATAGGGATTTGCTATTTATATTTATGTTGGTTATGGTTTATTATTGTCACCATGCTGAGATATGGTCAAAACATTTGTTTTGCTGGCTATCTAGTCAAATGAGACGATACATGAGTACACACAAGCCACAAGTACAACAGGTAGTGCAAAGAGAAGAATAACCAGAGTGCAGAAAAAATCAGTGTTAGTTACTGAGAAACGACAGAAAAAATAAAAAGTGCAAGGGCTGCAATGAGGTAGGTTGGAAGATCAAGACTACACCCGTAGCTCATGAAAAATCCATTTAGTAGCCTGGTAACAGCGGGGAAAAAGTTGTTTCTAAATCTGGCCGTACATCTTGCACTGAATGTTTTACCCTTTATCCTTTATCTATGCACTGTGGACGGCTTGATTGCATTCATGTATAGTCCTCCCTCTGACTGAATAGCATGCAAACAAAAGCTTTTCACTGTACCTCAGTACACATGACAATAATGAACTAAACTAAATGAGAGTCAAGCTTTTATATCTTCACCCTGATGGGAAAAGAGGGTGTAAGTAGTCCTTGATTATACTGACTGCTTTTCCCAGGCAGCATGAGGTGTAGATGGAGTTGATGAGCAGGAAGGCTGTTTTGTGCGATCAACTGCAATCTTTGGCAGTATTGGCAAGAACAGTTGCCAAACTAAGTTTTGATCCTTCCTGGTAGGATGTTTTCTACAGTGTGTCTATAGAAATAGGTAAAAATCATTGGAAACATGCCGAACTTCCTTAATCTTCTGAGGAAGTAGAGGCGATGATGTGCTTTCTTGGCCATAGCATCAATGTGGTAGGAGTAGGTCAAATTACTGATGGTATTTACAACTGAGAACTTGATGCTTTTGACTCTCTCCACTTCAGATTCATTGATGATATCTGGCGTATGTACACCACCCCGTTTCCTGATGACAAACTCCTTTGTCTTACTGACACAGAGGGAGAGGTTGTTGTCTTGACACCATGTTACCAAGCTCTCCATCCCCTTCCTGTAATCCACCTTGCCATCATTTGCAATCCTACCCAGAGATGTGTCTGAAGAAGGGTCTCGACCCAAAACTTCACCCATTTCTTCTCTCCAGAGATGCTGCCTGACCCACTGAGTTACTCCTGCATTTTGTGTCCACCTTCGATTTAAACCAGCATCTGCAGTTCTTTCCTACACTACAGAGATGTCATTCACAAACATATAAATGGAGTTAGAACAGAATTTGCCCACAGAGTCGTGAACGTATTAGGAGTATAGTAAACAGCTTAGAACACTTCCGTGCAGGATATCAGTGTTGAGAATTATTTTGGAGGACGTTTTGTCATCTATCCTTACTGATTGTGGTCTATGGGTCAGGAAGTGAGGGATCCAGCTGTAGTGAGAGTTACTGATACCGAGGTCCAGGAGTTTGATTGGGAATATGGTATTGAAGGCTGAGCTGTAGTCAATAAACTTGAGTCTGATGTATGCATCCTTGTTATCCAGATGTTCAAGTAATGAATGAAGGACCAGGAAGATAACATCTGCCACGTACCTGCTGTAGTGGTTGGCTCATTGTAGTAGACCAAGGCTGACTAGGAGGCTGGAATTAATGTGCACCAACACCAGCTTCTCAAAGCATTTCATAGAATATAGAACATAAAACAGTACAGCATAGGAACGGGTCCTTCAGCCCACTGTGTTTGTGCCAAACATGATGCCAAGTTCAACTGACTTCATCTCTCTGTACATATTCCATATCCCTGCACTACCATGTGCCTCTCTGAAAGCCTCTTAAATGCCACTGTCATATCCACCTCCACCACCACCCCTGGCAATGTTTTCCATGCTCCCACTACCCTGCCTCACCCATCTCCATTAAACTTTCCCCCACTCGCCTTATACTGCAGCTATGGCCACAAGCGTTGGACGTTTCCACCCTGGGGAAAAGGTTCTCATGATTTCAGGATCTGAAAACAAAAGTGAGAACTTTACAGTCGTTGCGTTACTTACCAGGAAGCAGTAAATCTCCACAGCACAGAGGTGATGGGTGAGATACACAAGGAGGTTAGGATTTGGGCCATAGAGTTTGGATGATCTCAGGTGTACAGAGGATGTGGAGTGAATTTTTAAACAAGTGCCAGTATTTAGACAATAGACAATAGGTGCAGGAGTTCGGCCCTTCAAGCCAGCACCACCATTCAATGTGATCATGGCTGATCATCCACAATCAGTACCCCGTTCCTGCCTTCTCCCCATATCCCCTGAGATCTTTAGAGCTCTATCGAACTATTTATCGGTGGGAAGGAACTGCACGTGCCGATTTACACCAAAGATAGATAGAAAATGCTGGAGTAACTCAGCAGGCCAGGCAACGTCTCTGGAGAAAAGGAATAGGTGACATTTTGGGCCAGGACCCTTCTTCAGATTGAAAGATAGTGGTGGGGCGAGGGGACATGGGGGTGGAAACTAGAGGTGAGAAAAAGGCCCATATTTATCATATCTTAAGGATCTGATCTTAAGTCCATTGACAAGTTATGGACATATCTAATTACTGTACTATAAATAGAGGTGACCAAAGTCAGTTTGGGTATATCCCTTTGTTAACAGAGATGTGAGAATTGTCATTATATGTGTACCACTGTGAGAATAGGGAGATGAGCATTTTTAACAGTAAGATTAAATGAGAACTTACCAGTTTGAAGTTTGATCTTTATTTTATGAGGAGTTACGTTGAGGGATTACGTGAAGAACCCGCCAGACCGCATGCGCGTCAATCTTCAAAGCAGCGGTGTGAAATCACAGATAACAGTTGTTGAACTGAATATAGTAAGATTAGAGAAACCAGAATACCAGCTGATCTTTATGATAGAGGGTTGGGAGTGGAGGGCATGTAACCCCTCAACGTAACTCCTCATAAAATAAAGATCAAACTTCAAACTGGTAAGTTCTCGTTTAATCTTACTATTTTACTTCGGAGTCACGTGAGTGACTACGTGAAGATTTCAAAGCTCTGTGATTTCATGCCGTGTAAACGAGTCCATGCGTCACACACTGCATCAGTTGACCAAGGATGAGTGGACATTAATAATGCATTCAGACATGACATAGATATAGACATGTTGATGCTTTAAATGAACAAATAATGATAATAGTAACCCCCCTCAACCGGGAGGAAACTATAAAACAGAACCTAAAATAGAGTTGGCAAATACCCCGGTCTGGCAATGGGTAGTTCTAAAATGTTTGGAAAGATCGTTCGTTTGACCATCCTGCAGCCGCTAGGATGTGGTCCCGTGAAACATCCATAACCCTGCTGCAGCCCTGGTGGAGTGAGACTTGAAAATGTCAGTGTTCACTCCTGTATAAGCCAGAACCCGTATTAACCCTGGAGGTGGCCTGTACTGATACCTTCTTATGAGGCTTTATGTAACTAACAAACATTGCTAGTTCAGAGTCTCTAAGGCTCTTAGTGACCTTAATATACTGGTGTAGATGTGTGACCACACACAACCGAAGGTCCATGGGATATGCCAACAAATCTAGTTTGAGACCTGATGCCCCTGGTCTACTCTGCTTGACTAAGTCATAAACATAAAATGTTATTTTGCCTGCAGATGTAATCATCCTGTCCAGTCACAGCTTATGCAATGACTGGACCCGTTGTGCTGAACTCAGCGCCATGAGCATAACCACTTTGTAAGTGAGTTTGACCAAGGACAGGGATGTAGCTGGAGCCCACTGGCGAAGCGACATAGCACAATGTTAACATCCCATATCTCTGCGTACCTGGGCCTGGGAGGTTTCGAGTTGAAAATACCCTTCATAATCTAGATATCAGAGGGTGAGACCCGACAGAGTGGATTCTGCTCCCCGCAGCCAATATGATGAGAAGGCACGTTAGGCACAGTTAATGGTACCATAACTTAATGATTGTCAAAGACCCATATAAAACTGAACTACAAGACGTCAGTCATCCGTGCCGAATTATATGTAATATTAGCATAAAACAAAATACTTCCCATCTCCTTATGTGGAAAATACTGCTTATTTGGTGCTATCCCTGCAATCTGCAGTGAGTAGCAATGTTACAAAATTTTGAGATTTAAAAAATAAAGTCTGCAATTTATCCCATCAGATAAAGCATAAAAAGAAGTTTAATTTGACACTTAATTCACTTTCATATCTTCAGTATTAAAAAGGTTATGGCCATTATCATACTCACAAATTAGCATCTAGTTCCCTATTGCTTTTCCATTGACTTAACACAAAAGCTGTGATCGAGGACAGTTAAAAGCCCATAACTTTCTTAAAAATTATGGTAACTGAAAGAAATTTTCAGGTATTATAGATTGAAGCATTCTGAAACAAATATGAAACAATCTTACTTCGAAGACATGAAAGTAAAGCATATAATTAGTTAGTTACCTAATTGTAGCTAATTACAAAATTCAATTACTAGATCTAAACATCTATCAATTTCTTAAGAATAGATTAACATTTTTAAATAGCCTAAGTGTCCAAATAACATTCACACAATAATTCACAATATAACATAATTTTTAAATCTAATTTTCATGAATTTACAGGCCAAATGGAAGGAATTGAATGTTTAATACCTGTAAATTAATGGGCATTTAATTCATCTTGCGAGTGAGGATTACTGGAACGCGATCTTTTGGGACGTTGATTTGCGGTGAATTTAACCCCGTATTGGCATGAAAAATACTGCCGTTAATTCGGGGAATAAAATCACCGTGTCGCATGACGAAATGTGAATTAAAGGCTTCTTAAGAAGCACTTTTATACATTTAAAGAAAGCACTTTCGTTTACCTGTCCATTGTGTGAAATCCGTCCCCGTTATCGGCGTTGACGCTTCAGGAGCTGCTTTTAAAATGACTGTAGCGCTGACATTGACGATTTAATAAAAATAAAAAATTCACAAAACGCCGGTAGGAACGATTTTGTCAGCCAAGGTTTGTACTCCAACAAAATATTTCCAGGACAAGGGAGGAGAAACCGCGTTTTAACCCCGCCCCCCCTTAAAGGCGCCAAAATCGCGCACACGGCCAGTGGCAGAATTACAGCGCGACTGAAGGTAAGTTTTGTAACATACCTACAGTGAGCACGTCCATGGTTTGGTTTGACAACCCGAGCCGCAGGAATGGTCTTCTCAGAGTCTGCAAGTCAATGAATTGATTTTATTATGCAGAGGATGGTTTCCCGAGTCACGGCTAAACCAGCAAATTATTGTGTCTAGAAATAACCATATAAGGTTCTATTATCATTCCCAACATCAGCGGGAACCATGGCTGTATAGGCCAGTCAGGTACTACGAAAATGCCTGAAGCAGGAACTTGCTGAATTTTTTGCAAGACCCGTCTGATGAGGCAAAATGGAGGAAGACATAAAAGAACATTCCTCCCCAGTGTAGCGAGAATGCATCCATCGCCACTGATATGCCACATCTTTTTTGCAACTGGTGATTGAGCCTGGATGCAAACATCTTGATTAGTGTTCCATCGAGCCACAATGTCATTAAATACTTTGTGATCCAACATCCATTCTGTGTTGTCATTGATTTTACGTGATGATACACCAGTGCCAAATGAGGTTAGGTAAACTATCACAGGATACTTTGACTTGATTGCACCCATGTGATTAACATATACCACCACCAAAGTGTATCAACTTGGACTTGAGCATGCAGATTATGCATATTCGCACAAAACCTTTAACCCACAGAATGCACCTAGTGTCTATAGATAGTTGATACCATATAACTGAAGAATTGGTAACTCATGCAAATCCCATCCGCCTCCGTAACTAGAGATGATATTAGTAATTTTCCATCTTTGAGCAATAGCATCAGTTTGTAATTATAACTGAAGATTTACTGACGAAAAGTTAGTGGAGCAATGCTGAATACTGTTCGTCCACCATGGTGACTTTGATAGTTTCAGCTGGTAATATCATAGGTCTGTTAACAATGACCTACCTGGTACTTGAGAGCTTACTCCTTTGCACACTGTAAGTTCTGATGATGCAAAGGCCAAAATAGCACAGCTGAAAGCCAATATATTACCAATTACACTTGATGATTAGAAGGCTGCTTGATAACAACAAGGTTGTTACAGGCTTCAATAATTCCAATCTCTTGCCTCAGGGCGGCGTCCCAGACAAATTAATAGAGTTAAAGGTAAATCCCAATAATCAATAATTTCAGTTGGTATCAACTTAAATTTAACTGGATGGATGAGAAACCCAATTTCTCAAATATAGTTTTGTGGCTGATACAGATAATTTAGCAAAATACAGCTTTTAGAATATCATCCAGTTGGCCATAACAATTGTTTTTTCAGCTCTGAGCAGCCGAAGCACTGGATTTAGTAATTTGGTAAATAACCTGGGAGCTGAAGTTAGCCCATTTTGCAACGCTTTTAACTGTACCATTGCCCCATCCAGCTAAATTTTAAATATCTCCGATGATCCCTGTGAATGGAAACTTATCCCATGGAAGTTAGACAGTCACAAAGTTTCCTATTCAAAAATGTCTATACTGCACATGCGAGTTGAACCTGATGACAATGAACAGGCGACATCTGCCACAATTGCGAGCCTGCCTTGAAAGGCAACTCCAGACATATTTCCGAGAACTCTGGCCAATTTCCACGCCTGTCTCGCTTGTATACTGTGCAGTATAAACTAATCTCATTTTATCATTTTAATTTATAAACAGATCTAAATCTCATGTTATCATTGTCATTTGTACAAGAAACAAGTGTAAATATTACCAACTTGTAAATGGTCCACATACCCCATGTTTCGGAAAGGACCAGACCCACCTACCTTCATGGTTATCGGTGGTTTTATGGTAAGCCCAAAGGCCCCTGATGCGGGTTCTATTTCCGTCTTTGATTTGGAGAGTAGGACTGCTGGGGTACGTGGATCCCATATTTTTCCTGAGGACCGGTTTTGGGCCTTGGCCTAAAAGACCTGTGCCCAGCTTTCAAGCTGCCACCAGCTTCAGTGTACCACTTCCTGCCGATGGAGGCGTGGGGTGTGTTGTCGCCAACACCTTGATTAGTCCGACAGCTTTTGTTTCCTCATCCCGGTCTTACCTGTTTGGACAGGTTTTCCGTGAAGAGAAGATTCGGCGGCTGGACATTGCTGGCCTTACATGAGCCTGCAAATTGGAATTTAAGGCAGGTCTGATGGCGTTCTATGTTCATTTCGAAGTGTGCATTGCACATCAACACCAGGCCAGTAATCTTTAAAATTTGTTGGAGTTTCATTTCCTGGGTTTTCATGCCGCCTCCAATATCACCACAGATAGCGCTGTTCACTGCCGGCATTTTCAGGAACAATTTACAGGTGCATGGTATCTCACAGCCGGCACCTGTTCCTGTAATGATGTGACGTGAGGTAGCTGCTGCTTCGCGAGGGGAACTCTGGCCCCTCTGGGTTTTCTGCGAATGGCTGGAAGCCAACTCTTCCAGCAGGAGCTCCTTCGTTTGCAAGGATATCGCAACCCTTGATGCCATGACAGAAATTTCTGGAACCTCACGCATGTACTCCAGTATGTTCCCCGGACATACTTCCGAGTTTGGAGTCAGTTACCAACTGACCCCTCGCACTCACCTTCACAGAGAGGGAGATTTGTAAGCAGCCCTGAAAGAGGTGCTGCCGCAGGCCCTTGAGGAGACCTGCGCTGATATGGCTCCTCCATGGACCATATGAGGATGGAGCATCACCTTAGTGGGATGAACGCCCTGTGGATGCTATCCAAGCTCCATCTGGGTAAAAACGTCCGAGGACGTACCCATGTCGGAGGGGAACCCTCCTGGCCTGACTCGTCCCAGTCTAGGCCTCTCAGACTCCGTTTGGCTGTTCCCCTCTGCGGGCTGCCAGAGTCTGAAGTCGCCGCCGGCTACCCGCACTTCCGCGGTCTGTAGCCGTGTCTTCCCACGGTCCCCGTAGCCGAGTTTCCCCTGAGCCGGGTTCCCTGCGGTCTTCCCATGGTCCCCGAAGCCGGGTTCCCCGCAGTCTTCCCACGGTCCCCGTAGCTGGGTTTCGCGGTCCCCGCAGTCGGGCTTCCCCCGAGCCGGGTACCCCCGCGGTTTCCACAGCCGGGATTCCCCCGTGGTCCCTGTAGACGGGTTTCCCCGCGATGTCCGTAGTCGGGTTTCCCCGAGCCGGGTGGAGCCGGGATTTCGACCCCGGAACGTCTCCAGCAGGAACTCTGTAAAGAGCTTCCTGCAAGGAGAAAACAGACCTGGAAATAAGTTGAAAACTTACCTTCAGGTTTGAAACTTACCGCTGGTGGAGCAGCGCGACTCCAGCCAGTCATTGCGCAATGCGATAGACGATATGACGCGCAAGCGGGCTGGCGGGTTCTTCACGTAGTCACTCACGTGACTCCGAAGTAAAATGTGAGATATAAAGCATTTCTATATCTCTGTGAAAATAGCTTTTTAAATTTCAACATTAGTCTTCCTGGATTTCATTCACTGATAATTGCATGTACAGATGTTAAAAGCAAAAACGTGCAATGCCAAACAGGGCCATTGATGCCTCTAACTGGCCAACTCAATTAGACTTTGCTGAATGAGAATGTTTACTTACCTGTCAAGTGGCCCAGCATCACCATGTTTGTTTAGGCATGAGGGGAGAGCCAGTGATGGAAGGTACCCAGTGCACAGAGAGAGAGAGGCCAGGATAAACACCCTGCCTGACTCCCATTTCCAGAGATAATGGATCATGTTGCAGCTCAACACAATCTCTGAGTTACGGGGATGAATTCAACCCAGCCACTTAGACTTTCTCTTACTTCTGGGATCTCTTGGGGATGTCGGGGAGTGCTTTGCACAATTTGAAGCAAAGTGCCTCTTATGTAAGCAGGTTCAGCAGCCAATTGCAGACGGCAAGTGTTCCATGTAAGTAAGCAAGATGAGTGAAGGCTCATTTTGCTTTTGTTGGTGTTGGCTGGGGGATGAATGTTGGTCGGGACCCTGGGGACCTCTCGCCTCCCTGCAGTGCCACAAGATTATTATTGCTCACTTGAATATCTGGATCTAACATCTCACCGAAGGGTTAGGTTGACGCATCAGTGGTTCCTCTTTCATAGTGTGCCAGCTCTGCAGAGAAATCTTGCCAAAATAAGCTCATTCAGCGAGACTCCTGCGAAAATTCACCAATGTATGAGATAGGGTTATACTTAATCTATGTTGTGCTTCTTGGGCTTGTTGGACTGTGCAATTTACCCTTCACCTCTGGCTCTGATGGTCTCCCATTTACTCCTGCCTTAGTCTACTTCCTCCGTGTTGATGTTCATACCAACACGAGCCAACAATGGAGAGAACGATTCTTTGGTTGTGGTCGCTAGAGTAATTGAGTCACTTTGGAACCGAAGAACTCAAAAGAAGGCTCCAGACCCGATATGTCATCTATCCATTTTCTCCAGAGATGCTGCCTGCCCCACTGAGTTACTCCTGCATTTTGTGTCTATCTTTGGTATAAGTTAGCACCTGCAGTTCCTGTTTATTACAGTAGATTGGATGGTCCAGCAGATTAGAGCCATAAAGGCAAAATGACATTTAGCAGGGAAACAGGCCCTTTGGTCTACCAAGTCCATGCCAACCATCAACCATTCATTTGCACTAATCATTTTTGTTCACTTTCCCCACATTCCCATTAATTCTCCCCAGATTCTACCACCCACCAGCGTTAAGGGCAAATTTCAGTGGCAATTAACCTACTGAACAGATTTGGAAGATAACTGGAGCACCTAGAGGAAACCCACCAGGTCACAAGAAAATAGTGTCAGACGTCCAAGATTGAACCGGGGTCATTGGAGCATGAACGTGATGTTTGAGGCAAAATCTGAAGAGATAGTAAGATGCTGGCTTTAATCAGAATTAAGGCACCAAGGATGGTAATTGGTTGAGCCGACTGATATGTGCAGAAAGGTTAGGTCAAACAAAGGACCATTGACCGAAGAGAGCATTTTATTTTATCGGGATGCATCACGGTATGTTTTGGGAACAGCTCCATCCAGGACCGCAAGAAATTACAGAGATTTGTGGACTAGCCCAGACCATCACACAAATCAACCTCCCTTCCATTTACACCACTTCACACTGCCTCGGCAAGGCCAGCAGCATAATCAAGGCCATCTCACCCTGGTCACTCCCTCTTTGCCCCTGTCCCATCGGGCAAGAAGTACAGAAGAGAAGTATAGAAGTGTGAAATTGCACACATCCAGATACAGTGACAATTTCTTCCCAGCAGTTATCAGGCAACGGAACCATTCTATCAACAACTAGAGAGTGGTCCTGAGCTACTATCTACCTCACTGGAGACCTTCGGACTATCTTTAATAGGACTTTATCTTGCAATAAACGTTATTCCCCTTATCATGTGTCTGTACACAGTGGATGGCTCAACTGTAATCATGAATAGTCTTTCTGCTGACTGGTTAGCACACAACAAAAGATTTTCACTGTACAATAAACTGAATTGAACTAAACTAAACATAGATAGACACAAAAAGCTGGATTAACTCAGCGGGACAGGCACCATCTCTGGAAGGAATGGGTAACGTTTCGGGTCGAGACCCTTCTTCAGACTCTTAAACTAAACATAGGTCAAGTCTTTCAAACTACACATGAAGGCTGAATTGGGACACAAGTGAAATTGATGATATGATGATATTCATGTGATTAATATTACTAGCATCCAGTAGCACTTACGTCCACCGTAATGAAGTGTGAGAGGTTGAGTATGGCGCAATGCAACTCCTGCCATAGAAATGACCTACATCCGCTACAATTTGCCTATCGCCACAACAGATCAACTGCAGATACTATCTCATTGACTCCCCGCTCTGCTCTGGTCCACCTCAATAACCAAAAGACATACACCAGGCAACTGGTGCAGCAGTAGAATTGTTGCCTCACAGTGCCAGAGACCCAGGTTCGATCCTGACTACTGGTGTTGTCTGTAGAGAGTTTGTACGTTCTCCCCGTGACCATATGGGTTTTCTCTGGGTGCTTCTGTTTCCTCCCACACACCAAAGATGTGCAGGTCCATAGGTCCATAGGTTAATTGGCCTCTGTAAATTATGCCCAGTGTGTAGGATAGAACTAGTGTACATGTGATCTCTGGTCAGCGTGGCCCTTAGTCAGGATGGAACCTGGGTCTCTGGCATTGTGCTACACGGCTGTGGTGCCCATGTCATTAAGTTGGAAAGGGTGAAGAATGGATTCACCAGGATGTTACCTGAGCTTGTGGGCTTGAGTTATACGGAGATCTTGCAGAGGCTGAGACGTTTGTCTTAGAAGCGTCTGAGGCTGAAGGGTGACCTTATTGAGGAGTACAGGATCATGAGGGGCATGGATAAAGTCAACACTCAAAGTCTTTATTACACAGAAGAGGATTTTATATCTTGAGGGCAGTGGCTTAGGGTAGATGGGGATATATTTACGAAGGACCTCAGGAGCAACTTATTCTCTCAGAGTGTATTGGTTTGGTTGGTTGGTTCTGCCTATTATGCCTCCTGGCATGTAGGGCAGCAACGAAGGTCCTCTACTCCTGTCTGTTCTGGGCTAGCTTCTGGACACTACCCCAGGTCAGGTCCATTGTTTTCATTTCCTCCTCCACAGTTCGATGCCAGGTGGTTTTTGGTCTCCCTCTTTCCCTTTTCCCTTCCGGTGTCCAGTGCAAGGCTATTCTTGGAATGCTGTCTGGTACATTCATCCTAGCATCTGTCGATAGCCCTGGAAGTCCATCACGCCCAGTCGTGTTGATTCCTTCAGTTGCTGTTTCTGTAACATATTTGTTTTACGAGACAGGGTTGTTAGCCCTGTGCTCAACCTCCAACCTGGAGGACCAGTGGATCGCTCTTCGTCTCGCCTCTACCCTTCGACCTGTCCAGCACGGGATACCCTAACAGGAGACGAATCTCCCGCTGGCATAGCTCTAGGGGTCACTGAGACACGCAAGCTCCCCGACCACGACAAGGTTGCAACCCAACGGGGAGCTCAGAGGGTATCCGTATGTAAAATGGAAACTACAAAAACTACAACATGTGGAGAGGATGTTTCCACTAGTGGGAGAGTCTAGGACTAAAGGCCGTCGATCAGACTAATAGTACGTACTTTTAGAAAGGAGATGAGGAGGAATATCTTCAGTTATAGGGTGGTGAATCTGTGGAATTCATTGCCATAGACAGCTGTGGAGGCCGTCATTGGGTATTTCTAAGGCAGAGATTGACAGATTCTTGATTAGTACTGGTGTCAGGGGGTATATGGAGAAGGAGGAAGCATGGAGGGAAAGAGATTTGCCATGATTGAATGACAAAGTAGACGGGATGAATGGCCTAATTCTGCTGTTATAACGTGAACTTATGAATACAAATATAGGATATACATAAGACTTTTAAAAGAAGGTAGAAATGGGACAAATGGAGTCAAATGAGACGGGCCCAGTATCCCAATCTGGTCGGCATGGATATCGTGGGCTATAGGGCTTGTTTCTGTGCTGTACAGTTCTAAGGTGCTATGACTCTATCATGGAAGTCAGAACTTTATAAGTTACTAGACTAAGTGGGACCCGTTGGGTCCCATGTTCACACGGGAGGGCTGGTTCCCCAACGCAATATTCCACCTCTCCACCAATTCCAATATTGGTGGCCAGTGGGGGGGGGGGGGGCTAGTATGGACATTGTGGGCCGAATGGATTCTTGGGCTGGTGCCTCAGTCACTCAAGCCTGTTGTGCTGGCAGCTCACTCACTCACGGCTGGTGGGCTGGTAATTGACTCACGGCTATTCCTTGAAATTCCACTTCAAGCAGGGTGCAAGGCCAACAAATTCCAGTGCAGTTTCATACCATTTCAAGCAGGGTGCAAGGCCAGTAAAGACAGTGAGTCGTGACCTCTCCCTCCCCCATCTTGCAGAGACTGAGCCACGCCCACACTTCCGTGTTTTATAGTCGCTCCCCACTCCCACCAGAAGGGGCATGGCTTTCATGGCGTGATTGACAAGAGAGAGAATCTCAACATTTTTTAAACACTAATAACTCTTTTATTTTTCATCGATGGGAAAAATCTTCGGCGCCTGATGAACGGAGGGGGATTCTGAGTAAGATGGCCAAAAATCACAGCCGTACGTGGTAGCGTTTTTTCTAAAATCAATATAAAGCACAAACAGGAAGTGGTCAAGATTAAACTTTTAATTATATATAGAAGGCAAGGCAACTTTAATTAGGCAAGGCAGCTTTAATTAGGCAAGGCAGCTTCAATTAGGCAAGGCAGCTTTAATTAGGCAAGGCAGCTTTAATTAGGCAAGGCAGCTTTAGCACTTTCAAACCAAAGGCAACGCAGCTTTAGTACTTTCAAACCAAAGGCAACACAGCTTTAGCACTTTCAAACCAAAGGCTACACTGCTTTAGCACTTTCAAACCAAAGGCAACACAGCTTTAGCACTTTAAAACCAAAGGCTACAGCGTTAGCACTTTCAAACCAAAGGCAACACAGCTTTAGTACTTTCAAACCAAAGACAACAGCTTTAGCACTTTCAAACCAAAGACAACTCAGCTTTAGCACTTTCAAACCAAAGGCACAGCTTTAGTACTTTCAAACAAAAGGCTACACAGCTTTAGTACTTTCAAACCAAAGGCAACACAGCTTTAGCACTTTCAAACCAAAGGCTACACAGCTTTAGCACTTTCAAACCAAAGGCTACACAGCTTTAGCACTTCCAAACCAAAGGCAACACAGCTTTAGCACTTTCAAACCAAAGGCAACACAGCTTTAGCACTTTCAAACCAAAGGCTACACAGCTTTAGCACTTTCAAACCAAAGGCTACACAGCTTTAGTACTTTCAAACCAAAGGCAACACAGCTTTAGCACTTTCAAACCAAAGGCTACACAGCTTTAGCACTTTCAAACCAAAGGCTACACAGCTTTAGCACTTTCAAACCAAAGGCAACACAGCTTTAGCACTTTCAAACCAAAGGCAACACAGCTTTAGCACTTTCAAACCAAAGGCAACACAGCTTTAGCACTTTCAAACCAAAGGCAACACAGCTTTAGCACTTTCAAACTACATTTTCAAACCACATTAAGGGCACTGACAGGTCAGTAAAACCACTCACAGTTTAGTAGACATGTGTTCAGTGTTATTCACGGCTCAGACTGAGAATTGTGACCTCTCGCTCCCCCATCTTGCAGAGAACCGAGGCACCTCCGCACTTCCGGGTTCTATAGTCCCTCCAGAAGGAGCGGGCCTTCGGTAGAGAGCATCTCAAAAATTTTAAAACACTAATAACTCTTTTATTTTTCATCGATTGGAAAAATCCTCTTGTCTTGCGCAGCGGAGGGGGACTCTGAGTAAGATGGCGAAAAATCACAGCCGTAAGTGGCAGCGTTTTTTCTAAAATCAATATACAGAACAACAGGAAGTGGTCAAGATGAGAATTTTAGTAATATAGATAAGTTCAAGAGAGAGTTAGATATAGCTCCTAGGGCTAACGGAATCAGGGGATATGGGGAGAAAGCAGGAAGGCGTACTAATTTTGGATGATCAGTCATGATCATATTGAATGGCGGTGTTGGCTCGAAGGGCCGAATGGCCTACTCCTGCACCTATTTGCTATGTTTCTGTGTTTCTAAGTTTTACAGAGCTATGCTGCACTCAGTGATAGAAAGGCGACAGCCGTGCTTGTTTATGCACAGCCCATGTGTACGAGCCTGCCAGAGATATCCCATGAGATGATCAACTTCTAAGTGAGTGTGACAAAGCCAAGAAGAACAGCCTGGAAACTAATGCGGAGAATCACATGAAATTCAGCTCGGTGCCATTATAGTCTGGGGATGGAATTCTTGTGAAACGCGATAACCATATGGGCCATAAAGCAACTCCGTTTGACATTGCACGCATTTGGAGTGACTGCCGCTCCAGGTTCAATGGTTAAAGGCCTGTCTCACGAGTCTGCGGTCATTGGCGGTGATACAGGAAGTATCTACCGCTCGTGGACCGCCAGAGACCGCGGGTTCGGTCAAACGCCCACCGCCGAGGCCGTGCGCCGTTGGTCCCAACACCGCACGGTGCTCACAAAAAGTCAGCACTGTTTAAAAATAATTTCGTACAGCACAGCCGCCGCCAGTGAGACACGAGTGCGGCACGGTCACCGCCACAGCCGCCGCCAGTGCGGCATGAGCGCCGTGAGTGGAACTCTCACCGCCACAGCCTCCGCCAGTGAGGCACGTGTGCGGCACGGGCGCTGCGATCAGCACTACCGCCGCCACAGCCCCGCTTGCTTTATTTTCTATAACACCGCAAACTCGTGGGACCGGCCGTACTCGGCGCTCTCGGGGTTGACGTGCGGTCCCCTCTTCCGGCGACGCCGCGCTTCACCGCCAATGACCGCAACACCGTGAGACAGAGCCATTACACAATTGCCAGGTTCACGAAACATCACTCGAAATGTATCATTCTTCAAAGCATCAATATTCCATCCGCCATTTATGAATTGGAAGTGGATCGTCAAAAAGTCAACAAAGAAACAGAGCAAGGTGTGTTGACCCTCACATCCAGAAAGTTGGAGCCATGACCCATTGACGCTGACGACAACTTCCTTCATTTTGAAGAGAGTTGCAAAGAAGTGATATCCAGTCCAATTGGATCACAGTGGTTCTTTTGATTTCCATATTTCCTTACATCATAGACGCCATTTTGGCCCATTGAGCCAATGTCACCTCCCATTCCCCCATTGATTTTTTTTCCTACAACATATTGTCTCCATATTCCCGTCATCTCCCTCACAGATTCTGCGACTCTCTGGAAGCAATTTGCCAATGCCAATTTAACCGACCGATCCACTCATTTTTGGGATGTGAGAGGATACTGAGGACTCGGAGAAATCCACATGTTCACAGGAGGTCATGATCAAACCTGGCTTATGTTTATGTTTAGAAATACATCATGTAAACAGATGCTTCAACCCAGCGAGTCCCAGCCAACCTTCGATCACCTGTGCACTAGCTCTATGTTATCCCAGTTCTTCATCCTACAGCCCAGCAGGCAATTTACAGAAGCCAATTAATCTACAAACCTCTAGCATAATTCTGAAAAGGGTTCCAACCCGAAATATCACCTATTAGAGAGTCATAGAGTGATAGAGTGTGGAAACAGGCCCTTCGGCCCAACGCCCACACTGGCCAACATGCCCCAGCTACACTAATCCCACCTGCCCACATTTAGTCCATATCCCTCCAAACCTGTCCTATCCATGTACCTGTCTAATTGCTTCTTAAATGTTTGGATAGTCCCAGCCTCAACTATCTTCTCTGGCAGCTTGTTCCATACATTCACCAATCTTTGTGTGAAAAAGTTACCTCTCAGATTCCTATTAAATCTTTTCCCCTTCACCTTAAACCTATGTCCTCTGGTCCTCGATTCCTCTACTCTGGGCAAGAGTGCATCCACCCGATCTATTGATCTTATACACCTCTATATGATCACCCCTTATCCTCCTGTGCTCCAAGGAATAGAGTCCAGGGCTACTCAACCTCTCCCTATAGCTCAGACCCTCTAGACCTGGCAACAATACACTAAATGTGGCCTCACTAACATCTTATACAACTGCAACATGACCTCCCAACTTCTACTCAATACTCTGGCTGATGAAGACCAATGTGCCAAACGCCTTTTGACCATCCCATCTTCCTGCAACTCCACCTTCAAGGAGTCCCCAGCGACTCATTTTCTCCAGAGATACTGTCGCACCCGTTGAGTTACTCCAGCGTTTTGTGTCTATCAATGGAAGAGAGGTTAGTTTGTGTAATGGTTGGGGCTGCATCCACAATTCTCTGCAATTTCGTGTGGTCTTGGATGGAACTGTTCCCAAACCATTCTGTGATGCATCTGGATAAAATGCTTTCTACGACACATCTGTAGATGTTGGTGAGAGTTGTTGGGGAAACGCCAAACTTCCCAAGCCTTCTAAGGAAGCAAAAGGCATTTCTTCAATTTGGTGGTCCAGGAGAAGTTGTTGGCAATATTTACTCCGAGGAATTTAAAGCTTTCAACCATCTCGACTTCGGCACTGTCAATACAAACTGGGGTATGCATTCTGCTTCCTAACGTCTATCACTTTCTCCTTTGTCTTGGTGACATTGAGAAAAAGGTTGTTGTCTCAACATCAGGTCACGAGGTTCTCAATCTCCTTCCTGTACTCTGTCTCATCATTATTTGATATCCGGCCCACAATGGCGGTGTTGTCGGCGAATTTGTAAGTTGAATTGGATTTGTACATGGCTGCACAGTCGTGGGTATACAAGGAGTAAAGGGGTTCAGAACACATCCGGAGCACCAGTGTTGGGGATTGTCAAAGAGGATGATTTGTCCACGATCCTCACTGATTGGGGTCTGTGATCAGGTGGTCGAGGATCCAGTTGCAGAGATGAGTGTTGACTCCAAATCCCACAAATTTAATGCCTAGAGTCCAGGGTAGGTCCGATTGCTTTACAATTCAACTAATGGTGCTCCACTGCCTCCCATCTCTACCTCACCCACGAACCATTCAACCAACCCCAATCAGGCAAAAACTCATTGCACAGTTGCCTGATGGGACTGTCACTAAATGTGTGAAAAATCGCGCACATGCCCTTAAAATGAGCAAGATATGAAAATGGAACAACAACATTAATATAAATGTGTAGGAACTGCAGATGCTGGTTTACACCGAAGATACCATAATTTGAGGAAGAACATCCTTGCTATTGAGGCAGTGCAGCGTAGCCATCACTTGTTACAATAGATGATGGTGGTAGCAGAATTTGCTCGGGATACTTCCAGTTTCCAGCCCTTCTCCTATGGGGCCACCTCGGGCACTCGTGCGGCCAGTCCGGCCTCCAGCAGCGGCATGGGGCAGTACGGTTGCACAGCGGTAGAGTTGCTGCGTTACAGCGAATGCAGCGCCAGAGACCCGGGTTCGATCCCGACTACGGGTGCTGTCTGTACGGAGTTTGTACGTTCTCCCCTTGACCTGCGTGGATTTTCTCCGAGATCTTCGGTTTCCTCCCACACTCCAAAGACGTACAGACATGTAGGTGAATTAGCTTGGTAAATGTAAAAATTGTCCCTAGTGTTAATAACAGTGTTAGTAATAGTGTTAATATGGGGGATCGCTGGTCGGCGCGGACCCGGTGGGCTGAAGGGCCTGTTTCCGCGCTGTATCTCTATTCTAAACTAAACTAAACCCACTGCCGACCCAGTCCGACCTCTGGCACTCACCGCGGGCTCTTCCCACCTCCAGTTAAGACAAAATGTAACTGGTGGAATGATGGAGCAAGAGATCTGAGAGCAGTGTCCTGTGTGTCACTGGGGAGGTGGATTGTCACTTTGGTTAGAAGGGACGTGACTTCCTTCATTACACTGGTGCCTCCATAAATGAACAACCAGCATAACGCCGGAATGATGTATGATGCGCAGCTGCCTAGTGCCTGTAAACCTGCTCCTGAATCTCAGATACCAGCTCGCTACTGACCCCAGGTTAACCATTAACCCACACTTAACCATCTGAAACCTACCATTAGAGCTATACATCCTAGCTGTCTCCTCAGCAGACATCAATCAATTTAAAGACCAACTAAAAGCATGAATTATATTTCAGGCTGTAAGTCACATGCTGGTGTTCATTATGCCATGTTAATCATTAGAATCCCTCAATTAGGTTCCAGCAAGGAACTCACTTCTAGTTTTCCATGTTTTTGAATATATGAATATATGAAATATATGGGCATCACGGCGGCGCGGCGGTAGAGTTGCTGCCCCACAGTGCTTGCAGCGCCAGAGACCTGGGTTCGATCCTGACTACGGGTGCTGTCTGTACGGAGTTTGTACGTTCTCCCCATGTCAGGACTTTCATATGAAGAAAGACTGGATAGACTCGGCTTGTACTCATTAGAATTTAGAAGATTGAGGTGGGGTCTTATAGAAACTTACAACATTCTTAAGGAGTTGGACAGGAAGATTGTTCCAGATGTTGGGGAAGTCCAGGACAAGGGGTCACAATTTAAGGATAAGGGGGAAATCTTTTAGGACCGAGATGAGAAAAACATTTTTCACACAGAGAGTGGTGAATCTCTGGAATTCTCTGCCACAGAAGATAGTTGAGGCCAGTTCATTGGCTATATTTAAGAGGAAGTTAGATGTGGCCATTGTGGATAAAGGGATCAGGGGGTATGGAGAGAAGGCAGGTACAGGATACTGAGTTGGATGATCAGCCATGATCATATTGAATGGCGGTGCAGGCTCGAAGGGCCGAATGGCCTACTCCTGCACCTATTTTCTATGTTTCGATGTTTCTATGACCATGTGGGTTTTCTCCAAGATCTTCAGTTTCCTCCTACACTCCAAAGACATAGAAGTTTGCAGGTTAATTGGCTTCGGTTTGAATACTTGGTATAAGTGTAAATTGTCCCTAGAGTGTGTAGGCTTGTGTCAATGTACGGGGATCACTGGTCAGTGCGGACCCGGTGGGCCAAAGGGCCTGTTTCCGTGCTGAACTAAACTGAACTGCTCTAAACTAAAAAAAAACGACACTGAAATTAATTTAACCCCTTGATTAAATTTCAGCCCAGAACTCACTCCCAGGTATCCAGTAGTCTAGAGAAACAACATCTGATCCGTTTGATTAATGAAGTCTGAAAACTGCTCCTAGGTTTTCAATGTTTATATATAAATCTTCTGAAATGAACTCTCACCACCTCCATTAGATTTTAATCCAGAATTTTCCATTCTTTTCATTAACCATCAGAACCCCTAGATTAGAATCCTGATCTTTGCACGTCCCAAAGATCCGTTAGCCTTAGTTAAATAAAATGAACTGCAATTAAATTGCAGACCATACTATTAGTCTATAAACTAATCAAATTATCAAGTATCCACTAGCCTATAGTAAAAACCATGTTCAATTATATTCAGGCCCTGTTGAGGTGTCCTTTATTCAAAACCATATGAAACTGTTAACTAAACTCAAGCCTGCATCCCATTTCTGACTATACAAATCATTTGAACCCCTTGATTAGATTTCTGTCCATAACTCACTCCCCAGTGTCAATTATTCTACAATGTAACCCAACAGTGACCTAGGATTTGATCCCAACCTATAATCTCACCCTAAAATATTCTACATGCAAAAACATTCGAAACTTGACTAGATTGCCATCTGCAATTCATTTCTATATAGTCATTAATTCTAAATATTAGCAAGACAGATCCATCAATTAGATTCCAGCCTTGGAATTGACTTCCAGGAATCCATGTTACTATGCTTATGCTTTCTAAACTCAATTAGATTTCAGCCTCTGATACACTCCTATGAATCTATTAGTCTGTGTAAAAGCCATCCAAACTTCCAGGCATCCGCAAATAAAGCTTACAGAGTTCCAGTGTAAAACTTCAAAACTCAGTTGCATAATGTTGTTATTTTCAGTGCTAACATAATTAAAAATTGATTATTTTCTGGAACGTTTCTAGGTTATTTTGCGTTACTCAAAAAAATCAGTCAAACATTTCCGGTATCAGTCATTGATGACCCTCGGACTATCCTTGATCTGACTTTGCTGGCTTTACCTTGCACTGAACATTATTCCCTTATCATGTATCCGTGCACTGTGAATGGCTTGGTTGTAATCATGTATTATTTTTCCACTAACCGGATAGCACACAACAAACGCTTTTCACTGTACCTCGGTACAAGTGACAATAAACTAAAGTGATCCTTGTATCTCTGATGTGAATGTTGTGAATGTATGAGAACAGGTCATTCCCATCCAATACTCTTTTTGGAACATGCCAAGGTAAGTAGGAATGTACTGGTCTGGAGACAAAGGATGGGTGATGTTTTGGGACCATTCTTCAGATGCAATGCCCATGCATCCTGTGAGAACATTGCCTGATCAGCACAGTGCTGGACGTCATGCTTAAGGATCCACCTGCTCCATCACATATCTTTCCCAACAATCTGGCCACCAATTGGTTCCCTGATGACTGGATCAGTGTGCCCCAATTTTCTAACCAGGCGGCACTGTGGTAGAATTGCTGCTTTACAGCACCAGAGACCTGGGTTCGATCATGTCTGGCTGTACAGACTCTGTCCATTATCCCCATGACCATGTGAGTTTTCTCTATGTGCTTCAATTTCCTCCCACACTCCAAAGACGTACAGGTTTTGTAAGTTAATTGACATTGGTATAAATTCTCCTTCGTGTGAAGTGTGTGCTAGTGTAATGAGGATCGCTGATCGGCCCGGACTCGGTGGGTCAACGGGCTCGTTCCCGCGCTGTATCTCTAAACTAAACTAAACTAAAAGGTGATCCTACTTCAAGCTGGCACCCCTATTTCCTCCACTTCCTAAATCTGATCTGCACCAACGCCACCCCCACCATAAACATTACAATCATTCCCTGATTACTTCCTGAATCCAAATGTAGATCATTCATGTAACATACGTAATATTAATTGTTAACAAAGCGTGGTAATATGGTGCAACACAACCCTGGAAAATAATTCTTTTAGAACTAGGTGATGGGTGTGAACCGTCAGGAATTAGACACATTCCCTTTCCTTCTTGCTTAGCCTTACCTTTTTTAGATTCCTTACTGATTTTTTTTTTCTTTTCTTAAGGCCCCCCCTTTTTTTTTCTTCTTCTTTTCTTTTCACATTTTCTAGCACGCAGACTACTTAACCATTATCATTCACTTAACGCCAATTACTGCGGACTACACTTCACTACTATTCTCACTCTTTTCTGCTTTCTCTTTTTTCTTTTCTCCTTTTCTATTATAGGTTAAAGTTTACAAAAAAGGAAAAAAAAGAAGTTGTACAAGAAATGTAATATGTTGCATATTATGATTAAGATGTATGTACATTGCTTCTAATAAAATATATATTTTTTAAAAGCGTTGTCAATGAACATAGAACGGTACAGTAAAGGTTCAGGCCCTTTGACCCACTGAGATTGTGTCGTACATGGTGCCAAGTTAAACTGATCTTATCTGCCTGTACATGATCCATATCCCTCAATTCCCTGCACTTCCATGTGCCTGTCAAAAAGCCTCTTAAACACCACTATCATATCTGCCTCCACCACCACCTCTGACAAAGCGTTCCAGGCCCCCACCACACTCTGTGCAAAACAAATGTACTCCACACATTATACTCCCTCTAATGTTGGACATTTCCACCATGTGAAAAAAATTCTGACTGTCTACCCTATATATGCCTCTGATAATTTTATATACTTCTATCAAGTCTCCCCTCAACCATTGATGATCCAAAGAACATCGGACCCTCATCGATGGAAGGATTGCATTACGTGACCAATTGCTCTCTATACTGATGCAACATTCTTTAAGGTGGAAAATGTCTGAGTCCAGCTTTACTTTAGACTTTAGAGATACAGTGTGGAAACAGGCCCTTCGGCCCACCGAGTCCACGCCGACCAGCAATCACCCTGTATACTAGCACTATCCTACACATTGCGGACAATTTACAATTTTTAACAAAGCCAATTAACCTGTAATTCTTTGTCGTGTGGGAGGAAACCGGAGCATCCGGGGAAAACCCACACAATCATGGGGAGTACATACAAACTCCGTACAGACAGCACCCGTAGTCAGGATCGAACCTGGGTGTCTGAATCTGTAAGGCAGCAACTCTACCGCTGCACCACCGTGCCGAGTTCATGTGAACCCTGCTACTGCACCATCCAAGACATATAAGTTACCCACTTTTCACTATATAAGAAATTCGAATTGCTCCATTAAATTTTAGTTTGGAACTCACTCACAGGTATTCATTACTCTGCATATGAATCATCCGAAACCCTGGGTTAGATCCCAGCCTTTAATACACTCCTAGCTATCTATTACATATCCTATTAAAAGGTAGGGCAGTTTAAAGAGACAACTGACAACAACATGACTGTTCCAAAGGAACCAGCTGCTCTCTATCTCGATTTGGCAAGATCTCTTCTCAAAACTACTGGTGATTCATTGCTTTCACCTGTTGCATTGGACACTGTCCAACCGTATCACGCTGAAGAGGCTCATAATGATTTAAAGTAATCTTTGGTTAATAAAATTGCTGAATATACAGAAAGGTCTGTCTGGGTACAGGGAGGGCTGGAAGTGAATGATGGACTGCTTTTCATTTGGAAAGAAATCTCTTTTTTTTTCCGCTCGCTATTAATTCATCAGCTGTGAAACTGAAGAAAGGGCCTTGGCTTTCCTACGGTTATTCAAAACCAGTTTCCCTTAGGATGCTTCTCTCATCAAACTCAAGTAAAATGGCTTAGTACTCCCATTGCAACAAGGAATTGGACCATCTTCTGCATCTCCCCTACAGGTATGAATGGCACAAGTTGTCCCGACAAGGAAGGGGATAATAAATCGACCGACTGACTATCTGGGTGCATTCTGTCAAAGGTGTCACCAAGAGTAACAATTCCCATTAAGGGCTTACGTAAATACATTGAGGAAATTTGTTTTGGATCCGACTGTTAGAATGAGCTTCTGCTGACCATGTGAGTGGATACTAGATGTCAGTGATAGACTCCTGCAGGGGTACTCCATAATGACTGGGTCTGCTACTGCAGGAAGAATCTAGTGGGCTTGGAGGCATTCACCAGAATGTACCTGGATATTAAATGGTTAGATTATCAGGGTAGGTCAGCAGATCTTTAATGCACATGACCTCATCTGAGCTCAAATTTCATTTCAGACCATTCCCCTCATCAGACAGCCATTGTCACTCTTGACTCTGCCACTCCCATGGACACCTATTCTGGACCTAACTCCCTAACTCTTGTCTCGTTGCTAACCTTGTCTTGCATTGCTCCATCTTGCCTTTGTCATATTACCCGTTCTACCGCGTACCCTCTCTCAGTCCTACTTCCCTTCCCCCAATCCTTGTCTCTGTGTTTGGGCAAAGCCTGTGGAAATGTTTGTCCAATTCTGATCAAAGTCATCGTTCCGCAATGTTAGCTTTGTTTGTCTCTGTCCCAGTGGATGCTGCCTGACCTCCAGTGTGTTTCCATCACTTTGCAAGTTGATTACAGAACGAAGGCTTGCGTTGTCTTGGTTGGAGAAGATAAATATAATTTTTAATTGGATCCAGGTGCAGTCTGAGGGGCTCATGCTGTTGGTTACATAGATATATCCACTGGCTTCACACACTCTCTCCTGAACACCCACCTGCAAACCCTCTCCCAACCTTGTGCACCCATCCATATAGAGCCCCTACTGCCTGAACTTTCTCATCACCTTTGAAGTACCCACCCATTGGTGCCATGTTACCCAGGCTCACCCACTCTCCCCTGAATGTCCACCTGTAGCCCCTCTCATGCCATGGGACCCTCCTATCTGGACTCACCCACCCATAGGAGCCTTGCCACCTGGGCTCACCTACCCTCCTCTGAATGCCCACCTGTAAGCCCTCTCATTGCATGGGCTTTGCATTGCAATTGCATCTGAAGAAGGGTCCTGACCCAAAACCACCCATCCTTTGTCTCCAGAGATGCTGCCAGATCCGCTGATTTACTCCAACACTTTGCATCCATCTTTGGTATAAATCAGCATCTGCAGGTCCTTGTATCGACATGGGCCCCACACTACTGAACTGGCCATGTTCCTCCCACCAACTTGGATGATTCATGGCCATTCAAAAAGCAGTCTTTTATTTCCACGTGTCTTGCTCTTTTAACCAACAAACAAAAATGATTGAAGAGAATTAAAATAAGCAATTTTTTTAATGACTTTAAAATTGTTTTCTCCTTATGTTGTTCTGGGAGTTTGTCTTTAATTCCTGGAGATATGTTCACAGCCTGAAAGGTTAGAAGGCCCTGGGTAGAGTGGCTTTGAGATCATAATGTGCACTGATACAGTTTCCAGACGTTTAGATTTTTATTATCCTTAAAGTAATTTTAAAACGGAGGAAAAGAGTACGATTACTGAATTGCAGACAATGGGAGGACTTTTTCCTCTTTGTTCCATTAACCCCGAGGCCTAGTCACAGAGGGGAAGCCTTTCCCACCATTGTTTGAGTGAGAAAAACAGGAAACAATCACTGGCTGCTGAACACTGTAGGCTACACAATAGACAATCACAACAACACCTTCACACACTGACCAGACAGGTACCGGTGTGGATAGATTCCAGAAGTCCATCCTAGAAAGGCTTGTTTACATAGGGAAGACTTCACAGGAAGCTCCATTGCTAGAAGTATTCCTCAAGATCCTGGAAAGCAAGATCAAAGCAATGGAAGCCAGACTTAATGGAGAGTAATAGCCCAAACAATCTAAACATTTTTTTATAAGCATTAGGATCAGTCAATAGAAACTACATGTAACTAAGCTGACATAGCATTTCAAATTCAATACCTTGTCATGTATGACAGCACACAGTAGAGTAGAATTACTGCTTCACAGCACCAGAGACCTGAGTTCGATCCTGACTATGGGTGCTCTCTGTGTGGAGTTTGTACGTTCTCCCTGTGACCACGTGGGTTTTCTCCAGATGCTCCAGTTTCCTCCCACACTCCAAAGATGTGCAGGTTTGTTGGTTAATTGGTTTTGGTAAAGTTGTAAATTGTCTTTAGTGTGTAGGATAGCATTAGTGTACGGGATGATCACTGGGGGCGCGGACTCGGTGGGCGAAAGGGTCTGTTTCCACGCTCTATCTCTAAAATCTAAAGTAAAGTCTAAAGTGAATTAACGATCAGTCAATAGAAACTACCTACAACTAAGCTGCCATGACTACAGTTGCTGTCTGCGTGGAGTTTGTATCTTCTCCTGTGACTAGATGGGTTTTCTCCAGGTGCTCCAGTTTCCTCCCACATTCCAAAGATATGCGGGTTTGTAGGTGAATTGTCTTCTGTAAATTGTCCCTAGTGTGTGGGATGCAAAAGTGGGATGACAGAACTTGTGTATGGGTGATCGACAGTTGGAGTAGACTTGGTGGGCCGAAGGGCCCGTTTCCATGCTGTATCTCTAAACTAAACTAAATATGTCAGCAGTGGTGCAGCAGTAGAGTTGCTGCCTTACTGCACCAGAGACATGGGTTTGATCCTGACAACAGCTGCTTGTCTGTACGGAGTTTGTACGTTCTCCCCGTGACCTGCGTGGGTTTGCTCTGGGATCTCCGGTTTCCTCCCACACTCCAAAGACATACAGATTTGTGCGTTAATTGGCTTGGTATAATTATAAATCGTCCCTAGTGTGTGTAGGATAGTGTTAATGTGGGGAGATCGCTGGTTAGCACGGACTCGGTGGGCCGAAGGGCCTGTTTCCGCACTGTATCTCAAACTAAACAGTGTTAACAGGGTGATGTGATGATCTTTGTTTATCCAGAGAGTTACTGTGGTCTGCAGCGTAATGTTTAGCTGGTGGAAGCAGTGTTAATTGAAAAATAAATTGGATAAATACTTGAAAAGCTTGGACCTCGATGGGGGGAAGTGGGACCATATTGGTCAAAGCAGATAGAACAGGCAATTGGATCCTACTGTAATTTACTCCTCAGGAAGGTGAGCAGATCCCTGTTGGAGCTGATCATCACCTGGCACTTTTTAATGCAATTCTTACTTGCCACTTGGACCTACTGAGTAAGTCCACATCTGATATGATGTGTGAATCATTTTAAGGTCAGAGTATGTTCTAATAAGGAGGAGGGGTAAGGATGGTAAGATTGGATAACATGGGCACAAGATGGTGCCAGAGACAAGATGACTCTTTGTGTACTGCCTCGGTGAAGTCTGCTATTCTTACACTATTCTTACTATTCTACTATTCTTACACTACAATCATTGCACTTTTGCACTTATTTATGATTGTGCTTATATGATTTTATTGAACTGTATGCAAAAAATAGAATGTCACTGTATCCAGGTAGATGTGACAATAAAGTAGCATTGAACAACTGAACCATAAAGGGTTCTGAATTTGATCAAAAATAAAAAAAGAAGTGTATGTAAGGTTTAGAAAGATGAAATCAGACAGAGGCTTTGAAGAATATAAAGCAAGCAGGAAAGAATCAAGTGGGCGATTAGAAGGGCCTTAAAAGGTCATGAAATCTCTTTGGTAAGTCGGATTAATAAAACTTTTTTGTGCATACATTAAAAACAAGAGGATAACCAGAGAGAAGGTAGGACCACTCAAGGATAAAGGTGAGAATTTATGCTTGGAGTTAGAGGATACTAGACTAAGTGGAACACGTTGGGTACCATGTTCACACGGGAGGGCTGGTCCCCCACTGCATTATTCCACCTCTCCACCAATTCCAATATTGGTGGCCAGTGGGGGGGCTTTCTGGAGCGCTAGTATGGGTGTTGTGGGCCGAAGGTACTGGTTTCCAGAGGGCTGGTATGGACTGTGGGCCGAATGGATTCTTGGGCTGGCAGCTCAGTCACTCAGGCCTGGTGGGCCGGCAGCTCAGTCACTCAGACCTGGTGGGCCGGCAGCTCAGTCATTCAGGCCTGGTGGGCCAGCAGCTCAGTCACTCAGGCCTGGTGGGCTGGCAGCTCAGTCACTCAGGGCTGGTGGGCTGGCAACTCAGTCATTCAGGCCTGGTGGGTTGGCAGCTCAGAAACTGTCAGAAATTCTGCCCAAAACAGGTGAGAGACTCTGTGAGAGAGAAGGGGGAGAGGGTGGAAAATCAATTTTAGACATTTTTCATCTTTTTCTGCAGATCACAGTAATGAAGGAGGAAAGTCTATCCTGGCCTGGATCTCACAGGGAGCCAATGAAGGGAGGGATAAAAATACCGGGGTGAGGTTTAATACTTGCAGGGGGAATACTTACTGATGGGCCGAAGGGACTCCTCCTGGGCTTAGTACGGGCCTGATGGGCTGAAGGGGCTCTTTAAAAAAAAAACTCAGTGAAAGGCATTTTTTTCTGGACTTTTTCTAGCCCGGCACGGGCCTTTTGGGCCAAAATGCTCCTCCTGGGCTAATACGGGCATTTTGTGCAAAAGGAACTGGTCTTTCGGCTAATAGGGGCCTTGTGGGCCAAAATATGTGGTTTCAGGCAGGCCAAACAACTCATTTCATTTCCATTTCAATTTCAAGCACAGGGCAGGCCAAACAACTAATTAATTTCCATTTCAATTTCAAGCACAGGGCAGGCCAAACAACTAATTTAATTTTCATTTAATTTCCATTTCCATTTCCATTGCAGTTTCAAGCACAGGGCAGGCCAAACAGCTCATTGCATTTTCATTTCATTTCCATTTCCATTGCAATTTCAAGCACAGGGCAGGCCAAACATCTCATTGCATTTTCATTTCATTTCCATTTCCATTGCAGTTTCAAGCACAGGGCAGGCCAAACAGCACATTGCATTTTCATTTCATTTCCATTTCCATTGCAGTTTCAAGCACAGGGCAGGCCAAACAACTAATTTCATTGCATTTACATTTACATTTCAAGCATAGGGCAGGCCAAACAACTCATTCCATTTCCATTTCCATTTCCATTTCAATTTCGAGCAAAGGGCAGGCCAAACACCTCATTTCATTTTCATTTCATTTCCATTTCCATTTCCCTTGCAGTTTCAAGCACAGGGCAGGCCATACAGCTCATTGCAATTTCATTTCATTTCATTTCCATTTCCATTGATGTTTCAAGCACAGGGCAAGCCAAACAATTCATTTCATTTTCAATTAATTTCCATTTCCATTGCAGTTTCAAGCACAGGGCAGGCCAAACAACTAATTGCATTTTCATTCCATTTCCATTTCCATTGCAGTTTCAAGCACAGGGCAGGTTAAACAGCTCATTACATTTTCATTTCATTTCTATTTCCATTGCAGTTTCAAGCACAGGGCAGGCCAAACAGCTCATTGCATTTTCATTTCATTTCCATTTACATTGCTGTTTCAAGCACAGGGCAGGCCAAACAGCTCATTGCATTTTCATTTCATTTCCATTTCCATTGCAGTTTCAAGCACAGGGCAGGCCAAACAGCTCATTGCATTTTCATTTCATTTCCATTTCCATTGCAGTTTCATGCACAGGGCAGGCCAAACAGTGCATTGCATTTTCATTTCATTTCCATTTCCATTGCAGTTTCAAGCACAGGGCAGGCCAAACAACTCATTTCATTTTCATTAAGGGCTAACAAATCATTTATTGCAAGTACATTGCAGACTCACAGTTCAGTTGATTCACAGCTTAGAATCACAGTTGTAGCCTCTCCCTCACGATCTTCCAGTGACTGACTCATGTCCAGGCATCCGGGGTTTTATAGTCCTGCGCCGTTCCCCCCCCCCCGAAGGGTCGTTACCTTCATCATGGTGATTGACAGGTAAGAGGACCAATCAGGTGATCTCAAGATTTTTTAAACATTCATAACTTTTTTATTTTTCATCAATTGTTAAAATCCTCGGGCCTGTAAGATGGCCAAAAATCATAGCGATATAGGGTAGCGTTTTTTCTAAAATCAATATACAGCGCAGACAGGAAGTGGTCAAGATGATACTTTTAGTTATATAGATGTCATAGAGTAACAGTGTGATACAGCGTGGAAACAGGCCCTTCGGCCCAACTTGCCACACCGGCCAACGTCCCAGATACAATCATCCCACCTGCCCATATTTGCTCCATATACCTCCATTCCTGTTCCTCTCCATCCATGTATTTGTCTAACTGTTTCTTAAATGTTGGGATAGTCTCAGTCTCAACTAGGTCCTCTGGCAGCTTGTTCCATACACCCACCACCCTCTGTGTGAAAAAGATACCGCTCAGGTTCCTATTAAATCTTTTCCCCTTCACCTTAAACCTATGTCCTCTGATCCTTGATTCACCTACTCTGGCCAAGAGACTCTGTGCATCTACCCAATCTATTCCTCTCATGATTTTTTAATGTCTATAAGATCAACCCTCATCCTCCTGCGCTCCAAGATATAGTAACATCTCCCTGTAGCTCAGACTCTCTAAACCTGGCAACATCCTCGTAAATCTTCTCTGTACCCTTGTATAAGAAGGAACTGCAGATGCTGGTTTAAACCGAAGATAAACAGTGGGCCAGGCAGCATCTCTGGAGAAGGAATAGGGTGACGTTTTGGGTCTCGAGCCTTCTTCAGTCTGGTCAATGGGTCGAGACCCGAAACATCACCCATTCCTTCTCTCCAGAGATGTTGCCTGTCCCGCTGTGTTACTCCAGATTTTTGTGTCTAATCATCTCTGTACCCTTTCCAGCTTGACAACATCTTTCTTATAACATGGTGCGCAGAACTGAACACAATACTCTAAATGCGGCCTCACCAACGTCTTATACAACTGCAACAAGACCTCCCAACTTCTATACTCAATACTCTGACTGATGAAGGCCAATGTGCCAAAAGTCTTTTTGACTACCCTATCTACCTGCGACTCCACCTACAAGGCACCATGCACCTGTACTCCTAGATCCCGCTGCTCTACAACACTACTCAGAGGCCTACCATTTACTGTGTAGGCCTGCCTATGTTAGACTTCCCAAAATTCAAGGCATCCCATTTCTCTGTATTAAATTCTATCAACCATTCGTTAGCCCACTTGGCCAATTGATCAAGATCCTGCTGCAATTTTTTACAATCATCTTCACTATTTGCAAAACCACCCCCTTTTGTATCATCTGCAAACTTGCTAATCTTGCCATGTATGTTCTCATCCAAATAATTGATGTAGATGACAAACAATAATGGGCCCAGCACCGACACCACTAATCACAGGCCTGCAGTCCGAGAAGCAACCTTCCACCAAAACCGTCTGCTTTCCTTCCATGAAGCCAATTTTCTAACCATTCAGCTGTCACTCCTTGGATCCCATGCGATCTAACCTTCCAGAGCAGCCTACTATGTGGAACCTTGTCAAATGCTGTACTGAAATCCATATACACATCTGCAGCTCTGCCCTCATTGACCTTTTTGGTCATGTCTTCAAAATACTCAATCAGATTTATGAGACACGACCTCCCACGTACAAAACCATGATGACTATCCCTAATCAGCCCTAATCCATCTAAATGCCAGTATATCCTATCCCTCAGAATACTTTCTAGTAACTTTCCGACTACAGATGTTAAGCTCACTGGCCTATAGTTCCCAGCATTTTCCTTGCAGCCCTTCTTGAATAGAGGTACAATATTTGCCACCCTCCAGTATTTAAATGTCCTGAAATGGAACATTGAAATTCTCACAGCAGCACAACAGATATGTAAACATAGTTGTATTTAATGCGCCTGTAATGTAATGTAAAACTGCAGAAAGCAAGTATTTAATTGTTCTGATCCCGGTGTATATTACCATTAAACACTCTGGACTGTAAGAAATCCCTGGGCTTTCCTTTGGAGATTAACTGGAGAGTTCAAGAAGATTACTCTTGTGTCCGAGCGAGCGATACTTGACTTTCAGCCCATATCAACAACAATAAGAAATGATGGAGGCACTTACTACAATGCTGTCTGTGTCATATCACCAGGCACAAACAGGTTCCCATTTGTTTGCATTGCAACAATGACTACATTTGAGTAAGGACTTGGTTAACTGGTCAATGTGTGAGGGAGATCTCCTGAGATTGTGCTGCAAGTCTATCCTTTTAATCAATATCCCTTCTCCCCTCCCTTATTTAGATTTTAAAGTATATTTGGATTGCCTTACTTGTACATCTAATAGGAATGAGATCCCTTCTGGATATGCGAGGCCTTTATCTGCAGCTCCTGAGCCCAAGGGGTGAAAGCTCTCCCTCAGTGTTGGAAGGAAATGTGGAAATAAGGTTACCGCTGTTTTGTGGCAGTAGCTTCTGAAGCTATCATTTTGGAAGGCACGTTTCTTTGAATGGTTGAGAGCACGAGTCTCCATCACAGTGACCAGCTTGCAGTCGCCTGGATCACAAATACCATCCAGAGCACTGAGTGCAGCAACTGGCAACAAACAGCGATCAGATCTAGTGCCCTCGGGTCTTTGAACCATTCAGAGCACCGGGCACTCCCTACTGAGGGCTGTGGCCTCCCCTGAAATGCTTCAAAGTATTCCAGGAAGCGAAGACTTTTCCCACAATCGTCCCAGGAATTCTGTCCGAATTTTCAGTTTAACGCCTGACCCATCAATTGGAGTGGCACAGTTACGAGAGCTGTTGCCTCACAGCTCCAGTAACACAGGTTCAATCTTGACCACTGTATGTGGAGTTTGCACATTCTCCCTGCTACTGCATGGATTATCTGCAGGCGCTGTGGTTTCCATTCACCTCCCTATGATGTGTGGGTTTCTATATGAATTGGCCACAGTAAATCACCCCTAGTGTGTAAATGAGTGGCAGGATCTGGGAGATGAGAATGTCAAGAGAATAAAATGGGTTAGGATAGGATTGCTGAAGATAGGGTCGGGACCCGAAACGTCACCAATCTTTTTTCTCCAGAGATGCTGCCTGATCCGCTGAGTTACTCCAGCACTTTGTGTTTATCTTTGGTATAAACCAGCATCTGCAGTTCCTTTCTACATTACTTCCATGCTGTATGTCTCTGTGACTTTGATTCTATCCTTAGGCTGATAATGACATCAAAACCTAAAACTCTGCAACTGAAACCATACATAAAGTTCTGGTGTGTCATTTTTTACTTGATCTCCAAATGTAAACAAAGACTTGCATTTATATAGTGCCTTTCATGACGTCAAGATACCTGTTGTGCTTTATAGTCAGTGAAGTCCTTTGCAATGGAATTACAGCGCTACCACTGAAAATACAGCAGCTGGTTTGAACCATAACAGCAAAGCTAGGCAATGTTTCTTCAGTAATGTTGACTCAGGGATAAATCTAATTGACACAACAAGGTATAACTTTGTCTCAGGATTAAAATCAGATGGGGTGTAAAACAGCTGGTTGATTTGCAATAGATTATTTGCTGCCCAAGATTAATTTGATAGCCCAAAGACTTCAGGCTCTTGCATTTAACACAATACACCTGACAAGCAAACTGTATGTCAATAAAGGCAACATCACCATCTAGTGTCAAAATCTCAAACTGTAATTACAGCTCAACTTGGGTAAAATAAATGTCTGAAGAAGGGTCTCGACCCAAAACGTCACCCATTCCTTTTCTCCAGAGATGTTGCCTGTCCCGCTGAGTTACTCCAACTTTTTGTGTCTATCTTTGGTTTAAACCAGCATCTGCAGATCCTTCCTACACAGGATTGTCATTAAGTCATACGGACTGAAAGTAACCACTCGGCCCACCATGCCCTCACATACTTGTGGGTACCCGTCCATAATACTACCATCCTCCAGCACTTAGGCTATGCTCAGATACTTCTTAAAAGCCATTAGTGACTGCTTTTACCTCTCTCTTTAATGGTGCAGACCCATCACTCACGGGTGAAAAGACCCCCTCTAAATAGAGTTACAGATTTATACTAGACTAAGTGGGCCCCGTTGAGTCCCATATTCACACGGGAGGACTGTTCCCCCAACACAATATTCCCATATCCACCAATTCCAATATTCGTGGCCAGTGGGGGGGGGGGGCTTTCTGGGGCGCTAGTATGGGTGTTGTGGGCCGAAGGGACTGGTTTCCAGAGGGCTAGTATTGACATTGTGGGCTGAATGGATTCTTGGGCTGGCAGCTCAGTCACTCAGGCCTGGTGGGCTGGCAGCTCAGTCACTCAGGCTTGGTGGGCTGGCAGCTCAGTCACTCAGGCCTGGTGGGCTGGCAGCTCAGAAACTGCCAGAAATTTTGCCCAAAACAGGTGAGAAACTCTGTGAGAGAGAATGGGGGGGGGGGGTAGGTGGTGAATCAATTTTAGACATTTTTCATCTTTTACAGCAGATCACAGCAATGAAGGAGGAAAGTCTATCCTGGCCTGGATCTCACAGGGAGCCAATGAAGGGAGGGAGAAAAATACTGGGGTGAGGTATAATACTTGCAGGGGAATACTTACTGATGGGCCGAAGGGGGACCTCCTGGGCTAGTACAGGCCTGATGGGCCATAGGGGCTCTTTAAAAAAAAATCAAAGTGAAATCTCGGTGAAAGGCACTTTTCTCTGGGCTTTTCCTAGCCTGGCACAGGCCTTTTGGGCCAAAATTCTCCTCCTGGGCCAATACGGGCATTTTAGGCAAAAGGGACTGTTTTTTGGCTAATTGGGGTCTTGTGGGCCGAAATTAGTGGTTTCAGGCAGGCGAAAACTAATTTCATTTCATTTCCATTTCAATTTCAAGCACAGGGCAGGCCAACAACTCATTTAATTTCCATTTCCATTTCAATTTCAAGCACAGGGCAGGCCAAACAACTAATTTCATTTCCATTTCTATTTCAATTTCAAGCACTTGACGGGCCAAACAGCTCATTACATTTCATTTCCATTTCCATTGCAGTTTCAAGCACAGGGCAGGCCAAACAATTCATTGCATTTTCATTTAATTTCCATTTCCATTGCAGTTTCAAGCACAAGGCAGGCCAACCAGCACATTGTATTTTCAATTAATTTCCATTTCCATTGCAGTTTCAAGCACAGGGCAGGTCAAACAACTCATTGCATTTTCATTTCCTTTCCATTCCCATTGCAGTTTCAAGCACAGGGCAGGCCAAACAGCTCATTGCATTTTCATTTCATTACTATTTCCATTTGTCCTCTAGTTTTCATTTCATTACTATTTCCATTTGTCCTCTAGTTTTATCCACCTCTGATGAGGGAAACAGTTTCCTGCAGACTACCCTATCCATAACCCTCATAATTTTATATACCTCAATCTTGTTGCATTTTAACACAAAATAAAAACAGGAGGGAAACTAACAAATCAGTCTATCCATTGCCCTCCGCAGATGCTGCCTGACCCACTGACTTCTTCCCGAAGTTTGTTTTTTGCTCAGGATTCCAGCACCTGCATTCTTTTGTGCTTGGTCTTTTAACATCCTCCCCTCTAGGATTTTTTTTCCCCATATGGTGGACAATGGAGGAATTTCAAGCAAAGGCAGAAATCACAGGGCAGAAGAGGGCCATTCAGTCCATTATCCTTGAACTGGACATAAACTTTAAAATATGTAATTTGTCATACTTTCCATATCCCCTTTTAAAAAGTGCATTGTATGACCTGCTATTTCTCTTCCAGACGTGAATAGGTCATTAACATGTAATGTTCACCATTTCTCCTTTTGTGCCTAGTTTTTTCATCTCTGGCCTTTGTCCAACCATCTAACGTTCTAATCAACAGAGAGAAAGTGTGATCGGGACGCAAACACTTGCCAGGCTTTGTCCTATTCATCCTCTCTTCCAGCTTTCCCCTCCCTCCTCCTATCAGTCTGAAGAGTAGTCTCAACGTGAGATGTCATCTATCCATATTCTCCAGAGATGTTGCCTGACCCACTGAGTTACTCCAACACTTTGTGTCCTCTTTTTGGTAAACCTTTTTTGTTTCGTGGGAAGCGTGACTCAATTTCACCTTTTAAAAGACATATGTTACCGGAGATAAGACACAAAAAGCTGGAGTAACTCAGCACGACAGGCAGCATCTCTGGAGAGACGGAATGGGTGACGTTTCGGGGCGAGATCCTTCCCCAGACTAGGGAACTCTAGTCTAGGAGACTCTAGTGTAGTGAAGGGTCTCGACCCGAAATGTCACCCATTCCTTCTCTCCGGAGATGCTGCCTGTCCTGCTGAGTTACTCCAGCTTTTTGTGTCTATCTTTGGTTTAAACCAGCATCTGCAGTTCCTTCCTACACACATATCTGTGTACATATATATATATATATATATATATATACCTACACAGATTATGTGCGTGTGTGTTTTGCTGGATATATATATAATATATATATGCTATATAATATATATATATAAATACAAATGTTACATTTTTATTGCTTATTATAGGTTTTACAGAGTACTATGTTCACCTACTCTGTGTTCCTGCAAGTAAGAATGTCATTGACCTACACAACGCTCCTGACTGGGACTCCGGGCGGGCGGGCGGGCGCCCTCACCAAACAATTGTCGACCACAACCAATAAAAACACGACCGCCTGAAGAAGGGACTCGACCCGAAACGTCACCCATTCAATCTCTCCAGAGATGCTGCCTGTCCCGCTGCGTTACTCTAGCTTTTTGTGTCCATCTTCGGTGGAAACCGACCTGTGCGGTTTATTCTTGCAGTGAAATAGAAAGAGAGGCGGAGCGCGGTCGGGCGTGTTTCATACCGGGTTTCCGGCGGGGCTGCGTGGCCCAGAGGAGGAGGAGGCGGCGGCGGCGGCGGCGGCCGGGGCTGGTCATGGTGTTGTTGGAGAGCGACTCGGTGAGTGGCCGAAGGGCCGCACAGCTACTACCCCCCCCCCCGGGGCCGGGACCGGGACCCCCACACGCAGTAACCCAGCGGGTCAGGCAGCGGCTGTGGGGGCAGGGTTATAGGCCGGGGGGGGGGGTTGGTCTGGTGCATCGAGCAACGGGACTAGGAGGGGGTTACAGTGGGGTTGGGGGTATCTGATCTTATATGGGGTTACACTGGGCCCTGGATAACTGGGTGAGGTTACACTGGGCCCTGGATAACTGGGTGAAGTTACACTGGGCCCTGGATAACTGTGTGAGGTTACACTGGGCCCTGGATAACTGGGTGAGGTTGTATTGGGGCCCTGGATAACTGGGTGAGGTTACACTGGGCCCTGGATAACTGGGTGAGGTTGTATTGGGGCCCTGGATAACTGGGTGAGGTTACACTGGGCCCTGGATAACTGGGTGAGGTTGTATTGGGGCCCTGGATAACTGGGTGAGGTTACACTGGGCCCTGGATAACTGGGTGAGGTTACACTGGGCCCTGGATAACTGGGTGAGGTTACACTGGGCCCTGGATAACTGGGTGAGGTTACACTGGGCCCTGGATAACTGGGTGAGGTTGTATTGGGGCCCTGGATAACTGGGTGAGGTTACACTGGGCCCTGGATAACTGGGTGAGGTTACACTGGGCCCTGGATAACTGGGTGAGGTTACACTGGGCCCTGGATAACTGGGGTGAGGTTGTATTGGGGCCCTGGATAACTGGGTGAGGTTACACTGGGCCCTGGATAACTGGGTGAGGTTGTATTGGGCCCTGGATAACTGGGTGAGGTTACACTGGGCCCTGGATAACTGGGTGAGGTTACACTGGGCCCTGGATAACTGGCCCTTGGTGATATTACACTGGGGCTGTTAGCAACTAGGCCTTGGTGTGGTTACAGAGGGGGGTCATGGGGAACTGCCTAGTGTGAGGTTACACCGGGCTGTGGGAGAGGTTAGACGCGGGTCATGGGAACTCGGCCTGGGGTGATGTTATATAGGGACCATGGGGAACTGGGCCTTAGTGAGAGAAGGGTCTCGACCCGAAACGTCACCCATTCCTTCTCTCCAGACATGCTGCCTGTCCCGCTGAGTTACTCCAGCATTTTGTGACTATCTTGGGCCTTGGTGAGGTTACACAGGGTGCTGTGGGGATCTGGGTCAGTAAGGTTACGCAGGGGCCCTGGATAACAACTCGGGGTGACGTTACAGAGGGCTGTGGGGAATTGGGTTACACAGAGGCCCTGAATAACAGGGCCCGGGGTGAGGTTACACTGGGCAGGTGGTACCTGGCCCCAGGGAAGATTACATTTGGGCCTGAGGTAAGTGGGCCCAGAAGAGGTTTTGCTATGCTGGGTGGAAACTGGTCCCAAGGGGAGGTTATACAGAGGTGGGGGCAATTGTTCTTTCCATAAGTGTTACAGCTGCTTTGGAAGGTGGGTAACTGTACATGAATGTACTGTTACACAGGGGAATCTAGGGGTAATTCTAGCTCGGAGGCAGCAGCTGACCAGGCCTAGAATTGGCACACTTGGGTATGGATCATTGGACTCTGGGAATAGCTAGTCCTGGGGAGGATTGGGCTGGCCATAGTAAGGGGGAAGTAGGATAATGATGGACTTAGCCAGAGTTATACTGTGGCAGAGGTGAAAATTGGACCAGTGCAGGGGGTATACTGGGATGAGGGTTAACTGGGCTGCTGTAAGGTATGCTCGGGATGATTAATAGAGAACACATGCGACGTTACGCTGGGTCAGAGGTTAACACTGGTGTGGGGTTCCACTGGGATAGATTAGCAACGGACTGGCATGGGCTTATGATGAGATTTGGGAGAGGTGGGGGTGCTAACAGTGTACATCGTAGGATTACTCTGGTCAATGAAAATTTCTAAGGCAGAGATTGATTCTTGATTAGTAAAGGTGTTATGAGAAGAAGGCAGGAGAATGGGATTGAAGAGGGGTAGATTGATCGGCATGATTGAATGGCATGATTGAGTAGACGATGGGCCGAATGGCCTAATTCTGCTCCTAGAACTGATTACCCTGTGACAGGAAAAACAAGTGAAGAGCTTGGGTTTCCTGCAGAGCATTGCGACCGGAGTGCTTGAGTTGGTAGTGCAATGCTCAATACTCAACATGCCTCGGAATTAAAAGAATGTACGTTTAGAAAGGAGATGAGTAGGAATTTCATCAGTATATTGCGTTGTGATTCTGTGACTTTGCCTCAGACTGTTATGAAGGCCTAGTCAATGGGTGTATTTAAAGTGGAGATTGGCAGGTTCTTGATTAGTAAGGATGTCAAAGCTTACGGGAGAAGGCAGAAGAATGGAGTTGAGAAGGATGAATACATCAGCCATGATTGAATGGTGGAGTAGACTTGATGGGCTGAATAGCCTAATTCTGCTCCTATGACTTATGAACGCAGACAGCGCCAAAGGGTCGGAATCAACCAGAGCTGCTGGATCTATGATAAGGCAACGGCATCTGGTGTTCCAGCATTTCACCCAAAAATGCGATGCAGTGGTTTCTCTGTGGAACTTGCACCTTTCCAGACAAATTATTATTTACTTGTCATGAGGTCCAAACGAAATATCGTTTCTGCAGCCATACATTACAAAACGAAGAAGACCCGAGACACAACACAATTTACACATACATCCATCACAGCGCTGTGATGGAAGGCAAAAAAACGTATCTCTCCACTGCACTCCCCCCCCCCCCCCCCCCCCCGATGTCAGAGTCAAAGAAAGCCCCCGGCGGGCGATGGTGATTATCCTGCGGCCATTAAAGCCACGCCGGTTAATGCAAGGTCGCGCAAAGGACCACGGCCACTCCAAGCCGCGCGGGGCGACGATGTAAAGCCCCGCTCCAGGTGCTCTTCAACCCCGCAACTCGGGCGGGAGAAGTCGCCGCTGCGGAAGCCCCGAAAAGCGGTCTCCCCCCAAATGTTCACCAGTATAATCTGCTTCTGCTGTGTGTTGACGGATATTTGTTCCCACTGCAGTTTCTGACGGAGCTAACCCGGCTTTTCCAGAAATGTCGATCCTCGGGAAGCATTTATCTCACCATGAAGAAATGTGAGTACCATTTCATGTGTGTCCTGCTTTACCTTAGACCAGTAGGAGTTGGCCTTTTGATCCACTTGCTTGCGTTTAGCTTTCAATGCACTAATACTTGGCCTTAAATGTACTATTACGTAAGCATTGTGAATAGCTGAAGATATTCACAAAAAGCTGGAGTAACTCAGCAGGTCAGACAGCAAGCATCTCTGGAGAAAAGGAATAGGTGATGTTTCGGGTCAAGGCCCTTCTTCACACTGGGAGTCGGGGGAAATGGAAATGAAACAGACGGTGATATAGAGATATAGAACAAACGACTGAAAGACATGTGTCTTTTTACAATACCGCACACAAAAATGTGACAAATGGGGTTAAATTTCAAATTCCTTCAAAAAAAGTTGACAAGCACTTTATTGGGTTCATGATTAACGTAGTATCAACAACAAATATAAGAACCGATAGCATATTAATGGCAAGTTTCTGAAAATGGCATCAGAATACACAAATATATTTTGTGTAACGGTTGTTGCATGGTGTCCACCAGTGACCTGGTTGGCACAGTAAGTACATATCTCTTATTCCTTTCTATGTTTATGAATACCACATGGAACAATAAAATTGCAAACACCGTTTCCACTTCATTCACCTGATCATTTAGTAGAATACTGCTTCCATCTGAGTGGACACAGCAACGCGCGTTACACAAACGTTCGTTGCGGTGGACACTAAAAGGTTTGGTGTCCCAGAAAACGAACGTTACATTATGAGCGAGAACCAAGCATTTTCACCAATGCGACCTAAACGGTACATTACCTTATGTATTTGAGCTATTGCTGGCCGATGATTCATCAGATCGTTTGATTTGGGCTGATTTTTTAGTAAGTAAAATGTCTCCGTAACGGTCATTGTGGAACTTCCCAGAAGTTGACACGAAGGAATGAAGTTAGCGACTTGGTCTGTACGACAGGTAAACAAGAGACTGTGTGTTGCCAAATTGAAGATTGGCTCAGTTTGTTAGTTTTGATGACCGATTTATGTCAACAATTTTTTTTAATTGATTTAAAAAAGTCGGAGAATTTATCGAAAACGGTCGTTGCATTTTTAACATCACGATGTTTTCGATATATTAAATTGGAAAATTAGAAAAAATAATTAACTCACCCAAAGATCGCTACTACCATAGGATACCTCGTTGGGTGTTTGAAAAGCATTAGAGGTTTGGCGCCTCCGTGGTTTAACTTACGGAGGTACCGACCCCGATAACGGTCATTGTGACAATGGACACCAAGCACAACGACCGTTACAGGATCTTTACTGTACTGTATTATCTTTATGTTACTGAATTTTTCTCCTGGTATTGATGAAGATAATTCCCTTGATCATTATCAAAACGTATATGTATGAGGGGCCATATGAAGTTTATTTATGAATTAAATATTCATGATTAAATGTGGCAGAGATTTTAATGTCACACTTTTGGTGTCCACAATGGTGGGGAAACGATGAAAATTTGTCCGTTATGAAAAAGGTTTTTGACTTTCGGACAAAGTTATCTAAGTTATATCTGCTATTTATAAGGTTTCACATGATGGGTAGATTTTGTTAAGAACAGTGTATTGGTGTAAAAAAATGAATACTAATCTTGTTCGTCAGAAACTCTCTAGTATTGTAAAAAGACACATATGAAAAAAGTAACCATGATAAAGAAAACATGCCATTGTTAGCCGTGGGCTAGATGAAAACGAGTTGCAGACAATGATACTCAACAAGACGACTTTGAAGGTAGAACGACTTGGGTGGGGAAGGGTTACTTGAAGTTTGAGAAATCAATATTCATACCTCTGGGCTGTAAGCTGCCTAGCAAGATATGAGGTGCTGTTCCTCCAATTTGTGTTTGGCCTCACTCTGACAATGGGGGAGGCCCAGGTCAGAAAGGTCAGTGTGGAAATGGGAAGGGCCTGTCCCACTAAGGCAATTTTTTTCGGTGACTAGGCTGTTGTCACATGGTCGAGGGGTGACGCCTGTATGGTTGTGAGTTGTCTCCTCAACTCGCCTAAAGGGTCGTAACTTTTTTCTTGTCGCTGCTGGATTTTGAAATATTCAAAACCTTTTGCCGACTGTAGGCATGACATAGCTTGTCTTCATCTGTCTTAGGTGCTGTCGTAGGTTGCCACCTGGATGACGCAGGTTGTCGCCGGGTGATGACTTCGGTAAATTCCATTGGCGATTACCTACATCAACCGGCGACAGATACCGGCGACTGAATTGTCTCCAGTTGTCGCCGACAGGGTCGTAGCTTGTCGTAGCTTTTCGCGGGTGGACGTAGGTTGACTTCGGTTGTCGTAGGTGGACGTCCTAATGGGTCGCCGGTAGCTTGCCGTAGCTGGACATAGACTGGGTGGTGGGTTGTCGTAGACATTGTCGTGGGGGGTGTCCAGACGCCGTTTTTTCGCCGACCTGTTACGACTGTGACTGTCTCCGGCAGTTGCCGAAAAAATGTGTTTGGCAACCGGGAGATCAGGTCTAACTGGTCTTGGCAAACTTGAAATGAGAGCACAAGTATATTTTTGATTCCAAGGAACTGTTTCTATACCTCCCTATGGGTTAGGATTGCCCTTCACTAGGTCCATTCCTACCCATCAGACTCCAATCGTAACCGGAGAATCACCGGTTATTAGCTCAATGTCCGCAGCTCCAGAGTTTCCCCGGGATCTATCCTTGACTACCGCTATTTATCATCTATAGTTCACTTCTCAGCCATGTGGTTTAGTAACACAGTACGTTTCCCTGTTGGCTGGAAGTTAAATTAAGCAACAGCATCTTGAGGATTATGACCTTTGGTTCAGTGAACTGTAAACATTGTGGCTGAGGTGGAGAGCATTTAATCTATTGACTGCATACCATCTGGAAAAACGAACAGATGATTTGAGTCTAAAACCTTTGCCAGCCCTGGTCCCTGGGATTTATAGAAACACTTCTGATTTATACATGGTGATGCTTTTTGGATCCATCCACTCACCACGAGCAAGTAATTACTCCTGAACTGTGATGAGAACTGCTTGCTGGGAGTTGGGATTGCGATCAAAATGCTACCAGTCCTACCACAAACTTTGTTCCCAGCCATCGAATTCATCCCTCTTCCTGGCAACATCTGAAACTGAACTGACTCTTTAGTTTTGGTCACTCTGTGTTAGGGATGATGATGTTAAGCTGGAAAGAGTGCAGAGAAGAATTATGAGGATGTTGCCAGGACTTGAGGGCCTGAGCTATAGGGAGAGAGAGGTTGGGCCGACAGGGACTTGACGCATTGGGGTGATCTTATGGAGGTGCACAAAATCATAAGGGGAATAGATAGGGTGAATGCAGTCTTTTACCCAGAATGCAGTCTTTTACCCAGAGTAAGGAAATCAAGAATCAGAAGGTATAGATTTAAGATGAGAGGGGAAAGATTTAATAGGAACCTGAGGGGCAGCTTTGTCCACATACTGGTGGTGGAACGAGTTGCCTGAAGAGGTGGTTGAATCGGGTACCATTTCAACATTTAAAAGACATTAGAGCAGGTTATGGATGGGAAAGGTTAAGATATGGGCCAATATGAGACTAGTATAGATGGGGCATCTTGAGCTGAAGGGCTTGTTTCTGTGCTGTGTGCCTCTGCAATCTCAAAGAAAAAGCTGGCCCTGATTTTTTGTTGTTGTTTCATACCGCTTCTCCACTCTGACTACCGATCTCAACCTTCTGTTGCCTCAGCTTAGCTTTTGCTGCCTCCATGTTGATCTGCTGGAACTCGCTCCTGGTCTCCCTTGTTCTACTCTCTATAAACTTGAGATACAGGTATTTAGGAATAACATGGTGTGATAGTTTTAGATGGAGGCTAGTGGGGTGAAAGGTAAGGACCAGGGGAACTCTGCTTGTTCCATCTGGGGGGGCGGGTGATTGAGAGCAGAACATCGGGTCACAGCAGACGCGGGCGAGGGATTCATCTGTAACAGCAGGAGGAAACTACGTTTGCTAAAGAAAGAGGACATCTCTGATGTCCAAAAAATGAAAAGCCTCCTCCAGGGGGCAGAAATGGAGAAATTGAGCGTCGCGGAAAGTATCTTTGCAAGAGGCAGGATGAGTGGACGTGTCCAGATAACTGGCAGTTGATGGGTTTGTAGTAGACATCAGTTGATAGTGTGTCACCTGTGATGAAGACGAGATCAAGAAAAGGGAGAGGGGTGTCAGACAGTCCAAGTGAATTTGAGGACCGCGTGGAAGTTAGTGGGAAAGTCAATGAAATCACCAAGTGCTGCAAATGTGCAGGAGGCAGTCCCGATGCAGTCATTGATATAATGGAGAAAGAGTTGAGGTGTTGCTTGGAGTTGTTGAGTGTTTGCTTGGAATAAGGACTGTTCAACGTAACCAACAAAAAGACAGCCACTGCTGAGGCCCATGGCTACACCTTTAACTTGAAGAAGGTGGGAGGGGTCAAAAGAGAAGTTGCTGAGGGTGAGGACAAGTTCTGCCAGGCAGAGTGCTAGTTGATGGGGAACTGAACTGTGGTCCTGCAACTCCAGCGCAATATCCTTTTGGCTATAGTTCAGAGGTTAGTCAAAGCTTCACTTGCCTAGCAACTGTAATGTATTTAACAATTTGCTGAAATGATTTGACACTGCACCATAAAACAAGCAGTTGGGGCAGGTGAGAAAATGAGGCATGTTATAAGCAGTGTCTTAAAGAACGTGAGTAACAGAGAGAAGGGAATTCCAGAGCTTAGGACCAAGATAGTTGAAGTTATGGTTCCACTGGGGGGCAAATGAAATAATAATGCCACGATTATCATCAAAGAACATCAGAAGAAGATGACTGAACTTTGGTGCCTTCCCTCAGTGGGAAACTTTGATTCTGCTGTGTGGGGATGTTTTATGTTGGACTCTATCGTGTGTTGTGTTCTTTTTTATTCGTATGGCTGTATGGTGACCACACATTTCACTGTACCAATTGGTACGTGACAAATAAATATATCTTGTATCATTGGATGATTATCCAAAATCTGAGTGTGAATCTGGAGGAGGGTAGAGAGGGTCTAGAACCATCAGGTAAGTAAATTGGATAGAGATGACAAATATTAACATTTCCATTTCTGTAGATGATGGTCGGACAAAGCCAGTTCCGCGGAAAGGGAACCCTGACAATTTTGAACCTGCTGATAACAAGTGTCTTGTGCGAGCAACTGATGGGAAAAAGAAGATCAGCACCGTGGTAAGTGGCCGAATGGACGTGGGCAACTGCCCTGAACAGACCAACAAATAAAAGCAGGAGGTGATTTGACCCGCAAACGGGTCCTCATGTTCCTAATTTTTAGCTAGATCTTGGCTCCATTCACCTGCCTTTGTTCGTTTAGTTTAGAGATACAGCACGGAAGCAGGCCCTCCGGGTCCGTGCCGACCAGCGATCCCCGAACATTAACACTATCCTACACCCACTAGGGCCAATTTTTACATTTACCAAGCCAATTAACCTACAAACCTGTACGTCTTTGCAATGTGGGAAGAAACCAAAGATCTTGGAGAAAACCCACACGGGTCACGGGGAGAACGTACAGATAGCACCCATAGTCGGGATCGAACCCGGGTCTCCAGCACTGCATTCGCTGTAAGGCAGCAACTCTACCACTGCGCCACCGTGACTGCCACCGTGTTCTACATTACCTAATACCTTAGATGACCAATCTCGCAAGCTTAGTTTTAATATTCTACTGATACATAGCATCCACATGTTTTGGAGAACTTGGGAATGTATTCTCACCGTGACCCTGTTGTGTGCAGTGTAGTGGTCTACATGATCATGCAGGATGGCCTCAACCAGAATGTTTATACAATTTAGAATTTGGTGTGGATGGGAATTCAGTACAAGGGGGAAGGAATTGCCTCCGTTTCTAGTGTTTTTTGTGAACTTGAAACAATAGGAATTACCGTTTTGCCAGGTGTTTTAGTAATTGATACAATTAAAATATTTTTTAAACCATTGTAACATTCTGAAGAGTAAAATCTAAATAAGATTGAGAAACGAGAAACTTCGGACTGAAGGATCTCAAACCACAACGTTGTCTGTCTGTCAGTTCCTTTCACAGGTGCTGCCAAACCTGCTGAGTTCTGCCAGCACTTTGCATTTTGCTCAAGATCTAAATAACAGATTAAATTATAGTAGTGCACACTAACTGACTGAACAGCAGAATGTTGTTGTTTATGGCAAGTAAAATTGACCATATCTGCTGCTGATATCTTTGTCTTGATCTGTCTGGCTCCAAGTCCATGAGTTGGAGACGCCCTGACCTGTACGAGATGGGAAGGAGTATCTGAATAGTTTGATCCAGGCCTCAGTTGCACTTGTGAGAGAGGAGCAGGATCAGGGTTAGTGTCCGATAGCAAATGAGTTTCTTCAGAGACTGGTCCTGGGTCATGAGTGCAATCCACTTGGTATTGCAAGGATGAGGACTGACGAAAAGACATCCATAAAGCTGGCTGTGGCACCTGGAAAAAGGAAGACAAAGGGGAGGAGCTGTGGAAGGGTATTGAGGGAAATGTGAAGGATTCGACAATTAAAACATATAGACTAGTTTGGAAATGGGAGCAAGAGTCTCATTTTATCCTTCAGTCCCACCAAATTGCCATCTTCTACTGTTTGAAAGGATATTGGTAAAGGGAGGGTGTGTTGTGCAAGGTTGATTGGGTGAAATCCATAGGATACAATCAATGTATTCCAATGCTTCTTTCCCACTCTGGACAGAACATGCGAATGGCCCTGTTTGGTGAATGGTGTGTGCTGGGAGTTAAATTAAGCAATGGGAGCTTGAGGGTCACAATCTTTGAATCAGTGAATTGTAAACACTTGTGGTAGGGAAGGAGAGCATTTCAACGTGTTTAGACAGAGCGGAAATGAGCCTTTCACCCACCCAGTCCGCGCCAACCAGAAATTCCAGCATCCCCCTTCCCATCAGAACTCCTTTAAGTCAAGACTAAAAACTTATCTGCACTCCCAAGCCTTTCTTGACATCCTCTGAGCGAGGGCTATATGTATATATGTATGTAGCTTGTTTGTTTATATTATTCTTTTAACAAATGTAAAGCACTTTGGCCAACGAGAGTTGATTTTTAAATGTGCTATATAAATAAATGTTACTTGACTTGACTAGTACTATCCTACGCACTAGGAACCATTTACAATCTTTACAGAGGCCAATCAACCTACAAACCTGTACGTCTTTGGTGTGGGGGAGGAAACTGGAGCACCCGGGAAAACCCACGTGGTCACAGGGAGAACGGACAAACTCCGTACAGATAGCACCCATAGCCAGGATCAAACACAATCTCTGGCGCTGTAAGGCAGTAACTACCATTGTGTTGCCGTGCTGCCCAATTGTCTGCATACATTCTGGAAAAAAGGCCAATACCTATTCTAGCTCTGGGCCGTTGGACTTGTAGAAATGCTCATTATATGATGATTTCTGTACAGCTATACCATCCACCCACCCCAAGCAAATATTTATTTTATGAGCGGCGATGCCTGGAACTGCTTGCTTATGGATGAGATAGCGAACAAAATGCTACCTGGACTCCAAGCGTCATCTTGCAATGAATTTATTGGGTTTAAGGAATAGTTTAATCGAAAATTTCAACATTTGTTTAATAAAGGGTTGATTTTCTTTTGGCTGATGACAGCACGGTGGCGCAGTGGTAGTGTTGCTGGGTCCTGGGTTTGATCCTGACTGCGGGTGCTGTCTGCAGGATTTATCCGTTTTCCCTGTGACCACATGGGTGTTCTCTGGGTGCTCCGGTCTCCCACACTCCAAAGACGAGCAGATTTGTACTCGTGTCCAGGTGATCATTGGTGGGCCATAGGGCCTGTTTCCCTGCTGCATCTCTAAACTAAACTAAACCTGTGAAAGAGGGCTTTAGGGATGGTAGATATTTGCAACCCTTCCATAAATGGCACCTGAAGTTGGGTCATTTGTTGATGTTTAAACCAGACAGGTGATGGGTCATAAATCTCACTAAATACCAGAAGACTTGCTGGACCTGATGACCTACCTTCTGCTCCTATCATGGTAACTGAATAAGTTGGCATTAAATAGATATTTTGTGCAATTAAATTATATCCTTTCATTTTCAGATAAGCTCCAAGGAAGTAAACAAGTTTCAGATGGTAAGTTTGTAAGTACACTGTAATGCATAATAGCTACAATTATTTTATCCCCTATTCTGCATTGAGCATAGTCAAGATTTATTGCTGTAATCCTAACTCTGCCCAATGCAGAATCTCTCCGCAACGATGATGGTGCTTTAATGGTTGATATCCTAGCTGTGAAAGTTGCTCCTCTCCTTTTTGCCAGCACGAATCTTAAAAGAGGACACGTGCAATGTTGTCCGGGAGAGTGGATGTTGGGAAAATGAGACGAGATTAATTCATGGAACAATTTAGAATGATGCTGTTGGGTCATAGTAACTGCAGAAATTCAGTGGTAGGGATAGAGTTACTGAAGATGATCGTAGCCAGTGTACTATTTTGGTTTAGTTTAGAGATACAGTGTGGAAACAGGCCCTTCGGCCCACCGAGTGCACGCCGACCAGCGATCACCCTCTACACTAGCAACATCCTACACACTAGGGACAATTTACAAATGACAGAAGCCAAATTAACCTACAAACCTGTACGTCTTTGGAGTGTGGGAGGAAACCAGAGCACCCAGGGAAAACCCACGCAGTCACTGGGAGAACGTACAAACTCCTTACAGACAGCACCCATAGTCAGGATCGAACTCGGGTCTCTGGCGCTGTAAACCAGCAACTCTACCACCGCGCCACTGTGCTGCCACCCTTTGATTGACCCAGTTAATTTCCTCAATGTTCAGCTATCAGCTATCCAGCAATCTTTTGGTAACGCTCTGAAAGATACTGCGTCGTGGATCTCTTCTGCCTTGTTTGGTCACAGCCAGTCTATACATGAAGGGTCTCGACCCGAAACGTCACCCATTCCCTCGCTCCAGAGATGCTGCCTGTCCCGCTGAGTTACTCCAGCATTCTGTGTCCATCTTCAGTCTATACTTCAGTTCCATGACATTGCCTTTACTGTGCACCCATTAACATGCATAGCCATAGTGTTTAAGAAAGAACTGCAGATGCTGGAAAAATCGAAGGTAGACAAAAATGCTGGAGAAACTCAGCGGGTGAGGCAGCATCTATGGAGTGAAGGAATAGGTGATGTTTCGGGTCGATATGATCGCCATAGGTATCAGTTTTAAAAGCTGTCCCCCAACTATCCATTGTCTTAGAAAAAGAGACATCATGCTCTTTATGGAAGGTGTCTCCTGACATGCAGTTTTAATTTTGTGCCTTTTTACTCTGGATTCATGCATCAGAGAAAATGATTTCCCCCAAATATTATTACAATACCTCAGCAATCAAACTGATACAATGCAGGTTTATGCAGCTGATTCCCATTATGAACTGTTCAAGCTCTTATGTATAATTTAGTTGAATTCATAAATAGCTTTTGTCAGGACAATGCATCATTCCTTGTTGCACTGCCCTCAACTAAACCTCAATGAATTTCTGCATTAAAATTATTGCCGACTGGGCAGTCCCCAGGCTTATTTCCTCCAGCCTGAATAGATTGACCTTCTGTCAAGGGTAGAAATATTTTCCTGCCTCAGGATACAATGGGCTAAAGTACTTGCTTCTGAACCGTTGAGAAGTCAAGTCAAGTCACATTTATTTATATAGCACATTTAAAAAACAACTCTTGTTGACCAAAGTGCTTTACATTTGTTATAAGAATAATATAAACAAACAAACTACATACATAGGTACACAAAAATGCTGGAGAAACTCAGCGGGTGCAGCAGCATCTATGGAGCGAAGGAAATAGGCAACGTCTGAAGAAGGGTTTCGGCCCGAAACGTTGCCTATTTCCTTCGCTCCATAGATGCTGCTGCACCCGCTGAGTTTCTCCAGCATTTTTGTGTACCTTCGATTTTCCAGCATCTGCAGTTCCTTCTTTAAAACTACATACATATATACATATAGCCCTCGCTCAGAGGATGTCAAGAAAGGCTTGGGAGTATAGATACGTTTTTAGTCTTGACTTAAAGGAGTCGATGGAGGGGGCAGTTCTGATGGGAAGGGGGATGCTGTTCCACAGTCTAGGAGCTGCAACCGCAAAGGCGCGGTCGCCCCTGAGCTTATGCCTAGACCGCGGGTGATTCAGCAACCCCAAGTCGGACGATCTGAGGGACCTGGAGGTGGAGTGGTGGGTGAGAAGACTTTTAATGTAGGTGGGGGAAAGCCCATTGAGGGCTTTGTAGACATAGAGGAGGATATTGAAATGTATACGGAACCGCACAGGGAGCCAGTGGAGAGAGGCCAGGATCGGGGTGATGTGGTCCTTTCTTCGGGTGCCCGTCAGGAGTCTCGCTGCGGCATTTTGGACCAGTTGCAGGCGGGACAGGGAAGATTGGCTGATGCCAGTGTAAAGGGAGTTGCAGTAATCTAGGCGGGAGGAGATAAATGTGTGGATGATCTTTTCGAGGTCATCAAAGTGGAGGAATTGTTTTATTTTAGCTATCGTCCGAAGCTGAAAGAAGCTAGCTTTTACCACGGCATTGACTTGTTTGTCAAATTTCAGTGCTGAGTCAAATATCACGCCAAGGTTTTTGACGTGAGGTTTGAGTAGTGGGATAAGGCTTCCAAGGCTGCCTGCTATCATTTTGATTGAGTCCGAGGGGCCGAGAAGGATGACCTCAGACTTACTCTCGTTTAGTTGGAGGAAGTTCTGCGCCATCCAACACTTTATATCCTCGAGGCAGCGGGTAAGGTTAAGCAGATTTGATTTGTTTTGGGGCTTCAGGGGGAGATAGAGTTGTGTATCGTCTGCGTAGCAATGGATGGAAATGCCGCGCCTTTTAATGACTTGGTCTAAGGGGAGCTTATACATGGAGAAGAGAATGGGGCCAAGGATGGAACCTTGTGGAACCCCGCAGCAGAGATTAGCTGGGGAGGAGAAAGAGTTGCCTATTGTTAGTCGAGAAACTCCTACCTTTGAGGTAGGAGATGAACCAGCTCAGGGCAGTGCCATCAATACCAACCTCGTACCGGAGACGGTCAATTAGGATGGTGTGGTCGACAGTATCAAATGCTGCGCTGAGGTCAAGAAGGAGCAGGATTGCACAATCGCCGGAGTCAACGGTGAGCAGTAGGTCATTATGTACCTTCAACAAGGCAGACTCTGCGCTGTGGTGAGCCCTGAAACCTGATTGGAACGTTTCTAAGATAGTGTTTTGGTGAAGGTAAGGCATAAGTTGACTTAAAATTACCTTTTCAAGGGCTTTTGAGAGGAAAGGCAGTTTAGAAATGGGTCTGTAGTTGCTTGGCAAGGTGGGGTCGAGGTTAGGTTTTTTCAGGAGTGGCTGGACCACCGCATGCTTGAAGCAGGTGGGTACAGTGCCAGTGGCCAGAGATCTGTTGAAGATGGCGAGGATGCTGGGACCGGCTGTTGTAATTACGTCCTTTAGGAGGGCAGAGGGGACAGTGTCGAGGGGGCAGGTAGTAGGTTTCATGGTGGTGATCAGTTTTACAAGGTAGGGCAGAGTAACGGGTTGGAAACAATTAATTTTGAAGAGCAGACCAATGAAGTGTGTGGCTGAATAGTTAACGTAGCAGCAATGGTTGGTGTTGCTGTTGGCTTGCCTGTGAAATGGTGTGCAGTACCATTGCACATCGCCAGATGTCACTAACTGGCAGAGATGGGCACTGTTCACTCAAAACTAGTTTCCTTGGCCTTGTAATTTTACTGTTCATACATTAGAATACAGTAAACCCTCGCTCTACCAGACTACACAAGGAGAGATAGTGTTCAATATTACCGATTATCTGCTATAAGGTGGTTAATATGTACAGCACTATTGGAAAAATAGCCAATAAACATGCACTACACAATAAACAGTAAAGGACACCAAATAACAAGACCATGGGACGGCACAGTGGTACTGTGGTAGAGTTGCTAGCTTACAGCGCCAGAGACCTAAGTTCGATCCTGGCCTCCGGTGTTCCCTGTGGCTGCACGAGTTTCCTCCAGGTGCTCCCTTGCACTGGTTCTCTCTTACACACCGTGAGTTGTCTCTGGTATGTGGGATGGAGCTGGTGTTCGCATTCACGAGAGGATGCCTGTGGTCGGGGTCAGGACTGGGTCTCTGGCACTGTGGGGCGGCGTATCGCCGTGGCCATTTGGGCTGCAGGCCTGCACGTCTTTGCGGTGTTTGGGGAAAACCCACACTGTCTCAATGTCTTTGCAATGCGGGAGGAGAGATTGAACCACTGCAGTAGTTATGTGGGAGGAAAGATAGAACCATGGCAGTAGTTCTATCCTACACACTGAATTGTCCTGAGTTTGTAGATAGAACTAGTGTATGGGTGATTGCTGGTCAGCACAGACTTGTCGTTTCCACGCTGTATCTCTAAACTAAACTAAGATAAAAAGGTTCAAAAACAGCATTTACTACATCCATCTATTGCTCATTCTGTGAAACAACCAATTGTCCACAACAGATTCAGTCCGTTAAAACGAGGGTTTACTGTAATACAAACTCAAAAGCTGTTGCCTTCCAGTCTTCAGTCAGTTTTAGTTTGAGAATATAAAACAGCACAATTTATATTTAAATAGTTAGTACCTTTAACATATTAAAATGACCATTACCTGGTAACAGAGTTGGCGCATCTCAACAGGTAGTCATTAGGATAGTGAGCATCTTAAGGGAAAGATAGGGAAGTGATGCAAGAGAATGCTTGAGGTTGAGCATAGGTGTCAGTGGTGGAAAAGAGGAAGTTGCAAGTGGATAAGGCAGACCACAGTTTGGAGGAACTCAAACACATCAGACAGTCCAGACGCTGGAAATGTTAGGAATGGAGGGGGAGGTAAAAATCAGTGGGAAATGGAGCACAAAGTGATGAATGATTGGAGCTGCATTGAAACTTAGGATAGAGGCAACAAAGAGTTTGATTGAAATTAAGATGAAGATGACAGTGGGTGGAAGCTCAGGGAAACTTTGGAATGCCAGAGTCTAGAGCAAGGTGTCACTACGCTACGCATCAATGGAAAACTATCTACTGTCAAATTTAGATGACAAGGAAGTGGTAGAGGCGGTTAAAACATTTAAGATACTTGGACAAATACATGAATAGGAAAGGTTTGGGGGAATATGGGGCAGGTGCAGGCAAGTGGGCCTATGACCTTTCGGCAGCTTGGAGTTGGGCCAAAGGACCTGTTTCTGTGCTGCATAGCTCTATGATTATGTTAAAATTCAGGTTAGGATTTGTTTGGTGAGCGATGCTGAGAATCCATGAATTACATTCTTATTGATATTATGATCCATTTTAGGGCGTAGGAGTTTGAAGTGTAATTGGTGTACCTGAGTAAACAGTTGGGAAAGTTGACGAGACAGCTTAATGCAGCACTCTGTCCTGTGGCTAAACTTGATTGCGATGTGCAATACTTAATCTCTTCTAGTACTGGGCAAACCATTAACTGAATAATTGGGAGAAGTTTGGTTTACCTAGATCAGTGCCACCTGTGACTCATTGGGTGCCATTTAACTTAAGTCAGTACAAATATCCCCCTACAATCAGTCTGAAGAAAGATCCTGACCCAAAACATCACCCCTCCTCTCTTCCAGCCCCCCCCCCCCTCCCTCAGTCTGAAGAAGGGTTCCTACTCAAAATGTCACCCCTCCAGCTTTCTTACCCCTCCCACTCCGAAGAAAGGTCCCGATCCAAAACATCGCCTCCCCTTTCTTACAGCTTTTGCAAGACCCGCTGAATTACTCCAGGACTTCGTAAAACCAACGTCTGCAGTTCCAAGATCCTACATTTCATTGATTGAAACCTTGCTCTAAGACTTGAAACCATGATTTAGCACTCTGGAGCAATGTGGCACTGTGAGATGTGCTGCCTTTTGCACCGTATATTGGATCTAGTAATTATTGCCATCTTATTTTGGGGATCTTGCAGAGTATAAATTGGTGCTGGTGTTTACTGCACTACAATGTGACCATACATCTAAAATACTTCACTGGATGTGAGGTGCTTTGGGAAGTCCTGAGGTTGTGAAAGCCATTGCATGTCTTCTCCAGATCACAACAGGGATCTGTTCCCAGAAATTATTAGTAACCCAAACAGTTCGTAAGTTGCAAATGCGGCTGGCCGGCAATGTAGGCTGACCTAGCACAATAAAACTAGGATTTTAACTTGACCGTTCAGATATTGCCCCGAACCGGGTCCCCACAAGGCAGAAGATGCTTGCAGCAACAAGCAAATCCACCCCGCTGGCCTCCTTGACACTCATTCATATTGTACGGGTTGTACACAAGTTAGATATTTGTAACCTGGGGAGGACCTATAACATAGAGAGCAGATTTTTCTTTCCCTGTTATTGAAGTTGTTTTAAAGTAGCATAGGTTTGGTTCAATTACTAGACGACTTCTGAACGCAAATCTCGCAGATCAGTTCTGTCAGTGGCGACAGGCCTGATACTTTGATTTATCCTCCTTCCCACCACCACTGGTGTTATATAAGAATTAAGATTAGGTGCCTTTTGTATTCAGTCAGTGTTATTCAGTTTGGCATGCTCTAAGTTTGTTTCTTTCATTGATCTGGATTTTTCAGGCATATTCAAATCTGCTGAGGGCACACATAGATGGCTTGAAGAAGAAAGACAAGAAGAGCAAGAGTAAGAAGACAAAGGCCACGCAATGATGTCAAGGCATTGGGGGAGTCCCTGGCGTGGGGGTGGGGGTGGGGAAGGGTGGGTTGACTTTTCCTGTGCCTGACTACTTCCTACACATCACATGCAGATGTGGAGGAATCAATGTTGGGTGAGGAAAAGAGTTCCAGTAGGGCATTGATTAGAAATGGACAATACCCACAGTATGGATAACTCTTCTTCCATTATGGGGTATATGGGGGGGGGGGAGGAATTTGCTGAACACGTGTTAGAAAAAGGTCATTATCCAACACTGCAACCAACCATAATCCTCTCCCCACTTCACTATCTGCAGTTAACCATGCTGTGCAGCAATATTCAGTTTAGTTTGTCACATGTACCGAGGTACAGTGCAAAGCTTATTGTGAAGCATAACGCAGGACATGGCCAGAGTGAATTTTAATCTCTGCATTTCTTTGATCGTTATTGGTATTTTGCCTCATTCAACTGAATTGTCATCAAGTGATCACTGCCAGCAAAGATAATTTCCGTGCATTCTCCATCTTTAAAGGTGCCTGTGGTATCCAATGAATGTCAGTTTGAAATTATTTGAGTTAACTTCATTTGATGCAGCTGCACCCTCTTCCTCCCTGCTCCCTCATCCCATTTACTACACTAATTGAATGTACTGATCACCAGAGGCCAGATCTTTAAGGTCATGTGTGGATACTGCCCTTGAGACCAATGCATGAGCTTTCCTTCCTGCTCTAGCAGAAACCAACCAGAAGGAACCAAATCTTCATGTGGACGTGATAGGGAGAATCACATTTTGATTTCCTTATTGGAGCCTTCACCTCCTAGCATGGTTTGATCTTTCTGGGGGTAGGATTTATTTTAGGTTAAAGAAATATGCACAGTATGACTTGATCAATCTTCATTCTGTAGTAAATCTTGGGTTTAGTTTGTTGAGTATTGATAATTGTAGATCTGCATCAATTACATTAAAACACTTTGTTTTATTGCACCAGAATATGTTGTTTTTTGTGGAGACTATGTTGGTAAGCGCTTTGGGTCAGATTTTCAACCAGTAGTTGAGTAACTATTGAGTGTGGGGTCAGTTCACTGCAGGGACTTGTGCACATATCTGGCCTAGAATTGTGAAAGCACTGCAGCTGTGCATCACTTCTGGGGCTGCTTTCATCTGGATAGGACCATAAAACAAGGTCCAGCTATCCAGGATGAATGTGGCATGTTTTTAAGATGAAAGGAATTTTCATTTTGTTCACAGATTATCCAAAATCATTTACACAACTATGAGCTTTTTTAGTGAAATGTTGCTGTTTCCTATCTTGTAGCAGTGACTTTACTTCAAAAATACTTTAATGAGAACTCTGTGTTTAATTAGGCACTCAGGACCTTAAATTAGTTGGAGCAGAGTTTATAGAATAAGCAGTGACAGGACATAATGAAGCAGTAACCAAAACAGTCGTGGTTCTTTCACAAGCCACTGAAAATTTGGCAGTCTGACATATTCATTCTCTCTACGTGTTGAGTGATCTGTCGAGTAGAGCTGGTTATGTCGCTATAGGTACATGAGTAGATAGCATGAATTGGGTCAAGTTAACTAGCATTGTTTCACATCTCCATCAATACATACCTCTCCTGCTGGCATTGACTGAGATTTTACTTTATTCGGGTACTAGTTGCCCACATCTTGTTAGTTCAGTTGCCAATTACAAATAATCTGTTTTTTGTCTGCAGAATTTCACACTTGAGCCTAGTCCAATCCACACATGTCCTTTTAATAAGGAGTGATGTCACTCTAATCTATTACAGTGCAATACCATTCCTCTAATGTAGTGGTTTTGTATGATCAAATCATTGTAATTAACTGAATCAGTGGCCACGCAACCTATTCTACATCAGAAGGCAATGGAGCACTACAGGTTTAGACAGGTTAATGTTCCCAGGCCAAACTCGATACAGGTGAATTAAAACCCTACTGGTGTACAACATTGCATGTTAATGCAATTTAATAAAACTCCTTTGGAAAAAATTACTATTTGTACAGCTTGTCATGAAATGTGCTATATCACTAGTTCTTTAATATTAGCACTTGGCTAATTCTCAATGTAACTCCCTACACATGCATATTGGCATTGGATTATATTTGTAGACAATTTTATGACATTAGAGATACAGCACGGAAACATGCTCTTCGACCCACTGAGTCCACGCCGACCAGCAATCGCCCATACATGGACATCTTGGAGGAACGGCTGCTAAACAGCAGCCGTCCGTCAAATTCACCTTTTCTTTAGTTTTAGTGTTTTTTATTTCTCTGTTTGTTTGGGGAATTTTGACTTTTAATGTGGGGGGGTAAGGGGGAAACTATTCCTAGGTCCCTACCTGGTCGGTGAGGCAGCTTTTTCTCCAGGCTGCCTCGTCGACCCGTCCTCGTGGCCTACCAGCGGGCATGGAGCGCCGTTTCCTGGCGGGGACCGCCCAGCACCTTCAGCTTCGGTGGCGGCACAGCGCTGGAGCGCTATCGGAGAGCGTAGCGGGCGATGCCTTGCCTGGGTCGCCGCGCTGGATCGACGCGCTGGAGCTCCGGTGAGCTGGACCGCCGACACCAACACCTCCGGGCTGCGGGACTGCGGGGCGACCAGCTACAGGCAGCGGCGCCGACTCAAACATCGGGAGCCTCGTGGCTCCAAATCGGCGCGGCCCTGTCGGCTTCAGGTGCCATCGACTCCGCTGGGAAACCGGCCGTTCCAGCCGCTCCGAGGACTCTCCCGACGGCCAGGAAAATCGGGCCTCCGTAGAGGCAACTGTGGTGGCCTCGATGGGCCTGACTCTGGGGAGAACTGGGTTGGGGACTGGACATTGTGCCTTCCCCCACAGTGGTGGTCATTGTGGGGAGATGATTTTGTGTGCTGTGCCTGTGCCTGTGCCTGTCAGTCCGTGTACAAGATGGCGGTCGGAGGGGAGAGTGGACGCTGGCGCGAATTGGTCGCCGCTGCTCTCTCCTCAAATTGTGTTTCTTATTTTCTTTTGGTGCTTTTGAAATTTGAATTCTGTCCTTGATTTGTGTACTGTGGTGTTTTCTTATTTAATTTATTCCGATTATGTGTTTTCTGTTTTGTTGTGATTCTATGCATTGTAAGGTGTCCTTGGGTTTTAGAAAGGCGCCAGTAAATAAAATGATTATTATTATTATTATTATTATCCTACACACTAGGGACAATTTACAATTTTACCAAAGCCAATTGACCTACAAACCTATACGTCTTTGGATAGTGGAAGGAAACCCACGCGGTCACAGGGAGAATGTACAAACTCTGCACCTGTAGTCAGGATCGAACCCGGGTCTCTGGCAATGTAAGACAGCAACTCTACTGCTGCGCCATTGTGCCACTAAGAGCCTTAAAGTTACAAGATTGTAGATTTAAAAAAATCAATTTTTGATCTTTAATAACACAGCATAGAAACAGACAACATCGATGCCAAACATGCGGTACTCTGCTTGAACATAATCCATATACATATCCAAACCCTCTTAAATGACACTCATATTTGCCTCTACCACCACCTCTGGTAGCACATTTTATGCACCCATCTATCTAAAAAATAAATGCCCCACACATCTCCTTTAAACATTGCCACTCTCAACTTAAGGCTATGCTTTCTAGTCTTTGACATTTCAACCCTGGGGAAAAAGGTTCTGATTGCCTACCCTATCTATGCCTCTCATCATTTTATATACTGTTCGGTCTCCCCTCAACCTCTGTTCCAGCAAAAGACAAGCCAAGTTTGTTCAACCTCTCAAAGTGCTATCGCCACAATAACCAATTAAAAAAAAAATATTCAAGAGCTTTGCTTTTATCTCCACTGCTAAGCTTTGATGTGCAGTGCAGTTGAGGAAAGTTCTAAACAAAGTGATCAGCAATACATCTCCCTGTGGGATGGTGGTCATGGTATAGTCCCTTTAACATTACATACCAAGGTAAATTAGAAGGTAGACAAGTTCCTTCTTAAACAAGGTAATTTAGAAGTGTGATTATGAATTAATTGGGCTAAGGGGCCTGTTTCTGTGGTCATAAGTAATAGGAGCAGAATTAAGCCATTCGCCTATCGAGTCTACTCCGCCATTCAATCATGGCTGATCTATCTCTCCCTCCTAACCCCAATCTCTTGCCTTCTCCCCATAACCCCTGACACCCGTACTAATCAAGAATCTATCTCTGCCTTAAAAAAATATCCATTGACTTGGCCTCCACAGCAAAGAATTCCACAGATTTACCACCCTCTGACTAAAGAAATTCCTTCCCACATCCATCCTAAAGGAATGAGCTCTAGTCCTAGACTCCCCCACTAGTGGAAACATCCTCTCCACATCCACTCTATCCAAGCCTTTGACTATTCGACTGTAGGACTGAGTCACACAATACATAGGCCAGGTGATCAATGACAGGGCTACAAGGAATATGGCTTAAGGAGATCTCAGAGTAGGAGGTTGGGGAAGGATTTTTCCAGCAGTGATGTTTAATGTCAGTATGGTCATGAGGCCAAAAGTAGAGGCGTACTGATAAGTTCATGAGACTGGAGAAAAATTGACAGTAAAACCAGGTTGGTGGATGGGGATTTTAAAATCAAGGCATTATTATGCCAGAAATCAATACAAACATGTTAGTAAATACAAGAGTGATGGTGAATGGGATCTGACGCAAGTTGAGATTCTTGCAGCAGAATGGCACATTTGCTGAAGTTTGGGGATGTTGGAAGATGGGAGTCTGGAAGATGGGAGTCAAGCTTTATCACTGACTCCTGACTTTCACTATCACAAGATTGGTACCTGCCACCACTTGGTCTGCACTTATACTTACTGAAATATGAACCGCACCTTGTTTGAGCCATCGAGACAGTGCACAAAACAAAATCATGTCAAATAATCTAACCTTCAAGTGTTTAATAAATGGATACAGAGCAGTATTGGTGGGAAACTTAGAGTAAAGACATGTAGCTCTTCACTGACACCGCATTGTGTTTGCCATGGACTTAATCAACGTGGTGAACCCTGTCAACTGACCTCAGTCAGGCGAACGGCAACAAACAGAGACAGCAGCAGCTTGGCGCCAACCCAGAGCATGCGCCCTTTTTAGGGCGGGCACCAACAGATGTCGAACCGGATGGCATCACCCTGCTGCGGACTTCTGCTGCCTCAAACACAAGAAGAAGATTGTTGTTCTGCTTATTCTTCTACCCTGCTGACCTCATCTTATATGATTTGCTCCCTGCAACCCAGTCCCAGTATACATCTGAAAATATATGCCCATGCTGGTTATGCTCCTGAAGATTTACCATGTAATGACATCAACCTTAAGATGCATCCCATCAAATGGATGGCAGATACAATTCATCATTTCGACTGATCGAAATGCAAGCCAACCAACCCTTTAAAAAGAATCTTCAATTTTTTGCCCATGTATCTGATAAATATATATATTTTAATTATATTTAGAAACATATATAACATGCATTTCAATTATATTGGGGTTTGCTTGCAGCCACACCCTCGCAATACCGGAGAATTCCTATACCTTGCATTTGTGAAACATGCTGTGGTCACCCGGTGCCAGGACGCCGTGCTGCATGCAGTTGCTTTTGTATTTCCATTCAATTCTGGCAACCTGCGACAGGCAGATTTTAGACATACAGCGCGGAAACAGGCCCATGGGGCCCATCGAGTCTGCACCGACCAGCGATCACCCTGTACACTCGCACTATCTTACACACTAGGGAGAATTTACAGAAGCCAATTTATCTACAATCCTGTCCATCTTTGGAGTGTGGGAGGAAACCAGAGCACCCGGGGAAAACCCACGCAGTCACAGGAAGAGTGTACTGACTCTGTACACACAGCATCCGTAGTCAGGATTGAACCCGGGTCTCTGCCGCTGTAAGGCAACGACTGCCACAGTGGCCCCCCAAGCATCTGCCACCAAACGGGCTCCCAAATCAAGGGACACAGGAGAGATTCAAAATACTCCCTCCTGACATGTACCATCCGTGTAAATTATTTGAATAATGAATAACTAAACAATTGGGTGATAGCACAACTGAATTGAAAAGGAAAGCCAATCACACTGTCAAAGCCAGGCACACTGTTCCCATTTCTTACCCCCACACCACCACCACTACTACTCCTGCCCATTCCAGGGTCCTATCTCCCTCAACCAAGGCGGCTTTGTAAAAAATGTGAATTATCTACTGAATTGTGAAGGTCCAAGTACCCCATGCCTTGCTGTGTCATATTTACTTTCCTCTTGGGTGAGCAGGATATTGTAACACGGAGGTACAAAACAGACACGGCAATCATACCCTCACCTGAAATCTGCACGCTCGCCTTTCATCACCTGCCCTTACCTGCTGGTGGATCGTTGTTCTCCATCAGCCCAAGGATAATTCCTGTATGGATATACCTGCCGGAGCCTGGCATACTCAACACACCCTTTGATTTTATATAGACACAAGGGCGGGCAGATGCTGGTTTACAAAAAATGACGCAAAGTGCTTACTCCAACATGGTGTTTCTTTGATTTCATGTTGTTCTCAGTTTCCCAATGTCTGCATGGAGATGCAGCAGGGGCCAATTATTGTTTCATCAATGGATGGGCGTTAATCATATAGAGGTGCATTCCTCTTGCAAGGAATAGATTGGGTAGATGCACAGTCTCTTGCCCAGAGTAGGGGAATCGAGAACCAGAGGACAGGTTTAAGGTGAAGGGGAAAAGTTATAATCGGAATCTGAGGGGGTAACTTTTTCACACAAAGGATGGTAGGTGTATTGAATGAGCTGCAGGAGGAGGCAATTGAGGCAGGGACTATCACAACGATTGCCGGGACTATTACAGAACCAACTAGACAGGTACATGACTAGGACAGGTTTGGAGGGATATGGGCCAAATGCAGGCAGGTGGGACTAGTGTAGATGGGACATGTTTGTGGGTGTGGGCAAGTTGGGCCAGGGGCCTGTACCCACGCTGTATGACTCTATAACTCTAATAAACTCTCCAACCATGAAGTACTAGATTTTCCACTATAAAACAAACTCCAAAGATATGTTCTTCAAAACCAGACACCAGTTCCTTCAAACACAATGAAAGCCATACAATTAATATGCAGGTTTTTTTTACCTCTTTTAAACACAATTTATATAAATAGCCATTGAAAGTGTAGTTACAGAGTTATAGGGTATCTGTTGGAGAACAAATTAATTCTGCAAACATTATGACCATTAAGGAAACGTGTCAGGTAGTGTGAGATACTTAATTTTTTGTTCAGTGAGTGGCAAGGTGCCCTGTGACACCAACTCTCGACACAACATAGCTCGGCCTTTCCAGGGAGTCACTGCACAGAGGGAATCATTCATTGATTCCACGAGACAATGATCATTGGGAAGGGTTCAACATAGAGACCAAAGGAGGCAGTGAGACCGAAACTGGTTCATAGGTTCCAGGAGAAGAATTAGGCCACTCGGCCCATCAAGTCTACTCTGCCATCCAATCATGGCTGATCTATCCCTCCCTCCTAAACCCCATTCTCCTGCCCTCTCCCCATCACCTGGACACCCGTACTAACCAATATCTTTCTAAAGATCCCATGGCAATATTTTAAAGAGCAGGGGAAGTCATCCCATTGTCTTTGCCAATAGGGAGTCTATAATCTTCATTAGTAAAAACAGATAATCTGGTCATTGTCACGTCACTGTTTGTGGGAGTTTTGCCGTGTGCCGATCGTTGTAACATAAACCATACAGCAACCAGTGGCCACATACAAAAAACATTCTTAATTGACTGTGAACCTTCGTAGGTCCTAATGTCATGAAACGGACTATAAAATGTGTGGAGGTTTGCCCCTTCCCAAATGCCGTACATCTCAAACATGGGAGAATGGTGTACTTTGGTCGAGGTCTATAAGTACGGTAAAATACCGAATGCTGGCCATTTGGCAACAACAGGGAGGGACTTTGTCTACGTTGAGAACCTACATTCATTCTCCAGTCTGAGCACTGATTAGTTACTGGGGCAGGAACTCCAAACTTTGGGCAATTGAAATCAATTCCCGCATCTATAGAGACACCCGAGGTCAACTAAATAAATACATAATAAGGCAATAAATTTGAATATTTCATTCCGAACTGTGCATTAACCAGTGATGGTACACAAAGAGTCATTAATCAATGAGTTCCCAAGGGGCTGAAATCAATTGTGTCGAAATGTAAGCCTATTAGTTAGAAATAAGCATGCTGTAGAAGTCACGGCAGTGGATGCCACACTGAAACTCATGCCATTCAAGTCAACAGGAACAATTTGGGACAGAGATGACTGGACTAACTCTTTTGTGCAGCATGTTTAGTCCTAACAACAGGTAATTAATTTCTCAGCATATAAACAACTCAAACTTGGATTTACACATAATCTTTAACACAGTTAAACATCACAAGGTTCTTCACAGAGGATTATCAAACCAGATTTGACACCATCATATTACGATACTACAGTTTGCTCAACAAGACAGGATTTAAAAGGTGAACAGCCAGCTGGAGATGCTTAGGGAATGAATTACTGAACTCAGGGATTGGCAAAAAGTTTCTACCAGCTTTAACATAGTTCTGTATAAGTGCAGGGCCAGTCCTCAATTGCATCAAGGCCGACTTTGATGGTATTAGATAGGAACTTCCAAAATTTAATTGGAGTAGGTTATTTGTGGGCAAAGGGACATACAGAGAGAGGGTAGACACAAAATGCTGGAGTAACTCGGCAGGACAGGCAGCATCTCGAGAGGAATGGGTGTCGTTTCAGGTCGAGACCCTACTTCAGACTGATGTCAGGGCAGTGGGCGAGACAGAGGTAGGAGTTAGTCGAAAACAGTAAGACTGGTGGGAGGGGATGGAGAGGGAAAGCAAGGGCTATTTGAAGTTAGAGAAGTCAACGTTCATACCGCTGGGGTGTAAGCTACCCAAACAAAATATGAGGTGGTGTTCCTCCAATTTGCGCTGGGGCTCACTCTGACAATGGAGGAGGCCCAGGACAGAAAGGTCAGATTGGGAATGGGAGGGGGAGTTAAAGTGTTGAGCAACCGGGAGATCAGGGAGGTTAAGGCGGACTGAGCGGAAGTGTTCAGCGAAACGATCGCCAAACCTGCGCCGATATACAGGAGAGCCTGCACTTGGTCTCACCGATGTGAAGAAGTTCACACCTGGAACAGCGAATACAGTAGATGAGGTTGGAGGAGGTGTAAGTGAACCACTGCCTCTGGGAAGTGTTTAGGTCCTTGGATGTAGTCGAGGGGGGGGAGGTAAAGAGATAGAACTTCTCTACATCGGCAAGACCAAGCGTAAGCTCAGCAATCGGTTCGCTGAACACCTCCGCTCAGTCCGTCTTACCTGATCTCCCGGTTGCTCAATACTTTAACTCCCCCTCCCATTCCCAATCTGACCTTTTTATGTGACCCAGCGCAAATTGGCGGAACAGCACCTCATATTTTGCTTGGGTAGCTTATGAGATGTTGCCAGGACTTGAGGGTTTGAGCTATAGGGAGAGGTTGGGCAGGCTTGGCCTTTATTCCTTGGAGCGCAGGAGGTTGAGGAGTAATCTTATAGAGGTGTATAAAATCTAGAGGGAAATAGATAGGGTAAATGCAGAGTATTTTCCTCATGGTAGGGGAATAAGAACTACATGGCATTGGTTTAAGGTTTGAGGAGAAAGATTTAAAGGGAACCTGAGGGGCAACTTTTTCACATAGAAAGTGTGGCTGGGAGTGGGGGTGTATGGAAGAAGCTGCCAGAGGAGGTAGTTGAGGCAGATACATTAATAACATTTAAAAGACATTGGGAAAGGTGCATGGATAGGAAAGGTTGAGAAGGATATGGGCCAAAGATGAATAAACTGGACTAGCTTAGATGGGTCATCTTGGTCGGCATGGACGAGTTGGGTCAAGGCCCCGTTTCTGTAGAGTCTACGGCACCTGACGGCACAGCCATAACTATTAAAACCAGTGATGATCAAGAAGAGGGCAAAAGGCGTAGAGATCACAGATGAATGGCTAGAGATTACAAAGATGGGCAAGGACAGGCCATTGAGGGAGTGGAAAATATGATTCACACACAAATAATAAGAAACCCCTTCTCAGAAGGGAAGACACAGTGGAGGACACCATCAGAGGGTGTCCACCTCAACAGAGGACCTTTGACTGAACAGTTAAATAGACTGTTAAATAACCCCCGCAGATGGTCCTGGCCATTGCTGGGTTGCAGTGGTCACAGTAGTTTAAGGAGAATATTTTACTTTTAAATTAACATGAGGGTGTGCAAAATGAAAATCGGTTTCACCATGATTTTATTAAGGAATGATAATTAAACTGGCAAAGCATCGCAATATCATTTACTATTTTCTGTCGCCAGGTGCAAGTCTTGGCCACGGGTCCAAAAGGAAATTCCGCATCTTAAATAATATTTTACACCCATTTGTTCACGTACAGTGGTTTGATTCGTAAGAGGCAGGTTAAGCTTCAGGTGGCAGAAGTTAGGCTTTGGAATTTCTCTTTCAGGTTCTTCACCAGGCCTTGCTGGGACAAATCTGTTCTGCTGCCAACGTGGCGCATCTCAATCCTCGGTCCTGGCTGCTGAACAGTGGAGCAGGTCACCTTCTCCGCTCCCCTGCAACTGCGTTGTTTGGCCTTTGGGTTAGAAGTCCCCGGGCTCCTGCCCTTGTCTTGGTCCTCTTGCCTGGACTTGTACTCTTCCGATTCTTGGTACGCCCTGCACCTTTCCACAACTGCTCGGATTGAGATTTTCTCGCGAGATGTGGGGGACCTGATCTGGACGTAGCCCTCATCATCACTGCCGCTGTAACCGGCAACCTCCTTGTTCCTATGACTACTACGACCGTCACCGTGGCGGGGTGACCTCTCCATGATTATGACCTTGTGATCGTCTTGCAGAGTTAACTCCGAGGAAGCAGAGGGAGTGGTGTCAGTACGTGTAGTAGAGTGGCAGTGCTTGCGATCTGGACTGGGACTTGGTTCCGTGAGCCTACAATCCAAGGGAGTAGTCCTCGAACACATTGTGTGATTGCTGGAGGAGCTCTCGGGTGCTGCTTGGAGGAAATACTGGATGGAAGAATCAGAATGCAACATTTTCCTGGCGCCAGTACCTGAAGCTGCCCTTTTGCCTGCAGTGCTGGAAGAGTAGTAACCAGGTTTAGACTTGTCCTTTTGCTCCAGAAAACTGGAATGGGACATTCTGCCTTCCATCATCCCGTTTGGCATGGACACGCTCTTGGCAAATCGGCTTAGCTTTGCACAGCCACTCTCGCCTGGTTTGAAGAGGTTTGTTCGAGTGATCCTCAGCATAGAATCCTTGGCGGCCAGATCACGTGCAGGCGTGTACTTAGAACGGAGCTCGCGAACGTCAGGCCACGGAAAGGTTTCCACTTCCGTAGGGCTGAGTGGCCTGCTAGATAGAAGCCGTACAGGGGGTGCAGTTAGACTGATAACAGAATGTCTCGGTGAAGTGATTCTGGAGGAAGGTGAAAGGCATGTCTGCAATTCCTTAGTTGGTGAGACAACATCAGGTTCCTCCACCAACACAGCCAAAGGGACATGTTCATGAATAATGACTTGTTCATAGAGAGACAAATGTGGCAATTCCTTTGGCTTATCTGCTGGAGGTTAAACAGAAACAAAGAATTAAAAACCTTCTTTTGACATCTGCAAAACTGGCATATTTCACATGTTATATTAAATTTAGGCTCGTTTTGAGATAGTATGAAACAGGCCCTTCGGCACGCCGAGTACAGCCGACCAGCAATCCCTGCACACGAACACTATCCTACACACTCTTGGGACAATTTACAATTTTACCAAGCCAATTAGCCAACAAACCAGTAAGTCTTTGGAGTGTGAGAGGAAACCGGAGGTCCCGGAGAAAACCCACGCAGGTCATGGGAAGAACCTACAAACTCCACACAGACAGCACCCGTAGTCAGGATCGAACCCGGGTCACTGGCGCTGTACCACTGTGCCACCCCGTGCTGCCCCTAAATCTTTGAGATGTTCAAGTCCTCAGAGGGAGCAAAGGATGTTTATCTGAACACCATTAGAAATGATTGCTATTTCTTAAAAGGCTCTTAATGAGAAGAATATTAATTAAGCCCCCATCTCATTCAATAATATTGGATCCCAAATTAGCCGTTTCCTTGTTGATTCTTCTGCATCAGGCTCTTAAAAAAACATTTAATATATAATCCATGAATTTGCCGTCCACGTTATCAATCTAAGTCCCCATGATTTTTGTGTCACCTTGTAATATGTGCCTGCAATTTTCTAATGAATGCTATCTCTGCCAAACATTACCCCTACCATAGTGATAACTCCCACCCACTGTTTTCTGCCCCTTGCAGTTTTCGTAGTTCCACCCAAACCGGTTCTACAGCCTGATTTTTGTTCTTAACGAGAGGTTTGAACTTATTTATTCCAGGAGGGAAATTGATCTGCCAACAGTCATAAAAACACAAAATACATAAAACATGAAATAATGTTGATTTTATCTCAGCACTCCCTTAATCCCGTTCTTTAGGGTCAGGGTGACCACCGCACCCCTCCTCTGCTTCTCCATTTTGCTTATCTTGTCAAAAAGATAAGAATGATGGAATATTTAATTGATACCTAATCTAGGTCACTTTGCATCCCTGTTTCTGTTTGCGCTCATTTTTAATTCTCTGCGTTACTAATTCACCTGTTTTGTTACGAATGACATGAATGTTCAGATAAAGAGCCCTCGGTTTGGCTGTTCACTATATTTCACTGTTCTGATTCTAATCAAAAATGTACTCTAATGTTTGTGTGCTCTGTCCCTTCATGATGAAGTCTGGTTATCATTACCCATTTTTATTATTTTATCCTTTCACTTTAACTTCATAAATGTCACCACATCATAACCCTCCTGACCACTGGTAGTTGATAGCCTTAATTACAGCTACATTCACTGGGACACCAGTTCCAACTTAATTCAAAATGATGTCCTTTGTATAAAACATCTCTCTCTTTCACCAATAGTGGTACTGTTAGAAATGCCCCCCCAGGAATTGAAACCCTTTCCTTGAATCACTTTCCTCCTCCCAACACCATAAACCCCCGTCCCTTTCCCAACCTATCAAACATTTTCCTTACGGGGAAACATGGTGAACCAGCGGCAGAGTTGCTGCCTTACAAGGCCACAGACCTGGGTTGATCCTGGTGCCGTCTGTACTGAGTTTGTACGTTCTCCCCGTGACCTCGTGGGTTTCCCCAGGTGCTCCAGCTTCCTCCCACACTCGTACACACAGGTTGGTAGATTAATTGGCTTTGGTAAAGATTATAAATTGTCCATAGTGTAGGATAGCATTAGTGTACGGGGATTGCTGGTCGGCGTGGAATCGGTGGGCCGAAGGGCCTGCTTCCATGCTGTACCTCTAAACTAAACTAGACTTATCTTGAAGACCTCAATCAGATCCCTAGTCTGGAGACAGAAACCTCAGACTGTTCAATCTTTCCCCTAAATTCTGTGATTAGTAAACATCAAAAACATTAAAAAAAAATACATTTAAACAGGTACATGGATACTACAGGTTTAGAGGGATATGGATCAAATCAAGCAGGTGGGACTGGTGTAGATGGGACATGTTGGCCGGTGTGAGCAAGTTAGGCCGAAGGGCCTGTATATCACTCTATTACTCCATGACATTATGATACATCGATACATTAGGTTTGGAGGGATAGGGGCCAAACGCAGGCAGGTGGGACTGGTCTAGACGGGACCAGATATGTCATTTGGTCTGCATGGGCAAGTTAGGATGAAGGATGTGTTTCCACACTGAATGACTCTATGACTCTAAGGAAACATAAGCTGCTCGTAACTGCACGTTAAGGGCGACTATTTGGCTGGTTGGGAGTGTGGAGTGTTGGTGCTGTGATAAGTATCACCTAGTCATATGGCCCAAGGAGACTGATGGACAAACTTTGATCTCAGTATCAAATATTGTTTCCCGTGAACAATACTGAGATGAGTTCTATCTTAAAAAGCAACGTAAATGTATATATATGAATAAATGGATCAAAAAATTCTGTTGGAAATCAGAAACAAATACAGAAAATGCAGAAAAACTCAGCAGGTCAGGCAGCATCTGTGGAAAGAGATAGCTTCGACATTTCAGGTCCGCGCCCTTCATCAGAACTGAAGAGAGCGATGAAAACTAGCTGTCAGTAGGGAAGAAGGTGGGGAGGGTTGAAGAGAAGGCCTGTGAAAAGATATCAAAATAGCCAAATGAGGGCAATAACAAGCACATTAAGCTTCTTGGTCTGTGTAATGAGATGTTAATGGTAAGGTGATGTGATCTGTCTAACTGATCAGACAAAATAAACCTAGACAGTCATAAATAAACAGAAAATGGAAAACCGCTGTAAAAACAATGCTGTTATTATTATTACAACCCGCCACCGATGTTCTGGCACGCTTGTTTCCAGAGCCTTTCTGAATGATCCGTTTTGCCAGAGCAACAGAGGTCGCGGCCTTGGGAGGAGGGGGGGGAGGGGGGTTGGGATACCGGCCGGACCAAGCCGGCGAGGGGAACAGATCTGCCAGCTCCGGCCGGGTGGGAGTTCCAGAGCCCTGGGCACAGGGGGCACATTCTACCCGCCAATTGGCACGGAAGTCCCGGTGAGGTCGAGATCGGCCGCCTCATCTGGCCAAGGCGCCACATTTCGGGGGGACTTCCCAGGTGGGACTTGTCTGGGTTAAAGGGGAGGCTGGACCACCAGTTGCGGGAAAATCGTTGGTGGACCTGTATTGGTATTATTATTAGGTACAAAAATTGTTAAATGTTTGTAAAATGGACATCTATGAAGAGTCCACAAACCACCAAGAATGGGGTAAATAAATCAATCAATAAACATGCACCTACCAGCAGCAACCTTTTCCTTCTCCTCTTCCTGAACCGTTATCAGTTTTGGGACTTCACTGCCCCGTTCCTCTTCCCTCACTAGCGCATCCTCCAACAGCTTCCCTCTCTTTCTGACCACTGGCTTGCTGTTCTTAATCCTCTGACTGTATATTCTGGCCAGCTGGAAGACCTTGGTCTTCATCTTCTCCGTCACCTCCCTCAGCAGTTCCTCGCTCTGCGCCTGGACTACCTTTGGACCCGTGATCGGAGCGGGATGATCGCAGGTCTTCCCTGTCAGATGGGAACTGGAGTCCGGCAGTGGTGTGGGGTTGTCGTGTGGTTCAGACCATTTGCGAGGTTGCTCACGCAATGGTGTTTGCGCCTGTGGAACAGTTGCTTTGGTTTGGGTGCAGACGCCGCTTACTGACACATCATTTAGTCTTTCCTCCAAACCACTTTCTCCAGTGGACCTTGATTTGGAAGAAACGGGAGATACTTCTGCCATGGCACTTATATCAGAGTCTTCCAGAATAACCAATGGTTCATTGAATTCTTGGCCAAAACTGGTTCTACCTTTGCTGAGATGTTTCATTTGGGATTGCACGGGGCTCTTGCATTCCCTTTTCTTTGGTGTCTCAGAGCTGTGCTCAAAGAAGTTAAATCCTCGTGACGTCTCGTGTTTCTGTCCTGTCCCTTTTGGAGACTTTGAGGCAGCGTTCGACATGCTTTCCATCTCTTGCCAGATCTTAATCATGTCCACTGGTGAACGGAATTCATTGTCGGTAATTGGGTCTTGTTGACCGGGACTGGTCTCCCTCGAAGAGTCCAAAGGTGGCTTTTCTCCCAAAGTGTCCTTCGCCTCCGGCTGTTGAATTTCTAAAACCTGGCACGACTCTGGAGACAAGCGGGCATCTCCACTGGCACTCGGATTCGGAAGGTCACACAAAGCCAAAGCGGGTGGGCCGTTCCTCCGGGCAATGGCGGCAGTGGAAGACGCCAGTCGTCTCCTCAATGTGGCCTCTCGCAAATTCTCCTCCTTGTTCTGGCAATTTAACTTTGAGACAGAGTTCCTGACCAGACCTGCTGGGATGTAAGTCAGGCTTTCTCGCCTTTTGATGCTAAAGTTGGCGTCTTCATGCTCTGCGTTGTCATAGTAACTTTTAATCTTTTCGATGAGAAGCCGGTCCTGCTTGGAGAGGGTGGAGTCTCTCCGCTTCGGAAGATTGCGATCCATGTCCAACTCCATGTCTTCCAGGCTGTGGAAGTGAGCCTCGTCGGAGGGGCTCTCCTTCTCTTGGAGATTGCTGCCGCGGACAACGTCACTCGATTGCCAATCGTCATGCGTGCCCCTGGAGCGAGGCGATTTGTCGCTGCTTTCGAGACTACTCTGTCTGCTGGTCACCTTTGGCGCGGCGCAGCTGTACGAGCCGCCGCCATCGTCCGCCACCAAACCGTTGCACCTGGGCTGGCCGTTCATGAGGTGCCCCACTATGAGGCTGGCTTGGCCCAGCACGGACGGGGGGAGAATGCTCCGGGAATCCCTCTCCTGCTCCTCCTCCTCCGATGAGTCCTCACTGCTGAAGTGCTTCGGTTCCTCGCCTGCCTCGTTGAACGAGCATTCCACGGCAGATCCCACACTACCCCTCCCGGACACAGACAGATCGATGTTAATCGCCTCGGGGGCTTCGTCTGCTCGCTTGGGTCCCTCCGGGCTGCGAGTCCTCTCAGTATCTGATTGCATTTCCTCAAGGGCAGACTGGCAGGCCTCAGTCACCATCTGGTGAATGGATATGGGTTCCACAGCAGAGGTGACCTGATGGTTACAACAACATTCTTTGAACAACAAAAATAACGTTTGCTCTTCACCTATATTTCTCTCGCACAAGGTCATAGGTTCATAAGTTATAGGAGCAGAATTAGGCCATTCGGCCCATCAAGTCTACTCCGCCATTCAATCATGGCTGATCTATCTTTCCCTCTCAACCCCATTCTCCTGCCTTCTGCCCATAACCCCTGACACTCATATTAATCAAGAATCTATCAATCTCCGCTTTCAGAATATCCATCAACGCCTCCCCAGCCTTCTGTGGCAATGAATTGCACATTCACCACCCTTTTAACCCGTTATACATGTACATTCACTCCTCTTCAGTTGCAGCTCTATACTCAGACGGTGTGGCTTGTAGAAGTCACAACAGATCCTCAAATGTAAAAGATAAAGATGATATTTAGTCATTACTGAGCAAGTCAGGCAGCATCCCTGGTGAGTATGGATACGTGACATTTAAGGTGTCATAGATAGGTAACACTTAAGAAACATTTGGACAGGATAGGTTTAGAGGGTTATGGGTCAATGCAGGCAGGTGGGACTAGTGTAGATGGGGCATATTGATCTGTGTGGGCAAGCTGGGCCAAAGGGCCTGTTTCCAAGTTGCATGACTCTAGGCCTGCTCCTCCTCTCCACCTTCCTTCTGCGGTATTTACATGGAAATGGCATAGGAAGGAACTGCAAATGCTGGTTTACACTGAAGATATACACAAAATGTTGGAGTAACTCAGTGGGTCAGGCAGCATCTCTGGAGAAAAGGAATTGGTGACGTTTCGGGTCAAGACACTTCTTCAGACTGAGAGTCAGGGAAAAGGGGGTAATGAGAGATATGAAAAGGTACATAGAACAAATGAATGAAAGATAAGCAAAAGGACAAATCAAAGCCAGCAATGATGATCAAGGAAGGGTGGAGCTCACAAAGGTCCATTGTTGGTTGTGGAGAAGGTGATAACGAGTGATGCAAACAGTGAAACTCAGCAGAATGACAGTGAAACTAGTACAACGACTAGGGTGCGGGAGGGACGGAGAGAGAGGGGATGATGCAGGGGTTACTTGAAGTTAGAGAAATCATTGTTGATACCACTAGGTTGTAAGCTACCCAAGCGAAATATGAGGTGCAGTTCCTCCAATTAATGGTTGCTAGTTTTGGCAGCACGTTGGCTTGTGAGGCAAGGCTTTGTTGTGCAGTGGGCTTGTGGTGGGTAGGGTTTGTATTTCAGCCCTACTGGCATTGATTCCTTCCAATGAATCAAAGAAATTCCCATGGCTTGGATCACAGAGGGCAATGTGTGAATTTATTTCAATAGTCTTGAAAAGATCCCTTAAAGTCTGACGACAAGGAAACACTCCCCAATTTCCTGGCCAACGTTTGCCCCGGAGTCAACATTTCTAGTTTATGCAGCCATGGTCACAACGTTCTCTGCAAAAAATAATGTCTGGAAATTGTACAGTTCAGCATTTTCAATGTGTCAGTTGGGGCCTTTATACAGTTCAAATGCAAAAGCTGAAGGCAGGCACAAAAGCCAATTATTCCAAAATTATGGAAGGTTGCCAAAAATTTCAATGTGAATAATATTTAATGTATAACTAATGCACGAGGAACATGTGCAAGGCGGTGCAGCAGTACAGTTGCTGCCTTACAGTGCCAGAGACCCGGGCTCGATCCTGACTCAGGGTGCTGTCTGTACAGAGTTTGTACGTTCTTCCCATGACCGCGTGGGTTGTTCCCGGGTCCCCCGGTTTCCTTCCACACTCCAAAGACGTACAGGTTTGAAGGTTAATTGGCTTCGGTACGAATTGTAAATTGTCCCTCGAGTGTAGAATGCTGCGAGTGTACGGGGATCGCTGGTCGGCGCACACTGGGAGGGCAGAAGGGCCTGTTTCCGCGCTCTATCTCTAAACTAGGGCAGCACAGTGGCGCAGCAGTAGAGTTGCTGCCTTACAGCACCAGAGACCCAGGTTCAATCCTGACTACAGTTGCTGTCTGTATGGAGTTTGTACATTCTCCCCGTGACCGTGTGGGTATTCCCTGGGTACTACTTTTTCCTTCCACTCTCCAAAGACGTACAGGTTTGTAGATTAATTGGCTTCGGTAATAATTTTAATTTGCTGCTAGTGTGCAGGATAGCTCAGGATCGCGGGTCGGCATGGACTCGGTGGGCCGAAGGGCCTGTTTCTGCGCTGTATCTCTCAACTAAACTGAACTAAGTGGGTCCAATTCCTGGGCAAAACGACGTTTTTTAATTCGATAAAGTGACCTAACTTCGAAGCATTTCACTTGGAATGTTGAAAGGAACAAAAACATGCGATGCAAACTCAAGCCTTTCCTCCTCCTTGTACGTACCTCTTCAGACATCACAGTATCGGCTTCCACACCACGCCGCTTCTCAGCATTTGCGGATGGCTGGCTGTTCTGCCGTTTGAATCCTTTGGCTTCCGGCAGCTCAACAGGATTCTCGTTCTGCTGATAGACATCAGAGAAAAAAAAATGCTGAGCAAGAGGTTGTGTTTGGCGGGGACTGGCCCAAATCAGGAAGGATGCAGTTCATTCCACTCACCCCTTCCCCACGACAGAATCACAAGCACCCATGCAAAAGTCTCTCAACCCCGAGTCCCTTCCCGCCAGGCTAATCGTGTCCCCGGTGAGCCAGCCCAACAATTGGATTGCTCTGTTAAACGCAGATTGGAGTTTCACAGCAACGAGTTAACAGCTTCAAACATGCAAATTGAATTAATTCTTGAAATCTTGAACAAGATTGCAGCAACATTAGAAGTAATGTGACTGGTGTACAAGTCTCTGTGCGCAGAGGATTTGTAGATAGCACTGGCTTCATGCTATTTCCTACAATGATTAGTTCCCCTTCGTGTTCTCGTAAAAGTCTCCGGTAAAAGAGCCAGTCATACAACACAGAAAGAGGCCCTTCGGCCCACCTCATCCATGTCAACCAAGCTGCCCATCAACGCAAGTCCAATTTGCCCGTATTTGATCCATATCCTTCCAAACTCTTCCTATTCCATGCACCTGTCCAATGTCTTTTAAATGTTGTTATTGTATCTGTCTCAACCCCGTTCCATACATGCACCACCATCACCAGCTCGTTCCATGCATGCTTCACCCTGTGTGAAAACGTTTGTCCTATTCCTGGTTCCTATTCATTTTTACCTTCTCACATTAAGCCAATCCTCTCTAGTTTATTGACTCCCCAACCCTGGGAAAAAAGGGATTCACCCTAAATATGCTCCTCAGGGTTTGATAAACCATTATAAGATCATGCCTCAGAACCCTACGCTCCAAGGAATAAAGTCCTAGTCTGCCCAACCTCCCTCTGTAACTCAGGTCCACAAGTCCAGACAACCTAATTTTCTTTTTTCTCTCTCATTGAATTCTCTACCTGATCATTAATTTTGTTTGTCCACAATCACCCAAAAGGTTCATCAGAAAGTGAGTCGGTAACAGTGGGAATAAGGGCAATGGAATGGAGAATTGGGTGAGAATTAGAAATGTAACAGGTGGAGCGGCATATTGACGCAGCGATAGAGTTGCTGCCTTACAGCGCCAGAGACCCGGGTTCGATCCTGACTACAGGTGCTGTCTGTATGGACTTTGTATGTTCTTCCCGTGACTGCATGGGTTTTCTCCGAGATCTCCGGTTTCCTCCAACATGCCAGGTTTGCAGGCTCAAAAAGCTGGAGTAACTCAGCGGGACAGGCAGCATCTCTGGAGAGAAGGAATGGGTGATGTTTCGGGTCGGGACCCTTCTTCAGACTTCAGGTTAGGGATAAGGGAAAGGAGAGATATAGACGATGATGTAGAGAGATAAAGAACAATGAATAGTCGGAGAGCAGGAGGCATCACAGAGGGGGAACAGCGAGAAAGGATGTTGCAGTACTCTCGTAGGAAAGAGGAGGAGAACTTGTCAAAGTAGACATACCTTGAGGAGATTTTGCAGTGGAGCAGACAAAATGTGTAGGAAGGAACTGCAGATGCTGGTTTAAACCTATTTTCGGTTTAAACCAGCATCTGCAGTTCCTTTCTACAGGTTTGCAGGCTAATTGACTTGGTAAAATTGTAAATTGTCCCCAGTATGCAAGATAGTGTAGGTGTGCAGGGAACGCTGGTCGGCACGGACTCATTGGGAAGGGCCTGTTTCTGCACAGTATCTCTAAACTAAACCAAACTAAAAGGTGCGGTGAGCTGGAGGTGAATAAAGGAATACATAAAACATAAACTTAAAAGAAGAAGAAAGAAAATGCAAATAGCTAACTCAGTACAGTAAGGTTTGAAATCCAACACAAGGGAAATAGAGCAACAAAAGCCAGAACGTCATGGCTGGCAAGTAACCAACCGCCTAGTGTACAGTCGGTTGAGAGAATGGCACAAAGCAAACAACGCAACATGAATTTATTTTAAAATGTATTTGCAAAAGCATAGAAAGTGTACACGCTAAGTGAAAGATAGCTAAAGGCTCATAGAATGAGGAAAACAAACAAGGTTGAAAGATGATAGACACAAAATGCTGGAGTAACTTAGTGGGTAGATTTTATTCCTATATTTCATTTCTGTAGGATGCTGCCTGCCCTGCTGAGTAACTCCCAGCATTTTGTGTCCATCTTCGGTATAAACCAGCATCTGCAGTTCCTTCCTGCACAAGATTGAACGGTGGTTCGCGATGAGAAAATAAATAGCAGCAGACAAGTAGATTGGTTCTCCAAAGTGATTGGGGACAGAGATTGAAATACCTCAGAGTTCTGTTCACCATGCAAGCTGTGGGCCTGGACAAAATCTAGCGGCAGATGGAACTCAGCATTCATACATGGGAGATCATAAATATGGTTTAAAAAAAAGCAGTGGTGGATATGTTGTATGTACGAAGCAGCACCACGCTGTTGCGGGGCTTCGGGCTGTTAGGCCACTAAAGGTATTATCTCGGGTTGTTAAGGCTGATAAAGTAAATGGAAATCGTTTTTTAAATCAAATGCAATCTCAATCCCCAGCAGGATCTTACTTATAGTGGAGTGCATTCTGTTCCACACTGGGGAGGATATCGCCGATATTCTCCCCAAAGGGTACAATGCAGATTGATTAGGATATTGCCTGACATGGTGAAATACAAATCCAATAAAGAGGTGAAGAAATTGTTATGTATACAATGGGCGGCACAGTGGCGCAGCAGTAGAGTTGCTGCCTCACAGCGCCAGAGACCCAAGTTTGATCCTGACTATAGGTGCTGTCTGCACGGAGTTTGCACGTTCTCCCTGTGACTGCGTGGGTTTTCTATGGGTGCTCCAGTTTCCTCCCACACTCTAAAGACGTACAGGTTTGTAGGTAAATTGACTTTTGTAAATTGTTGCTAGACTGTAGGATCGAACTAGTGTATGTGGCGATTGTTGGTCGACGTGGCCCAAAGGGCCTGTTTCTGCACTGTCTCTCTAAATTAAACTAAATTAATCAAAAGAAAAAATACAGATGTTGGAAACCTGAAATAAAAAAAGAAATGCTGGAAACACTCAGCAGGTCAGGCAGCATCTGCGGAGAGAGAAACAGAATGAACATATCAGGTCAATGGCCGGATTTTTCTGATGAGAGGTTATTAACCCAATTTATGAACTGTGTTGCTCCCTGCACAGATGCTGCTTGCTTTGCTGATCATCTCCAGTGCTTTATCCATTTTTTTATTTGATATAATCTGTGGGATTATTTTCCAGTCAAATAATACAGATGAAAAGATATGGCAGTGTTTAAGGCTAATGAAATAATGGGGTTGTAACAATGGATCAACGGATACAAGAGATTTCGAACAGAGGAGTAGAGAAGGTACAGAATTCTACCTGCAGATATCAACTTCAGGACTGGTGTTTGTAGCAGAAATTATGATTCAAAATTTGGTTGGATAAGGCGATAAGTGATAGGAGCAGAATTAGGCCATTCGGCCCATCAAGTCTACACCATTCAATCATGGCTGATCTATCTCTCCCTCCTAACCCCATTCTCCCCATAACACCTGGCACCCATACTAATCAAAAATCTATCTATCTCTGCCTTAAAAATATCCATTGGCTTGGCCTCCACTGCCTTTTGTGGATAGGTGGACAAAATAAATCTAAGACATTTAGGGTAAAGGTTTGCATGGACTGATTGGACCAAAGAGCCTGTTTCTGTATTGAAATTCATAATTCTATGTTGATTTTATCACTCGGCATATTTGGTGATGTAGTCAATCAGACACTCACCCTTCACCTCCAGAACTTGGCTTCATTTCCAGCACACACACACACACGCACACACGCACACACAGGAGATAAACGCCAGAAATCCTCCTCAAATATAGTTCTAGCAATCTCCATCCTACTTTCTTTGGGCACTGCACAAGACCGCCGTCAACTTTGACACCAAATCGGGGAAACGCGAGCCTGAATCTGGTGTCCAAACTGGGAGCGTGAAAGCTGGAGAGGTGCAGAGAAGAATCTGAGGTTTGGCAGTGTGATGGGAATAGGACTCATTGGTGGCTTACGAGGATGGAGTTGGACTCTTTATTGAACTGGGCTACACCTGGCCAAGACATGGTCATTTGGAGTCCACAGGGATAACATAAATGAGAAACAATTATGTCCAACTTTATGTTTTAACGTCTGTGTCTATCCAATTGGTATTCAGTGTTGACACTGATTCAACAGTATTCCCATTCCAGACAGTTGTAACAATATGCAAGCATAAAGCTCCTGCAGGGCAATGAAAGAGAAAACCCTCTTTAAAATGGCTCCACTGAAAACTCCCAGGTCCATCCTGGCACAGGCTAAGCATAGGATAAAACTCCCGCAACGCTGTCCCATTAAACCGAATATCAACACAAATTGATGGCGTTACTCCAGCGTTTTGTGTCTATCTTTGGTTTAAACCAGCATCTGCAGTTCCTTCCTACACACTGTCCCATTAAACTCTGGTGGATGAGAAATAACTATAATGCCGGGCAAATGTCACTTTAGACCATTAGATCAAAAACTCCCCAGTCAGATAAACATTATGTTCAGTGGAAAAATTAGCTCTAAAATGGTGGCATAGTGGTGCAGCTGGTAGAGCTGCTGCCTCGCAGGCTGGAGACCTAGGTTCGATCCTGACCCCGGGTGCTGTCTGTGTGAAATGTGCATGTTCTCCCTGTGACCGTGTGGGTTTCCTCTGGGTGCTCCTGTTTCCCCCCCCCCCCCCACATCTCAAAAAGGTGCGGGTTTTTAGGTTAATGGCCTTTGTAAATTGCCCCGAGTGTGTAGGGAGCAGATGCAAAAGTGGGATAACACAGAACTATTGTAAGCAGGTGATCGATGGTTAGCGTGGACTTGGTGGGCCGAAGGACCTAATTCTATGCTGTATCTCTAAATTAAACCGTCCCAACAATAGGTCTCACCCCATTATATAATAGTGTGATAATTTCCCTCCTCCATAGTAATCACCCTCAGTGCCTCAGGACTCAGTAGTGGCCCCTTAGGTGAAGTGATGCATTCATTTGGTACATGTTTCCATCTATAGTCCAACTTACACCAAGGAGGCAAGTCCACGTGTAATTGGTGCATGGTTGTCCAAATTAACTTACTTAGAAACCTCATGAGTGTCAAACAGCCAACTATCAGAGTTTGTCTGGCTTGAACCACTGCTAAAGAATCTTCCAATTCATTCAGCCATTAGCCCTCCTTCACTGAATTATACCCAGGTGTTGGAGGCCTTGTTCATCCTGTGGATTGTGGTCGATCTGAATGGAGCACCATTCTTAAATTAATCACCCATCCCAAGGAGCAGAGAATCACTGACGATACTTTCCCAGTCAACTGCACCAGCTTCTATCACCAGTACATGAGTTAATAGTCTCTTGACTTGGCATTAAGGTTGCATATCGATCTAGGTAAATAAACAGCGACGTGCAAATCTGCCGAATTATCCAATGCATTCCTTGTCATCGCAATCAGAGCCCCAGAACATGCTGGGATAGCAGCAGCAGCAAACACAAAGAGCAAGGGTTAAGAAGTTAGTGGTGTAGTCACTTGGAGCCGGTTCAAGACAGCGGAGCAGGCAGCCACGGCATTTCCCCCACGCAGACGGAAGACAGGGAGAGGAAGAAAGACAGAAATAGAAGCGCTCACCGTGGAGAACTTAGCAGAAAGCAAAGCCCTGGCTCTATAGTGCCAACAGGAGATGGCAGCCAGCAGAGAACTGGCAAAGTCGGCTACCTGGTCGCCCTCTATCATCAACTCCTCCTCCGGCTCCACGGCTCCCAAGGCAAGCTCAGTACCTCTGGCTACTTCCTCGGAATCACTTGCAGTGAGGAGGTTCAGGGAGTCTTTGCTGTCGGCCAGCTCGTCCTCATTGTCGTGCCTCTCGCTTTCAGGCTCGCTCATGCTGGAGCTCAGTGAACTAACAGCCGGCAGGGGGTTTGCAAGGTCCTTGTTGCCCAGGAGCTCTCCGTCGCTGCCTGCATGCTGTTTGAAGGGGTCAAACCATTTAGTCATCATGAAATACACACCGGAATCGCTATCTTGGAGACATGCTGGCCCCTTCCAACAATGGTCATCATCGTAGATAATCAGTGGTAACCTGATACATTCTTTCACGACTGCTGGTTATAATTCAGTAGAGTAATATCATCAGGAGACCCACCCAGTATTCCTGTCTGATCAGGTAGAATGTGGTCTCCCTAAATCGGAAGCAGGCCAATTCTGATAGTGTAATGCGGGACAAACATCCAAAGCTTGCAGCTGCTTGAACAGTTTGACATAGGGTTATTCAACTTTCCATCGGTACAAGGCCTAGAACCACAAACAAATGATTGGCATTCTCTGACCCCATGAGCCATCATGTAAAGGGCCTGTCCCACTTAGGCGACTTTTTCGGCGACTGTCATAGTCGTAGCAGGTCGCCGAAAAAATGGCGACTGGACCCCCCTACGACAATGTCTACAACAACCTACCTCCTGGTCGACGTCAAGCTACGGCAAGCTACCGACAACCGGCGACACATTAGGACGTCCACCTACGACCAAACCTACGACAACCTACGTCCACCCGCGACAAGCTACGACAAGGTAAGTCAATTTAATCGCCGGCATCTGTCGCTGGTTGATGTAGGTTGACGTAGGTAGTCGCCAATGGAACCGGCAACAACCTACGTCATCCTGGCGACAACCTACATCATCCTGGCGACAGCACCTACGTCAGGCTACGATCATTGGCGTCAAGCCCATATGTGCCGACTGTCGCCGAAAAGGTTTGAACATTTCAAAATCCAGCGGCGACCAGAAAAAAGGTACGACTCTTTGGGCGACTGAAGAGACGATACAGGCGACACCCCGGCAACCATTTGGCGCCTGCCTAGTCGCCTAAGTGGGACAGGCCCATAACTCTTCCCAAGGCAGAAGATTGTGGCTTCAAGTCCCACTCAAGAGGACACAGTGTAAGCTGTTTCTCCTATGTGGCACTGACAGAATCCACTATCGTAAGACAAGCTATCGTTCAGATCAGACAAACCAAGGCCCTGTCTCAGGAGGAAATAAAAGGTCCTATTTTGACGATGAGCATTCTCACCAGTGTGCGAGACAATGTTTATTCTTCATTTAGGTCAATAAAAGAGATTATTCATTGATAATCACGTTTCCTACATTAACACTCTTCAACAGAAGTATGGCGTAGCAGTAGAGCTATTGCCTTACAGCGCCAGGGACCCTGGTTCGATCCTGACTACGGATGCTGTCTGTACGGAGTTGGTACATTCTCTCCGTCACCGGTGTGGGTTTTCTCCGAGATTTTCGGTTTCATCCCACACTCCAAAGACATACAGGTTTGCAGGTTAATTGGCTTGGTGTAAATGTAAAATTGTCCCTCGTGTGTGTAGGATAGCGTTAGTGTGCGGGGATCGCTGGTCGGTGCCGACTCGGTGGGCCGAAGGGCCTGTTTCCACGCTGTATCTCTAAACTAAAATAAACTAAACAGACCTTCAAGGACCATAACGTATTTCAGGTGAGGTTGTGAATGGTTTTGAAGAAATTAAAATCATTTTATTTGTTAACGTTTAATCACATTTAAGGATGTGGGCATTGCTGACGACTAGCGTTTATTGCCCATCCCTCAAGGCTATGAGAGAATGATTCCTGACCACCATCTCAAGCACACTAGGGATGAGCAAAAAAATGCCTTCTAAATCCTGTCTGCCCTTAGTAATATCCCAATCCCAAATCAAAATGGTAGAAAGCAACTGACTGCACAAGCCCTTAAGTGGCATGTAACTATTTGTCAAGAACTGAAGATGAATGCAACTACTAGGGCAATAGCCTGTGAGGGTGACACAAATGTGGCATAAGCACTACCGTCCCACAATCTTCTCATATTCCCCATACTAGTGCACAAGGCCTGTGCGGAGACTCCAGTAAACCAGCATCCGCAGTTCCTTCCTACACTTGGTCATCCAGCAGTTTGGGTTGAGAAGTGGTGGAGCGGCAAGAGAGGCTTCTGAGGATCAGAAGCCATACAGTGTATTTGGAATCCACCTCCATTGAAAGTACTGCAGGTGGTGGTCATAGCATGATAGCATGAAATACATAGCACGCTATGAAGCCAGCTTCTGGGAGCTCCCTTTCAAATCTGACTGCTCTGAAGAAGGGTTTTGTCCTAAACTTCACCTATTACTTAAATCCAGAGATGCTGCCTGACCCACAGAGTCACTTTAGCACCTTGAGTCTATCTTCTAGGTTAAATCCGGGCTGGCATAGATATCACCTTCACCTAAAATGGCTATAGCAAATTTTAAAAGGTAGCCCAATTACAATAGAATTTACAAGCAAACTGAAATCCCAGCACATCTTAATCCTGCTCCTATTAATTTGTTTCTTATTGATTGATTTATTAATCTCAGGATTTATTATCCAGTATATATGGTCTGCTGGTGCAGTTTGTTGGAGGGGAAGTTATTAGTTCTTCTGCACACCGATCAGCAAGACTATCACCATACATAAGCAGCATTTGCCAGTTAATACAGGATGTAGATCCAACGTGCTTTTCGCAGACTCACACATGGTCGTGCAGCACAGTAAGTCTGCACTGGTTAATGCATGATAATGTTCTGGCTGACTGGCATTGCCGATTCAGGTTGCCTCCAAATTCTCCTGGCGTGAAGCCTCTGGTACTGATGCAAGAATGAAGGCACTAGAGCCTTCATCCAGCAGCACGGTGGCGCAGCTGCCGCCTCACAGTGCCAGAGATCTGGGATCCATCCTGACCTCAGGCGCTGTCCGAGTGGAGTTTTCATGTTCTCCCTGTGACCACGTGGAATTCCTCGGAATGCTCCAGTTTCCTCCCCCATCCCAAAGACGTGCTGGTTCGTAGGTTAATTGGCCTCTGTAAATTACCCCAAATGTGTAGGGAGTGGGTTTAAAAAAGCAGGATAAGGAAGAGCTAGTGTGAATGAGCGATCAATAATCGGTATGGACTCGAAGATAGACACAAAATGCAGGTAGCATCTCTGGAGAGAAGGAATGGATGACGTTTCGGGTCGAGACCCTTCTTCAGACTGAAACGTCACCCATTCCTTCTCTCCAGAGATGCTGCCTGTCCCGCTGACTTACTCCAGCATTTTGTGTCTATCCGATTTAAACCAGCATCTCAGTTCTTTCCTACACTGCTTGGACTGTCGTTCCAGGTGCGACAGAGGTTCACCTGCATCTCCTCCAACCTCATCTATTGCATCAGCTGCTCTAGATGCCAGCTGATCTACATTGGTGAGACCAAGCGTAGGCTTGGCGATCGTTTCGCTGAACACCTCCGGTCGGTCCGCAATAACCAACCTGACCTCCCGGTGACCTCCCGGTGGCTCAGCACTTCAACTCCCCCTCCCATTCCGTATCTGACCTCTCTGTCCTGGGTCTCCTCCATGGCCACAGCGAGCAACACCGGACATTGGAGGAAATGCACCTCATATTCCGCTTGGGCAGTCTACATCCTGGGGGCATGAACATCGAATTCTCCCAATTTTGCTAGCCCTTGCTGTCTCCTCCCCTTCCTCAGCCCTCTGGTTGTCTCCTCCCATCCCTCAGCCCTCGGGCTGCTCCTCCGCCTTTTTTCCTTTCTTCTCCCCACCCTCTATCAGTCTGAAGAAGGGTTTCGGCCCAAAACGTTGCCTATTTCCTTCGCTCCATAGATGCTGCTGCACCCGCTGAGTTTCTCCAGCATTTTTGTGTACCTTCGATTTTCCAGCATCTGCAGTTCCTTCTTTAACACATATCATGTTCGTGGGCTAGTGGGCCCACAGCCTACTGGAGGCTCCTCCTGGTGCTTTCTCATGCTGCTGGATATATTTCCCTCAGTGAGGAAGAAGGCATCTTCCCTCAATGACCCTATTAACATTCCTCTCCAGTAGAGTTGCTGCCTTACAGCGCCACAGACTCGGGTTCGATCTTGACTATGGGTGCTCTGTGTACGGAGTTTGTACGTTCTCCTCGTGACCTGCGTGGGTTTCTCAGAGATCACCGGTTTCCTCCCACACTCCAAAGACGTACAGGTTTGTAGGTTAATTGGCTTGGTATAAATGTATGTTGTCCCGAGTGTGTGTAGGATAATGTTAATGTGCTGGCATCGCTGGTCGGTGCGGCATAGCCGGGCTGAAGGGCCTGTTTCCACGCTGTATCATTAAACTAAACTAAACGCTTGGGGAGGATGATCCATCACATTTCCTGAATAAATTAATAATCTAATCTTCAACATTTAATTATTATTTTCAGATTTACTTCTCCTTCTCCACTGTTTCATTGTGTCGTCTTCTAAATTGATCCAAGATGGTGCCCAACCCAGGCGACTATTGTGTACTCGTCTCAGAGTGGATCTGCAATCACGCATTACAATCCCTCTACTCTTTTAAATCTCTACTCCAGCAGCAACAATTCTTACTTGATTCCCATTATTCCCTGTATCGTGTATCTGTACACTGTGGACGGCTCGATTGTAATCACGTATTGTCTTTCCTCTGACTGGTTAGCACGCGGCAAAAGCGTTTCACTGTGCCTTGGTACATGTGAGAAAAAACTAACTAAACTCAACTAAAGTATTCCATTCCCCATTTCTACCTTCTTAACTCAAACTCATGCTTGGTCGTATCTTTACTAAAGCCAAGCCAAGAGCTCCTCGTTAGATTGCACCAGCCATAACACTAGCAGCATCACAGAGGCAGTAACTCCCAGAATCTGGTGTCCGTTCTCTTCATGCCACTATCAGGATTTCCTGGTGGCCAACACATGCGGTCCCCAGACTTTTCCAGCCCTGTTTGGAGGATGGTGCTAGGCTTGCGGGTGGCAGGGGAAGACCCAGTCCTAGTCCTTGTGATTGACTCCAGGCTCTTGAGTCAAACTGATCTTAATCATAGAGTCATAGAGCTGCAGAACTGTTAGCGCTCGCTTCAACAGTGCTATTTTAGGCCGTGGGGTTGGTGGAGGCTCTTTCCTGAGCATTTACAGAAGGTCTATACATACATGAGGATTGGTGATGCATTCCACAGTTCAACAGGATCCTCCTCTCCCCAACAGCCCACACACCCTTCCCCATCTGGCCAGATATCTAGAGGCCCGTGAACCAGTCAATTATCTACATTGGTGTAGAACACACGACAACTATCAACGGCTTCAATTATTACAAACATTACTCATCAGCACCTACATTCACATGAAGAAAAAATTACAAATTCTAACACAGTGACAGGAAAGGTCTCTCTTACCTTCAGAGAAACTGGAGTTCAAGGGGAAGTCATTATGTTGAACACGTGATGCGGGAAAAGGGAAAGAGAAGGATAGAGAAGGTTAGACGAAGGCTTAGACAATTGTAATTAACATTAACTTATGACTGAAATTGAAACTGATGCTTCATTATCTACTTTCATTCGTCCAAATATACCTCCAGATTCAGACAGTTTCTTCCCAGCTGTTGTCAGGCAACTGAACCATCCTACCAACAACGAGAGAGTGGTCCTAAGCTAATATCTACCTCACTGAAGACACTCAGACTATCCTTTACTGGACATTATCTTGCATTAAACGTTATTCCCTTTATCATGTATCTGTACACTGTGGATGCTCGATTGTAATCATCTATAGTTCATAAGCTCATAAGTGATAGGAGCAGAATTAGGCCATTCGGCCCATCAAGTCTACTCCACCATTTAATCATAGTTGATCTATCTTTCCCTGCTAATCCCATTCATCCACCTTCTTCCCATAACCCTGACACCCGTACTAATCAAGACTCCATCTCTGCCTTAAATATATCCATTGACCTGGATCCTGTGTCAATGAATTATGTGTCAATGAATTCCATAGATTCACCATCCTCTGACTAAAGAAAAAAAAAATCCTCCTCATTTCCTTTCTACAGGCACGTCCTTTTATTAAGAGGCTATGGCCTCTGGACCTAGACTCTCCGACTAGTCGAAACATCCTTTCCACATCCACTCTATCCGAGCCTTTCACTATTCCGTAAGTCTTTCCACTGACTGGTTAGCACACAACAAAACCTTTTCACCGTATGAATAAACTAAACAGGGATGGTGCAGTAGAGAGTTCAAGCGTCCAATTCAGGAGGGACCACTACCTTGTCAGCCAGTTGGACCATTTAATGCTTTGTAATGGGAATGGATGGTGGGGAAGTGTGGGGGTGAACAATTAGTTGCCAAGAAGGAACAACCTGCTCTTGTTGGATGAGATGAAATGATAAAGAGAGAAATTATTTCCCTGGTGGGAGAGGACAAAAAGCTAAAATTAGAGCCAGCCTAAACAGGGTCTACAGTAAGCAGAGTGGGAACGCAAGAATCAGAGCCACACAAACAATTTATAAAGGCTGGGGATTAATGGACAATTTCAAAGTTGAGATTTCGTCTGGCGAGTGATAAAAATCAGGTCAGGAGATAAGAGCAACAGGTCAGGTGGTGAACTATCGTGTGTGTGTAATCGTACAATTGGCAGCACAGTGGCGCAGCGGTAGAGTTGCTGCCTTACAGCGCCAGAGACCCGGATTCGATCCTGACTACGGGTGCTGTCTCTACCGAGTTTGTACGTACGTTCTCCCCGTGGCTGCGTGGGTTTTCCCCGGATGCTCCGGTTTCCTCCCACACTCCAAAGACGTACAGGTTTGTTTGTTAATGGCCTTCAGTAAAGATCGTAAATTGTCCCGCGTGTGTAGGATAGTGTTAGTGTGCGGGGATCGCTGGTCGGCCCAGACTCGGTGGGCCGAAGGGCCCGTTCCCGCGCTGCATCTCTAAACTAAACTCAACTAAAATTAGAAATTTAGCTGTGAACCTCACCCCCTTTAATATCAGTTGCCAGCTGGTGCAGAAGTTTGGGAATGAGTTATAGGGACTACGCAGTGCTTGGTAAGACTGCAATGGTTTTCACTCTAACGTGGAACATGTAACAATAATAAACCGTTGCCCAGGGTAGTCTTCCAGGAGAAACAACTCTCACACAAACCTGTGGAGCATGGAACTTGGAATGTCTGCGCACTCAACTTACCATTCTGCACCAAAGATTTCAGGATCTGTTTCGCTGGCTCTGCGAGATGAATGAATAAATAAATAAATAAATAAACAAATAAATCTGAGTACCAGCATGTATAAAATAACAGCGAACAAAAAGTTGTCATTAATAAGGTCATAAGTGATAGGCGCAGAACTAGGCCATTCGGCCCATCAAGTCTACACCGCCATTCAATCATGGTTAATCTATCTCTCCCTCCGAACCCCATTCTCCTGCCTTCTCCCCATAACCCCTGACACCCACACTAATCAAGAATCTATCTATTTCTGCCTTAAAAATATCCATTGACTTGGCCTCCACAGCCTTATGCGGCAAAGAATTCCACAGATTCACCACCCTCTGACAAAATAAATTCCTCCTCATCTCCTTCTTAAAGGAACGTGCTTTAATTCTGAGGCTATAAACTAGGCCACTAGTGGAAACATCCTCTCCACATCCACTCTATTCAAGCCTTTCACTATTCCTTTCATGAGCCCATGTGACAACTCTTCAGCAGCGACAACAATTCTCAAACACCTGGATTGGACTTTCTCTAACTGTCCATGCTCAATGCCCCCTGACTCAATCCCCACCCATCGCAGACTCAGTCGCTCGTAACTCCTCCTCAGGCCCACTGTCCCAGGTTCATTCCCCACCATTGCTCATCCAAGTGCACGGTCCCCCGGCTCAATCACCCTGGTCCCCTCCTCTTGCTGCTCCCTCTTATTCCTTTCAGTCCCTGATTGAGTAAAGCTAGAGTCAATGGATTACAACCAGGAGCAGCAATTTTGAGTATTTCCCTTTCCCTTGCACCCTTCCATCCTCACTAAGACCAACCACAGTGGTCCAGCAGAGGTGAAGTGCCAGATGGTGTGTGTTGAAAGAGAGGACTGATTCCTCATGGAGTCATAGAAAAATAGAAGCTCTTGGCCCTTGAACCTTTCTAAATCAGATTTTTTAGCTAAAGCTCCATCTCAGTACCACATATCCACTCTTCCCTTATAGCATTTTCGTTGTCTCCCTCTAGTTTGCTTGGCCCCAAATTCGACCTTACCGGATTTCCTGCGACCCTTACGATAGCTCAAAATTTCCTCTTGGGTGGACATAGGCTTTTTTAACCGTTCTGGACTGTATCGATATTTGGAAGGATCTGGAAGGGACACAGCAGGAAGAGCAGCCAATTACTCGTCAGCTACCAAGATCGTCACTGAGATACGCAGAATAGATGGAGCAAAACCGTCAGTTTATCTACACGTCACTTGTTGGAAGAGTAAAGACCAATATTCATCAAGTTACCGACAAAGGTCATAAGCTCATAAGCGAAGAAAGCTAATGGAATGTTGGCCTTCATAACAAGAGGATTTCAGTATAGGAGTAAAGAGGTTCTTCTGCAGTTGTATAGAGTGCTGCTGAGACCACATCTGGAGTATTGTGTACAGTTTTGGTCTCCTATTTTGAGGAAGGACATCCTTGTGATTGAGGCAGTGCAGCGTAGGTTCACGAGATTGATCCCTGGGATGGCGGGACTGTCATATGAGGAAAGATTGAAAAGACTAGGCTTGTATTCACTGGAGTTTAGAAGGATGAGGGGGTATCTTATAGAAACATAAAATTATAAAAGGACTGGACAAGCTAGAAGCAGGAAAAATGTTCCCAATGTTGGGCGAGTCCAGAACCAGGGGCCACAGTCTTAGAATAAAGGGGAGGCCATTTAAGACTGGGGTGAGAAAAAACTTTTTCACCCGAGAGTTGTGAATTTATGGAATTTCCTGCCACAGAGGGCAGTGGCGGCCAAATCACTGGATGGATTTAAGAGAGAGTTAGATAGAGCTCTAGGGGCTTGTGGAATCAAGGGATATGGGGAGAAGGCAGGCACGGGTTATTGATTGGGGACGATCAGCCATGATCACAATGAATGGCGGTGCTGGCTCGAAGGGCCGAATCGTCTTCTCCTGCACCTATTTTCTATGTTGCTATGGTTCTATAAGTGAGGGGAGCAGAATTGGGCCATTCGGCCCATTAAGTCTACTCCGCCATTCATTCATGGCCGATCTATCTCTCCCTCATAACCCCATTCTCTTGCATTCTCCCCATAGTCCCTGACACCACAATCCGGGCCATAGCAAGTCTGAATGCTTGTGAAACTGTTGAAAAGTTATAATAATTTATCTTCAGCAATCATGTCTGTAATAGACCCAGATACAGGACAGTCTGAAGAAAGGTTTCGACCTGAAATGTCACCCCTTCCTTCTCTCCAGAGATGCTGCCTGTCCCACTGAGTTACTCCAGTATTTTGTGTCCATGTTTAGCTCATAAAGAGCATTGGGGTCCAATTGTTCATGTTTTCATTCCCAACCAAGCTTCCTTGTTTGATGCATCACAAAATACTACACTCTTAAAGGAACCCATCCAGGTTTTAGTTGAATGAAGTACTAAATTTCTCTAAGAAACTTGTTCCACTGATTGGCAACTCAATCCTTGAAAGACCATTTCCACAGAGTTTTTCTTGAGCGTACACTTATTCAAAGACAAAGGCCTCTAGGACTGTTGTTCTGGACCAGGTAAAGGTGGCCACCATGCTAACACCCTTCTTGGAAGGAACAAACTTACTTGGGGATCATCCTTCAAAGATGACATGGGTTGATTTAGACTACAGAGATACAGTGCGGAAATAGGCCCTTCAGCCGACTGAGTCCGCGCTGACCAGCGATCCCCGCACACCAACACTATCCTATACACTAGGGATAATTTACAATTTTACCAAGCCAATTTAGCCTACAAACCTGTACGTCTCTGGAGTATGTGAGGAAACCGAAGCACTGGGGGAAAACCCACGCGGTCACGGGGAGAACGTACAAATTCTGTACAGAGAGCACCAGTGGTCAGGATCAAACTCGGGTCTCTGGTGCTGTAGGCAGGAACTACGCCTACCGCTGCGCCAGTGTCCTATCAATAGTACTATTGCACACCAGATAGTTCACCACCTGATATGTTGCTGATATCTCCGGACCTGATTTTTATCACTCGCCAGACGAAATTTCAACTTTGAAATTGTCCATTAATCCCTAGCCTTTATAAATTGTTTGTGTGGCTTTGAATCAGATCCATCTTTATTGTTGACGGGGCGAATGTTACTTGAAGAAGTTGAGATTTCCAAGGTAAATGCCAGGAATTAGTGTAATTTATTTGTTTATACTTACAATAGGAATCCATTTCCAATATGGCTTCTTTTGCCTGAAAGTAAAGAACAAAGCATTAAATCACTGCATAACAGGAGGGGGCAGGGGGGGGGGGGGGAGGTCTTGGCATCGTGCATAGAGCTAGTCAACCTGTAGACTGGGCAAGGACACTTGCATCAGGGACAACTGCTCAATATGCCATGCCCTTCATTAAATAAGCAGAACCAAATCACACAGACAGAACCCGAATACTTCTGAAGTATAAAGTTCAGACCTGGGATGTGGAAAGGCCTGAGGGGTGCTTGAGTTGTGTGGCTCAGATTGGAGTAAAATTATGCTTATCCCAGGACTGAGGGTAGCAATGGGGCAGAACTGGATGTTGTCTGAGACTAGACACAGCCGAGCTGAGTTGGCTGAGACAGACGAAGGATTGGGGACTGTATTTGACTAGGTTCGGTTGGTTTGGCTTGGACAGGGCTGGCTTGGTTATATTAGAGTAAGGAAAGTGGTGCTAGGTTGAAGCCAATATCCTGCAGTTTAACTGACTGGTTTTGTCATTCACTGCATCCACTTTCATTGAAGAGAAAATAAATCTCCCGAAGGCACCCGTGTGGGTCTCAGAAACAAAATGAAATCATATGATTGTGAATTTCTTCAAAGCCTTTTACAGCAACAGGCTGAAATTAATTAGTGCGTTTTCCGAAGGCGGAGGCAAATTCATTTATTTAATATGTGGGAAGGAACTGCAGATGCTGGTTTAAACCGAAGACAGACACAAAATGCTGGAGCAACTCAGCGGGACAGGCAGCATCTCTGAAGAGAAGGAATGGGTGATGTTTCAGGTCGAGACGTTTCTTCAGAGTAGAATCCTTTTAATCCTTGGTCTTTGTTGAAATACCCACATGCTCCATGATTAAACAGTTTAGTTTAATATATTGTCTCATGTACTGAGGTACAGTGAAAAGCTTTTGTTGCTTGCTAACCAGAGAGCAGAAAGACTATAGATGATTAGAAATCGAGCCATCCACAGTGTACAGATAGATACATGATAAAGGGAATAAGGTTTAGTCCAGTAAAGTCTGATTGAGAGAGCCCGAGGGTTTCCAATGAGTTAGATGGTAGCTGCATTAAAGTGCATTATCAATGATGGTTCTGGCATTACATTCCACCTCTGATTATCTAGTCATTATGTGCATCTGTATAAAGCAGACTCCCCGTTGGATTGCAACCTTGTTGTGGTCGGGGAGCTTGTGTGTCTCAGTGACCCCTAGAGCTATGCCAGCGGGAGATTCGTCTCCTGTTAGGGTCCCCCATGCTGGACAGGTCGAAGGGTAGAGGCGAGACGAAGAGCGATCCACTGGTCCTCCAGGTTGGAGGTTGAGCACAGGGCTAACAACCCTGTCTCGTAAAACAAATATGTTACGGAAACAGCAACTGAAGGAATCAACACTACTGGGCGTGATGGACTTCCAGGGCTATCGACAGATGCTAGGATGAATGTACCAGACAGCATCCCAAGAATAGCCCTGCACTGGACATCGGAAGGAAAAAGGAAAAGAGGGAGACCAAAAACCACCTGGCATCGAACTGTAGAGGAGGAAATGAAAACAATGGACCTGACCTGGGGTAGTGTCCAGAAGCTAGCCCAGAACAGACAGGAGTGGAGGAACTTCATTGCTGCCCTACATGCCAGGAGGCATAATAGGCAGTAAGTAAGTATAAAGCAGAGGAGCCCTGATATTAGATACTGTGTGGCACAGCCCATTATATTTCAACCAGGAGCTCACCTTCTGAGGAATGATGGCGTGGTGATTCTCTAGAATCAGCCTCTTTATGTGATGAGTCCAGAGGCGCTTCTCTTCCACAGTCCTTTGCCTGGAAACGATGAGAATGTCATGGTTACTAGGGTATAAAGACTGAGGCATGGGAAGTGGTGAAGGTTTGCTTTTGAACTATACCTTAATGAAATGATTCTTCACTGTAAATGTGTCATTAACTCGGGTTATTATACAGTGCTCGGGTAAACTTAGTTTAGTTTAGTTTAGAGATACAGCGCGGTACCAGGCCCTTCGGCCCACGGAGTTCGTGCCGACTAACACGATCCCTCACCAGAGACAATTTACATTTTACCAAGCCAATTGACCTACAAACCTGTACATCTTTGGAGTGTGGGTGGAAACCGGAGCTCTCGGAGAAAACCCACGCTGGTCAAAGGGTTATTACCTATTCGATATTTTAGTCTTTAAGTGTCAGAGTGGAAGAGGCATTTAAAAACTACTAAATGTTCCTCAACACTTGCAGAAAAAAATGGGGATGGGGCTTTGTCGGCAGTTTAAAGATTCCACCGGGTGGCGCTGTCAGCGATGGCAGCCTCGCCAACAGTCTGTCTTTTCAGCGTTTTTGTTATTTTTAGTGTGTTTTAAAAAGTTTGTGTTAATGTTCTCTGGTTTGTTTTATGTAGGGGGTGGGGGAGGGGGGGTCCGGGGGAAACTTTTTTTTTCAATCTCTTACCTTGCCGGACATGCGATTCTTTTCCGGATCATATATCCAGTCGCTCTGCGGCCTAACATCATGGAGCTGGCGGCCTTGCTCGAGACTGACTTTGAGCCCCACCACGGGGCCGTGGACTTACCATCGGAGCCTGCGATCCCTTGTCTGGGATCGATGCTCCAACCGCGGCCTGCGGATTGCAACATTGAGGAGCTCGCAGTCTCGGGTAGAGACTGATGTTGGGAAACTCCAAAGCTGCAGAAGGTTCAACCAGCCCCGACCCGGGGTCTGATTGCCCGGCGCGGGGGAGCTGAGATCCCCCCCGATGCTGGAGCTTGATCGCTCCGATGCGGAGGGCCCGACCAGCGGCTACGGGAGCCAAGATCAATCCGTCAACAAAGAAGGGAAGAGATTTAACTTTTTTTCGCCCTTCCATCACAGTGAGGAATGTGGAGGAGTCACTGTGGTGGATGTTTATGTTAAAAGTATTTTGTGTGTCCTGTTGCATTTTATTGTATGACTGTAAGGCAAATAAAAATCCTCGTATGTTGCAAAACAGACTTGGCTAATGAAGTATGATGATGATTATTATAATAGTTTGAGGTTGGACCAATGATCCTGGAAGAAAGTTCTGCCTCATGCTCATTCTGCCCACAATGTGGCGACATTGTAGAAAAAGAGAGAAGAACATGGATGGTTATGCAACCAGGTTAAGATGGACAATGGAGCCATCAACAGTTCCCATACCTGAAATCAACAGTTCCCATACCTGGACTGTGTGTTGCTGCTTTGGGTTCTTGTAGTGAGACAGTCCGAAGCACAACGAGTCTCTCGTGCTTTCAATGAGCATCAATGCAGAGCACTGCCACAGGGAGAAGAAAACAAATCCATTACAATCCAAGCTTGACTTGCATATCTTTCATTCATTGTTCTTTCTCACTCTACTTCACCGTCTATATCTCTCGTTTCCCTTTCCCTTAACCAGTCTGAAGAAGGGTCTCGACCCGAAACATCACCCATTCCTTCTCTCCAGAGATGCTGCCTGGCCCGCTGAGTTACTCCAGCTTTTTGTGTCTATCTTCGGTTTAAACCAGCATCTACAGTTCCTTCTTACACTTGACATTTTACTTCCTTCAGATGAGGTGACCTGTCCACCCCAAACACCCCCTCCCACTGCTCCCCGACCAAAATGACAACAAGCAAAATGACAACCCTCCTGCAAACCTCATCTACTGTATCCGTTGCTCTCGGTGTGAACTCCTATATATTGGTGAGCCAAGCACAGACTGGGCGATCGCTTCGCTGAACACCTACGCTCAGTCCGCCTGGACCTACGCAATCTCCCAATTGCAAAACATTTTAACTCCCCTTCCCATTCCACATTGACCTTTCTGTCCTGGGCCTCATCCACTGTCAGAGTGAGGCCACGTGCAAATTGGAGGAACAGCACCTCAAACTTCGCTGACAGGACAGTTTTCAACCCAGTGGTATGATATTGATTTCTCTAATTTCAAGTAACCCCTGCATTTCCTCTCTCTCTCTGTCCCCTCCCCCACCCTAGTCACCTGCCAGTTTCACTTCTTCGTATCCATATATCTGTTCGTTATCACCTCGTTTACAGCCAACAATGGGCCATTGTGGGCTCCACTTTTCCTTGGTCAATGGTGCCGGCTCTGATTCGTTCTGAACCTTTTCACACAATCTAGTTTCCCTCTCCCGACTCTCAGTCTAAGGAAGGCTTTCGACCCGAAACATCACCAATCCTCTTGTCCAGAAATGCTGCCTGACCCACTGAGTTACTCCAGCATTTTGTGTCTATCTTCAGTGCAAACCGGCATCTGCAGTTCCTTCTTGCACATGACAACCAGCAACCTCCATTCCCATCACCTACTTTCCAGACCAACAACATTTAAACCAAAGGTAGACACAAAAAGCTGGAGTAACTCAGCGGGTGAGGCAGCATCTATGGAGAGAAAGAATTGGCGACGTTTCGGGTCGAGACCCTTCTTCAGACTGATGTCAGCGGCGGGACAAAGAAAGAATGTAGGCGGAGACAGTAAGGCTAGTGGGATAACTGGGAAGTTCCATGGGTAGTTTACACCCCAGCGGTATGAACATTAACTTCTCTAAGGTAGTTTATACCACAGCGGTATGAACAGTGACTTCTCTATGGGTAGTTTACACCCCAGCGGTATGAACATTAACTTCTCTATGGGTAGTTTACACCACAGCGGTATGAACAGTGACTTCTCTAACCCGGACTATAGTTCCGACATTTTAAACCATGGCTCCTCTCCGTGGTATCTCTTACGTTTGCACAGGCTACAACCATGAGAAGTCTAGGCACCACTTATAGCACCCTAGCAAATGAATCTCAGTGGGTTTCCCCGAGTATCTATTATTTTCACATCACCTTCAGTGAAATTAGCTTCCATCTTGTTATTCACTTCCTTAATGCTACACACAAACCGCTTGAACCCCTCGATTAGATTCTCATCTGTAACTCATTCCCTAAATGAGTGGTGGGTAATAGCTGCCATGGCAGGTAGTTGAGGCAGGTACTATTATGGCATAGGAATGGATTAGAGGGTTGTGGGTCAAATGTGACTAGCTTAAATGGGGCATCTTAGTCATACAGTTTCCATGTTGTACAACCATAAAAGCACCCAAACAACTTGATTAGATTCTAGCCTCTGCCTCATACCTGAATATTATCATTCGACATACAAACCATCTGGACACCTTGGTTAGACTCCAGCCTCTAACTCACTCCCAGCCACTGATCAACAGCCCCAATATGCCCATTGGTAAATAGGTGGATGTAGGAGTTACCATGATGTGATGCTTGTAAATGAAGTGTTCGCCTCTCTTCTTGGCCAGTAGCAGGACCTTGTCGAAAAGGAATAAAGTGCGTTCATTTTTGGCGCGGTGAATCGGAAGGTTCCTTCCAGGACAAGCTCCCCGTACGTTGTAAGGTCCGGCCCGTCCCAGTGTATCATCAAGCTCTGTACTTCTGGGAAGGCAACATGAGAGGTCAGCTCCTTCACAGCCATCACCACAAGGAGTGGACATATCAACACCCCTACTGGGATTCCATCGGACACTGGCGGCACAGCGGTAGAGTTGCTGCCTACAGCACCAGAGACCCGGGTTCGATCCTGACTACGGGTGCTGTCTGTACGGAATTTGTACATTCTCCCGTGGGTTTTCTCCAGGATCTCCGGTTTCCTCCACATTCCAAAGACGTACGGGTTTTTTAGTTTGATTGGCTTGGTATAATTGTAAATTGTCCCTAGTGTGTGTAGGACAGCATTAGTGTGCCGGGGATCGCTGGTCAGTGCAGACTCGTTGGTCCCGAATGGCCTGTTTCCGCACTGTATACCTAAACTAAACCAAACTAAACTTGCGTGCGAGAGGATTGAGGAAGGCAAACGTGGGAGATGCAAGACGGAGGTGTCGAGGTGGGAGGAAGGAGAGTGGGTTTTTGCGAGAGGGAGTGATACAGCATAGAGACCTAGTGTACATACCTGCAGCCGGATAGCATGCTCGTGTTTCCTCTTCATGTCATTGATGTACCAGGCTACACTGTCATGGTGTCAATAGCTTCATCAATCACCTCATAGCCCTCCTGGGTGATGTCAAAGTGCTTCGCTATTTCCTGTGAGAAGGACAGATAGTGTGGAACCTTCAGTATGACAAGGGTTAAGATAGCTGGAGTCCTGGGTTCGATCCGTCTACGGGTGCTCTAAGTACGGAGTTTATATGTTCTCCCCGTGACCTGCGTGGATTTTCTCTGGGATCTCTGGTTTCCTCCCACACTCCAACAACGTACAGATTTGTAAGCTAATTGGAGACAGACACAAAATGCTGGAGTAACTCAGCAGGACCAGCAGTATCTCTGGATAGAAGGAATGGGTGACATTTCGGGTCAAGACCCTTCTTCAGACTCTAGAAGGGTCTCGAAATGTCACCCATTCCTTCTAGCCAGAGATGCTGCCTGTCCTGCTGAGTTACTCCAGCATTTTGTGCCTATCTCCTGTTTAAGCCAGCATCTGCAGTTCCTTCCTACAACATGTAGGCTACTTGGCTTGGTATAATTGTAATTTGTCCCTAGTGTATGTAGGATAGTGTTAGTGTGCGGGGATCGTTGGTCGGCGCTCCCAACTAAACTAAACTGAGGACCTTTGGACATCCTTTGACGTACAGCACAAGATTCATGATAGACATCCTTTGACATACAGCTAGCTATAACCTAGAGCATGACAAGGTTCTTGATTGTCATCCTAAAGGGCCTGTCCCACTTAGGCGACTCTTTAGGCGACTGCTAGGGACTAATTTTAATGGAATTCACCCACGACTTGTGACAACAACCTACGACAACCCACGACAACACCTACGTCAACCTACTACAACAAAAACTGTCACCACTGTCGGCGAAATATTTTCAGCTCTGTTGATAATTTTGTGGCAGTCGCCTGTAGTCGCCCAAAAAAATCACCTAAGTGGGACAGGCCCATTACTAAAATGGCATACAAATAAAGGATTGAATAGCACGTCGTTTTACTAGATATTAGTGTTTTTGAGAATATTTTGTGATCGATGGTAAGAAATTAGAGAGTGCACACGCGATTTCATGGGTCAAATCTGTATAAAAGCTTACGGCTGTGAGTGGAATGTTTAGAGAGTACAGTAACTGGGACTGGGCGGCTCTCCTTGTGAACGAGTGTCTGGGAAACTAATGCAAGTTGATGGAGCCCAGTTGATCGGTGGCGACAATGGGAATATAATAATGTAGCTGTTCGAATCCGCTCCACCATTCAATTAGAACACACGTCCCCTCCTTTCTTCTCTTCAATTGTTAGGTTCATAGAGCTGTACAACATGGAAACAGACCCTTCGACCCGACTCAGCCATGCCCACCAAGCTGCATAATTGAGTTCATCCCATTTCCCTCCGCCTGGCTTTATATACCCCCAAACCTTTCCTACCCACATACTGTATAACTTGTTGAACATTTACCCACCTCTACACTTCCTCTGGCAGCTCATTCCATACCCATCAAAAAGTTGTGTAAAAAGGTTTGCCCTTTTTAATTCTTTCCCCCTCTCACCTAAATCCATGTCCTCTAGATTAGACTCCCTGTGGGAAATGACATCATTCATCTAATCTCTGCCCTGTCATGATTTTATAAACTTCAATAAGGTCACCCCTCAGCTTCCATTGCTTCAGGGAAGAAAAAGAGAGATCCAGTCTATCCAACCTCCTTATATCTCAAACCCCCACTCTTCCTGCCACAGTTTCCAGTAACATTCTTGTAATTGTTTTTTAAACACACCGTTTCCAGTTTAATGACATCCTTCCTACAGGAGGCTGGCCAGAACTGTACTCCAAATGTGGCCTGTTTCTTTACCAACGTCTTGTCCGCCTGTGATATGTTGCCTCAACTCCTGTACTCTGCCTGAGTCGTCCTACCAGTTCCACTGTTCACATCCTTGTATCATCCCTCTTGTTATCACGCCGTCCCCAGCCAACAATGGGCAATTATGGGCTCCACCCTTCCTGAGGCCCTGATTTGTTCTGGCCTTTCCTCGCCTTCCTCACCTCTGCTTTCAGTCTGAAGAAGGTTCCGACCCGAAACGTCACCTTTTTTCTGCAGAGATGCTGCCTGACCCGCTGAGTTACTTCAGCATTTTGTGACTATCTCCTGTACACAGCACCGTGACCAATGAAGGCAAGCGTCCCCAACACATCCAGCTGCCAATTAAGCCCCCTTCACCTGTATCCACTGATCACGTGCTGGGATTTCTCCCACCTCCATCTCCAGCTTTTCCAGCATTCCCCACCTCGCTACAATCAATCTGAAGAAAAGTTCCACCCAAAATGTCTTCTGTCCATTCCCTCCATAGATGATGCCTGACCTGATGAGTTACTCCAGCACTGCTTGTCTTCTTCACCATCACTATTTTTAGGGCACTGTGAACCTGATAGTCATCTTGCGCATAGGCACAAAATGCTGGAGTAACTCAGCGGGACAGCAGCATCTCTGGAGAGAAGGAATGGGTGACGTTTCGGGTCAAGGCCCTTCTTCAGACTGAGAGTCAGGGGAAAGGGAAATGAGAGATATAGACAGTGATGTAGAAATATAGAACAAATATAGAACAAATATTTTTGCATATCTTTTGCAAGATATGCAAAAAAGGTATGATGATAAAGGAAACAGGCCATTGTTTGCTGTTTGTTGGGTGAGAACGAGAAGCTGGTGCGACTTGGGTGGGGGAGGGATGGAGAGAGAGGGAGTGCAGGGGTTACTTGAAGTTAGGGAAATCAATACTACTTTGTCATCTTGTGCATGTTATTTGTTTTAACTTTGTCCTTCTCTAGTCCCTCTGCCATTGAGGAACCTGTGGCTATGCTTGTTCTTCTGTGCCTAGATCCACCCCCCCCCCCCTTGCGGATAGCCTACATTGTTCCCCTTTACCCATACCTGCTAAAAAGCCCTTCAACATTGTCATTGCAGGTTGTTCTACATTCAACCCAAACCTTACAGCAGAATGACCATGTGTGTCGGAATGAACTGCAGATGCTGGTTTACACCAAAGATAGACACAACATGCTGGAGTAACTCAGTGGGTCAGGCAGCATCTCTGTAAAGAAGCAATGGGTGACATTACAGGTCAAGACCCTTCTTCAGTCTGAATGTCTTCAACTTGGGAACATTTACTTTGGATACTGACCTACCTGCCAATCTGAACAATATTCTCCTATAGACCCTTATAATTTTGCCGATTTCTGCTAAATCGTTTCTTAACCTTCTCTACTCCAAGTCCATCCCAGGTCTGCCTCTTCATCCTGCTTACCTGCAGCAGGAGATGTACTTGAGGATCCTCTGTACGGGCTTCAGCAGGTAGGATCCCAGCGGGAGGTAGCGCTTCAGCGTTAGACTGGCGTTCCCTGAAGAACTTGGCCAGTGACCTTGTTCTCATGCACTCGGTCAGGGCCGCCACGGAGCCTGTGGGAGGCAAAGGTGAATGGGGGCGGCTCACTCAATGAAGGAAGGGAGAAACTAAACAATGGGGAGGAGGCTGCCTTTAGGGTGGCACAGCGGTAGAGTTGCTGCCTCACAGCGCCAGAGACCAGGGTTCGATCCTGACTTGGTTGCTCTCTGTATGTTCTCCCTGTGACCCAATGGGTTTCCTCCGGGTGCTCCGGTTTCCTCCCACACTCCAAAGACTTATGGTATTGTGGGTTAATTAGTTTTTGGTTAGAATTGCAAAATTGTCATAACTTCATAAATGATAGGAGGCAGAATTAGGCCATTTGGCCCCTCTGTGCTACTCCGCCATTCAATCATGGCTGATCTATCCTTCTCTCTCAATCCCATTCTACTGCCTAACCATAACCCTGACACCCGTACTAATCACAAATCTATCAATCTCTGCCTTAAAAATATCCATTGACAGCCTCCAGAGCTTTCTGTTGCAATGAATTCCACAGGTTTACCACTGACTAAAGAAATCCTCCTATCTCCATTCTAAAGAGACATCCTTTTGTCTCTGATCCTAGACTCTCCCACTAGTGGAAACATCCTCTCCACATCCACTCCATCCAGGTCTTTCACTATTCGGTAAGTTTCAATGAGATCCTCCCTCATTCTTTTAAACTCCTGTGAGTACAGGCCCAGTGCCGTCAAACGCTCATCATATGTTAACCCAATCACTCCCGGGATGACTCTTGGTAAACCTCCTCTGGACCCTCTCCAAAGCCAGCATGTCCTTCCTCAGATAGGGGGCCCAATATTGGTGACAATACTCCAAATGTGTTCTGACCAGCGCCTTATAAAGCCTCAGCATTACATCCCTGTTTTTGTATTCTTGTCCTCTCAAATAAATGGCAGGCATTGTGTTTGCCTTCTTTACTACCGATCCAGCTTGCAAATTAACTCTTTGGAAACCCTGTACCAGCATCAAGTCCCTTTTCTGAATCCTCTCCCCATTTAGAAAATAGTCTATTCCTTTATTCCTACTACCAAAATGCATGACTCCACACTTTGCTATGCTGCATTCCATTGTCCCCAGTGTGTAGGATAGTTTTAGTGTACGAGGTGATCACTGGTCAGCGGCCACGGCGGGCAGAAGAGCCTATTTCCGCGCTGTATCTGTAAAAGTTTACAAAAAAATTCGGGAAGACAGTAAGATCGGTGAAGCAGGCAGAGGACATCTGGTGCGAATCATTCAGTGCTGAAACGGTTTCATTCTATACACCATGCCAGGTTAGTTCCTTATGGGAGTTATCCAATAAGTTTCAAATCAAGCTTACTCCATGGCCTGCATATTCTGAAATACTTAACTAGTGCTTGTGGAATTGTCCTGTTATTGCTCTGTCTACAACTTCCATGGTGTATTATGGCTCTGTCCCACGGGCAGGCGGTTACTGGCGGTGAAGCGCGGGCGTCCCCGGAAGCGGGAACCGCGCGGCTACCGCGGGGGAGCGCCGCGCGTATGCCGCGGGAGCGCCGCGCGGATGCGTCCCACGAGCATGCGGTAAGTTAAACCTTACCGGAAGCTGTTGCCGCGCTTACCGCACGGCCTGTCCCACGGGTCGACTGGAATGGACGTCGCGCGGCGTCGGGTGATGACGTCATCGCGCAACGCAACGCGCTACGCGATGACGTCGAGACGGCTCGCGGCGTACAGGCGGTGCCCGCGGCGCACTGGCGCGCACTGGCGGTGCTCGCGACGAAGAGGCGGCGGCTGTGCGGTAGGCCGAGATTTTTGA
>CM075978.1:52871580-52912151 GCA_038087875.1 Malacoraja senta | reverse complement strand
GACAATGCTATTCAATGACTCAAGGATACTTTCTTGTCATGTGTACCTAGGTACAGTGACATTCTTTGTTTTTGTATATAATACACAAAGTACGCAAAGAGTTGCCACGTAACTGGTGCCGACAAAGTTGCAAAAGTACTTATTAGAGTCCCAAATAGTCGCTCTTTGTTCTCGGCGACCCCTCCCCCACCTGGTCCCTCCTTGCTCTTGGCGTCCAAGTCCCTCACGATGCAGTGGGTGAGCGTGCCTGAGCACTTCAGTGAACTGTAGCTTGCAGTACATTGGGTTCTTTCTGGGTCGTTAAATGAACGCACACAAACTGCAGAGCACGTTTGTCAAGCCCATCAAGGGTGCAGCTCCTCCCCGTCATCGAAAAAAAACCTGCAAGAGGTGGTGCCTCAAGATGGCGGCATCTATCATCAAGGATGACGGCTCCATCCTGGGAGCGGAGTTCGATTCATTGTCACCCATTCCTTCTCTCCAGAGATGCTGCCTGTCCCGCTGAGTTACTTCAGCTTTTTGTGTCTACCTTTGGATTCATTGGAGATGGTCTTGAATGTGGGGGAACTGCGGAGCATCCTGGACAATACAGCTCACCCCCTCCATGACACACTGGTCAACCTGAGGAGCACCTTCAACATCAGACGGGTTCCACCAAGACACAGCACAGAACGCTACAGGAGATCCTTTTTCTCCGTGGCTATCAAACTGTACAACTCCTCTCCCTTCTGTCGTGGGGTAGACTGACTGCCCCCCCCCCCCCCCAAATCTTTGCACATCCCCAATCCTGGACCTTCCACTAGTGTCACTTTAATTCAATGTTTCATGTACCTTGTTGTGTTTTATGACTGAAGAAGGGTTTCGGCCCAAAACGTTGCCTATTTCCTTCGCTCCATAGATGCTGCTGCACCCGCTGAGCTTCTCCAGCATTTTTGTGCACCTTGTGTTTTATGACTGTTGGCAGACCAATTTCCCTCCTGGGATAAATGAAGTTCCATCGTATTGTATCGGAATACCACCATCTGGCTCCTGCTTGTCCTATCAGGCAGCACGCTCAGATGCCTGATATCCCACACCACCAGGTTCGGGAACAGCTAGTTTCCTGCAACCTTCAGATTCTTGAACCAACCCACATAACCTTCCTCTCTCTGGGAGTTCTGCAACACCCTTTCTCGCTGTTGATTTGTCCCTTTTCATACCTTTCATTCATTTGTTCTTTATAGCTTTTCATATCTCGAGTTTCCCTCTCCCCTGACTCACTGTCTGAAGAAAGGTCTCGACCCGAAATGTCACCTATTCCTTTTCTCCAGAGATGTTGCCTGACTCGCTGAGTTACTCCAGTATTTTGTGTCTGTCTTCAGTGTAAACCAGCATCTGCAGTTCCTTCCTCCACATAACCTTAACCCTACCTCAACAATGGAACACTCTTCTTGCACTGCCATGGATTTGTTATCTAATTGTGTTTTTGCCATCATGTCGTAGTTAGTTTAGTTTATTGCCACGTGCGTCGAGGTACAGTGAAAGCTTTTGTTGCGTGCTAACCAGCCAGTGATGCTGCTGCAAGCCAGCTTTTTGTCGCAGAGTTACAGTCTTACAGTGTGGCAACAGGTGCTTATGCCCAACTTGCCCACATGTCCCATCTGCACTTGTCCCACTTGCCTGCATTTGGCCCAAATCCCTCTAAAGCTGTCCCAATCCATGTACCTGTGTAAATGTTTCTTAAACGTTGCGATAGTTCCTGCCTCAACTAGCTCATCTGGCAGCTCGTTCCATACACTCATCACCCTTTGTGTGATAAAGATACCCCTCAGGTTCTTATTAAATCTTTCCCCTCTCACCTTAAACCTATGTCTTCTGATTCTCGATTCATCTACTCTGGGCAAGAGATCTCGTCATCGTATGCTCCAAGGAATAGAGTCCTAGCCTGCTCAACCTCACCCTATAGTTCAAGTCCTGGCAATATCCTTGTAAATCATCTCTGCACCCTTTCTAGCTTGACAACATCTTTTCTATAACATGGTGCCCAGAATGCAACACAATACTCTAATTGTGGCCCCACCAACGTCTTATATAACTGCAACATGACCTCTCAACTTCTATTTACCTATACTTTACTGTCCATGTGCATTTGACAATAGACTAGACTTGCTTGCTTCAAGACAAGTCTGCTTATTGTTTTTTAACTAGCATGTTACATTTGCCCACTGCAACTTTGCAACAGATAACCATGTGACGCTGTTTCCCCAAATAATATAATTGGACCAAACTTAAAGCATAGCTACTATATGTGATACGTCATCAATATGATGAACACCATTAACCTGAAACATTAACGTGGTTTCTCTCTCTGCAGAAGCTGCCTGACCTGCTGAGCATATCCAGCATTTCTGGTTTTATTGCAGACAGGGTGACACAGTGGAGCAACGGTAGAGCTATTGCCTCACAGCGCCAGGGACCCGGGTTCGATCCTGACTTCGGGTGCTGTCTGTGCGGAGATTGCACGTTCTCCCTGTGACCACCTGGGTTTTCTCCGGGTGCCCCGGATTCCTCCCACACTCCAAAGACGAGCGGGTTTGTAGTTGAATTGGCTTCTGTAAATTGTCTCCAGAGTAAAGGATAGAACTAGTTTACGGGGTGATTGCTGGTCGGCAGGAACTCGGTGGACCACGCTTGATCTCTAAACTAAACTAAACTAATGTTTCCGGCATTTCAATGTTATTTTGCTCTTTGAAATGCCACATGCGTCTTGCCAATCTTTCCCTGAGTGATTGATAGATCATCTGGTAAGATGCTACCCATGGCTCAGTAGATGCATTCTTGCCACTGAGGTGCAATGTTTTAGCTTCGAATTTCATTCCAAGACTCGAGCTTGTATTCCAGATGACAATCTGTGGTAATGTTTGGAATTGTACACTGTCAGGTGATCTGCCTTGAGATATTAATCAGAGGCCTTGACACCCCATTCAAATATATATATATATTTTTAAAAATTCCATTCTTGAGGAGTTCAGGGGAATTCCGCCTATGTCCTCGATAATATAAATATGTCTTTAGACTTTAGAGGTACAGGGCACCTAAACCGTGCCGACCAGCGACCCCCATACACTAGCACTACCCTACACACTAGGGACCATTTGCAATTTTTCCGAAGCCAATTAATCTACAAACCTGTACGTCTTTGGAGTATGGGAGGAAACCAGAGCACCCGGAGAAAACCCACACGGTCACGGGGAGAACAAACTCCATATAGGTTTCTAGCGCTGTAAGGCAGCAACTCTACCGCTGCGCCATTGTGCCACCCTAAATATACTAAAACCAATATCTGAAAAGAGATGATCTGATTCTAATTTTACTGCTGTTTTAATTGTTTCATTTGAGGATAAAAACGCATTATTGGCTGAAAAGCACTGCGGGATATCCTGGGGTTGTAAAAGGTGTTCTGTGAATGTTGCTTTTCGTTCTTCTTCTCTCCATGCACTGCAGAGGCTGCAGAGCAGAATGGTGCTGCTTGGTGCTGCCAACCATTGCTGCATTTGTATTGACACTGGGCTACAAGGAGAGCATTGTTTGGGAGGGAAGCTGCTCGTACACACAAAGCTGGTGCTGTTGGAATCAATGGGAGCTGTGTTGGCGAGGGCTTGGCTGCCTCAACGGCAACATTTGAGAGTGGGCAGAGTTTGCAAGAGCCGGAGATGTTTGTTTTGCAAAGGACGTAGCACTGGGAGGAAGCAAACTGATATTGGCACAAGAAGCTGGTATCATGGCAGTGTGCCCTAGTTAGTGGAAGGACTGGATCTGGTAACTCTTCCCTGTGAAGCTGTCGTGTGACGTTCCTGACTACATCAGGGGTGGCCAGGAACATCCTTGTGTTGGGAGTGAAGAGAAATTGGTGGCACAGCCTTGCCCAACCCTCCATCCAATTCAAGAAGGAATTGGTCTGATGCCCCCTTGGGTGTAGTCCATCATTCAAGGCGATTGAGGCTGTTTTGGGATCATGGCCCCTTCTCCACTTTCCTGCCAATTCTCCATAACCCACGAGTCCCAAGTACTTTAAAAATATTTTGATCTCGACTATGAATATATATTCAATAATTTTGCCTCCAAGGGTAAAAAGTTCCAGAAATTCATGACCTTCCAAGAGAACACATTTCTCCTCGCCTCCATTATAAACAGATGACCCCTTATTATGAACCTGTCTTCACGTTGTCCATTTCCCCCATGGTGGTGAATAAGAAGGGTCTGAAGAAGGGTTCCGACCCAAAACGTCACCCGTCCTTTTTCTTCAGAGATGCTGCCTGACCCGCTGAGTTACACCAGCACTTTGTGTCTATCTTCGACGAAGACTATGGAAGTGCCTTCTTTTTTGGGTCCAAACTTGGAGCAACTGGGGAGAGAAAAAGAGAATTCATGTTTTGGATTGATAGCCTCTCTTTTTTTATAGTTGAAGTCATAAGTATATGATCCAATGTATTTCTGAATATATAGGCTCTTATATTTACACACAAGATCAAATACAAAAATAGAGAGTGTATATTTCTACAAGATAAATGGTCTTCACTATGAGCATTTGAGGACATAGAATAATAATAATAATAATGGATTTTATTTACGGGCGCCTTATGGTCTCAAGGACACCATACAGAGATTTATAGAAAACATATAATCAGAATTAAAAAAAAAAAAAAGGTTATAAAGACCAATACATAAATCAGGGACAGAATTCCTTCCAAAAACACAAAAAAAAGAAAATCAGAAGCACAATTTGAGGAGAGAGCAGCGGCAATTTAACGCCAGCGTCCACTCTCCCCTCCGACCGCCATCTTGAACACAGACTAACAAATACAATTACAAACAATTACATACAAAAATCATCCCCCCACAATGATTTCCACTGTGGGGGAAGGCACAATGTCCAGTCCCCAGCCCCAGTTCACCCAAAAAAAAAAAAAAAAAAAAAAAAAAATGCCACCATTAGGCAAGGTCGAGCTGCATAGCAGAGAAGTTAGAGAATATAAAGATGCACTATTGGTGTCAGATGAAATTAGATCGTTTAGTTTAGTTTACCGAGGTTCTGGGAAAAGCTTTTGTTGCGTGCTAACCAGTCAGTGGAAAGACAATACATGATCACAATCGAGCCATTCACAGTGTACAGATACATGATAAGGGAATAACGTTTAGCGTAAGATAAAGCCAGTAATGTCTGATCAAAGATAGTCCGAGGGTCTCCAATGAAGTAGATAGTAGCTCAGGACTTCTCTCTAGTTGTTGGTAGGATGATTCATTCGGCTGATAACAGCAGGGAAGAAACTGTCCATGAATCTGGTGCTAATATTTGTCCTTGGCCACAGTCCCTTGGAACAATAAATTAGCCTCCAGTAATGGGCTGCACAGTGGCGCAGCGGCAGAGTTTCAACGCGCGAGACACAGGTTCAATCGTGACTACGGGTGCTGCCTCCTCATGACCTGTGTGGGTTTTCTCCGAGATCTTCTGCTTCCTCCCACACTCCAAAGACATACTGGTTTGTAGGGTAATTGGCTTGGTAGAAATCTAAAATAGTCCCTCGTGTGTGTAGTGTGACTGTGCAGTGATCACTGGTCAGTGCGGACTTGGTGGGCCGAAGGGCCTGTTTCCGTGCAGTATCTCTGTACAAAACTAAACTAAACTAATGTTGAATTGATGGCTTGTTCATTGCTATAGGAGCAGAATCAATCGTTTGAGTCTTCCCCAGATGCACTTCATGCAGTCCACTACGGTAATAGATGTGTTTATGTGTCGGTCCCAGAGTCCCAAACCGGCCCAGCCAATGCATCATCCATCCATCCCCTAGAGCTGGAGCCGATGTCTCAAACCTTGGCACGTTGATGAAGTTTCCAGAGCAAGCACTAGTTAATTGGAGAGCTCAACCTCCTCCATTACTTGGAACCTTCCTCTGCTTCCCTCTGTATTATTTTCAAGGGAGATCATAAGACTTACATAGAATTGAATGAAGATTAGAGCAAATGATCGAGCCATTCTGCCCAGCACCCAAATCGTGGTGCTTGCGTGCAACAAAAGCTTTTCATTGTACCTCAGTACACTAGAGGTACGAAAAGGTGGCATCGATGACCAAAGAGCTCACAAAGGGCTGGCAGCCAACAATGCACCATTGTGGGCTCTTTGGTCATCAGTACCGGCTCTGATTTGTTCTGTACTTTTTCATACCTGTAGTTTCCCTCTCCCATGTCTGAAGAAGGGTCTCAACCCGAAACATCACCTATTCCTTTTCTCCTGAGATGTTGCCTGACCCGCTGAGTTACTCCAGCACTTTGTGTTTAATTTAAAAAAACTTCTCTGATAGTGGTCCTGTTGGTGTTAATCCAGTATTCTTGCTGAACTCTCTTGAGTGGGATGCGAACCATTGATATTCTGACTCAGAGTGCTATCCATTCAGCCAACCGACATAAAACAATTTGCGAGCTAGGGTAAAGAATACTCCTTGCAGATGTTCCTCCCCAGTCATCCGAGGTCTTCATTAAGAGTTGCACTGCACCTCTGGAACTTGCCTTCTGCACGCCTGTAAAACCAGATGTTACTTGGCTTGTCTTAGCATGACACAATTGCCAAATGTGTCTGCGCTCTGTGCGTCAATTATTTGGCGTGCAAACTTTTACTACTTTTGTTTCTCATCAAGTTCCATTGAACTGCTCCAGCGTCTGCCCCCTTCCTCCCTTAATCAGCATCTGAACTCTACCCCATTCCTTTGTTACCTCAAAGCTATTCCAATGCTCTCCTGGCCAGCCCTCCACCTTGCACCTTGGTAAGCTGCTCATATACAACTACTGCTTATGTCCATTTCAAGGTGAATGAACTCTCTTGTAATGCCTGTGTCCAATGGCCTCTCTGACTGATGCTCATAAGGTCATAAGTGATAGGAGCACAATTAGGCCATTCGTCCCATCAAATCTACTCTGCCATTTAATCAATCTATCTCCCCCTTCTAACCCCATTCCCCTGTCTGCCCCTCCCCATAACCCCTGAAACCCATACCAATCAAGAATCTCTCTATCTCCGCCTTTAAAATATCAATTGACTTGGCCTCCACAGCCTTCTGTGGCAAATAATTCCACAGATTCACCATCCTCTGACTAAAGAAATCCTTCCTCATCTCCTTCCTTCCTAAAGGAATGTCCTTTAATTTCGAGACTATGACGTCTATTCGAAGATTCTCCCACTAGAGGATACATCTTCTCCACATCCACTCTATTCAAACAAAAGACAACAGACAATAGGTGCAGGAGTAGGCCATTCGGCCCTTTGAGCCAGCACCGCCATTCAATGTGATCATGGCTGATCATCCCCAATCAGTACCCCGTTCCTGCCTTCTCCCCATATCCCCTGACTCCGCTGTTTTTAAGAGCCCTATCTAGCTCTCTCTTGAAAGCATCCAGAGCACCTGCCTCCACCACCCTCTGAGGCAGAGAATTGCACAGACTCACCACTCACTGTGAGAAAAAGTGTTTCCTCATCTCTGTTCTAAATGCCTTACTCCTTATTCTTAAACTGTGGTTCTGGACTCCCCCAACATCAGGAACATGTTTCCTGCCTCTAGCGTGTCCAAGCCCTTAACAATCTTATATGTTTCAATGAGATCCCCTCTCATCCTTCTAAACTCCAGATTGTACAAGCCCAGCTGCTCCATTCTCTCAGCATATGACAGTCCCGCCATCCTGGGAATTAACCTTGTAAACCTACGCTGCACTCCCTCAATAGAAACCTTTCACTATTCGGGATATTGCTGTGGAGACCAGGCAAAATATAATCCCCATGGTAAGGGAAGGAATTTTAAAGCAAACATGATCAAAGCAAACCACAAGGTTACTGGAGTAACTCAAAAGCATCTGTGGAGGGAATGGATAGATCATAAGACATAGGTGCAGAATTAGGCCATTTGGCCCATTGAATCTGCTCCACCATTTGCTTATGGCTGATCCATCTTTCCCTCTCAACTCCATTCTCCTGCGTTCTCCCCGTCAATCTTTGACACACTTACTAATCAAGAGCCTATCAATACTCACTTTAAAAATACCCCAAATACTTGGCCTCCACCACCGTCTGTGGCAATAGATTCCACAGATTCTCTATCCCTCCGGCTAAATAAATTCCTTCTCAGATGACATTTTGGGTTGGGATCCTTCTTTAGACCCACCACAGATGCTGCCTGACCTGCTGAGTTACTCTAGCATTTTGTGCTTTGCTCAAGGTTCCAGCATCTGCAGTTTCTTGTGTCTCCATGATCAAAGAAACACCATAAATGTTTCTGCTCCCTCATGTTGCCTCATTTGTGTTACCTTTTGTCTGTTTCACAAGTTCATAAGTTCTAGGCACAGAATTAGTCCATTCGGCCCATCAAGTCTGCTCTGCCATTCAATCATGGCTGATCTATCTCTCCCTCTCCATTCTCCTGCCTTCTCCCCATAACCTTTGACACCCTCACTATTCAACAGTCTTTGGTTTAAAAATACGTAAAGACTTGGCCTCCACACCCATCTGTTTATCAACGTGATTTCCTCCCTGCTGTCATAGATGGATCCCTCAACCGTTCCAATCTAGGGTCTAAGAAGGCAGAATGGGGTTGAGAGGGAAAAATGGAGCAGCCACGATTGAATGGTGAAGTTGACTCAATGGGCCGAATGGCCTAATTCCTCCTCAATGTCCCACTTCCATTTTCTGTCCATTACCTTCTGTCGCCTGTGCTTTCTCTCATTGTGTCTCCCATCATCACTCTCTCTGACACAACCCTACCTTCAAGGATTCACAATGCTTTCCCTCCTCCTCATTGGCGCTCTCCCTCTCTTGCAGAGGAAAAGGAGATGCTGGAAACACTCAGCAGCGTCTGTGGACGGAGAAACCGAGTTAATGTCTTGGTTCTCATGGAAAGTCCAAATCTCCTAAATATTCCCAGCCTTTTTTATGTATATTTTCGATTTCCAGCAACTACCGTTTTTATTTCCCCCTTGATTTTTCTCCCTTTCGTTCTTTTGATTTATTGATCTTTCTTTCCCACGTTTGGACATTGCATCTTTCCTCCTACGGGTGTGTCTCATGCGCTTTCTCTCTCTTTCTCTTCTGGCCCCGCATGATGGGCCCCATCTGCCTCTCCGTACATGCCCAGCTGAGCTGGAAATGTCCCGGTGTTGTTAGTCGATGTGAACTTTCCTCCACGTTCCTTCCCAGAGGAGCTGCCATCGCTCCTGCCCTCCACTGCATTGTCAAAGAGGATTTGTTCCGCAGGAAATAGTTTTCATTTTTACTGCCCTCATTCAGTGTATTGGTGCAGAATGGGATCGGGGGTGCGGTGAGACACTCTGCATAGTTTTACCTTTTTTAGCTACTAAAATCACTTCTGATCAGTCTGGTGCATTCCATTCTCTGGGGAAGGCATGCTCGAGGCTTGCTTCAGATTCCACAAGGGAAAATAAACAACTTGCAGCATCTTTTGGGGCATTGCACAGCTCTTTAAGGCCAATACAGTTTGGTTTTGAATACAATAGCTGATGTAATGTAACTACTGTGTTAACAGGTACACGCCGGTTTCCTCACACATCCCAATACGTGCCGGTTTGTAGGTTAATTGGCCATGGTAAATTGCCCCGAGTGTGCAGGGAATGAGTTAACAGAACTAGTGTGAACAGGTGATCAATAGCTGGCAGGGACTGAGTGGGCCGAAGGGCCTGTTTCCACGCGGTACCTATAATCATTATCATATACCACAAACAATGTAATGACTAGGTAACTGGTTTTGGTGATGATGTTGGTGGATTAAATGTTGACCAGGACACCAGAGAACTCCCCAACTCCTACGATAGAGCCATGTGCTTATTTTAAAATATAAATCTACTGCCTCAGTTGAAAAACATCATCTCCCAACTACATACATCCTAACAGCACTGTGGATACATAACGCCGTAAGGTCACAGTCATGAGGTCATAAGTTATGAGATAGGAGTAGAATTAGGCCATTCAGCCCATCATCTACTCCACCATTCAATCATGGCAGATCTATCTCTACCTCCTAACCCCATTTTCCTGCCTTCTCTCCTTAACCTCTGACACCTGTACTAATCAAGAATCTATCTATCTCTGCCTTAAAATATCTTGGCCTCCCCATCCTTCAGTGGCAAAGAATTCCACAGATTCACCACCCTCCGACTAAAGAAATTTCTCCACATCTCCTTCCTAAAGGAACGTCCTTTAATTCTGAGGCCATGACCTCTAGTCCTAGACTCTCCCACTAGTGGAAACATCCTCTCCACATCCACTCTATCCAAGCCTTTCACTATTCTATGTGATACATCCCCAAGTCTCTGTTGTGAAGCTTCAAACTTGGGACATCCTTAGTTTAGTTTAGTTTAGTTTAGAGATACAGCATGGAAACAGGCCCTTTGACCCACCGAGTCCACACCGACCAGCGATCCCCGCACACCAACACTATCCTACACACACTAGGGACAATTTACAATTTTACCAAATCCAATTAACCTACAAACCTGCACATCTTTGGAGTGTGGGAGAAAACCGCAGCATCTGGAGAAAACCCACACAGGCACGTTGAGAATGTCCAAACTCCATGCAGACAGCATTCGTAGTCAGGATCGAACCCGAGTCCCCGGTGCTGTAAGGCAGTAGCTCTACCGTTGCGCCACTGGGCCGTCAATGCCAGTTGGATGACGATATGTTTAGAAAATGTGTAGATGCTGGAAACCTAAAACTACAATGTTGGAGACTCTCCGTCAGAACCTGATGGGAGAGGGAGATGTAGATGGTTTCATGCTCGATGGTGAGTCACTGACCATGCGTCTTGGCATCTTTATGACCACCTATTGCCAAATTTCATCGTTCTATCCGGGACATTTGAGAATAAAACGCTCTTGACTCCTGACTTTCGTGACTCTTGACTCTCCATGCATATTCTACTCTGATCTTCTTATACTGACACCCTTACACTGACTTTTGATAGCTCCAGACTTAGCTATCTCAATGGACTTCCGCCAACCTCCCTACCTCATGTTCTCCAGGGATGCTGCTGGGGAGAAGGCAGGAACGGGGTACTGATTGGGGATGATCAGCCATGATCACATTGAATGGCGGTACTGGCTCGAAGTGCCGAATGGCCTACCCCTGCACCTATTGTCTATTGACACGCTGAGTTCCTCCAGCACTTTCTGTCTTTTGCGGTGAACCAGTATTTTCAGTTTATTTGTATCTACTCCCTACTTCCATCTCTGATAACTTTTAAATGTCCCAAATCCTGCTCTCCTTGGGCTGACACGCCTTTCATTTCTTTGTCATTGGCTTCTGGTTAACGAATACTCCAGCTTTAAAAAAAAATCCCATTCCCCCTTTCCAGTCATTCCATTCCATCACTTCTCTCTGTCTCTGTGTCCTCCACCGGTTCTAAAGTCTCAATGTAATAGTGCTGTTTTCATCCTGGTCTCCTGAGTGTTCTTCTCCTTTGGCCATTTGTTGGGAGTGAGGTCAATTTAATTTCCCCTGGGTCTTTGTGGGTGGGCGATGAGGCCAATGTGGGAGACACAGGCCTTCTCCACAGATGGAGCAGTGCGTGGCTGATGAAATGGGCGGGTAGCTTGCGAGAAGGGGATTACCAGGTGGACAAGAGAAAGGGATTCCTCATTTTTAAGTACCGCGCCATGACTGAGTGGAATATCCTTGATTAAAACACTTTGCTCTTCTCTCCCTTTCAGTCACCTTCACCATGCAAACTCCACACAGACAGCACCGGAGGCCAGGATCAAACCTGGGCCGCTGGAGTTGTGAGCCAGCATCTCCACAAGTTGTGCAACCGTGCCATTCAAGAATAGTTGTTAAAGCTCATCTCTTTGATTAATCTGACCATTCCCAGCCTTGTCCCATGCAAACCCATTCCCTGAGCATACTTTATTGTTTTAAATCATTTCTAAATGAGTGTACTTGTGTGCACACAAATCTCCTCACACCAGTCACGTCTGTTACATGAACTTTTCTGTTTCCTGGTGACCACTATAAGATTTTATTGATGGTAGACACAGAGTGCTGGAGTAACTCAGAGGGTCAGGCAGCATCTCTAGACATAGGGAAAGGGGACGATTCGGGCCAGGACTCTTCTTAAGTCGACCAACACATCGCTTTTTAAAAACATCAGGGGATGGACTGTTCTCAGCAACCCGTGTTTGAAGCCTCTTGTGTGTATCTGTGCTGTGTTTGTTGTCCTGCAGTACCTGTATATATTGTGTATCTCAGTGCCTCAAGCCAGTGTAAGTTCAGCTCAATGTGTAGGAAGGAACTGCAGATGCTGATTTACACTGAAGATAGACACAAAATGCTGGAGTAACTCAGTGGGACAGGCAGCATCTCTGGATAAAAGGAACGGGTGATGTTTCGGGTTGAGACCCTTCTTCAGACTGAGAATCAGGGGAGAGGGAGACACAGAGATATGGAAGGGTAAGGGTATGCTGTTCCATCAATTTGCGTTGGGCTTTACTCTGACAGTGGAGGAGGCCCAGGACAGAAAGATCAGTGTGGGAATGGGAGGGGGAGTTAAAGTGTTTAGCAACCGAATAGAGCTCAACATGTTGTTCTTGCTATCTACTGGTCAGAGGCTTCCAACAAGAGTTGCTGAGAACAGTCCATTCTACGATGTTTTTAAAAAGTGATGTGCTGGTTGGATAGGGATCTCATGGCAATCAATTCCCAGAACTTTGTAAATAGCAGATCAGAGGGAAAATTGTATTTTGAACCTTCCCAGATGTTTAGGGGAAAGCTGAAGGCGGTTGCCATGGTAATGTTTCAAAGTACAAGGCTGCTTTTCTTGGCCGGCCTGCCTCCCTCCTGCTCGTTTCCTGTTAAATGTCGATTGCCGTCCATTTAAATGTTTCCGCAGGAGTGAGGGAGCAATAGTGTGGGAATAGCTAGGAGATGGATTGGGATAGAGAAGGCAGGTGTGGAAAGGCTGAGCATTCCACATGTTTTCCAATGCAAGGGAGGCTTGGGCCTTTCAGCATGCTGAGTTTTTAGATTCTGTATCCAATTTAAGGGGCAGCAAAGAGGCTCAGCTGGTAGAGCCACTGCCTGGCGAATCCGCTGGCCCAGGTTTAATCTCTACCTCACATCCTGTCTGTGTGGAGTTTGCACGTTCATTCTGTGACCGCATGGGTTCCGTCCAGGTGCTCCAGTTTCCTCCCACGTCCCAAACATGTTGGGGTTGGTAGGTTAATTAGAAACTTCCCTCTTCTCCCCTCTCCCATCAGGTAAGAGGTACAGAAGTGTGAAAACACATCCCTTCAGATTCAGGAACGCTTTCTTCCCAGCTGTTATCAGGCAACTGAACCATCCCGTCACCAACTAGAGAGTGATCCAGAGCTACCATCTACCTCATTGGAGACCCTCGAGCTATCTTTAATTAGACTTTACTGGACTTTGCCTTGCATTAAACTTTATTCCCTTTATCCAATATCTGTACACTGTGGATGGCTCAATTGTAATCATGTACTCTTTCCACTGACTGGTTAGCATCCAACAGAAACTGTTCTCTGTATCTCGGTACACGTGGCAATAAACTAAACTAAACTAAACAGAATATTCTGTGCATTTGTCAAAGAGCGTGAGTTGAAAAAAAACCTGCTGTTTATTCATTCAAATACATTCCCATGAGTGAAGTTTATTCTGTATCTCAAAGTATTGCGAAGAGAATTGTGAATCCTTCAAGGGCATCTTTGCGTTACTCGAACAGCCATATTGAGTGGGTGGTTTGTATCGGCTTCTCCAGTTGGTTTCAGCACTTGCTGCTTCTGAAGCCAACAGGCCGATACTGCAGGAGCCCCTCCCTCCACCCCACAAGGTGGTCTTTTTCCTGAATTGGTCTCGACCCTTTGATGTGTGTTTCTTTTTAAACACGCCGGCTAAAGTGGTGGTCCCTGTGCTCATACATTCCTGGTGCCCCGCGTTCCCCTTCCTTCCTTCCTCAGCAGGTCTCCGCTCCCACCCACAGAGCGAGCGAGCGAGACCTGAGCCCCTCTGATGTTGTTTGTTCCTGGAGTGGTGCTAATTGCTGAGCTTCGCTGGCCCCTGGGCACTGTAAATAGCAACACGGTGAAAAGTGATGGTTTCCACTGAAACCAAGCAATCGAAGTCCACGCCAGCTAGGCTTAGATGAAGCAAGGGAGAACGGAGACCCTTGCGGGGCACAAACCCCAGCTTTAAGATACTCGGGCCAAACAGCTCTGTACATTGTGTAGCAAGGAGCTGCAGATGCTGGTTTAAACCAAAGATAAGACACAAAAAGCTGGAGTATCTCAGCAGGTCAGGCAGCACCTCTGGAAAAAAGGAATAGGTAAATCAGAAAAGAAGGGTCACGACCCAAAACGTCACCTATTCCATTTTTCCAGAGATGATGTCTGACCCACTGCGTTACTGCAGCTTTCTGTGTCTTATCTTCTGTGCATTGTGTGTCAGCCTGACTGTGTGCCTCTTAGACTGTGGCTGGGGTTCAGTCAGGGGCCCATTGAGTTTCAGAAGAGGAATAGGAAATCACAGACAGCTGCGAAGGCTGGCGGTGGGTTATGTCAGAGAAGGCCACGCCTCTGGGAACCACTGTGGGAACCAAGGAGAGCATGGATGCTAAATAGAATTGCCTGGAATGAGGACAGCGGAAGCAAGCACAGCCCAAAATCTGGTGGTGGTTTTCATCAGCTAACTGCACTTGGTCTTTTAATCAGTTGGGTTTATTATTGTCACTTCTCCCAACATAAAGTGAAGCACTTTATTTTGCAAGCTATTCATATCTGGGCATAATCAAACCATGCAGAATATACTGTTACAGTCGCAGCGACAGTGCAGATAAAAGAAAGAGTGCAAAAGCCACAACAGGGTAGATTGGGGGATCAGGATTCGGGAACTTGGCTTCATGCTGAGCTCTGCTTCCCGTATGTCAACTTACACCATCTCCCCGAAGATAGACACAAAAAGTTGGAGTAACTCAACGAGTCAGACAGCATCTCTGAAGAAAAGGAATAGGTGTCGTTCAGACTGAAGAAGTTTCTCGACCCAAAATATCACCTATTCCTTTTCTCCAGAGATGCTGTCTGACCTGCTGCGTTACTCCAGCTTTTTAAGTCTATCTTCGACTTAAACCAGCATCCGCAGTTCCTTCCTACACCATCCTCCCACCTGCTCAAGAACCCACACTGGCTTCTGGTTTAATGAATTGGATCTGTGCATTCCTATCCCTCTGAGATCTCCCTCATTGTCATCCCCATAACCCTCAGAAACTGGCTGCAACTCTGGACTCTGCATCACCTCCCCGTTTCATCCCACTTAAAGTGGCCGTACCTATGCATATTCTGGCCTTCCCTCCCTGGGCCCTATCGCCTAGAGCGATGATCACCACCGTTGTGCTGCGAAATTCCCACGGTGAAGCGCTCAGTGAAGAGAATCGTGATTTAACCCCCGTGTCACCTCATCTATCACTTTCTTTCTGACCTTCTGTGAATCTGTCAGACTACAGGCATCTGGACACTGCAGGCCGCTCTCACAGAAGAAGGGCTGACTTGGAGGATTCTGTCCAAGTTGGTCCCAGTCTGCGTAGGGACCCCACTTGACTATAGGCAGTTAGCTACTGTTTCAGGTGAACACTTATCCCCTGTAATGGTAGATCCTTGTGCAGGAAGGAACTGCAGATGCAGGTTTAAACCAAAGAGAGATGCAAAATGCTGGAGTAACTCAGCGAGACAGGCAGCATCTCTGGAGAGAAGGAATGGGTGACGTTTCGGGTTGAGACCCTTCTTCAGACTGAGAGTCAGGGGAGAGGGAGACACAGAGATATGGAAGGGTAAGGTGTGAAAATGAGAAATCCAAAGGGGACAAAGATCAAGGAAAATGTAGGATAGATCATTGTTAGCTTGGGGAAGATGACAATGACGCATATACAAAGGCAGCATCTCTGGAGAGAAGGATTGGGCGATGTTTCAGGTCGAGACCCTTCTTCAGACTGATGTCAGAGGAGGGGGCGAGACAAAGATAGAATGTAGGCGGAGACAGTCAGACTGGTGGGAGAACTGGGAAGGGGAAGTATCTCCATCCCTTTCCCCTTCCCAGTACTCCCATCAGTGTCTCCATCCCTTTCCTCTTCCCAGTACTCCCATCAGTGTCTCCATCCCTTTCCCCTTCCCAGTACTCCCATCAGTGTCTCCATCCCTTTCCTCTTCCCAGTTCTCCCACTAGTCTTACTGCCTCCGCTTACATTTGATCTTTGTCCCGTCCCCCTCCCCTAACGTCAGTCTGAAGAAGGGTCTGGACCCGAAACGTCACCAATTCCTTCTCTCCTGAGATGCTGCCTCACCCGCTGAGTTACTCCAGCATTTTGTGTCTACCTTAGATTTAAACCAGCATCTGCAGTTCTTTCTTACATAGGATGGGGTAGGGATGGAGAGAGAGCGAAAGCAAGGGTCTCGACCAGAAACACCACCTATTCCTTCTCTCCATAGTAGATCCTTGGACGTCCTTGCACAGACTTCACATTGAATCTTGCATGCCTTGAGAACAGGTGCTCTCACCACCCACCAGCTGATAGTAACGTTCCCTGCCTCATCCAGGTGACTCTAATAGTTCCTCCCAAGTTGCCTGAACATGCACTAATCCCCTTTTTGAATCAGAACTCCACCCATCTTTTTCTTTGTGTGATCTGAAAAACAGAAGAATTTCCAAGCATTTCTTTCCTCCCTCTAGGCATTTTTTCTATGATATGTTTTAATATATATTCATTTAGATAGGATGTGGGTTATTTTAAGTTGCCTTGGGACAGATGTGATGAATTGACTTTCTAGGATTCTAAGAATTTATTTCCATGTTAGGGATATTTTACTATGTGAAATGTGCAAGATGTTGTTTGAGTATTTCCTTCAAATCTATTCCTTTGTGCAAGCCCTTAGTTTTTCCATTTTAGCATTAAGAGACTCTGATGGTTTATAAATAGATTTAATGTCATTGACCTGAAACATTAGTTTAGAGTTTAGAGCAACAGCGCAGAAACAGACTTTTCCACCCACCGAGTCCGCGCCGACCAACGATCCCCGTACACTAGCACTGCCCTGCTCACTAGAAACAATTTTTACCAAAGCCAATTAAACTACAAACCTGTATGTCTTTGGAGTGCAGGAGGAAACCGGAGCACCCAGGGAAAACCCAAGGAGTCACGGGCAGAACGTACAAACTCCATACAGACAGCACCCGTAGTCAGGATCGAAACTGGATCTCTAACGTTTTACGGCAGCAATTCTACCATTGCACCACCGTGCCGTCATTTTTTTCACCACTTATACTGCCTGACCTTCTGGGTATTTCCAGCATTTCTGTTTTCATATGTAGAATAATGGACACGTGGTGAATTGCAGAGTGGCATCTAGTCAGTTCGTGTAGATGGCCCAATGGTTCCAAGATTCAATGGTGTTTCATTGTCCCATGTACGAATGCACAGTGAAATTATTTTCTTTGCATGCAGTTCAGTAAAGTATTGCCATACCTGGACACGATGCCCGATTAGCAAAGTATGGGTGATCCGTTCTGCTACGAAAGGATGTATTTATGTAGGTGAATTGTTCAGAATATGTGTGTATTGTTTGTAAGACTGATGCTCGGCAAGAGAGCAGTAACAAGGTCTGAAGAAAGGTCTTGACCTGAAACGGGTCTGAAGAAGGGTCTCGACCTGAAGCGTCGTCACCCATTCCTTCTCTCCAGAGATGCTGCCTGGCCCCCTGAGTTACTCCAGCATTTTGTGTACCTTTGACATTGCCCGTGGACGTCTAAATGGTGTTTTTGAATGTATCGCTTTGCAGGGGTGGTACTTTTGTAGGTAACAGTAAGTGATAGAGCACCAGATATCTAGGTTTAATCCTGAACTCAGATGCTGTCTGTGCGGAGTTTGCACATTCCTCCAGTGGGTTTCCTCTGGGTGCTCCAGTCTCCTCCCAAATCCCCAAAACTTGTGGTTTTGTAGGTTAATTGGCTTTTGTAAAAACTGCCCCTAATGGGTAGGAAGTGGATGAAAGAGCGGGATAACATAGAACTAGTGTGAGTGGGATGTTCGGCATGGGCTTGGTGGGCCGAAAAGCCTGTTTACATGCTGCATCTCTAAAACTAAACTAATAACTAATATCTGTTTCGGCAGCTGTGTGTTGTTTGTCCTGAGGATTGGATGGGGGTGGAATTTGTAGTTGTCATTGTCTGATACCTGCTGGTAAACTCTGAAGATATGGATGGAGTGTTCTTCAATCTTTATTGAGCTCGGGATGTTAACGGGCAGGTAGTGTTCCCATGTATTGCACCAATTATTATACTTCAAGTGCACCGTAGATTAATTTAATATAACTTCCATTTTAATAGCACTTTTCTATGAGTTCAGGACAGCCCAAAGCACTGTACAGCCAATCAGTATTTTACAAAGTGCTGCTATGAGTTTAAATGGGGTGTAAAAGACCCACTCCCAAGACCTGCACACAACATCTAGGCAGATAATATAGTAATACGGAACTATAGACTTTAGAGATACAGTGCGGAAACAGGCCCTTCGGCCCACCGAGTACATGCCGATCAGCGATCCCGTACACTATGGCGACCTAATTTGCGAGTTTAGAAGAGTTTGCGCTCGCCACAAACTCACAGCATGGTCGACACATGGTCCTAGGAGGTCACTGTAACTCTCCTTCATGCTCGAGAGAAGTTCCCGCATACTCACGGCCTCAGTTTGGTCGAGGAGAATTTTTCAGCATGTTGAAAAATATTCCGCGAGTAAAAATTGGTTGGCATGGTTCTTTTGAACTCGTAGTGCAATGGTAGTGGGGTCGCCATGTAGTTATAGGCAGTCGAGGTAGCCGTAGGCAATCTCCTTTGTTTTCAGAACCAAGGAAAAACCGACCGGTAATGTTAAATGCCCGCTAAACTTTATTAAAAGTTGTCTGGCTTCTTAAAAGTGTCTCCACTCCTTCTCCCCCCTTCTCTCCCCTTCTCTCCCCTTCTCCCCGCTCTCTAAAGGACTTACCGTACACTGTGCCAGCCATCTTTTACCTTCCTGTTCATAGCGGGTGTGATTTCAGACAGTGCTCCCCCGCTTTCCCTGGCTCCCGCCTTTGCGATGTGTTTGTGTGTGTGTGTGTGTGTGCTGATGGTCAATCTAGCTCGTGGTTTCATTGCTGACGGCCGATCCAGCTCGAGGTTTTTCAGGCGAGTGCCCTCGAGCTTGAAGGTCGAAGACAGTTGCTGAAAAGTTGCGTAAGGAGGACAGGCCCTTTACTGTATCCTACACACTAGGGACAATTTACAATATTGCCAAAGCCAATTAACCTATAAAAAACCCCACCCGTCCACAGGGAGAACGTACAAACTCTGTACAGGCAATGCCCGTAGTCAGGATCGAACCCGGATCTCTGGCACCGTGAGGCAGCAGCTCTATCGCTGTGCCACTGTGCTGCCTGCAGATGCTGGTTTTACAAAAGATAGACATAAATTCTGGAGTAACTCAGTGGGTCAGGCAACACGCTGTGTTACTCCAATATTTTGTGTCTATCTTTTGTAAGGCAAGCAGTGCCAACACGGATGTTATCTTTCAGAGTCAAAAAGGGACTTTGATGGATTAATAAATAGTGCTGTTAGGCTATTTAAATTTGGATGGAAAATTTTACGTATTTTACAGCCCATGTTTACCTTTATTTCTACGTTATCAAAGTATGCTGGCATACCCAAAGGGCAAAGTGTAACCAGGTCAGCTTTGCAGTAGGAAATCTTTGCACTTAGACACAAAATGCTGGACAGGCAGCATCTTTGGAGAGAAGGAATTGGTGACGTTTTGGGTCAAGACCCTTCTTCTAACTTTGCACTTGTTTGGTTTGTGTCTTTAGTTTAGTTTAGAGATACAGCGTGGAAACGGGCACTTCGGCCCACTGGGTCCAGGCCGACCAACAATCGCTCATACACTAGTTCTATCCTACACACTAGGGACAATTTACAGAAGCCAACTAACCCACAAACCTGACGTCTTTGGAATGTGGGAGGAAACCGGAACACCCTGAGAAAACCCACGTAGTCACAGTGAGAAGGTACAAATTCCATACAGACAGCACCCGCAGTCATGACTGAACCCGGTTCTCTGGCGCTATAAGACAGCAACTCTACCGCTGCATCGCTGTGCCATCTTTGTCATTCCAGCCTATACTTCCAAGGTTGTCCAATTGCTCAGTTTTGCCCAGCTAACTAAGCAAAGTCATCTGTGGCTTAGACGACTGTCAAAAAAATAAGCACTTCCAAATATTTCTGATACTCATTTTCATTTACATAAAATCCCAAACTATTCAAAAACTATTCCAGATATTTAAAATGATTAAAAATAATTTTAAAAAACATTGAAAACACGGACCCTTCAGCCTACCGCGTCTATGCCTATCCACATAAATCAAATTGGCCCATGGAGTTATTTAGTTTAGGTTAGTTTATTACTATCACATGTATTGAGGTACAGTGAAAAGCTTTTTGTTGCGTGCTACCCAGTCAGTGAAACGACTATACATGATTACAATCAAGCCGTCCAGTGTACAGTCTGATGAAGGGTCTCGACCCGAAACGTCCCTTTTCTACAGAGATGTGGGTGGGGGGGGGAGGAGAAGGGTGTGTGGGCGGAGGGGGGGGGGGGGTTGTGGTGGCGGGGGGGAGAGAGCTCGGAGAAAATACGGGGGTTGTGGGGGGTATCACGGGGGAGGGGGGGAGGGGGGGAGGGGGGCAGGAACCAGCGAGGAGGACCAGAGGGGAAGGGGCTGGAGCGGACTCACAGCGGTTGCTGGTCGTTCTCCTCCGCCGAGATCAGATTCTCAGCTTTCCGTTTGGCGACATTTGCCGTGCCGGGTCGTTTCCAGTCGCTCCGAAAATTGTGTCTGGTTGGAAATCTCCGCCGGCCATCCACCGCTCCAGTAAAGACACAATGGCGCAGGAAGGGGTGGACCGTCCCGCGGATTGACAGGAGAAAAGACCAATCCACCCGGCGCTGAACGGCAGGAGAGGTGATCGATCTGCACACGCGTGGTTTTAAAGATTTTTAAACCTCGCTAAAGTTTACATTAGACCACCGATCGGAACGAAACTTGGTGCAATCGCAGTGCAGGAGAACGGTGAGTAAGTTGGCGAAAAAAGTGTTTGCGCAAACAGAATGACCGCGCAACCGGAAGATAACAAGATCAGAGTTTTAGTTAAGTATAGATTGCCAGAAATAATTATTAGGGTTGCATTGTGGCGTAGCGGTAGAGTTGCTACAGCACTGGACATCCAGGTATGATCCTGACCTCAGTGCTGTCTTGTATTGAGTTGTATATTCTTCCTGCAGATGCTCCGGTTTCCTCCCACATTCCAAAGATGTACAGGTTTGTAGGCTAAAAGGCTTCGGTCAAATTGTAAATTATCCCTAGTGTGTTGGATCGTGCTAGTGTTCGGGGTGATCACTGGTCAGCGGGGACTCGGTGGGCCGAAGGGCCTGTTTCCACGCTATATCTCTAAAGTATAAAGTTCTGATGATTTTCGTCGATTGCAATCTTGACCTATATTTTCAAAACTATTTAATTAACGGTAAAGTCATTGGGACTATGTGAGTCTTTGAAAACCGCTTTGTAAATTTTAGTTTTGTTTAGCTGAGAGATACAGCGTGGAAACAGGCCTTCAGCCCACCGAGACAGCGCCGACCAGCGATCCTCCTACACTAACACTATCCTCCACACTAGGGACAATTTACAATTTTTACCGAAGCCAATTAACCTCCAAACCTGCACGTCTTTGGAAGCATTGACTTCCTGCAAACGTCAAATGCAAATCCCTGATCTCTGTCACCTGGTATTTGCTGTTTCTGGGCAGTGTGGTGAATGGAAACGTTGAGTAATGCAACTCCTCTGTGAGTAAATAGAACAGTGACCCAGGGTCAGTCTCTTCCCACAGGAATCAGCTCTCTGCACCGACCGACCCAGATGCAGATTCTGAGTGCTTGTATCCCAGTCTGGAACAGGACACCGTGTTCTCCATCTGAAAGGGTGGGGGAAGAGGAAGGGTGGAGGGAGGGAGGAGCGGAAACAGTTGATTCTCGTCTGTTATCTCCGCAGCCTCTATGGCCTCAGCCCTGGCTCTTCGTCTCTGTGTTTCCAACAGCCCCATGCCCCTCCAGTCTATCAGCACTCCGACACATCCCGGATTGTCATCATTCCCCCACCAGCTCTGTGCCTTCAGCTGCAAACATCCCTGACTTTGGAATACCTTCCTGAAATGTCTTCACTACTCATAGTCATACAGGTATACAGTACAGAAACTGACCCTTTGGCCCACCACATCTATGCCAACCTTTTTGGCCGTCTACACAAATCTAAATTGCCCGCTTTACAGTCATAGAATAATAGTGTCGAAACAGGTCTCTCAGCCCAATATGTCAATGGCAACCAGGCTGCTGACCTAACACTGCCCCATATGCCTGCATTTGGTCAATATGCCTCTAAACATTTTCTCTCCAAGATACGATTAACCCTTCATTTTTACCGAGATAGACAGCAGTGAGCCTTAATTATTGACATTACATCAGTATATCCAGATTATTTTTTCAGACCTCTTAAAACCTACTTCCTCAACGAGATTGTGATGTAAAACCAAGGAACTGCAGATGCTGGTTTACAAAAAAAAGACACAGTGCAAGAGCAGCTCAGCGGGTCAGGCAGCATCTCATGAGAACAGGGATAGGGTCAAGTCCCTTCTTCAGCCACCCTTTCTAACACATTTTATCCAATCCCTTTTCGTTATGCTTGATGCTTATGGGGCTGTCCCACTGTACGAGCTAATTCAAGAGTTCTCCTGAGTTTCCCCTGATTCGAACTCGGAGAATTACGGTAATAGCCGCTCGTAGGTACTCGGGGCTCTCGTGGACATTTTTCAACATGTTGAAAAATCTTCCCGAGTCTTCCCGAGCTTACCGCGTTTCCCGAGTACCTGCCGTTAGCGTTACGAGCCGCTAAGAGACGTCCCGAGCTCCGACGTACCCGCTACGTACATTCTACGTGCTTACCACGAGTTTGATTTTTTTTTAAACTCGGGAGAGCTCTTGAATGAGCTCGTACAGTGGGACAGCCCCAAAACTATCCTTTGAAGCATATTGGGATGATTACCTTTGATAAAGGTGCTATTAACACCTTAGTCTTATTGACACTGCAAGGCAAAATGTGTCCTCTTCCATTTCCACTTCCAACAATTATTGCAATTAATTCTTTGAGTGTCAAAGACCACCATGTTACTTGCTCTGGGCAAGGAGCACAGTTGTGCAGAGATCTGTAGATATTATGGGGAGATGTGTGTCAAATGTGAATTTTTACTCTCTCTGACGTTATGTTGTATCTAAATGGTAAGGATATTAAGGGCTCTAATCACATGGAATTAAGAGGGGACAGAAGTCTAACAACCAGCCCATGTTCTCCAGGGATGTTGCCTGACCCATTGAGTTACTCCAGCATTTTGTGTCTTTCCTTGGTAACCCAACATCCGCTGTTCCATGTTTCTACATTTTGACTGCTCCAGTGCAAAATCTTCTCTAGATATGCCTACGATGAAGAAGTTCTCCTCTCCTCGATGGGAGCTATGTGAGACCCTCTCTCACTATTTCCCCAATGTGAATCCTACAGCCCTGCGGTCAGTGAGAAGGGTCCCAACCTGAAAGGTCATCTGTCCACGTTCTCCGGGGATGCTGCCTGACCCGTTGAGTAACGCCAGCATTTTGTGTCTTTCCTAAACGATCACATTAGCTGTTGGGACACAGCCAGCAGAATTTTGGATGAGTTTAAGTTTACAGAGAATGGAAGAGAAAAATAGCAAGTGGGAAGAGCTCTGGAATAGTGCAGAGACAGAAAGTCAGACTGACACAGTCCCATCCAGGAATCGGGCAGTCACGGAGACTTGGGCTGGCACTGTCCCATCCCAGGAATCTACACTGGTGTCAATCCAGCTGCCTTGTGCCATTACCCAGATGCACCAGCCCAGCAGTCTGCTTCTTAGTTACTTAATTTAGTTTAGTTTAGAGATACAGCGCAGAAACAGGCCCTTCAGGCCAATGAGTCCGCACCGACCAGCGATCCACTAACTCTATCCTACACACTAGGGACAATTTACAATTTTTACCGAAGCCAATTAACCTACAAACCTGCACGTCTTGCGAGTGTGGGAGGAAACCGGAGATGTGGTAGAAAACCCACGCAGGTCACGGGGAGAAGGTACAAACTCCGTACAGAGTCACCCACAGTCAGGATTGTACCCGGGTCTCTGTCACTGTAAGGCAGCAACACTACCACCGCCGGTTTAGTTTAGAGATACAGGTCCAACATCGATTTTCCAGCACCCTTGGTTCCAGAGACTTGGCGGATTATTCATTTTGCCAGTCCAATAGAGGTCACGTAATAATAATCAACAATACACTACTGACCCACTAATTACACCACTCCCGTGTCTCTAAAGCACTATGGACTGCTGGAAAGTTAAATAAAGAATTAACAATGAACAAAGTAAACAATGAACTCTTTGAGCATGGAGGTACACGTCCCGAAAGTGCGTGCGCTGCAGCCAATGCCCTCATAATATTGTCCGGATTAAAGAAGGTGCCGGACCATCAGTTGCCAGAAAATCGATGGTGTCCCTGTACCGAATGAAAACAGGCCCACTGAGTCCACATCGACCATTGATCACCCGTTCACACTTGCTCTATGTTATCCTACTTTCTCAACCTTTCCCTCCACACCTGGGGCAATTTACAGAAGTCAATTCAACTACAAACCCGCACGTCTATAGGACGTGGGAGGAAACCGGAGAATGGGGAGGAAACTCACGTGCAAACCCCACACAGACAGCTCCCGAGGTCAGGTTTGAAGCCAGGTCTCTTGACACTGTGAGGCAGTAGCTCTACTGTTGTGCCACTGTGCCACCCAAATGATGATTCGCCCCACCTCCCCCTTGGAGAGATAGATCCCATTATCCAACAGACATTGGATAAGCAAAAAACAGTAGATGCTTGAAATCTGAAATAAAGTTTGTCATTGGCATGAAACATTTATTTAGTTTTCCTCTACATTCATGCTGCCTGACCTGCTGAATATTTCTGTCACCTGTTCTGTCTTTATTTCAAATATTCATTCATAATATCCGTAGCAGGTGAATCAACAGTGGGAATAGAAAGGTTCTGCCAATGTTGCTGACTGGACTGTGTTTCTCTAGCTTATCCTAGATCTCGTGTCAAAGAATACTTTATTTATATTAAAAAATGATGATGGAGAATGAAGGTCCTTCTTTGAGCCCGGGACCGAATCTTATTTTCATTTGTGTATAGGATGTTGGTGTTTCTGGCAAGGCCTTCAATGAGGGCCTACGCTGGAGCTTTTTCAGCTTGGCTCCTTGGTCTGGGGCAAGACTTTGCACATTTGCGAACTCCCTTTGTTGTATCAGGACCAGGTGCTTGCCATGGTTGTAATGAGTAAGAAGGAGCTACAGATGTTGGTTTAAATCGAAGATAAACACAAAATGCTGAAGTAACAGCAGGACAGGCAGCATCTCTGGAGAGAAGGAATGGGTGACGTTTCGGGTCGAGACCCTTCTTCAGGTTGTAATGAGGTCTTATCCCACGAGGTTAAAGATTGTTATGGAACTCTATTGCGACAGCTGACAGCACCATTGCAGGTACCATCGCAATGTTTAAGAAACATTTAGACAGGTACGTAGATAGGATAGGTTTAGAGGGACTAGAGAGTCTGAAGAAGGGTCTCGACCCAAAACTTCACCCAATTCCTTTTCTCCAGAGATGCTGTCTGTCCCGCTGAGTTACTCCAGCTTTTTGTGTCTACTTAGGTTTAAACCAGTATCTGTAGTTCCTTCCTACACATTAGGTTTAGAGGGATATGAACCAAGTGCAGGCAGGTGGAACTAGTGTAGATGGGACATGTTGGTCGGTGTGGGAAAGTTGGGCCAAATGGCCTGTTTCCACGCTATATGACACTCTATGAATCTTGGATTCCCACTTTTGAGCTCTTTGATTTCTTCTCTGATATTTTAATGTACTTTAATGGTACATTACAATGGAGGACAACTCTGGTGTGAAGATGGAGCTATGTCACTACAATGACTGCATAATCATTACTCCTCCCATGACCAGATACTTCAAGTAGAGTAACTGCGACTTAATTCTAATTTTGAAAACAAAAGAACGTTGGGATTTCTCCACAGGTCAGGCGACAGCTATGGAGAGAGAAACAGGATGACCATTTGAGGTCAATGGCGTTCAATCTGCCAGTTTGTTTCCAGCGTTGATGCGAGCTGACAATTTGCTCCTGAAGTAGCTGACTGAAGAGATCTTGCAATGATAACAGGCTTTGACATCCACCTCTCCACCCTCCCCCCCCCCCATTCACAATCTGTGTCCTTGCTCCCTTCATGTGACATCCATCCTGGGGCAATACTGATTTATTACTTGGAGGACAATGGATGGGAGTCCAGCAGAAGTTTTCTATGCCTGTTAAAACCAAACCCAAACAGAAAAAATAATTGGGATTTTTCCAAATTAGCAGGTTAGGCAAGGATTTATTTAGCTTTAGAGGCAAGTTGTTGGGGCGTAGGTCTAATCTGGCAGCACCTTTTAAGGGATAGGTTTGATGGGCTAGATGGCTACCATTCCATCATTTGATGAGCCAAGAAGCAAACTCCTGGAGGGAGTTAATGATTCTGAGAACGTTGGCAATCCTGGCATGTTTGCAGCATATATTCCATCCCGATAAACTCTGGAACTGGGAGAACTTCCATAAAGCCTTAATTTCTAAAGTTCTCTGCCTTAAAATCAAGTCCCTCCACTGTCTTGGGGACAATACTCCCTATCTCCAAAAATGACACCAGTGCCACCAACTCCAAGGTCCCTCAGCTCCTTTCATTAATTACTAAACCACCAAAGTAGCAAACCACCTGTCTTTGTCGATGCTTCTTAAAACCTCTATCTGTCCATTGTTCTTTCTGTGGAGAGGCACATAATCACAAAGATCAAGTGTAGAAACAAGGAACTGTAGAATGCTGGTTTACAAGAAAAAAAACCACACAAAATGCTGGAGTAACACAGCGGATCAGGCAGCATCCCTAGAGAGCATGCATTGGTGACGTCTCGGGTCAGGACCCTTCTCATGTTCTCCCGAGAAGTTGCCTGACCCGCTGAGTTACTCCAGCACTTATTGTCTTTTTTAATCAAACAGGCAGTCGTTGTAGATTTATAACAAGGCCATGTCTGACAAATGAGTGATTATTTTGAGGTGGTTACAAGGAGGGGTTTATTAGGGCAGTGCACTTGATCTAAGTTGTGTGTGCTTTGGTAAAGTTACAGAGTCTCACTTAGGGCTAGTCCGGAAAGGGAAAGCGTATCGAATCCATGTGAAAGTGCAAGTTGGATATGAAACTTGCAGCGTGCCAGGAAGGAAGGGTTCATGTTTTAGTGCCTGGAAGGTTGATGCAGTGCCAATACCTTTGCTTTTTGTGGTGCATATCAATGGTTTTGAGTGCCTGGAGCTATGCTTAAAAGCTTTGTAGATAATATCAAAAGGTCCATGTGTTTGAGGGTGAAGAGAAAGGTTTTGAGCTGCAGGAATGTATCGGGACCAGTTTGGCAAGTAGGAAGATGGAAAATGGAATTGGGTCCCAAGAGATGAGAAGGAAAATGCTTTTGTGGACTAACAAGGCAAGGGAACACACAGCAAATGGTGTGCTACTGAAGAGGGTGCAGAGGAGAATCACTAGGATGTTGCCTTGGATGGAGTGTTTCAGTGTTGAGGAGAGGCTAGTTAGGAAGGGGAAAAAGCAGGAACGGGGTGCTGATGTTGGATGATCAGCCATGATCATATTGAATGGCGGTGCTGGCTCGAAGGTCTGAATGGCCTACTCCTGCACCTATTTTCTATGTTTCTATCTTTAAGAAAGAACTGCAGATGCTGGAAAAATCGAAGGTTGACATTACGAAATGTTTAAGAAAGAACTGCAGATGCTGGAAAAATTGAAGGTACCTTCGACTTTTCCAGCATCTGCAGTTCTTTCTTAAACATTCCGTATGTGTCTACCTTCTAGGTTTCTATTTTATCCCTTGGAGAGAGGGGGGCTGAGGAGGGAGCTGATTTTGAGGAGAACATACAGGGTCGATAGTAGGAAGCATTTCCTCATAGCAGAGGTGTCAAAACCTGTTGGATAACGAATTTAGAGTAAGGGGTAAAATGTTTAGGGGATATCTGAGTAGGAATGTTTTCACCAAGAGGTCGATTGGAATCTGGACGCAGTGCCTGGAGGGGTGGTGTAGATGATTATTCTCACAATATTTTAAGTGGTATCGAAATGAGTATTTGAATAGGCAAGGCAGAAAAAGCTGTGGATTATGTGCTGGTGAATGTGATTGGTGTAGATAGTATTCGATGGCTGGCATGACCATGGTAGGCTGAAGGGCCTGTATCTGTCTGCATGGCTCTATGACTAAGTGTTGAAGAACAGAGAGAGTGCCCACGTATCCCTGAGGTTGCAGCTTACAACCCAGCGGTATGAATATTTAGTTTAGTTTAGTTTAGAGATAAAGAGGGGAAACAGGGCCTTCGGCTCATCAAAACCAGCGATCCCCACACATTAACACTACCCTACACACACTAGGGACAATTTACACATACACCAAGCCAATTAACCTAGAAATCTGTACGTCTTTGGAGTGTGGGAGGAAACTGAAGACCTCGGAGAAAACCTACGCAGTCAAGGGGAGAATGAACAAACTCCGTACAGACAGCACCCGTAGTCTCTGGAGAACCCGGGTCTCTGGCGCTGCAAGCGCTGTAAGGCAGCAACTCAACTGCTGCGTCACCTCACCGCCCTTGATTTTAATTTCTCTAACTTCAAGTAACCCTTGCTTTCCCTCTCTCTCCGTCCCTCTCCCACCCTAGTTCTCCAACTGGTTTCACTGTCCTTCTGATTAATTTTACTGATTGTATGCCTCCTTTTCACCTTCCCCTCAGCTAGCTCATTCCACATTTCCTGATCATCATCTGCTTTGATCTGTAGTTTTCACACCTCACCCTTCTCCTCCTCCCCACTTCTCAGTCTAAAGAAGGGTCTCGACCCGAAACGTCACCCATTCCTTCTCTCCAGAGATGCTGCCTGAGTTACTCCAGCATTTTGTGTCTACCTTCGACACAAATATAAGGTAGGGGGGAATAGAAGGTCATGGGAGCTGCTGTAACCCGCAGGGGCGTGGACTTAGAGCTGGGAAGTAGGATTAGCCTAGTTTGTGTGCTCTTGACCAGGAGACTATATGGCAAATTACTTAATCTGTGTGAAAATTTCCATTTGCTTTTGATGTCTCTTTGTGTAATTTGTCAATTTATGATGGTACTGTGAAGCACTTTAATTACTGTAAGGTTATACGGGCATAAGGTCATGTTATGAGTGCAGAATTAGGCCCATCAAGTTTACTCCGCCATTCAATCATTCCCTCCTAACCCCATTCTTCTGCCTTCTCCCCGTAACCCCTGACACCCGTACTAATCAAGAATCTATCGATCTCTGCCTTAAAAATATCCATTGGCAAGACCTCCAGAGCCTTCTGCGGCAATGAATTCCACAGATTCACCACCCTCTGACCAAAGTAATCATGACCATCAGAGCTGTGAAATGACCAGTCAGTGTGGTGGCAGGACTTGGTTATGCTACCTCAGGTCCGGGTCTGAAGTTAGGTTATTCACAAAATGCTGGAGTAACTCATCGGGTCAGGCAGCATCTCTGAAGAAGGTGACATTTTGGGTTGAGACCCTTCTCCAGACTGAGAATCAGGGGAAAGGGAAACAAGAAATATAGAGGGTGACTAGACTAAGTGGGTCCCATTGGGTCCCAGCTTCACACGGAAGGGCTGGTCCCCCAACACAATATTCCACCTCTCCACCAATTCCAATATTGCTGGCCAGTGGGGGGGGGGGGGGCTTTCTGGAGCGCTAGCATTGGTGTTGTGGGCTGAAGGGACTGGTTTCCAGAGGGCTAGTATGAACATTGTGAGCCGAATGAATTCTTGGGCTGGCAGCTCAGTCACTGAGGCCAGGCAGCTCAGGCACTCAGGCCTGGCAGGCTGGCAGCTGAGAAACTGCCAGAAATTCTGCCCAAAACAGGTGACAGACTCTGTGAGAGAGAAGGGGGAGAGGGTGGACTGAATGGATTCTTGGGCTCGCAGTTCAGTGAGTCATGGCTGATGGGCTGGCACTTCAATCACTTACAGCTGGTGGGCTGGCAGTTCACTTAGTCATGGCTGGTGGGCTGGCAGTTCAGTGACTTACGGCTGGTGGGCTGGCAGTTCACTTACTTATGGCTGGTGGGCTGATAGTCCAGTTACTCTCACACACACATACACTCACTCACACATACTCTCACACACACACACACACACACACACACACACACACACACACACACACACACACACACACACACACACACACACACACACACACACACACACACACACACACACACACACACACACACACACACTCACACATACACACACACACGCTCCCACTCACACACATACACTACACACACACACACACACTCACACACACACTCACACACACTCACACACACATACACAGACACAAATACACTCACACATACACACACACACTCTCACACACACACACACACATACACACATACACACACACTCACACACACACACTCACACACACATACACTCACACACACACACATACACTCGCACACACACACACACACACACACACACACACACACACACACACACACACACACACACATACATTCACAAACACACACACACACACTCACAAACACATACACACACACTCTCTGACTGACATCTATATTACTAAAAGTCTCATCTTGACCACTTCCTGTTTGCACTGCATATTGATTTTAGAAAAAACGCTACCACTTACGGCTGTTGGCCATCTTACTCAGAGGCCCCCTCCGCTGGGCAGGACAAGAGTATTTTTCCCATCGATGAAAAATAAAAGACTTATTAATGTTTAAAAAATGTTGAGATTCTCTCTCCTGTCAATCACACCATGAAGGGCACGCCCCTTCTGGTGGAGGGGGAGGGACTATAAAACCCAGAAGTATTGAGTGCCTCAGTCAGTCTCTGCAAGATGGGGGAAGCGAGAGGGTCACGTCTCTCAGTCAGAGCTGTGAATAACACTGAACACATGTCTACTAAACAGTGAGTGCCCTTAATGTGGTTTGAAAATGTAGTTTGAAAATGCAGGTTGAAAATGCAAAAGTGTTGGTTGGTTTGAAAATACAAAAGTGTAGGTTGGTTTGAAAATGCTAAAGTGTTGCTTGCTTTGAAAATGCTAAAGTGTTGCTTGCTTTGAAAATGCTAAAGTGTTGCTTGCTTTGAAAATGCTAAAGTGTTACCTGCTTTGACAATGCTAAAGAATTGCTTGCTTTGAAAATGCTAAAGTGTCGCTTGCTTTGAAAATGCTAATGTGTTGCATGCTTTGAAAATGCTAATGTGTTGCATGCTTTGAAAATGAAAAAGTGTTGCTTGCTTTGAAAATGCTAAAGTGTTGCTTGCTTTGAAAATGGAAAAGTGTTGCTTGCTTTGAAAATGGAAAATGGAAACGCAATCAGTGTGACCTCTGCATTTACCAGAAATTACGCAATCAGCGCGACCTCTGCACTCACCGGAAATTACGCAATCAGCGCGACCTGTCCACTAAGCAGAAGTCACGAAATGAGCGGGACTTTTGAACCAAACACAGTCGGACCTAATAAAGCATTTATTCCTTCCAAACACAGTCGGACCTAATAAAGCATTGCAGTTTCAAGCACAGGCAGGGCAGCAGGCCAAACAACTCATGGCATTGTCATTAAGGGCTAACAAATCATTTATTGCAAGTACATTGCAGACTCACAGTTCAGTTGATTCACTGCTTAGAATGAGAGTCATGGCCTCTCCCTCGTGATCTTGCAGAGTGACTGAGTCAGGTCCAGGCATCTGGGGTTTTATAATCCTACCCCCCCACTCCCCCCCCCCCCGGAAGGGGCTTTACCTTCATCACGGTGATTGACAGGCGAGAAGATCTCAAGGTTTTTTAAACACTCATAACTTTTTTATTTTTAATCGATGGGAAAAATCCTCAGGGCCTGCTCAGCAGAGGAGGACTGTGAGTAAGATAGCCAAAAATCATAGCGATGTATGGTAGCGTTTTTTTCAAAAATCAATATAGAGTGCAGACAGGAAGTGGTCAAGACGACACATTTAATTATATAGATATAGAGAGATATAGAACAAATGAATGAAAGATATGTAAAAAGCAACGATGATCAAAGAAAGGTGGAGCCCACAATGGTCCATTGTTGGCTGTGGGTAAGGTGATAGGTTATACAGACAGTGTCAAAGTTATGGTGGTTCCAGCGTGTACAATGGGATTTAATGCAGCATTGGAAGCCTGCTCTCCATTCTGGGTTAGACCCGGGTCCTTGTCCCAATCTCACAAATTCAAGTGAATGCTCGGGATACTGTGGCACCGTTTGTAAAGGAGAAGGGGGTTTGGGTATCACCAAGCCTCACTTGGCTGTGGGTTGGAGTCCCACTTCAGACTAGGTGTACTGAGGCAGGAGCTATCATTCTGCGACTGGGCTAAATCTAGTTCCTATCTGGACACAAAGTGCTGGAGTAACTCAGCGGGTCAGGCAGCATCTCTGGAGGTCATGGATAGGTGACGTATCGGGACGGGACCCTTCTTCCGATACCCCTTGTGACCATTTTTGTAAATCAGCATCTGCAGTTCCATGTTTCTACAGTTCCCGTCTGCATCATCTCTTGACATTACAAAGCTGAGCCAAGCAGTTCTCTCTGACGTATCTGCGAATGTTTGTTTCTCAACCACCAACCATCCAAACATTATTTCATTGCTTTCTGTAAATTGGTTACAGCACTCCATATGTTCCAACAGCGACGACACTTAATTGGCTGTAAAGCATGTTTGGATGTCTTTGGCTAAAGCTGTGATGTAAGTTTGTCCCTGTCTTCTGTCTCATGAAACTTGCAGAAATGTTACCCATCAAATATAGCTCAGTGGTAGTGCATTTGCATGCAGATCAAGAGGTCCCTGGTTCAAATCCATGTGCCCCCCTAAAAATGTATATTAAGGGGTGGCACAGTGCTAGAGTTGCTGACTTGCAGTGCCAGAAAGCAACCCTGGCTGCGGGTGCTGTCGGTACGGAGTTTGTAGCTTTTCCCTGTGATCACGATGGGTTTTCTCCGGGTGCTCTGGTTTCCTCTCACACTCCAAAGACATGCAGGTTTGTAGGTTAATTGACTTCTGTAAATTTTCCCTGGTGTGTAGGATAAAACTAGTGTATGGGTGATTGTTGGTCAGCATGGAGCTGGTGGGCCAAACGGCCTCTTTCCCACCCTGTATCTCCAAAAATGAGCCAAGGACACAAGGCCGGACCAACCACTCGGAACATCATCAGCTATCACCACATCGTTTGAATCAGTTGAATGGGTGATCCAAATTTGTCTACAGTGGGAACAAGACATGCATTGGAAATCTGAACTTCCTTCTTTCCACAGTGTCAACTCTGCCAGCTCACGGAGGGATGCCTGAAGGGTCGTTGTGCTCTGCTAAGGAGGCACCAGGTGTAGAAGGTTAGTGCCTGCCTTATTACACTGCAGAGGTTTGACCCACTGGAGACATTTTGTGTTTGTGCCAAGTGCATACCTCTGCATTGGCAGCACTACCCAAATCCACCTTGCCACACCACAACTGTTTTCCATACCTTTGGCATTTCTTTTCTTGACATTTCCAATCCATTCCTGGCTGATAACCCTTCAGAAATTTTTGGGGTGATCCAGGACTCTACTACCTGCATGGTGGCTTTTACCAAGTGGTGTTCACCACCCAGGCACTTTATGAGCTGCAGACACGCCTGCCTAAGTAAGCAACATCACCATTTAACATCTTTGCATTAGTTTTAACAGCACCTCACATTCCACCTGGGTAGCTTACAGTATGAACATTGAATTCTCCAATTTCCGATAACTTCCTACCAAAATCCCATAACCCCACCCTGCACTTTCTCCCCCACACCCTCCACCTTTTTTCTCCCTCTCCTCCCCTGTGCCCTACCTAGATTCCCACATCTCTTGCCTCCGCCTTCCCTCCTGCTACTTTCCCCCCCCTCTGACTTCACAATTTGCAGCTCAGCAATCCTGTCCCACACCTTCTGCATTCATCCCTGGCCTTTGTTCCAAACCCTCCTAACCTGCAGCCACCTATTACCTCCCACCGTGTGTTCCGCCTCCCTTCTCTTCCAGCTTTCTTCTCCCTCCCCTCCCCTCACGGTCAGTCTGAAGAAGCATCCCAGCCTGAAACGCCACCGATCCATATTCCCCAGACATGCTGCCTGACCTGCTGAGTTATTCCATGACTCTGTGTCCCCAGTTTTCAGTCCCCTCCGTGGCTTTGCCCTCCACTATCTCTATATTGTCCTACACCTCTCTAATCATCCCATTCTTCCAACTATAGCCTCCTAACCCTTCCTGCAATGAATCAGGCACTCGTTGCTCTCATTCCTTCTGCAAAGTTCCCAATATATGGACATTTCTCCCTGAATCTCCTCCTCTAACATACTCCTTAAAACCTGTCCCTTTGACCAAGCCCTTGGTCAATGGTCTAAAGGGCCTGTCCCACGTGGTGATTTTTTCGGCGACTGCCGGCATCATTGACTGACGTATCAGGTCACCAAAAAATTTGCGGCGTGATGCGGCGGTGACGCGGCGTGATGACGTATTGACGAGCGGTATTTTTTCAAGTGTCGCAACATATTTTTGTCGCCGCTGGATTTTGAAATGTTCTAACTCTTTTGGCAACACTGATATGACGCCGGCAGTTGCCGAAAAAAATCGCCAAGTGGGACAGGCCCTTTGTGTATTTTCCCATAGGACTTAGTGTCAACACTGTTTAAGTAGCTCTTTGCGAAGTATTTATCTGGTGATTGTGTTCTGTTGAAGGTAATAGATAAAAAATAAGTTATTGTTATTGTTGTTGCTGTATAACATTGGACTTCTTACTCCCCAATAGATCTGTTTGGGGGTTTGTGCAGTACATGAGCTGCCACTCATTTATTTAATTCTAAATGCATCTCCTATTCTTTTCTTTCTGTGTGTTTATCCAGCATCAATGCTATATGTTCATGTTCATAAGTTATAGAAGCAGAATTCGGCAATTCGGCCCATCAAGTAATTCAATCATTGCTGATCTACCTTTCCCTCTCAACCCCATTCTCTTGCCTTCTCCCCCTAACCCCTGATACCCTTACTAATCAAGTAAATATGTCTCAACTGCACCTTGTAGTACAGAATTTCACTTTCTAGGCTTACCTATCAACAGGATTACCATTGTCTACTATGTGCACTACTATTGAATTTATTTGTCTCTTTTTTTAACATATACTGAACTTTTTTTGTTAGGTTTTATTATGGGTTTTACAGAGTAACATGTTTACATATCTCTTGTGCTGCTGCAAGTAAGAATTTCATTGTTCCGTTTCGGGACATATGGCAATAAAACACTCTTGACTCTTGATCTGCAGTCCTTATAAGAAAATTCTTATTTTCTTTTGGTGCTTTTGAAATTGAATTCTGTCCTTGATTTGTGTACTGTGGTGTTTTTTTTAATTATTATTATTATTATTATTATTATTTTTTTTTTTTTTAATTTAATTTATTCCGATTATGTGTTTTTTGTTTTGTTGTGATTCTATGCATTGTAAGGTGTCCTTGGGTTTTAGAAAGGCGCCAGTAAATAAAATGATTATTATTATTATTATTATAGGATTTAATGGTGATGTTTGATATTTAAGGTCATTATTAAAAACATTACTCTCTGTAGTTCATTCAGACCAGGAAAGTTGCAGATTGGCTCCTTTATCTCAATGGTTTGCTTCTTCCAGAGAAGATATTAGTTGGTATGTCCTGCAGATAAGATAATAAGCTGATGTTCTGCTTGTGGTCTGTGGAGTGGATCCTCAGTCGAATCTCACGGTCCTGAGTACCACTCTCTTACTATCAGGCCATGAAGTTTGTGCTGGGTTGTTGGGTGTCATATTATGATTTTTGCTGGGGTTATTTTGTGTTTGTGGTCATGAAACGTATGTGCCCCTTTTTGAGAGGGATGTATCAATCTGGAGGATGGGACATAGAAACATAGAAACATAGGTGCAGGAGTAGGCCATTCGGCCCTTCGACTAGAATGAAATGGAACTACATACAAGGCATTTTCTTTGCAGTTGTTGTGATAACCCAAGTTTCTTTCTGATGAGGTTCTTCTGTTGTGAATGTCAAGGAGTTGTCCACATGGCCACCTTTGGTCGACTGTGGCCTGTAAGATGTCCTTCGGGGAAAGTGAGAGCTTAAAACTTAAAGCTTTTACATTTCTGGGCAGCACAGCAGAGTTGAGTTGGGAAATCGTCCAGTGGAAGTTCTGCAAAAGTCAGATTTATTGAGAAGATGCATCTATCACTGTGGGGACACAAGATACTGCAGACTATGGAGTTTTGAGCATAACACAAAGGGCTGGAGGAACTCAGCGGGCCAGGCAACGTCCGGGGAGGGAATAGTTTTGGTTATGCAGAGATAGCCACTTGGTCCATCTGTTCTGAAGTCCATGTAGGCCCCTTGCACCCTCCATTATCTTGACTTATCGACATATTCTCTATCCCTTTCCCTCTCACGTCCAGAATGTGTAAAATGTATCAATTTCATTTGGAATGAAAGATACTGGAACCAAATATCAGTGGTGGATCTGTTACAGGTCTACCAGACCACAAATGATGCAGAGAATGAGAGTTCAAATCCCACCCGTGCATGTATGAGCATTTGAAGTTTAAAAAAAGATGGCCTCAGTAAAACAGACTATGAATCTGTTGGGTCGTTGTTTAAAAACCCCAAATCGGTCACAGGCAACTGTTCATCCTAAACAGTGCAGCTGAAAGTTACTGGGATTAGGGTGGACAGTGAAGTCTTGGTTTGAGTAAGTGACTGTGTTTACTGATCATGGTGGCAGCAACACCCACAAATAGGAGCAGAAGTTGGCCACTCGGCCCTTCTAGCCAGTCCTGCCATTCAGTATGGCTAATCTGCCCCAGGCCTCGCCTATTCTTCTGTGTCCAGGCTTCGGGCAATAAATTTAGTTTAGTTCAGTTTGGAGATACAGCTTGGAAAAAGGCCCTTCGGTTCACTATGTCCGTGCCAACCAGCAATCACCCCGTATACTAGTTCTATCCTGGACACCAGGGACAATTTACAATTTTCACAGAAGCCAATTAACCTACAACATGCGCATCTTTGGAGTGTGGGAGGAAACTGGAGCACCTGGAGAAAACCCACCCCGGTCACAATGAGTATGTATAAACTCTGTACAGACAGCACCCGAGGTCAGGATCGAACCTGGGTCTCTGGCGCTGTAAAGGCAGCAACTCTTACCAGTGCTGCCCTAAAATAGTTGACTGGACTCTGGAGTTACTCTGCAACTGGAAAGCAGCCCCCTTCGTTTCTGAGGATCCACACAACCTAAAAGGTATTTGTGATTAGCGAAAAAAGACTCTTTAAACATTGACCCTGCCATCTTGCGAAATTGCTTGCTTTGTTTCTGACCGAGGAATGTGACAGCTCTACCTGCCGCATGCTTTCATTCTTCTGAAGGTCATGAAAGGCAGCATGCAAGCGGAGGTTCGTTGAAGATATACGAGGTGCCATTGCACATTTCCTGCTTTAAATGTGTTTGATTGCAATGAGAGTACAAGGTGATAATAACACAGATGTCTGGGAATTTGTTCATTTAAAATGCCCTGCAGTGGAAAATCAAGTTAATCAAGTAGACAAACTGGGTGTGTTTGCCAGTGCTGCAGTGCGTGTTGAGAAATTCGTTATCGTTTTGTCCTCCAAGTAGTTTCTCTGGAATAAGCTGCCCCACTCCACCTATTTCACTGTGATTTTGACAGATAATGTGCAAAATTTGTCTGCAGCGAGATTTTCAACGCTGCTTTGCAAAAGCAATGTTTGTCCTTTGCTCATGGAACGGCCTGGCTTACAAACCCTGGTCCCCTTCAATCCCCACATCTATGCTTAGCCAGGCCGACCCTGCAATACCACCAGGCCTTCATGGTCAGGTCAAGAACCTTGCACTTACAACAACTTGGACTTGGAAATAGTGCCAAATCTGGCCACTGTATACAGTGGCGGACTGGGTCTAAAAATATTGGTTGCCAGGAGACAAGGGGGGCCCACTTCATCAGGGGCCCACTTGATATAGGGGGCCCACTTCATCAGGGGCCCACTTGCCATCGGGCAAGCTGACACCCTGGCCAGTCCGCCACTGACTGTATACTGTCTCCAGTGTACTGTTGCGATACACTCATACTGCATATGAGAGGCTTATCTAAGATATATCTAAGTACTTATGCATCGTGAGACTTCTAGTGAACTGTATACAAAAATGAATTTCACTGCACCTCAGCACATGTGACAAAATACCATGAACCATTGATCTGCATTAGTTAAAGGCATGACCTCAAATGGCGTTCTTAGTTCTTGGTGTGATCAAAGACCTTCTGCAATGTCAAACACCAGTCTCACGTGCACCAAGCCTGGTTTTTCACACTGCCCTTCTACATCGCAGTTTCAGGATCAGGTCACCTACTGCTACTGCTATTTATCTCTACCATGTCCCAGTCTAAGCGTGAGCCTTTACAGGGAAACCTTCATGCAGGGTGAACGACAATCAGTGCTTCCTGTCACAGTAAGCAACTTCTCAAAAGATGAAAATAGATATTCAGAGGCAAAGGGTTTAGGCAGGAGATGACAGAGCTTTAAAATCCCAGCAGCTGGGGGCATGGAAGGGCCCTGACCCGAAACATCACCTATCCATGTACTCCAGACGTGCTGCCTGACCCGTTGAGTTACACCAGCACTTTGTGTCCTTTTGTAGAGCAATTAAATCCTAGTCGGCACGGAAGTTCTCGGAGAAAACCCGTGCAGGTCACGGGGAGAACGTACAAACACCGTACAGATAAGCAGCCGTAGCCAGGATCAAACCCGGGTCACTGGCGCTGTAAGCTTTGTAAGGCAGCAACTCTACCGCTATGCCAGTGTGCCACACCTAAACAGTGATTGCATAAAAAGCACAAACTTCAGATGAAAGATTCAGAGTACGGTGCTATTGGGACTTCTCAGCCGAATCACCCCGAACTTGTTGGATTCAGCTTGGTGTTTTTTACTGATGCTCTATTGAGAGAAAGCATTGAATCTGGTATTGACTTAGCCTGCACGGGTTCAGTGGCACTCTTAACTTATTTTCCCGCCCCATCACAATCCCCCAACCCTTCTGTCCCCCAACTCCAAACTATTCTTCTCAAATAAACAAAATTCCAAGCATACACCTTGCCGTGTACCTTCACGGGACCGGGAATGAACTGCAGGATTGTCCAGGCAGAGAACTCCTTTGGAAAACTTCCACCCCTCCCATCCAGGATATGTGCTTAGCAAGAGCACCGCTGGGCCTCACTCCCTTGTGAAGTGATCTGTCCCAACTGGGCTGTCTCCCCAGAGCTGGGACATTGAGAGCAGGAGGACATTGAGAGCAGAGACATTGAGAGGAATAGGAGTAGGTGTACTTCTGCCAGCTCAGCGCAGGATGAACGGCAAACAATAGGCCTCAAGGAACCCAAATATCTAGTCGCCATGGTGATTGAGGAGGAGATAGCTACAAGTTCATGGTAGTGCAGAACAAGTGTTGCCGGGAAATAAACCCTATTGGTCCAATTTTTGTTACTATGTCAAGGAGGTTTATCAGGACAGTTAACCCTGTCCTGCACTATCGTGAGTTGGTCCTTTTTTTGCAGTGTTTGCTGCAATATGAAGTTGGTAATGGTGGTTTCTCAACCACAAGTAAAATGACTGGAACCTCATTTCCATACCCGGATGGTGCCAGTGCTTTCAGCTGTCGATGGACCACATAAATGGGGTCTCAGCTCCCGGACAATCCCAGGCTTACAGCGGTGGTAGGTGAGTATGGCCGAGCCTCAAGTGAAGGCCGCGCACTGCCCGATGAGCTAGTTTGGCGATCGTGTGTAACGACTTTCACCTTTAGCACAGTTGTAACTTCTGCGCACTGAATCTCTTCATGCTGTGCGGGTAAGAGATCACGCGCCCTCCTGAAAACTAACAGCCACACTTGGAACAGTCACTTGGAGATATTGAGCTGCTGCTTTTGTGTTGAATAGCAGAACGTCATCTCTGTTTCTAGTGGAGCCTCTAGTTCAGTTTTAGTGTTCGAGATACAGCATGGAAAGAGGCCCTTCGGCCCACCGGGTCCACGTTGACCACCAGTCACCCTTTCTATGTTATTCCACTTTCCATCAACCCTACACACTAGGGGTAATTCACACTGTAGGCCAGATA
>CM075978.1:52806799-52868880 GCA_038087875.1 Malacoraja senta | reverse complement strand
CTCTCCCTCTCTCTCTCTCTCCCTCTCTCTCTTTCTCTCTCTCTCTCACCCTCTCTCTCTCTTTCTCTCTCTCTCTCTCTCTCTCTCTCTCTCTCTCTCTCTCTCTCTCTCTCTCTCTCTCTCTCTCTCTCTCTCTCCCACCCACCCCCACCTTTCTTTTTCTTGTTTTCTAACATTCTCTCACTTTCACATTTCTCTCTCTCTTTCATTAAACTGTTTTTCTCTTTCATTCTCTCTGCATAATTTTCTCTCCACACACACACACACACACACACACACACACACACACACACACACACACACACACACACACACACACACACACACACACGAACAATCACAAACATAATTACATACACATATACTGTCACAATCACACACAATCACACTCACACACACACACACATACATACACACACTCACACACACACACAATCACACACACGCACGCCGACACCCCCTCCTCCCTGTCTGGATGAGCGAGGATTCCAGGCTGTCGTGGTGTATTTAGTTGCGTTCCACTCTGTGTTTACTCTGCACATTGACTGCACTGTTGCTGCAAACCCTGCGTCCATGGCCCTGATCCACAAGATTCCAGAGAAACGCGTCAGTCCTGGGCAGGGAGAGAAGCTTTTCATTCACTCTCCACAAGGTATCAGCTGCTCCTCAGTGAGTGAGTCAGGAGGCTGTGGGTCCACTCCAAACAGCATCTAAGCTGTCACACCCAGAGCAGCACTGTGGGAACCCTGCATTGCAGGAGCCACATTTTGATTGCAACTTGTAAAGGGCCTGTCCCACTTTCACTACCTAATTCATGACCTTTTTTACTCGTGGACATTTTTCATCATGCTAGAAAAACGCCCCAACCTACTTGCCATGAGTACCTACGACTAGCATCACGGCTTGCTACGACCTATCTACGACCACCTAAGACCTCATTCCTACTATATTCTGTTGTGCTGAAGCAAAGCAAGAATTTCATTGTCCTATCTGGGACACATGACAATAAACTCTCTTGAATCTCTTGAATCTTCAATCTTGACCTAGTGACGACCATGCTGCGAGTATGAGTCAAGGGCAAACACGGCAGAGGTCGTGAATTAGGTCGTGAAAGTGGGACAGGCCCTTAAGTCGAAGGAAAGCATTGCCTTTTTCAAAGAAGTGCAGGCAAGTTTCCCTTGATGCTGATGTCTATATTAGCCTGAGTCACTGAAAACCAAATCACTTCATTGTTTTGACGTTGCTATTTGTGTGATCTTGTTCTGCATACACTGGCTGTTGCATTTCCTTCCATACCATGTGTAGGAAGGAACTGCAGATATTGGTTTACACCAAAGACACAAAATACTGGAGTAACTCAGCGGGACATGCAGCATCTCTGGAGAGAAGGAATGGGTGACGTTTCAGGTCTCGATTCCTGCCTGTCCGCTGAGTTACTCCAGCATTTTCTGTCTACCTTTCCTTACCATGGTGACTGTAACTGGTTGCCTGCAAAACAATGTGGAGCCATGTGAAAGCCATTTCTCACATTCATAAAACATGTTGTTGGGTTGATTTTTCCTTATTTAGCTTGGTGCGAACTGGAAGCCCGCTCATGCCCTCCTTCATCCTCTATATCTTATATATTCCTCTCTTCCAACCAAGATTTCATTGTTTATCAAAAACCCTGTTGTGCTTAATACTTTAAAGATTTGGTATCAATTCAGGAAACATTTCAAATTTGTAGCTGCATCTCCCTGAGGTCCATTACGTAACAATCACCTGTTTCCTCCCTCACATTTGGATTCCGTTTTTTCAGTATGGCATAACAAAGGTATACAATGTTTTCTTGATCTGTTTTCAGGTGGTATTTTTAACACCTTTACCAATTTATCATCATTGTATGGATTACCAGCAAATCATTTTTTTAGGTACTTCCAAGTTAGACACTTTGTTTCTAAATGTTTTTCTAATTTTCCCTCTTCACCTCCACGACAAGTATGGGATAGATTGTTTACTTTCAAGACACTACAAAGATGGATTGTTTCAGAGATGTATAACCGCATTCTGCATCTTTGCGATCAGTCCAACTCTAAAACAAGGGCTGCTTGGGAGGAAGAGCTGGGACTTCAACTTACTGAGGTGTGGTGGGATAACGTTGTGGGTGGGCTATGTACTGTCACGTCTTGCGCTCGTCATCCACTCATTCAGTTTAAGGTTATACGCAGGGTCCATTTTTCTAAATCAAGACTGTCTGGGATTTATCCAGAGGTGGAGGATAAATGTGATTGATGTTCGGGCCCACACTGTCATCTGAGCCATATGTTTTTTCTTTGTCCACGATTACATAATTTTTGGTCCGGCTACTTTAATATAATGTCTACAATAATGGGAATACCTCTACAGGCCTGTCCATTGATTGCCATCTTTGGGGCCCCGGATTAGTCAGGTTAAACTCTGTGCAAACAGAAATGATTAATTTTACATCTTTAATAGCCAGAGATCGCCTACTGCTACAGTGGAAATCCCCTAACCCACCCTCTGTGTTACAGTGGCTCAAAGATGTAGTGTTTCTTCTTAAACTTGAGAAAATTAAATATACATTGAGGGGATGTACTGATACATTTTTTCACATTTGGCAACCTTTTTTTTATCATACATTACAGACTTGCAGGTTCTGCCAGACCAAGGTCTGGTTTGTTAAATGTTGTTATGTGTAGGTGCACTCTTCACTCTTAATTAGCCAGGGTGGGGTGTGTAGATACATAGATACATAGAAAATAGGTGCAGGAGTAGGCCATTCGGCCTTCAAGCCTGCACCGCCATTCGTGACTGCCTCGGGAGTGGGAAGCCTTCTTTTGTGTATTATTTGAGTGTTTCTTATTAACGTCCCTGTTCTTTTTTGTGTTGATTTATTTAAAATGAACAAAAAAATAATCTTTCAATAAGAGCTTTAAAAATATCCGTTGACTTGGCCTCCGCAGCCGTCTGTGGCAATGGATTCCACAGATTCACCACCCTCTGACTAAAGAAATTTCTCCTCATCTCCTTCCTGAAGGAATGTCCTGTAATTCTGAGGCTGTGACCTCTAGTCCGCGACGCCCCCACATCCTCTCCACATCCACTCCACCCAGATTTGAGGGTGTCGCTACCACACCCTGCCCCTCAATGTCCAGCAGCAGAAGGACCCTAGACTGCAGTCCTCCCCCACAGAGCTTTGGTGTTGGCTGCACCGAGCTGCAGTGCGTCCCTCAGCAGGTACTCCTGCAGTCCGGAGCGGGTCAGTCGTTGGTGGAGGGTTTGACTGTTCTTCTCACTGTGAAGCCACAACTGACAGATCCAAGCCATGTATTTAAAGAAATGGGCCTGGCTTTAAACAAACAAACATTTTTGACAGGCTTGACCCTTTAACTGCTTGACCTTTGCTCCGTCACCCATTCACCAGGCAGAAGTGGCTTGAGTTCGGTTTTCCTTTAAACAGAAAGCTTCCTGGGCTCTTGCTCTATTTGTTTAGCCAGCCTGTGGAAGCACCTTCCCATCTGCTTCCTCCAGAGGGACAGGGGCCAGGGCTGGCCCAGCAAACAATGTAACCCCAGGCCGACTAAACCCCATCCAGGGTCTGCTGGCTCTCGCTATCCTGTTGACAGGCTTCCCACTCCCGAGGCAGCAGTCTAGTCTGTGATTCCAGCTACCCACCTTCTGCAGAAAGAGTCATGGAGAGTCATAGAGTGATACAGTGTGCAAACAGGCCCTTCGGCCCAACATGTCCCACCTACCTGCCTGTGTTTCGCCCATATCCCTCCATGCCTGTCCTACCCATGTACCTGACTAAACGTCCCTTGAGCATTTGATTGTGATAATACCTGCCTCAATTACCTCCTCTGGCAGCTTGATCCAAACAATAACCCCTTCCCCCCCCCAGTGAAAGAGCAGTATCAACATTAATATATATCAATATTAGTATTTGCAGCGCTGGCTCTTTTTACAGTGAGGCATTGCCTAACTAGAACCTGGGAAGATGGAGGGAAGGTCACGCACATTACAATTACGGAGGACTTTGTGGCATCTCATTCCGTGGCAGCACAGTGTCACAGCTAGTGGGGTCACGGCCTCACAGCATCAGAGACAGGGCTTCAATCCTGACCTCGGGTGCTGTCTATGCGGAGTTTTCAGGTTCTCCCTGTGACTGCATGGGTTTCCTCTGGTGCTCTGGTTTTTATATGAATAGATAGGTGGCACAGTGGTGCAATGATAATGATGCTGCCTTACAGCGCCAGAGACCCAGGGTCGATCCTGTCTACGGGTGCTTGTCTGTACGGAGTTTGTACGTTCTCCCTGTGGCCGCCTAGGTTTTCTCCGGGTGCTCCGGTTTCCTCCACACTCCAAAGCCGGACAGGTTTGTAGGTTAATTGGCTTCTGTAAAAATTGTGAATTGTCCCCAGTGCCCCTATTGTAGATTGTCCCCATTCTCCTGCCTTCTCCCCATAAACCCTGACACCCATGCTAATCAAGAATCCATCATTCTCTGCCTTAAAAATATCCATTGACTTGGCTTCCACAGCCTTGTGTGGCAATGAATTCAACAGATTCACCACCCTCTGACTAAAGAAATGTAGTCAGAAAGGGCCTGTTTCCATGCTGTATTTTTCAAACTTTCAACTGATTAATCAAACCCTACGGTTGGTGGTGATGGTGGAGCATAACTGGAGGCACTTTCTTGCTGTGAGGCGTATCCCCTCAGTAACACAAGAACTCTCCACCCAGCCTCTGCCAACATTACTTTGGTTTTACAGCTTAATCCCTGCTGAGGTGTTGTTAACATTCCTGGTCAGGGTGGATTAGGTTGGGGGGTGGGGGGTGGAGCGGGGTTGTTCAATGGCTGCAGCTGTTCAGAGGGTCTGGGGAGTGCAGTTTTCAAGACTGCTGAATGTCAGGGTGTTAATTCAGCACCATTCCTTCCCACCAGGAGATCAGACACTGCTGCCCTCCCCTTCCCCCTCCCCACTTTAGAAGCCAGAGCCGCTGGTTCCTTCATCATTTAAACACCAAAGTGTATCGATCCTTCTGTAGACAGGGTCAGGTAAAGAATTGCAAAGATGATATTTAACAAATCCAGCTGCCATTTTGTGCAGTTGGCAGGCAGGTTAGGTTTAGTTTGGAGATACAACGTGGAAACAGGCTCTTCGGCCCACCGAGTTGGCACCAGCCCTACTCTAGTACTATCCTACATACTAGGGACAACTTACAATTTACAGAGGCCAGTCAACCTACAAACCTGTATGTCTTTGGAGTGCAGGAGGAAACCGAAGCACCCGGAGAAAACCCATGCGGTTACAGGGAGAACGTACAAACTCCGTTGTCAGAGACTCTGGCGCTGTAAGGCAGCAGCTCTACCGCGCTGCCCAATGCCAGTGGCAGGTCTGACAACCCAGTGGCTCCACGGTTTTTGCTATGGGCGTGCTCGATTGTAAACAGAGCACTTCAAGCCTGTCCCTGGTGGTCCATTTGTCCCTTGTCCTTCCACTTGCTTGGTTGGACCTAATGGGAAATTTGCCGCTTCTTGGTCAAAGACTGTAGTCGGAGTCCTGATATTGAGACCACGTCGGGAATGCCTCCAACATGCGGAGACTGAACTGGGGCCACTGCTGCCTTTTCATGATAATGGGCGAAGTTCACCACTTGTTTGCTCCAGTTCCCAGTTGATAACCTGGTTAAACGGATGGGACGTTGACATGAACATTACTGCCCCACGTTGATCTTGCCTTATTGATGAGGGAAATGATTTGCATTCATGGACAATTATCGCCTACTTCTCCTCATAGTTTCCACCTGGGTTTCTTGCTAACCTACTAACTATGATGGACTTTGGAGCAGTCTGAGTACTGTTGGCACGGTAACTCCAGTTGCTAGGGAAACGGCAGGTTATCAGCAAGGTGCTGTCCGAGGGCAACTCTCTTTGTGAGTTCCTCAACACAGACCTTCTTGGTTTGGTTTTGAGAATCAGCGTGGAAACAGGCCCTTCGACCCACCGAGTCCAGCAATCGCCCGTACACTAGTTCTGTCCATCAGACTCGGGACAATTTACAGAAGCCAATTAACCTACAAAACTGCAAGTCTTTGGAGTGTGGGAGGAAACCGGAGCATCCGGAGAAAACCCACACGGTCACAGGGAGAACGTGCAAACTCCATACAGACAGCACCCGAGGTTGGGATCGAACCCGGGTCCCTGGCGCTGTAAGGCAACAACTCTACTATTGCGCCACTGTGCTGTCCATTCATTTCTGATGGAGATATTTTTTGTTGCCGCTGTTGTTTTGGGGCCAGGCTGATCGAGATGGGGGACGGGTCAAGCAGTGGTCAGTCCAACAGATAGCTGCTCTGCTGCTCGACATCATTATGTCCTCTTGCCTGCACAGAGCCAGAGCTAATCCCAAAGGGATGATTCGGCAACGTCTTCACTATCAGCAACCTAAATATCCTGGGAGACGTGGCTGAGAGGTTATCAAGGAGGGAGTGGCAGTCAAGAGCCACCCAAAGGAGCACGTCAAAGAAATCCTTAACCAAAGAAGAGTCTGGGGTTCACTGAATCTTCTTAACCCCATCATACAGCAACCGGTCAAAGGTTATAGGCCCAACTGAGAAACAACCAGGCCTCAGTTTTCTTGTTTACCCTTCTAAATCACGGCAGTCAGGGTCTCAGTCACAATGTGCAATGTTGGTGTCCCGGGGCAGCCCAGAGGTGCTGTGATTGTGACTGCCTTCAAAAAGGAGGCAATTCCAACTCCAGTAACTGCAGGAATCCTCCCGCTTCCTGCAACAGGGAAATTATCGTCAGGAACCCGCCTCGCCCGCCTGTTCCAGTGTCAAAAAGCTGCTCCCCTTATTGTAGTGCGGACTCTGTCCATCTGGAGGTACAGTAGACAATGTTCACTACACAATAACTGCAAGAAAAATGCACAAAATGGTGCCAACCACCATCCTTGGGCTTGCTTGACCTTGCAAAGGCCTTTAACTCTGTCCACCACGTGTGATGATGGAGCATTTTCCTTAAATCTGGCTGTCCACAGAAATGTATCTCCCTCTTACATTGGCTGCATGATGGCACGCAAGCTGTGACCTCAATCAATAGATCCACAACGACTTGGGGCGCCACGGTGGCGCAGCGGTAGAACAGCTGCCTTACAGCGCCGGAGACCCGGGTTCGATCCTGACCTTGGGTGCAGTCTGTACGTGGTTTGTACGTTCTCCCTGTGACTGCGTGGGTTTCCTCAGGGTGCTCCGGTTTCCTCCCACACTCCAAAGACGTACAGGTTTTTGTTGGTTAATTAGCTTTGGTAAACAATTGTAAATTGTCCCTAGCGTGTGGGATAGTGCTAGTGTACGAGGTGAGCGTTGGTTCGCGTGGACTCAGTGGGCCGTAGGGCCTGTTTCTGCGCTGTATCTCAAAAGGCTAAAGACCCCAATTTCCGCGGAGACAAGTGTCAAGCTGTGCCCGACTCTCTCCTCTATCTTTATCACTGCTGCACCTTTCCCAGTGCAATGAAGTTACGCTCCAGAATCAGTGACAGATTCTGCCTTCGTTCCGTACCCTCCACAACCATTGTCGCCACATCTTCAATCATCCGGCTGCACCTCGCAGACAATGGGCGGCACAAATCATCTTCAAAACACTGCAGAGGGACCAACGGGAAGATTAGCAAACCCATATCAGCAGTGTCTCCCACGATAATAATCCTGGAAACGAATCTGAATGGTCTGAATCAAGGGTCTCGACCCGAAACGTCACCCATTCCTTCTCTCCAGAGATGCTGCCTGTCCCGCTGAGTTACTCCAGCATTTTGTGTCTAGCCTGGAAATGAAGCCGCAGTAATCAGATACAGTGTGTAAAGAAGGGACTGCAGATGCTGGTTTAAACCGAAGATAGACACAGAAAGCTGGAGTAAGTCAGCGGGACAGGCAGCCTCTCTGGAGAGAAGGAATGGGTGACGTTTCGGGTCGAGACCCTTCTTCAGATACAAGACCCCCGACGCAGAGACTCCATTCAGATCTCTGTCCATGGCAAGGGATTACCAGGTGGGCAACAAATGTTCTCACTGATGATAGACGCAAAGTGCTGGAGTAACTCAACTGGTCAAGCAACATCTCAGCAGTAAAAGGCTGGGTGACTTTTCGGGTCGGGACCCTTCGTCGGACTGGAACCAAAACAGTCCTGCCCCAAAACGTCTCCCATCATCTGTCTCCAGAGATGCTGTCTGATCCGCTGAGTTACTCCAGCACTTTGTGTTTATCTTTGGTATAAACCAGCATCTGCAGTGCTTTGTTTCTACATTTTCCAAATGCTCTCACTGCCTGTTTGAAGTAATATCTCCCAGTGACGTGTGATGGCTGCATGGCTGCACGGAGCTGAGGGGGAACATTTGCGATGAGGATGTTGAGTATCTCCAGTCCGTTGATCAGGAGTTCATTGAATCCCAGAATGAATAGAGGAAGGAGTGCCTAACCATCCACCCTGTCCATCCATGCCTGTCCCACCAAGATCCTTCTTCTCCATCCGCGGCAGAGACTGTGAGATCCATATTAGCCTCATCAGAACTGGAGTAGAAGCAAGTCATGCTTGATCCTTAGGGACTACTGAGAAAGATGATGTACACTCAAAGCAATTCAAAGCAGGGGACAAGATTACACATAGGGTCTGAAGAAGGGTTTCGGCCCGAAACGTTACCTATTTCCTTCGCTCCATAGATGCTGCTGCACCCGCTGAGTTTCTCCAGCATTTTTGTGTACCTTCGATTTTCCAGCATCTGCAGTTCCTTCTTTAACACAAGATTACACATAGTTTGATTGATGACCCATTAAAGTAAATGGTAACCCATTATCCTGTTTATTTTGACTCCACTACAACAGTAAACAAGTGTTGATGTGCGTATTGGCACCTGGCATTCTCAATCTCTCACAATCAGTGTGAAAATTTGAATTGGATTCCAATGGTGTGTTTAGAAAAGGTGTTATAGCGGAGCATTATTAAACTAAAGCCCCTGTCCCACTTTCCCGAGTTACTCACAAATTCTCCCGAGTTTTCCCCTTGATTCAAACTCGGAGAATTTCCGTAGGAGGCCATAGGAGTCCGTAGATATTTTGTAGCGGCTCGTAATGCCAGCCGTAGGTACTCGGGGCATCAGGTAAGTCGGGACGTTTTTTTCAGCATATTGAAAAATGTCCACGAGTAAAACAAATAGCCCTGAGTACCTACAGCTGGCTATTACCGTAATTCTCCGAGTTTGAATCAAGGGGAAAACCCGGGAGAATTCGTGGTAACTCGGGAAAGTGGGACAGGGGCTTAAATTGAATACTTGAAAGGAATATGAAACCAGTGATATTACGAGCGTTTCGCTGAACACCTGCACTCGGTCTGCCAAGGCTTACTGGATCTCCCGGTTGCTAACCATTTTAACTCCCCTTCCCATTCCCATACTGACCTTTCTGTCCTGGGCCTCTTCCATTGTCATAGTGCCGCCACACGCAAACTGGAATAACAGCACCTCATATTCCGTTAGCGTAATTTACAACCCAATGGTATGAACATTGAATTCTCCAATATAGGTGACCTCTAATTAACCCACCCCCCCCTTAAAACTCTCTCCTCTCCTCTGTGCCTCACCTGGACACGTGCCTATTTCTCCCCTCCACCCTCTCTCCCTGCTACTCCTTCCCTCTGGCCTCACAGATCTGAAAAAGAGTTCCAACCCAAAACGTCACCTGTTCCTTATCTCCAGCGATATTGCCTGACCCGCTGAGTTACTCCAGCACTTTGTGTCTATCTTCACACCACTAAAACCAGGCTCACACCTTCTGTAATTATCTCTGGCTTTTGTTCCAATGATCTGCTTAGCCGCACTGTATCTCCAAAGGCCTGTTTCTGCACTGTGTCTCCAAAATGTAATGAGCCAATTTAGCAAAAACAGGGAAAAAATGGTGCTTTGCGTAATTGACGTTTCTTGCGCCCAGTTCTAGACTTTTTTAAGCACTTGGTTTAATTTAGAAATTTGGGAAAGGATCAAAGTTCCACAGTCCATGGTTCATGGGAATGAGTAATGGATTTCCACATGACATAATCGAGCAATATTAACTTAAGCTAGGATATGGCAGAGATTGGGGAGAGATTGAGCATTTGGTGGGTGGAATCACTCCACCCAGCAGCACATCAAATTTCATTTGGGCAGCTTACCCCCCCCCCCCCCCCCCCCCTCCAGCGGTATGAACATTGACTTCTCTAACTTGCTTTCCCTCTCTCTCCATCTCTCCCCCTACCCAGTTCTCCGGCCAGTCTTACTGTCTTCAACTACATTTTATCTGTTTGCTTTGTTGTCACCTTCTCCCAGCTAACAATGATCTATTCTACATTTTCCGTGATCTCCATTCCCTTCGTCTTATTTCCACACCTTTCACTTCCTTATCTATGTATCTCCCTCTCCCCTGACATCAGTCTGTAAGAAGGGTCTCGACCTGAAACGTCACCCATTCCTTCTCTCCAGAGATGCTGCCTGTCCCGCTGAGTTACTCCAGCATTTTGTGTCTATCTTTGGTTTAAACCAGCATCTGCAGTTCCTTCCTACACGTGGAGTCACTCTACCCAGCTCACTGTGAAGGCACTGGGTTGTCCCCATGGTGCCCCACGTCTCAGACAATTCCTGGCCTGATACGCTAATGGATGCTTAGCTTGGCGGGCGTGCGGGCAAGGGTTTGCGGCAGCTCAGTCTCCTGCAGCGACACCGGGGAATAAGAGTCTGCGAGTTTGTTGTTTTCGAGCCTACAGAATAATAAAAGGAGCTTGTGTTTCTGCAGCGTTTTTCTATGGCTTCAGGATATCCCAAAGCACTTTAAACCCAATTACATACTTTGAAAGTGTAGTCATAATGTTAATATCGGGAAACTCATTGGGAAGCTTTACAGTGTCCAAGGCTGGTGGGCAAATCCTAGTTAATGCAGTGGCAGAGTTGCTGCCTTACAGCGCCAGTGACCCGGGTTCAATCCTGACTACGGGTGCTTTCAGTACGGAGTTTGTACATTTTCCCCGTGACCACGTGGGTTTTCTCCGGGTGCTCCGGTTTTCTCACACCCTCCAAAGACGTCCAGGTCTGTAGGTTAATTTGGCTTCGGTAAAAATTGTCAATTGTCCCTAGTATGTAGGATAATGCTAGTGTACGGGAAATCGCTGATCGGCGCAGACTCGGTGCACCAAAGGGCCTGCTACCACGTTGTGTTTCTAAACTAAACTAAACCAGGTAAACATTGGCGAGGCTTTTAAGGTGTATTTCCAATTTTTATGCTTCAATTCACCATGTTGCTTGGAGCAATGGTGTGTACGTTCCTGGCGTTTGGAGGAATACACCTACTATTACAGATGCTGTCCGCAATTTAGTTTAGTTTAGTTTAGTTTAGAGATACAGCGCGGAAGCAGGCCCTTCGGCCCATCAAGATCATGCTGACCAGCAATCCCCGCACACCAGCACTACCCTACACACTGGAGACAATTTACAATCTTTACCGAAGACAAATTAATCTACAAACCTGTACATCTAGAGAGTGTGGGAGGACACCGAAGCACTCGGAGAAAATCCACGCGGTCATGGGGAGAACCTACAAACTCCGTACATACAGCACCCGTAGTCAGGATCAACCCCGGGTCTCTGGCGCTGTAAGGCTGCAACACCACCGCTGCGCCACCGTGCCGCCCCAATTTCTTTCCATAAATAGTGGCGTAAATACATCCCCTTCACTTTGTTTGCTAACTGCTAATGCCCAGTATCGTTAGATTACAGCTTCCTTAACCCATGACCTTTATACGTTTGTTTATATGGTTTTGATTATTACAAGGTTGTTGAGGGTGGATTTTTATATGTCCTTACTTAGGAAGGATTTTGATGGGACCTTTTCTCTGTATCCATCCTCCTGCGTTGAATATTTGAGGGTGATTTAATCTGTAGCTGACCTTTCAGCTTGGAGAGGGTTTTCTGATGGGCCAAGTTATTGACTGGGTGGTGACAAGAGTGAGTGGAGCCATGTGATAAGTCACAAAGTGGAAGGAACAGCAGGAAAGCAAGTCAGACTCTCATCACAGCCCAATGGGAACGACATGCTTTAATGTTTAAAGACTGGTATCTGGTATTTACTGAATGGAAGTTTCCAACTCTGGTTTCTCCTGGACCCATTTTTCATTGGAGTGCAGCCAAGTAGGCTCCTGCCCAAGTTAACCATCTGCTAAACCGGCGCACTCAAATTAAGGCTGATGGACTGGGCCGTGCTCTGTTACACCTCGATGAACAGCAGCTATGCTGCTCCAAGCACTAATTTAGGAAATATGCATCGCAGAGAGAGCAGGGGAGAGTGCGAGCAGAACAGCATTCTCTTTAGTTGGCTGAAGGTAAAAGGAGTTCAGTTTAGTTTTGAGATACAGCATAGAAACAGGCCCTTTGGCCCACTGGGGTCACGCCAACCATTGATCACCCGTCCACACTAATCCCACTTTCAAATCCACTCGCTCCTTGCTAGGGGCAAGTTACAGATACCAATTTGTTTTGGAAAAGCAGAAAGTTCTCTCTATTTCAGTCGCCTGAAACATCGCCTATTCCTTCGCTCCATAGGTGCTGCCTCACCCGCTGAGTTTTTTGTCTACCCTCTATTTCCAGTGGCCTGTTTAGTTTTTGTTTCTGGATACACAGCATGGAAAGAGGCCCTTTGTCCCACTGAGTCCACGCCAACCATCGATTGCCCCCTCCTCACTGGTTCTACGTTAGCCTGCTGTCTAATCCACTGGCGCAATGCCAGGGGCAATTTACAGGGACCAATTAACCTATAAATCTGCACGTCTTTGGGATGTGGGAGGAAACCGGAGCACCCGGAGGAAACGCACGCGATCACACGGAAAACGTGCAAACTCCAAACAGACAGCAGCCGAGGTCAGGATGGAACCCGGGTCTCTGTCGCTGTGAGGCGGCAGCTCTATCAACTGCGCTACCCTGAGGAAGGATTTGATAGCGGACAGCATCAGTCAGGGAATACAGCGGGTGGCCATCAAGGGGCAGATGCAATGTCTATCAATAACAGCAGCGACCTGACAGAAAGTTGGTCGGCATCATGGCGCAGCGGTAGAGTTGCTGCCTTACAGCACCAGAGACCCAGGTTCGATCCTGGCCACGGATGCTGTCTGTACAGAGTTTGTACGTTCTCCTCATGACTCACGTGGAGGTTTCTCCGGGTGCTCCACCCACACTCCAAAGTCGTAAAGGTTTGTAGGATAATTGTCCTTTGGATGGAGTTGTTCCCAGTGTGTAGGGTAGTGCTGGTGTACGGAGTGATCGTTGGTCCGTGTGGATTCAGTGGGCCGAGGAGCCTGTTTCTGCACTGTATCTCTAAAGTCTAACGTAACGAGCCTTTGCAAGCTCACCGAGCAATCTCATTCCCCTACTTACCTAGCATGTCTATCAAACTCCAATGATTCTTCTGCCAACCAACTACACCTTGGGGATAATTTCTAAATCAGTGGTGTATGGGCGGAAACCTCCACAGCAACAGGGAGAAGGTGCAAACTCCACACAGACAGCGCTGGAAGTCAAGAAGGAGCTTGGAGATTTGAGCCAATATTTGCTGCACCACTATGCCACCCTTTCCCCCGGCTACTAATATCATCGACAATAAAACAGTTTCCATCCACTTTTCCACCAAATTTTCTTTTCTCTGCTCGAAAGGGAACATACTGTACATTGAAGCCCCCATGCATGGCACCATTCCAGTGAACTTATATAGAGTCTTACAGCATGGAGCAGGATCCTTCTGCCCATCTTGCCCACACCAGTCAACATGTCCCATCTACACTAGTCCCACCTGCCTGCGTTTGGCCCATATACCTCTAAACCTATCCTATCCATGTACCTGTGTAAATGTTTCTTAAATGTTGCGATAGAATCTGCCTCAACTACCTCCGTTGGCAGAGTATTCCATACATCCACCACCCTTTGTGTGGAAAAACTTACACCCCAAGTTCCGATTAAATCTCCTCCTCACCCCCCCCTCCCCCCCCCCTCACCTTTAACCTATGTCTTCTGGTTCTCGATTCCCCTATTCTAGGCAAGAGACTCTGCATCTACCCAATCTATTCCTCTCATGATTTCATACACCTCTATAAGATCACCCCCATGCTCCTGCACTCCAAGAAATAGAGTCCCAACCTGCCCAACCTCTCCCAGTAGCTCAGACCCGCTAATCCTGGCAACATACTCGTAAATCTTCTCTGTACCCTTTCCAGCTTGACAACATCTTTCCTATAACAAGGTGCCCAGAACTGAACACAATATTCTAAATGCGGTCTCACCAACATCTAAAACAACTGCAACATGACCTCCCAACTTCTATACTCAATACTCAGACTGATGACGGCCAATGTGCCAAAGCCTTTTGACCACCCTATCTAGCACTCTCTCAACGATGTCCCCTCTCCTGGTCTTTTGGCATCCTTCTCCGAACGTGAGACAGACAGGCTGTGCCCAATGTTCCAGATGAGATCTGAATAATGATATATGGAGGTTTGCTGTCATTTCCTTGGTTACGACATTTGGTGTGTGGGCTGAAATGCAAAGTAGATGAGTGAGGATATCGGTTGAATGATCGTAAGGTCATTAGACTCATTACTCTCGTTGTGAGTGAAAGAGATCATGTCCTGAAATTTACAGTATGATCTGCGGCTAAAGAATAAAGAAGTGGGCGATGATATCATGACCTGCAAGACCTTGGATACAAATATACTCTGCAGGGAATGAAACGCTTTGGTTATTATAGGCGTTCCCTGGGGGTTACGAATGACTTGGTCCAACTCCCGAGGGGAGAAAAGTCCTTCCTTAGAGAGACACAGAGTGCAAAAATAACTCAGCAGGTCAGGCAGCATCTCTGGAGAAAAAGGATGGGTGATGTTTCAGGTCTGACCCTTCTTAAGACTATGTGTCTGGGTATATATATATAGGTATGTGTCTGAAGAAGGGTCCTGACCTGAAACGTCAGTCATCCCTTTTCTCCAGAGATGCTGCCTGACCTGCTGAGTTACTCCAGCATTCTGTGTCAACCTTTGGTGTAAACAGGCATCTGCAGTTCCTAGTCTCTACAAGGTTCTTCCTGTAGCGTGGATTTTTTTAGCGTTGCACACAGCCCCCACACTTGACAGGACAAGGTTTTGGTCCAATGGCTAGAAGGTCCAAGGCGGTTGAAGACCACGCTCTGCTGCACTGACTGACCACAGTCCCACTCCATGCATGCGTGACCACATGCACACACACACACACACTCACTCACACACTAGGCCGAAAACATATGATGTTGTCCGCACCCTCCCTCTCAGCTGCACTCCCTCCCTCACATCCCCTCCCTCCAGCCCCCTTCCCTCCGTCCTCGTATTGCCTCCCTTCATCTCCCTCCTCCTTCACACCGTGAACATCTAAACACAACATCATGGAGCGACAGGGGCAATCCAAGATAATGCAATAGCACATCACACAACTCGTGGCATATCTCTTCATATTCTGTCGCTGTTGTTGGTGAGGCCTGATACCGCCTCCGCTTGTTGTGTTTCCCCTCTTCTTTTGCTCTTGATTCTATGGCACTACCCCCCTCAGCAGCCCACAACTCTCTTCCCCTGCTTCTCCCCCACCCCCACCCCCACCCCCACCCCAACTCAACACCTGCTGGCTGCTCACTACGTCCTATTAGAAAATAGGAGCGAAGGAGGCCACTCAGCCCCTCAGTACCGCCCTGCCGTTCGAAATGATCACGGCTGATCTCCACCCAGGCCGCCACCGCTGATGCCGCTGGTTGTCCGCCCCTCAGTGGATGTTGATCAGCCGCCCACAGGTCCCGCCCCAGAGACCTTGCCACCTGATTCTTGTGACCTATCCCTGAATTCCCCCCCTCCCCCCCGGGAACCCGGAGAAAGCCCATGTGGTCACAGGGAGAACGTACAAACTCCGTACAGATAGCACCCATAGCCAGGATCGAACCCGGGACTCTGGCACTTTAATCAGAATCAGAATCAGAATCAGAATCATACTTTATTAGCCTAGTATGTTTTGCAACATACAAGGAATTTGATTTGCCATACAGTCATACCAATAAAAAGCAACAAGACACACAAAATACATTTTAACATAAACATTCATCAGTGACTCCTCCACATTCCTCACGGTGATGGAAGGCGAAAACAAAATTAAAACTTCTTCCCTTCTTTGTTCTCCCGCGGTTGGGCGATCAAGCTCCTGCATCAGGGGGGGGGAGGGGGGATCTCAGCTCCCCCATGTCGGGCGATTGGGTCGGGGCTTTTCGAACCTCATGTTGCTTGGAGCTACGCTCGTGTGGCTTGGAGCTTCACGAAGGCAGCAACTCTACCGCTACGCCACTGTGCTGCCCAATGTTAGGGAAAACATGGCTATTATCTTGTACAGTGAAAGCTCCCACAAACCACAATATTATAATGACCAAATTATCAGCTTTAGTGACGTCAGCTGCGGTGTAAATCTCGTTTGGGTTTGGGTTACTGATGAAAACTGGACTGTCCTTTGTGACAATTGAACCACAACGTGTTTGACGCCATTTGTGTGAGGGGACAGGTCCTCAGCTCACCATTTTGTCCTGAACTTTTCCCTTCGATCAGTGCAGAACTCATTCAGTATAGCTAGATAGACACAAAATGCTGGGGTAACTCAGCGGGACAGGCAGCATCTCTGGATAGAAGGAATGAGTGACGTTTCGGGGTGAGACCTTTTTTTCAGTGTTCATCGGGGGTATTCGGGAATCACCAGCCCACTTATTCAGGCTCTGGAATAGGATTTGAATCCATGACTTTCTGTCCTGAAGTGTAAACATGTGAAGAAAACTAAAGCTAAATTTCTGATTAAATGTATCACAGTCAAAGAGTCATAATAGTGTGGAAACAAGCCCTTTGGCCCAACTTGCCCACGCTGACCAACGTTGGCCCATATCCCTCCAAACCTGTCCTATCCAAGTACCTGTCTAAATGTTTCTTAAATGCTGTGATAGTACCCGCCTCAGCTTCCTCCCCCGGCAGCCCGTTCCATTTCAATACATCACTTTGTGTTAAAAACAAAGTTGTCCCCTAGGTTCGTAGTGGAGCATTTCTCCCTCACTTTAAACCTATGTCCTCTGGTTCTTGATTCCCCGACACTCGGTAAAAAAAAACTCTGCGCATTTACCATATCTATTCCTTTCAAAAAGGAATACATTCCTTGCCATGAGGAACTGACCTGTGCTAGTATGCACAGCAGAGAGTGAGAGAGGGGGGTTATTGATTAAGAAGGAACTGCAAATGCTGGTTTACACCAAAGATAGACAAAAAATGCTGGAGTAACTCAGCGGGGCAACGGTTGGAGGAACAGCACCTGATATTTTGCTGCGCAGCTTACAGCCCAGTGGTGTGAATTTTATTTTCTCTACCTTCAAGTAACCCTTGCATTCCCTCTCTCTCCATCCCTCCCACCCTGGTCGTCCGACTAGTTTCACTATCGTCCAGCTTAGTTTCACTGTTTCACTCGTTATCACCATTGTAGGCTCCACCTTTCCTTGATCATCGTTGCTGGCTTTGATTTGTCCTGGTGCGTACCTTTCATTCAATTCTTCTCCGTACCTTTTCGTACCTCTAGTTTCCCTCGCCCCTGACTCTCAGTCTGAAGAAGGGTCATCTATTCCTTTTTTCCAGAGATGCTGCCTGACCCGCTGAGTTACTCCAGCATTTTGTGTCTATCTTCAGGGTTATTGCTTGATGTCTCTAAGTGACTCACTGGGATCTTGTGCAGGGAGGGCCTTCACAAGTTATAGGAGTAGAATTAGGCCATTCGGCCCATCGAGTCTACTCCACCATTCAATCATGGCTGATCTCTGCCCCCTAATCCCATTTTCCAGCCTTCTCCCCAAAACCCTTGACACCCGTTCTAATCAAGAATTTGTCTATTTCTGCCTTAAAAATATCCACTGACTTGTCCTCCACAGCCCCCTTTGGCAATGTTCCACAGATTAACTACCTTCTGACTAGAGAAGTTCCTCCTCACCTCCTTTCGAAAAGAGCACCCTTTAATTCTGAGGCTCTGACCTCTGGTCCTAGACTCTCCCACCAGTGGAAACATCCTTTCCACGTCCACTCTATCAATGCCTTTCATTATTCTGTAAGTTTCAATGAGGTCCCCCCTCAACCTTCTAAACTCCAGCGAGTAGAGGCCCAGTGCTCATCATATGCTAACCCTCTCACTCCTGGAATCGTTGCTGATTGACAAAGGCCTGCATTGTTAGAGGGTCTGTTCATGATTCATCCAAACACACGGCCCTGAAGGGACAGGGGCAAACCAACATAATCTAGTTAAACAGCAAGACATCTCAAGGTGCTCCTCTTCATGTTCTGCAGCTGCTGCTGGTTGGATGGTCCGTCACCTTCGACCTTCGCACTCTGGCCTTTGCACGAGCAACGTTCGGTGCTATCGGAAGCGAGCTGTAACGCGAGCTGCTGGAGGTGAGGAGGGCGGTGGCGGCCGGATGCAATGGGTCACGGCTTCAAGCCGCACTGTGGAAGTCTTGGCCCACAGTTAAGTGCTGCGTCAACGAAACGCTGCAATGCCAAGAGTGCCATCTTTAAGCCGAGTTGTTGAACCAAGGTTGAATGGTGGTTTACAGATAAAGGACACAGTGGGCGGCACAGTGACGCAGCGGTAAAGCTGCTGCCTCACAGTGCCAGAGACCCAAGTTCGAATCTGACCTCGGGTGCTGTCTGTGTTGAGTTTGCATATTCTCCCCGTGACCGTGCGGGATTTCTCCGGGTGCACATCCCAAAGACGTGCAGGCTTGTAGGTTAATTGTCCTCTGTAAATTGTCTCGAGTGTGCAGCGAGTGGATGATATATTGGGTTAACATAGAACTAGGGTGATCAATGGCCAGGGTGGACTCAGTGGGCTGGAAGGGCCTGTTTCCATGCTGTATCTCTAAACTAAACTAAACTAAACTGAGTATAGGAGCAAAGAGGTCCTTCTGCAGTTGTACAGGGCCCTAGTGAGACCACACCTGGAGTATTAGTTTTGGTCTCCAAATTTGAGGAAGGACATTCTTACTAATGAGGGAGTGCAGCGTAGGTTCACGAGGTTAATTCCCGGGATGGAGGGACTGTCATATGTTGATAGAATGGAGCGGCTGGGCTTGTATTCTCTGGAATTTAAAAGGATGAGAGGGGATCTTATTGAAACATATAAGATTATTAAGGGTTTGGACACGCTAGAGGTAGAAAACATGTTCCCGATGTTGGGGGTGTCCAGCACCAGGGGCCACAGTTTAAGAATAAGGGGGAAGCCTTTTAAAATGGAGATGAGGAACAACTTTTTCACACAGAGTGTTGTGAATCTGTGGAATTCTCTGCCTCAGAGGGCAGTGGAGGCCAATTCTCTGGATGCTTTCAATGGAGAGTTAGATAGAGCTCTTAAAGATAGCGGAGACAGGGGATATGGGGAGAAGGCAGATACGGGGTACTGATTGTGGATGATCAGCCATGATCACAGTGAATGGTGGTGCTGGCTCGAAGGGCGGAATGGCCTACTCCTGCACCTATTGTCTATTGTCTGAACACAAACGTCTGGAGTAACTCCGCAGGACAGACAGCATCTTAGAGATCATGGATCAGCGACGTTTCGAGTTTGGTGCTTGAGGGAGGATCCCGACACGAAATGTTATCTATCCATGTCCTCCAGAGATGCTGCCGGACCTGCGGAGTTATTCCAGCACTTAGTCTCTGCCTTTGAACGTTGTGGAATGGATCAGTTAGCCACAGCTGGTGTCAGGTAGAAAGGAAACATGTTGAAGTGTTTGTTTAGCGCCATTGAAGTTGAGTTGGGGTTGGATTACACAGGGGTTTATAGGCTTCATTCCCCGCTAATGGTACTCTTCCTGTGTTTTATCCCTGGGTTTCTGATTACACACCCGGAATAATGAAGCACGTTTGAAACACACAAGGCACTTCCGTTCAACATTACCACACCTGCTCTTTAAGTGCTGCCCACTGCCTCATTCCCTATTTTCACTTGGACATTTGACACAGCATCATTCCCAGGGTCTTGAATGAATCCCAGGCATCAAGAAGCTCAAACAACAGTCCTATCACCTATAGATGGATGTGGATGTGGAGAGGTTGTTTCCACTAGTGGGAGAGTCTAGGATCAGAATTAAAGGATGTTCCGTTAGGAAGGAGATGAAGAGGAATTTCTTAAGTCAGAGGGTGGTGAATCTGTGGAATTAATTTCCACAGCTGGCTGCGGAGGCCAAGTCAAGGAATATTTTTTAGGCAGAGATAGATAGATTCTTGATTAGAATGGGTGTCAGGGGTAATGGGGAGAAGGCAGGAGAGTTGGGTTAGGAGGGAGAGATAGATCAGCCATGATTGAATGGCGGAGTAGAATTGATGGGCCGAATAGCCTAATTCTGCTCCTATCACTAATGAATATGAACTGAGACATGCTCACACAATACCCTTGGGAGGATGGCATCACAGAGCTTCCCTAGAGCTGATGAAGTGGCAGCTTGCCAACCCATATCCTGCAGCTGACTATGGTGCATTGATAGCAGTCTTGTCCTGAGTCAGTGCGATGTGGGTTCGAGTCTCCTCCGGACCTGGGCTCATGTTCCAAGCTGCCATTCCAGTGCTGCACAAGTGCCTAATTTACACCTTTTTAACGTGAAGTTAAACTGAAGCCCCTTTGCCAAAATGGGCCGAGGTTGCAAAATCGTTGCGATATTTCAAAGGGAAGGATTCTCTCCACTGTCCCTCTGATATTTAGAGCTCAAGCAACTGAGTTGAATGGAGATACTGGTCACATTGCAATTTATGTTTTGTGTGTGTATGTGTATTTCCTTTTGAAAGTTGGTTGCTTTTAAATGTTCTTCCTCCACCCTCATAGCAAACAGCTGTGTTTTCTAAAAAAAAAACTCATGCTTTTTTGGGGGTAAAATTCATTCCTCTTGTGTCCTCCGGTTGACCGACCAATTTGCAGCATGGATAAGTCCTCACTTTTTGCTATATCAATACCTCTCGTAACTTTCGACGCCTTTCGGTAAGCCTCTTTTTTTTCCCAATCACACTTTTCCACCATCAGCCTGCAGGGTCATTCGTTCCATTGACAGCGGTAGAGTTGCTGCCTTACATCGGCAGAGACCCGGGTTCGATCCTGACTACGGGTGCTGGCTGTACAGAGTTTGTACGTTCTCCTCGTGACTGCGGGGGGTTTCCCCGGACGCTCCAGTTTCCTCCCACATTCTAAAGACGTGCAGGTTTGTAGGTTGATTGGCTTTGGTAAAAGATTGTAATTTGCTGCTAGTGTGTAGGATAGTGCTAGTGTACGACGATCGCTGGTCGGTGCGGAATCGAAGGGCCTGTTCTGCGCTGTATCTCTAAACTAAACTAAATGTAAGCTCTGGCATCTGAGTGTGTGCCTCCTCCTCCCCTCCCCTGATGCCCATATAGGGTCATGAGTGATAGAAGCAGAATTAGGCCATTCGGCTCCATCAAGTCTACTCCGCCATTCAATCATGACTGATCTATCTCTCCCTCCTAACCCCATTCTCCTACCTTCTCCCTGTAACTCCTGTGCTTACCTGAGGCTGGTCGGCAACGCTAGCTCAATGCCAAGGGCTCTTACTGCACAGACAGTCTGCTGTTGCACTGATAGCTCCTTGATACTCTCATTAAAGACTGTAGTTGCAATGTTTGATTGTGAGCCAGGGATGCATTCTCTTGAACTTGTTATGTTACTCAGATTTCAGACTGATAGAAGCTTTGCAGCTCTTATGTAATCCATTCTCATCTCGCCCGCCAAAGGTGCTGACTATTGGCAGCAAACAGTTCATGATAGTGATCAACATTATTTCATTGTGTTTGGAAGGTCTAAGACCAATTTTATTATGGAATAGACGGAATGTATTTTACTTGGCGATATATTTTCTCCAGGGCAATGTGGGATAAAGTAGATTTTCTATTCGGGAAAAAGACAACGCATTTATCTGATCTATTCCTCTCATGATTTTGTACACCTCCATGAGCACCCCTCATCCTCCTGAGCTCCAGGGAATAGAGTCCAACCTAGCCTGCTCAACCTCTCCCTATATCTCATGCTCTCGAGTCTCAACAACTTCAGAAATCTTCTCTGAACCCTTTCCAGCTTGACAACATCTTTCCTATAACATGGTGACCAAAATCGATGGGCATGAGAAAGGAATATAATGGGATTAGTGTAAGATTATAGTAAAATACGTGTTTGGTTGTCAATAAGAACATGGTGGGTCAAAGGGCCTGTTTCTATGCTGCCATGATGTACCTGACTTAGCCTTTAGGGAAAAACAATTCTTTGGTAAAAAAACAAACTGCTAGAATAACTCAGCAGGTCACGCAGAATCTGCGGAGTTAAATGGACAGGTGACATTTTGGTCGGGAACCTTCACAATAAATTCAGATTATATTCTATATAGTATATTCTTTAGTAATATCAGAGCGTCATGGTGGCGCAGTGATAGAGTTGGTGCCATATCGAGCCTGATACCCGGGTTCGATCCTGTCAACTGGTACTGTCTGTATGGAGTTTCTATGTTCTCCCTGTGACCACGTGGGTTTTCTCGAGTTGCTCCAGTTTCCTCCTACACTCCAAAGATGTGCAGGTTTGTAGGTTAATTGGGGTAAGCAAATTGTAAATTGTCCCTAGTGTGTAGGATAGTGTTAATGTACGGGGTGCTCGCTGGTCGGTGTGGACCCGGTGGGCCGAAGGGCCTGTTTCCACGCTGTATCTCTAAAGTCTAGAGTCTAGTTCGGCAACACACTTGCTGCTGACGATTTCTTCCATTCTGTATGGGCTGAGCTCCCTCAGACAAATGCTGTGAAATTCCCATTTAAATCCAGGTCACGAGTCTGGATGCCAGATTGCGATGGCTTGTACTTAGTGAGCCACATGACTTTATCTTCTCCTTCCCCCCCCCCCATCATTAAACAAGGCACCATTACGTAACCCCCTTTAAGGCAGTAAAACAAGGTAAACACAAAATGCTGCAGTAACTTTGGAGAAAAGGAACAGGCAGCATCTCTGGAGAGAAGGAATAGGTGACGTTTCAGGTCGTGACCCTTCTTCAGAGTGAGAGTCAGGGGAGAGGGAAACTAGAGGTGTGAAAATCAGAGCAAATCAGAGCGGCAGCGATGACTCAGGAGCCCACAATGGTCCATTGTTGGCTGTGGAGGAGGTGGTAATGAAGGGATATGAACAGTGCAACTAGCAGGATGAGTAGGGTGGGGGAGGGGCATAGAGAGAGGGAAAGCAAGCGTTACTTGAAATTATAGAATTGAATATTCATACCACTGAGTTGTAAGTTGACTATGAGGTGCTGTTCCTCCAATTTGTATGTGGCCTCACTCTGACAATGGAGGAGGCCTAGGACAGATAGGTCTGTATGGGAACAAGGTGCTTCTCTGGATTGTAGTGGATATGTTCTGCCCAGGCAGTGGGCTGCCAACCACTGACTGGGCAGCTTCCTCAGCTCCCACTGACGATGCTCTCCTCCACAGACTGGATGCTGAAATCATGTTTTACAAGTTGGACGGGTTAAGTACAATATTTTAGTCATAGAGTGATGTAGTGTGGAAACAGGCCCTTCGGCCCAACTTCGGCCAACACCGGCCAACATGTCCCAGCTACACTAGTCCCACCTGCCTGCGCTTGGTCCATATCCCTCCAAACCTGTCCTATCCATGTATCTGTCTTTTACACTCGCTCTGGCTGTGTTCAACTAACTGAGGGTTTCAACACACACACACACACATGCACACGCACATAATTATTTGCAAACACACACATTCATACACACACATTTACACACACAAATTCACACACACACATATTCGTACACACATGCACACATTCATATACACACACACACACAGATTCACACACATGCATTCACACACACACACATATTCGTACACACATGCACACATTCATATACACACACACACACAGATTCACACACATGCATTCACACACACACACAATCATTTACATACACACCCACATTCACACATGCATATTCACACGCACATTCACACATGCATATTCACACGCACATTCACACACACACATTCACATACATATACCTGCACACACGTACGTACATGCACACAAACAATCATTTACATACACATGCATTGTCACACCCATATTCACGCAGGCACATTCACACACACACACACACACACACACACACACACACACACACACACACACACACACACACACACACACACACACACACACACACACACACACACACACACACACACACACACACACACACACACACACACACACACACACACATTTACATAACACATACTCACACATTCAAACACACATTCACACGCGCATATTCACACACTCGCACGCACACATTAGCATACATATATTCACACACGCACATATTCACACACACGTATCCTTGGAGAGAGGGCAGGGTGTTGCATTATTCCCAGTGTTCGGGAGTGCATTGGGCAAGGGTTAAGCCGCGCAGTGCTTTTCCCCGGAGAGGGTTAAGGCTGTTTTGGCAGGCGGCCTGGCGGTGCCAGTGGATGCCTGACACGGCCGCTGTACACAGTGTCTGCCTGTCGCCAGCAGCGACCTGCCGGGGCTTCAGCGTGGCAGAGCAGCGGGGGCCAGCCAGCACACCGGGCCCAGACTCACCTGCACACAGGTATCTATCGCTCACCTTCCCCCCGACCTGTCCCCGGGGAGGGGGGGGGGAGAGAGGGAGAGAGGGCAGGCCAACTGTTGGATGGGTTGGGACCCCAACGGCCATTAGGACCCACTGACCCACACCCAACCTAACGAGTGGCGACCAAATAATGGGCTGGTTGGTGGTCACGACGGGAGAAAGGACTATGACCTTCTTTCTCAATGCATCTTCTCGTCATTCGGACAAAGGATTTGCATTGGTCTCTCGCAGTATTGCCAATATACTTTTACCGTGTCAGGCAGCATCACTGGAGGGAATGGGGGCCAGAAACGGAGTTCCTCTGAAGAAGGGTCCCGACCCGACCCGACCCTGCGCCTATCCATCCATCTTCTCCAGAGATGCTGCCTGACTCGCTGAATTACTCCAGCAGACAGACACAAAAAGCTGGAGTAACTCAGCGGGTCAGGCAGCATCTCTGGAGAAAAGGAATAGGTGACATTTCGTGTCGGGACCTTTCTTCAGACTGATTCCATCCAGAACTCTGTGTCCTTTCATCCAGCTCTGTGAAATCTTGTGTGTGCCCTGCCAGAACGGAGCGGGTGGAGGGGAAAGCCCTGTGTTTGTCACGGGTATGTAGACAGCAGTAGTCTGCCCATTCCTGGTCAGCTGCTGACCCAGTGCTGGAACTACTGAACCGTTTCCCAACTCGTGTTCTCTCCCCCTTCCCTCTCCCTGACTCTCAGTCTGAAGCAGGCTCTCGACCCGAAACGGCACCTACCTATTCCTTCTCTCCAGAGATGCTGCCTGGCCCGCTGAGTTCCTCCAGCATTTTACGTCTTATCTTCGGTGTTAACCAGCATCTGCAGTTCCTTCCCACACCGTGAGCTTATGAGACAGGGCGATCTATTTAGCCATTGGGCGACACTGTCAAATCTAACTATGAGTCCCCAACAACACTGTTTGCTTACGTGTAACATTGACAACTGAAGCCGTTGATGTTTCTATTTTTGCGCGGAATATCATTTTCCTGCTGATCTGTATCCAGCTAATGCACAAGTTAGCAGATGCTGTGTTCAAATGAGTTGTGGGAAGGAACCGCAGATGCTGGTTTAAACCGAAGATAGACACAAAATGCTGGAGTAACTCAGTGGGTCAGGCAGCATCTCTGGAGAGAAGGAATAGGTGACGTTTCAGGGTCATAAGGGCATATGGAATAGGGGTAGAACGAGGCCATTCGGCCCATCGAGTCTACTCCACCATTTCAATCGATGCTGATCCATCACTCCCCCCTAACCCCATTCTCCTGCCTTCTCCCCATGGTCGAGACCCTTCTTCAGACTGAGTCAGAAGAAAGGGAAACGAGAGATATGGACGGTGATTGAAAGATATGCAAAAAAATAACGATAAAGGAAACGGGCCATTGTTAGTTGTGGGCTAGGGAGAACATACAGTGAAACTAGTACAAGGGTGGGGCAGGGACGGAGAGAGAGGGGATGCAAGGGTTACTTGAAGTTAGAGAAATCAATATTCATACCGTTGGGTTGTAAGTTGCCCAAGCGAAATATGAGGTGCTGTTCCTCCAATTTGCATTTGGTGCCATGTGCCCTGTTGGGAGAATCCCGGCCTCTCTGTATCTGCTTATCACCGCTGCAGATGGACCTTGCCTGCAATCCTATCCTTGGCAACTTTGCACCTTGACCTTTGGCCTTTACCATTTCCTGGCCGCTTAAACCCACAAACACAGGCGGCTGAGGAATGGCAGGTGGTTTGTTCAGAGTCCCGCTCTCCCTGTGAGGACAGTGATCTCTGCCTGTTGTAAACTGGTGTTAATTGTATGGACAAACTGTACTAGAGGACGTAGGTTTAAGGTGAAGAAGAAAAGATTTTATAGGAATCTTGAGGGGTAACTTTTTCACACAAAGGTTGGTGGGTGTATGGAACAAGCTGCCAGAGGAGGTGGTTGAGGCAGGGACTATCCCAACGTTTAAGAAACAGTTAGACAGCTACATGGATAGGACAGGTTTGGGGCGGATATGGGCCAAATGCAGGCAGGTGGGACTAGTGTAGCTGGGACATGTTGGCCAGTGTGGGTAAGTGCATGTTTCCACACTGTATCACTATGACAAGCTGCTGGAATTACGGGGTTTGAGAGATCATAGGATTCGTGGTTGGAATTTATTTCACGCTGGTTCTTTTCTGCTCTTCCCCCATCCATCCCTCACTTATTACAGACAGAATGAGACCATTCAGCCCTTTAATCAGACTTTACTAGACTTTATTTTGCACGATACATTAGTCCCTTTATCCTGTATCCGTACACAGTGGACAGCTCGATGTCGTTTAGTTTAGAGTTGTAATCATGTATAGTCTTTCCGCTGACTGGATAACATGCAACAAAAAGCTTTTCTCTACCTTGGTACACGTGACAATAACTTAAACTAAACCCTAGATAGACACACGATGCTGGAGTAACTCAGTGGGTCAGGCAGCATCTCTGGAGAAAAGGAATTGGTGAGTCACCTATTCCTTATCTCCAGAGATGCTGCCTGACTCGCTGAGTTCCCCCAGCATTTTGTGTCTATCTTCAGTATAAACCAGCATCCGCAGTTCCTTCCTACACTAAAATAAACCATGCTGTCTTTAAGCAGAGCATTCACATCAGTCCCATTTCCCCCCCTCCCCCTCATTCCCCCTATGTCCTGCAATGCACTCATTGAGAGGGCCTGAGCTATAGGGAGAGGTTGAGCAGGCTAGCACTTTATTCCTTGGAGCACAGGAGGATGAGTCTTAGACTTTATAAAATCATTGAGAATCACATAATGGTACAGCATTGGAAACAGGATGTTTGGCCCATCATGTATTAGCTATATTAATCCCATTTACCAGCACTTGGTCAATGGCCTTTATGCCTTGGTAATCCAAGTTCTAGTCAAAATGTTGTGAGAGTACATGCTTCCTCCACCCGTAGCCAGTGCATTCCACCCTCTGATTGAAAAAAGTCTTCCTCTGATCCTCTTTAGCCCACCTACTTTACTTAAAGCTCTGCCATCTAGTTTTAGGCACCTACTGTCCATCCTATCTGTGGCCTTTGCAATTTTGTATATATCTAGTTCTTTTTTATTACACCTGGAACCTTTTTTTTTACTGCAAGGGAAACAAACCCATGCCTACTCAGTCTCCCTTCATTCATGAAATGCACCATCCCAAGAACATCCTGGTCATTCTCCTCTAGACCCTCCCCAATAAGGCATAGCGGGCAGATGGTAAGTAGCTGTACGAAAAAACTCTGGACGTTGTGCAGATCCCTACCACTACCCCTGAAAGAATCGAACCCAAACACTAAACCTATGCCCGCTGCTTTTGGAAACTATTTACTCATCCATGCCTCTCATTATGTTGTACATCTCTATCAGGTTCCCCCTAAGACACCCTCTGCTCTAAGGAAAACACACTTGACCTTTTCAGAAAAGTACACTCAGCAGGTCGGGCAGCATTCCTAGAGAACATGGATAGGTGACATTTTGGGTTATCCTAATTCAAGAGTAAAGAGTGGTTTATTTTCATATGTTACATAGATACATAGATACATAGAAAATAGGTGCAGGAGTAGGCCATTCAGCCCTTCGAGCCTGCACCGCCATTCAATACGATCATGGCTGATCATCCAACTCAGTATCCCGTACCTGCCTTCTCTCCATACCCCCTGATCCCTTTAGCCACAAGGGCCACATCTAATTCCTTCTTAAATATAGCCAATGAACTGGCCTCAACTACCCTCTGTGGCAGAGAGTTCCAGAGATTCACCACTCTCTGTGTGAAAAAGTTTTTCCTCATCTCGGTCCTAAAGGATTTCCCCCTTATCCTTAAGCTGTGACCCCTTGTCCTGGACTTCCCCAACATCGGGAACAATCTTCCTGCATCTAGCCTGTCCAACCCCATAAGAATCTTGTACGTTTCTATAAGATCCCCTCTCAATCTCCTAAATTCTAGCGAGTATAAGCCAAGTCTATCCAGTCTTTCTTCATATGAAAGTCCTGACATCCCAGGAATCAGTCTGGTGAACCTTCTCTGCACTCCCTCTATGGCTATAATGTCCTTCCTCAGATTTGGAGACCAAAACTGTACGCAATACTCCAGGTGTGGTCTCACCAAGACCCTGTACAACTGCAGTAGAACCTCGCTGCTCCTATACTCAAATCCTCTTGCTATGAAGGCCAACATACCATTCGCTTTCTTCACTGCCTGCTGCACCTGCATGCCTACTTTCAATGACTGGTGTACCATGACACCCAGGTCTCGCTGCATCTCCCCATTTCCTAATCGGCCACCATTTAGATAATAGTCTGCCTTCCCGTTTTTGCTACCAAAGTGGATAACCTCACATTTATCCACATTATACTGCATCTGCCAAACATTTGCCCACTCACCCAGCCTATCCAAGTCACCTTGCAGTCTCCTAGCATCCTCCTCACAGCTAACACTGCCCCCCAGCTTAGTGTCATCCGCAAACTTGGAGATGTTGCTTTCAATTCCCTCGTCCAGATCATTAATATAAATTGTAAATAGCTGGGGTCCCAGCACTGAGCCTTGCGGTACCCCACTAGTCACTGCCTGCCATTGTGAAAAGGACCCGTTTACTCCTACTCTTTGCTTCCTGTTTGCCAGCCAGTTCTCTATCCACATCAATACTGAACCCCCAATACCGTGTGATTTAAGTTTGTATCCTAATCTCTTATGTGGTACCTTGTCGAAAGCCTTCTGAAAGTCCAGATACAACACATCCACTGGTTCTCCCCTATCCACTCTACTAGTTACATCCTCGAAAAATTCTATAAGATTCGTCAGACACGATTTACCTTTCGTAAATCCATGCTGACTTTGTCCAATGATTTCACCACTTTCCAAATGTGCTGCTATCCCATCTTTAATAACTGACTCTAGCAGTTTCCCCACTACCGATGTTAGACTAACTGGTCTGTAATTCCCCGTTTTCTCTCTCCCTCCCTTCATATGTTCCAGATAGAACAATGAAATTCTTACTTAAAACTCATCAAATTTTCCCCTTGCACTATTGGTAAAAAAAGGATTGTCCAGTCATTAATTATTCAGCCATTTGTTCTTCCTGTGCAAAGATAGCTGGCCTCAATTCCTACTGTGGCCGTACCTTATACGTACAAAGGCTGTGCAGTGCTTTGGGACCACCTGAAGTTTGGAACGGTGCTGTGTAAATACGTCTTTTTTTCCCCTCCTTTGTTTTGCTTCTTTAAAGAGAAACAGGGACTTGCAACAAAAAGATGGTCCCTCCCCCTCTGCCCAGCACCCCTTCATCAACTCCTCCCTCACCGCAGACCCCAGCTGAGAGGTTTTCAGCTCTCTCACTTCAGATGAGCCGTTGATCTCGGTGGCCTCCGGGGCAGATACAAATAAACATAGCCACCCCCCTTTCCTCACAACCCCACCCCAGCCTTTACTGTGGGCTCACTTGCATTCTTCTCATCGTCTGCCTGTGTGTGGGATCCCACAACACAGGCCCCCACACCACATCAATGGCTGCTGATTCTAACTTCTCGCAAACCCTGCAGTTTTAGTTTAGTTTAGTTACGAGATACAGCGCGGAAACAGGCCCTTCGAACCACTGCGTCTGCGCCGACCAGTGATCCCCGCACATTAACACTATCCTACACACACTAGGGACAATTTACACTTATACCAAGCCAAGGTTGAAGCCCAGTTGTGACGGTGGTGCCTCGGGGACTGGCAGCACCAGAGAGGGGTCACTTCTCCCCACCTGCCTCCCTCCCTCCCTCTACCCCACGTACCAGTCCCTGATGGAGAACGAGGATCCAAGACTGGCCTTTTCCTCAGGCCTCCATCCCCCACGCACATACACACACCGAGAGAACAACATTAAGAATCAAGGGAAATCCTCATATAAAGTAGCTCTTGTATTTACGTTGTTTTACCAAACAGTCCCAGTGCTTCTTTGTAGCTTTTGTCACTTTTGTAGCGTCAACCAGCAAGAAGAGGCCCTTGGGCCCACTGAGTCTGTGGCAGATCATGAATTGCTCTGCTTCTCTAATCCCACTCTAATCCCAGTGCATTGTCCCCATATCCCCCCCATCTCCCCCAAGGTTTCACCACCCACCCATACAACACAGTCTAATCACTGCGGCCATTTTGCCTACCAACCTTCCCGTCTTTGGGATGTGGGTGGGAACTGGAGAGGAAACCCAGGTGGTAACAGGGAGAACATGTCTGGAATGGCCATATAGGAGTAGCAAGAATCCTGAAACAAGATGGATTGACTGTTTTCATTGGGATAGTGGCCGATGAACAAATACAGGACGTATCATACTCTCACCCAAGGTAAAGCCAAAGTCTTTTGATTATGGGCAATTGAGTAGATCCTTTAGTTATATTAAAATAAACCCCATCATTTAAACATGTGCCAGTGGGGCCTCAGATGGTTGATTTGATAATTTTCATTTGCTTGCTCTCAATGAATCACTTTGCATGTAGTGGTCTATGTGGGGAAAGTGTTTCAGACATCATCCCCCTTGCAGTCTATTGGATGAGATTTTAAATTGCGGTCCTGTCTACAGTAGGGCGGCATGGTAGCGCAGCGGTAGGGTTGCTGCCTTACAGCGCCAGAGACTCAGGTTTGATCCTGACTATGGGTGCTACCTGTACGGAGTTTGTACTTTCTACCTGTGACTGCGTGGGTTTTCTCCGGGTGCTCCGGTTTCCTCCCACACTTCAAATACGTACAGGTTAAAACTTTTCGGTAAAAATTGTAAACTGTCCCCAGTGCGTAGGATGGTGCTAGTGTGCGGGGATCGCTGGTTGGTACGGTTGACACGGTGGGCCGAAGAGCCTGTTCCCGCGCTGTATCTCTAAACTAAACTAAACAAAATCTGCTTCTGTTCTCATCCCGCATGGTATGGAATTAAATCTGAATCGAGTCTGCTGGGAATTGGATTGAGTTTGAAGTTGTCCACTGGGGTCTCTATGTCACTGGTTTTACCGTGCAGTAACCCTGTAACACCAAGGTTCCTGCTGGTGTAGCCCGGCAGGATTCAAAATGTTATAGCAGTGGTTTGGCCTGTTTTCTGTGGCTGGTGGGCCCAGGAGCTTGCATCCCTGATTGGGAATTTGTTTCCTGGTGTTTTTGATTGATTGAATGAATGATACTTTATTATCGCATGTGACATGTCACAGTGAAATACTTTGTTTTGTATACCATACACAATGTACTCAAAGAGTCGCCACCTATAGGACGCCGACAACATTACAAGGTAGTCCCCATTGGTCGCTCTTTGTTCTCTCAGCAGCCCCCTCATGCCGGGCCCCTCTTTGTTCTTGGCGGCGTGTCCTTGTCTGACCTCCGGCACCCACCGTGGCATTGCTTTGAAGACTAGTTGCTCCTTGCAGTGGGCAGCTTCCCTGAAATGGGAGGAAGCTCTGTGAATGGCAAGAGGGCCCAGAGAACGCGAACAAGCAACTGAGAGGGGAAAGGTTGTAGTCGCTCTAACCTCAGTTGTCATTGTTGTTTAACCCTATCTATAAAAAGTCTTGCACTTTTATTGCAATGTCTTTGCAACTCACACTTTGCAGTCAGTGAAGTACATGGGGCACCCTTGTTTACGATGACCTGCGGTACGGAAATCTAACTCTACATAAATTCTCCCATATAGGTGTGGGGGGGGGGGAGGGAGGGGAGGGTCACGTTACAATTATATAAGATGTGGTCAGGCCACATTTAGAGTATTGTGTTCAGCTTTGGTCAACATGTTATAGGAAAGATGTTGTCAAGCTGGAAAGGGTGCTGCGATGATTTAAGAGGATGTTGCCGGGACTCAATGGTTTCATAGGCTGAAGGGCCTGTTTCCACGCTGTCTCTCTAAAGTCTAAAAGTCTAAAGTTTAAGATCATCTTTTGTCCTCCACTGCCACGGATGGCTGTGGAGGCCAAGTCATGTGGGTATTTTTTAAAGTGGAGATTGATAGCTTCTTGATTAGTAAGGGTGTCAAAGTTTACGGGGAGAAGGCAGGAGAATGGGGTTAAGAGGGGAATATAGATCAGCCATGATCGAATGGTGGAGCAGACTTGATGGATTAAATCGCCTAAATCTGCTCCTATGTCATGATCTTAGCGTCCTCCTGCGCTCCAAGGAATGAAGTCCTAACCTGCTCAACCTCTCCCTATGGCTCAGGCCCTTGAGTTCTGGCAAAATCCTCATAAATCTTCTCTGCACCATTTACAGTTTGAAAACACCATTGTAGTAGAAGATTTTGATTTTGCCTCTGTCATCTGAGAGGGACTAAGGAGCATCTTTCTCAAGTTTAAGAAGGAACTGCAGATGCTGGAAAAATCGAAAGGTAGACAAAATTGCTGAGAGAACTGCAGCGGGAGGTAACATCAGAGAAGGAAAAGGCGACGATTCGGTCAACTCGAAACGTCGCCTATTCCTTCCCTCCGTAGATGTTGCCTCACCCGCTGAGTTCCTCCAGCAATTTTGTCTACCTTCTTTATCAAGTTTAGTTTCTTTCTGAAATTCCTCTTTCCCACGTGCTACCTGATGGCAAGGAAGCTATAATTTTAACCTTTGGGTCCACAGTGAGCCTGACGTCGGCGGTGGGTGGTGTGGAGCACGGCTTAGCCCATGATTTCTATTAGATCTGTTTGTGGTAATGGATTGTAAGGTGATCAGCACTGCCCAAAGCATTGGGGAGACCTCTGTTGGTCTTCCTTTAATATGCCGTGGATGGTATTTAAACAGGTAGACAAGGTCGTGGTTTAAAGTCTTACCTGAAAGATGGGATGGTGAGACTTTAAACCAAGTACCTGCCCACCTTAGTGCTACAGTGGGAATGTCAGTCTGGATTCCATGCTCAATATTTACGATTAGGACTTGAATAAGCAAGTTCCTGACTCAAGAATCAAGAGTGTTTAATTGTCATCTGTCCCAGACAGAACATTCTTACTTGCAGCAGCACAACAGAATATGTAAACATAGTACTCTGTAAACAATATAATAAATGAGAAAAAATCAGTACACACACACACACACACATATATATATAGATATATATAAACACATACATACACATAAAACAAGCAAGCAATAATAGTGCAAAAAGATAAAACCAATGCCCCCAAGTCTATGTAGTTCAGAGCTTATTTGAGGTTGTAGTGTTTAATAGCCTGATGGCTGTAGGGAAGAAGCTGTTCCTGAACCTGGACATTTCAGTTTTCAGGCTCCTATATCTTCTTCCTGCTGGCAGTGATGAAATGAGTGTATGGCCAGGGTGGTGTGGGTCTCTGATGATGCTGGCTGCCTGGAGGGAAAAGGAAACAACCAATTGCCTGGACTTTACACATCATGATGACAAGGCTGCATCAGGGAGTACCCAGTACTTAAAAATGAAGCGGTTATGATGACATAAGCTCAAAAGAATGTATCGTGTTTCAAAAGGTGAAGACATATCTCTGGAGATTTCAGTACCATCTCCTGCCGCGACATTCCTGCTGCATGACCCTCCCTAAGGTGATGCTCCAACAATGCTCACTGAAGCTTTTCATCCTGAATCCAGCACCAGCGATCCTCCCCTCTGGCTGATAGGAGACAAGGTGTGATTATCAGCACTATCTCTGAGTGGAGGGAATACTTTTGGAGTGTCTTTTGCTACTTTGGTATGATCCAAAAATGTTTCATGGCCAACAACATGCCGGAAATGCAGGAAATTAAGCAACGATCATGTCTGCAGCGTTTCTCCACAAAGCAATGTGATAATGACCAGGCAGGTTTTTTTTGTTATGCCCATGATCAATGGATATATGTCAGAAAGAGCACCCTCTGTTCTTAGGTAGATCTTTTATGACTACCCTAGAGGCTGGAGTGCATCACACTGTCTCACGCCCACAGTGACAGTCTGCCATTTGTCTTGGTTTATCTGCTCAAGTCTTCGAGTAGTCGCCCTGCCAGCAGCGTGGCACAACTGGTAGAACTGCTGCCTCACAGTGCCAGAGACCCGTGTTCGATCCTGACCTCAGGTGCTGTCTACGTGGAGCTTGCACGTTCTCCCTGTGACCGCGTGGATTTCTCCGACTGCTTCTGTTTCCTCTCACAAGCCAAAGACTTGTAGGTTTGTAGGTTAATTGGACCTCTGCAAATTGCCCCCCGTGTGTAGGTAGTGGATGGGAAAGTGGGATAACAGAGAACTAGGGTGAACGGGTCAGTGTGGACACGGTGGGCCGAAGGACCTTTTCTTCATGCTGTATCACCAAACCAAACCCATGACGTTACAAATAATCAATTTGCTGGACATGGACATGGCGGAGTGTAGATTTAGAGAGATGACATGTGGAACTGCAGATGCTGGTTTACAAACAAAGCACAAAGTGCTGGAGTAACCCAGCAGGCCACGCACAATCTGTAGAGGGCATGCATAGATTACGTTTTCAGTCGGAATCCGACTTCAGGCTTAATTAGTAGGAAAGAGCTGCAGATGCTGGTTTACACCGAAGATAGACATAGAAAGCTGGAGTAACTCAGCGGGTCAGACAGCATCTTTGGAGTGAAGGAATAGGTGACGTTTCAGGTCGAGACCCTTCTTGACTTGACTCTCAGTTTGAAGAAGGGTGTCGACCCGAAACATCACCTATTCCTTTTCTCCAGAGATGCTGCCTGTCCCGCTAAGTTACTCCAGCACTTTGCGTCTGTCTTCAGACTTAATTGGGTGACTTGCGGAAAAGTTGGACTGATTGATGTTGAAATGTGTTGAAGGTGTATGATATATGATAATAAAGAGAATTTGATATAATTTTTAAAAATGTCTTGATAACTTGATCAATACCTGTTCGATATACAGAACAGGTATTTTGATCAATTCTGTGGTGCATGTATGGCTGGTCATCTGATGCCAATTGGAACTCCCTTGCACACGGGGAAATCAGGCAATGGCGTGTTCAGCCAAGTCGAGGATGCGTCGTGTGTTTGGGGACAGGGATGGTCCGGAGCTATTGTGGGGCATGTGTGGAATCGAGGGCCGGGTGGAGTTGTGTTTTGGTTTTCCGAGCTGGCTGCCGTGCTTTCAAGTATGACCTGAAACAGACAGGTGATTGTGTTCTGATGTCATTGCCACACCTTGCTGAAGGGGAGGGGGGAAGGGAGAGGGAGGGAGAGAGGGAGGAGAGGGAGAGCTGTGTGTTCTCAACCGCCAGCCAGAGAGAGGGAAGAAGTGACACAGAAATCAGCGAGGCAGTCGAGTTGTTTGTTTTGCTTTGAGAGCTGCTCAGTAAATTTCAGATTTATTTTATTTTCCTGTTGAGTTTAAGCGGGGGTTGTTTTACAAACTTGCTGGATGTAAGGATGTGTCAATGACGACTTTGAACAGAAGACTCACAAGGTGGCTTGGTAAGGTTAAGCCTTTCTCCGTCTTTATTTCTTTGCATTGGCTCTTGCAGCGAGTCCCGTGTCCGGCGCCGGGCTGTGAAACTGACCGGCCCCTGTCCCAGAGTTACAGCGGGCTGCACACACACACACACACACACACACACACACACACATACACACACATACATACATAGCTCCAGCTTAACCATTCTAGACCTGTGCTGAGATTTCGCACAACCCATTGTGTGTCTCGACCCAGCCGCAGAAAGATTGCAGGCTTGCTAGCTTATGTCTGTACAGTGTTGTTGTTTTTTGTTGCGCCATGCTTATTAAAGTTGCCCCTCGGTTCCCAGTTACTGAGCCGGACCCGGCACCAGTGTTTCAACCCTCGGCGCTGGCCGATAGAACCAGGGAGCCTCTCTATTTACCGCCCCCGTGGCAGGCGAAAAACTGTCATCGCTACGCTGAGTTATTGTTCCGTGGGCAGTCAGCCCAATACTTGCTTGTCCTTTCATGACTCCAACCCCTTCCCAGAACCAATGCAGAATGACCCGGGTCCAATGCATTGACTGTTAACCCTACTCACTACTGAGCAAATTGGTGGAGCCCTGTTTCACAGGGAGAATATTATTCACATTAAGCTCTTGTCAGTTCACTGAACTAGTTCTATTCTTCGGTAGACAAAAATGCTGGAGAAACTCAGCGGGTGCAGCAGCATCTATGGAGCGAAGGAAATAGGCAACGTTTCGGGCCGAAACCCTTCTTAGATGCTGCTGCACCCGCTGAGTTTCTCCAGCATCTTTGTCTACCTTCGATTTTCCAGCATCTGCAGTTCCTTCTTAAACACTAGTTCTATTCTTCCCATCTTCCCCTGTTGCCTGACAGATTTTAACTTTTAAAGAATTTATATGATTCACCTCTTCAATGTTAACATTGAATCCCAAACTTCACCTATTCCTTCTCTCCGGAGATGCTGCCTGACCCCCTGAGTTAGTCCATTTGGTGTCTATCTTCTGTGTAAACCAGCATCTGCAGTTCCTTCCTTCACAGGAATGTATCCCAGATTACAACAACCACTGTGTAAAAGTATCTTTGAAAAAAACTCTTTTCTGTTCTTTTAACTAATTTGACTTAAAAGAAACAAACTGGAAATTATTCTGTTATCAATTTCATTTATTCTGACAAATTTGTATCAATTTTGGCACCACCCCTGCTACTAAACTAATGTCCTTCAGTCATCCTATCAACACTTCGTTCTTAAGGAGGCAGTGTTTCCAAAACTGCGAGAGGTTAAAGACAGAATCTTATTTCTGTTGTAATCAATGGGCAGAAAATGGTGATGCAGATGATTCTCTATCCAAGTCTTGTTACCACAACAGATTTAACCAAAATAGATGGTAGAAACAAAATGCTGGAGTAACTCAGTGGGACAGGCAGCATCTCTGGAGAGAAGAGTGGGTGATGTTTCAGGTCTCCAGCATTTTGTGTCTACCTTCAATTTAACCAGCATCTGCAGTTCTTTCCTAACCAACATAGTTGATTTACTTGAGAAAGTGCAAGAAAAATGGCTATTTTTTGGGTGAATCTGATCATATGGTGTGACTTTCCCAAGGCATGGTGTGACTGGTTTGATTTGTTTGGGATTCTACACTTGGAACTGAATTGAGAAAGAACATGTGATCCAGTTGGAGTCATTGGGGATAGATTTGGGCGGCTGTCTTTGTGAAGCTATGTTTTGTAAAAGATGGTCAGTGTGGACCGTACAGGTGACAGTTGTGACTGTCAGGGCTGCATAACAAGGTAATGGATAGAAGAAGGGTCTCGACCCAAAACATCACCCATCCCTTCTCTCCAGAGTTGCTCCAACTTTTGGTGCCAATCGTCGGTTTAAACCAGCATCTGCAGTTCCTTCCTACACATGGTAATGGATAGGATGGGTTTTTCTATTGTCAGTCTGTGCAATCAGTTTGGGAGAAGGGTTTTGGCCATTTTGAAGGGCATGGGAAAGTTGGAGATTTAGGGTGCTGTGCAGTGGCAGTGAATGGAAGTGTGTTTAGCCCGTTGGGATTGTATGGTAATGGCAATTAATGGAAAGCATATGGTTTCTATTGGGTAAACATGAAGTGCTCTCAGAACTCAACGGGTCAGGCAACATCTGTGAAGGAAATTGATAGGCGACGTTTTTGGGTCATGACCCTTTGCTTTCTATGGTGAATGGAGGCAATGAGACATGATGGGAATGAATTTGGTCTGCTCAGAAGACCGAGAAAGACTAGGAGCTTTGTGACGTATAGGAAGGAACTACAGATGCTGGTTTACACTGAAGATAGGACACAAAATGCTGGAGTAACGCAGCTGGACAGGCAGCATCTCTGAAGAGAAGGAATGGATGATGTTTCGGGGCGCGACACTTTTTCAGCTTTGTGACACTGAGCAGTGGGAGTGAATGAAAATGGGTTTAGTGCATTGGAATCCAACTCTGTCTCTGCTTTATCATGGGTCGATTTATATTCCAGTTACCATGGTATGATGGACAGTCATGCCTCGGTATTCCAGAACAGAGATGGAGTTCTGGAATATTGCAGTTTACCCAATGGGAAAATTCGCAATGGCAGAGTTAGCACTTCATTGTTTTTTAAATAAAGTTCGGAACAGTGCTGCAAGTAGGTGTGAAGGATTGGTAGTTCAATTCATGCATTGGGAGTGGGAGCAATGAGTGAAACGTGAACTGGTGACTTTAAATCTTGCACATGTGCCCTGGCACAATACATGGTTCATGTATGATTATTAGAATGAAATTAAAACATTTAATTATTGCTTGTGCTTCCTGTTCATGTCACTATTATGTCACAATCAAAGAATGTACAGGAAACACTCCAGGAACTTGAAGTACAGAGTTTGCACTGATTACAACACCTTAATCACCTTTCCTCCCAATAAATTCAGGTTCTGATTTGCAGGTTTGTGCATAATCTTTGACTGAATTAACCCCCATGTCGTTTGAACACCAACTGGGCTTGGGACTTGCTGTCACACTTCAGTGGAAAAATAATGAGTTCTCTTTCAAGTGAGGTCACAGTGCTGTTCCGCACAACAATATTTCTTCTGACATATCATGTTATTATTGAAAGATAAAGATGGATAAAATTCTTGAGACTGGAATAAGCTTGCAGCAATACTACAGTGCACTTGTTGTCGATGTGAAACAATCTGACAAATAAGCATGTAGCTGGGGTTCTTCTAACGTGCAGCAAGAATTCACTTGATGTCAAAAATGTACAGTGTTACAATTAGCTGGGTTCGTGGAGAGTAGCCAAGTGGTGGCCTTAAAGGGGCAGCTCAAATTGCTGCTTTAAAGGGGCAGCTCAAATCGCTGAATGGCATTGTTACCATGGTCCAAAGTTGGTTCTACCTGTAAGGAATGCTGCAAGAACTTTGACCGTAGATTAAATGAGCCAAGTCATCACATTGGTCTCATGCCACATCTTGCCCATCGCTTAGGTGTTTAGTTTTGTTTATTTAGTTTTGTTTAGGGATACAGCGTGGAAACAGGCCCTTCAGCCCACTGATTCCACGCTGACCAGCGATCACCCATGCACTAGTTCTATCCTGCACGCTAAGGACAATTTACAGAAGCCAATTAACCTACAAACCTGCACGTCTTTGGAATGTGGGAGGAAACCGGTGCATCAGGAGAAAGCCCACGTGGTCACAGGGAGGACGTACAAACAACGTACAGAAACGCCATAGTCAGAATCAAATCTGTGTCTTTGGTGCTGTAAGGCAGCAACTCTACCGCCGTTCCACTGTGACGTCCCAAAATTCTTGGTATCATTCTTGCCTCTGGAAATATTTCCAACTCAGTCGGAATGTTTCAGCTCAAGTCTTGCTCATAAAGCGTGTATATCTAACCGGAGGGTGGCTGTGCTGTTGGGTGGTTTCATCTTTCATATGAAATATTAAACTGAGATCTGGGTAAACACTCTCGTTAAACTGGAAAGAGGGCGGAGAAAATTTACGAGGACTTGAAGGCCTGAGCCACAGGGAGAGGTTGAGCAGGCTAGGACTTTTCATTGTACCGCTGTACACGTGACAATAAACTACACTAACATTTACTCCTTGGAGATCAGGAGGATGAGAGGGGATCTGATAAAGGGGTGTCAAATAATGATAATCCTTCACTCCATTTGTTCATCCCTCCCTCTTGCTCTTAATCACTTTGTCGATTCCGGTAAAATAAGGTTTGGTCATCCATTGGAGCATCTGGCTCCTTTTCATACAGGGCATTGGGATCTTTCAAATCTACCAGAGTTTAACCAGACCTCAGTTTAGTGTTTCTCATGAGAAATAAAACCAAGTCAATTCCATGTCTTCAAATGTCTTGACTTTTCAACCCCCTTTGTCCACCCCTTCTGAACTCACAACCCTCTGCTTACTCGGCAACAATCTGGACCTTTTTATTTCCAACTACCGGCGCGACATCAACGGTCTTGACTTCTCCACTCTCCTTGCTCATTCCAATCTCACCTCCTCTGCACACACAGCCCTCTGCTCACTCAGCATCAATATTCCCATTTAGCCTTTGGCCTGGCCCATCCTTTCTCCTAGCTTTCTAGCCATTGCCCATGATCGGTCTGAAGAAGGGTCCCGACACAAAACGTCACCTATCCATGTTCTCCATGCTGCCGACCCACTGAGTTACTCCAGCACTTTGTATCTTGTTTTGTAAACCAGCATCTGTAGTTCCTTGTAACCATGTAACCATGTCTTCATTAATGGCCTGTGCATGAAGCAGTGTATTCAACTGCTGGGGGTATTGCAATGGAAATTGAAGTGGCGCTTGATTCCTTCCAGTGGAGAGATGCTTAGTTAGAGCTAAGGGTGTGCTGGCATTGGGCATCTTCACCAGGCCATATGTTGCATTATCTAACTTGTGGAGGAGGAGATGGTAATGTTCTATTGAGGAATAAAAGAAAGTGTAATGGAATAATTCTTCGAAAGGGGATAGCTGGTCTTCTTACTTTGTCTGTTCAGAGCAAGATGACTGATCCACCTGGCCATTGAGTATAAGTTGATGGTCATAAGTGATAGGAGCAGAATTAGGCCATTCAGCCCACGAAGCCTACTCCGCCATTGAATGGCTGATCTACCTCTCTCTCTCCTAACCCCTTTCTCCTGCCTTCTCCCCATAACCCCTGACACCCGTACTAACCAAGAATCTATCTATCTCAGCCGTACAAATATCCATTGACTTGGCCTCAACAGCCTTCTGTGGCAATACCCAATGCCCAAAGAGACGGCCCAGCGTGTTCTCCTCCCCGATCATCTCATCTGTCGTAGTTGGTCTCTGTGGACTCGGATGATGTTCCCGCAGGAGGGGGAGTGGTTGTGTTCTTATATCAGCTAAACTCTGGATTGTGGGCTTCTTGCCATCTACAGTTGTCAAGGGAACGGTTCATGTTCGCCCATTTAAAAATATATATATATATATATATATATATATATATATATATATATATATATATATAGGAGGTAGGTGGTGTTAAATCTAGATCTGAGCATGTGGAAACTGGAGCTGTGTGCCAGTGAGTCATGCTCTTTCCGCCAGCATGTAAAATGGAGTGTTTATCCTGCAACTCAATGCGAGCACATACTAAATGTTGGTGTTATACTGGACAACTTTAACACTGTCGGTTACAGTCGACTGCCTTTATCATTCTATCCTCTCATTCTGTGTATGTGCGCTGACCTTGTGTGTAACAACCTAGCCCTCTCCACTGCATACACAATGTCTTACCGTGGGTGTGACACGGGCTAGCCATGGTTCAAGGTTCAAGTCCCGCCTTTGACAGATTGAGAATTTGAAATAAAAATGTAAACAAAATTCAATTATAGGCATTCGGTAAATGTGATTACAAAGCAGTTGAATTGACATAACAATGTTACTGCAATTTCTTTTTGGTGGGGAAACTTCCTACTTTAACCCCCTCTGGCCTGTGTATATTAGCACCTAAAGAAAATCAGGTTTTGGTGTTTCTGTGGCCTTTGTCTTTCTCCTCCCGGCATTCCCGCTCTCGCTATCCCTCCCCTACCCAAGTCACACCAGCTTCTCATTCTCACCCAACAAACGGCTAACAATGGCCTGTTTCCTTTATCATTGCTACTTTTTTGCATATCTTTCATTCATTGCTCCTGATCTCTCTACATCATCGTCTATATTCCTCATTTTCCCTTTCCCTAACCAGTCTGAAGAATGGTCTCGACCCGAAACATCACCCATTCCTTCTCTCCAGAGATGCTGCCTGTCCCACTGAGTTACTCCAGCTATTTGTGTCTATTTTCGGTTTAAACCAGCATCTGCAGTTCCTTCCTACACTTATTCTGTTAAACACTCCTTTTCCACCCCTCCTCCCCTTCCCTCTCTATATCCACCACTTCAGTATCCCCCCCCCCTCCCCCCCCACCGCCTCTCCCATTTTCCATCTGCTTGCCCAGTAGGTGACTGCTATTTCCCCCTCTTAGGGGCTGATGCCTAGTAGTTGATTGCCTTCCACTCCGAGCCCCAGTGGCTGCCAGAAGCTTGTGGCCGAGTCCAGACCGTCCTGGGACTTCTCCGCAGAGGCGCCTCAGGGTGGAGAGGGAGCAGGGGAGATGGCACTGAGAACCACATCCTGGCATTGGGAGCGTATGGAAGAGGCCAGTGTAAAGGGTCAGACCATCTCCCACACTACCCGCTCCATCACAAACTCCATCTGTGTAAGATACCTATGCAGTTTTGACGCACAGTTTGATACTAAATCCTTTCGATCTAGAGGAGATAATATCTTCACACTACCTTCCCCTTCAGTTTCAGCCCTAAATCTGAGCAGGGGCATTGTTCTTTTGGTTTAGAGATATAGTGAGGAAACGGGCACTTCAGCCCATCGAGTCTGTGCCGACCAGCAATCCCTGTGCACTAGCACTAATCAACACACTAGGGACAATTAGCAATTCTTACCAAAGCTAATTAACCAACAACCCTGTATGTTTTTGGAGTGTGGGGGGGGAAGCCATAGTACCCAGAGAAGACTCACGTGGTCACAGGGCGAAACTATGTAGAAACTATGTACGGACACCACCTGTACTCGGGATGTCTCTGGCGCTGTTAGGCAGCAATGCTACCGTGCTGCCACCGTGCTGCCCTTTCTATCAGAGAGACGGCTGATGGGGGTCATAAACGTTATGTAGAGTCTTTGGGTCCCACATTGGCTTCAAGATCCGCCCTGGCCGCCACTGAAGTAGAGAGTACCCTCGATCCTGATGGGCCGTCTCAGGGGAAAGTCCAGTGGGCTTGATAGATGTTGGCACTGCTGCAAGTTCAGAATATTTGTCTGTGGTTCTACCCCATGTACAGTGAGGTGCTGTGGTAGTGTAATAGGAACCACTGTAGGTCTTGCTTCTTGCCTGTAGTAGCTGGCATGCATAGACACAATGGTCCATTGTTGGCTGTGGGGAAGGTGATAACAAGTTATACAGACAGTGTCAAAGTTATGGTGGTTCCAGCGTGTACAATGGGATTTAATGCAGCATTGGAAGCCTGCTCTCCATTCTGGGTTAGACCCGGGTCCTTGTCCCAATCTCACAAATTTAAATGAATGCTCGGGATACTGCGGCACGGTTTGTAAAGGTGAAGGGGGTTTGGGTATCACCAAGCCTCACTTGGCTGTGGGTTGGAGTCCCACTTCAGACTAGGTGTACTGAGGCAGGAGCTATCTTTCTGCTACTAGGCTAAATCCAATTCCCATCTGGACACAAAGTGCTGGAGTAACTGAGCGGGTCAGGCAGCATCTCTGGAGAGAAGGAATGGGTGACGTTTCTGGTCGAGACCCTTCTTCAGACTGAGAGTCAGTGGAGAGGGAGACTAGAGTTAAGGAAGGGTAAGGTGTGAAAACGACAAAAACGATGAAGCTCAAGCAAATATAAAATGATTCATTGTTGAGTATGGGGAAGGTGACAACGGGGCATACAAACAGTAAAATTAATCAGGAGGACAGTGAAACTAGTTGGAGAACTAGGGTTGGGAAGGGACGGAGAGAGAGCGAGAAAACAAGGGTTACGAAGTTTCATGCATACACTGGCTCCCTATTGGAAGCTGGTAAGTGTGCTGGCACTGATGTACCCACGACCTATGCTTGGAGATGACAAGTATAATGGCACTAATACAAACTTTGCTTAGTTTTTAACTATATTGGGTTTTTATTTCACTGAACTTGTCTGTTGTATTATCTATTGAGTACTGTGTTTACAGACTTGTTATGGTGCTGCAAGTAAGAATTTGATTCTTCCAATTCGCTACATTAAAAAAAACAACTGTTGACTCTCTTGGCATTTGAGCAGCTGTTAGGAGCAGGCATGTGTACTGGGACTGGTGTACACCGACCACAGATTGGGAGCTGGCATGTGTTATGGCACTGAATCGTACATGGGGTACTTGCTGGAACTGGCATGTGTACTAGCATTGTGTACAATGCTATCGGCTAGGAACTGGTACGTGCCCTTTCACCATGTACACTGCTGGGAACTTGTACATGCACTTGCACCACGTACACAGGCTATCTGCTGGGAGCTTGTACATGTACTAGCATGGATGTGTTTACTGGTCACCAGCTGGGTGCTGGTATGCCAACTGGTACTGTGTACAATGATGTCTGCTATAAATTGGTACATGTATTTGCACCATGTACACTGGCTATCTGCTGGGAAATGGTACATGTACTGACATGGATGTGTATACTGGCCACCAGCTGGGAATTGGGACATGTCAAGCCCTTCCCACCAGGAGCTGGAGTGCTGCACCACAACCACTGATTAACATTTCCTGAGCAGCAGAAGGAAGTCTGTTTGGACTGGGCACAGCCATTGAAATGAGCCACTGCCTGTTTGATGCAGTACAAAGAGTAGCTAGCTTGTTTATCCACACGTGCACACACACACACACACACACACATTCGTAGCTATGTGCTGCAGCCCCGAGTAGAATTTGAATGGTTATCTTCCGTGTTTGTTTATTTCTCTAGCTGTGTCCTGTTTTCTTTGTGTGGTGTGGTGTTTGGGTGAGGCTGCTGATTAGAGTTGCGTGTGATAGCTGGGGTTTTGTCCATTGACTGTCAGCCATGCCGTTTGAAAGATGCACTTAACCTGTGATCCTCCACAGTCTTCATACTTGAGGTGGGGGCGCAGTGGGAATGATGGACCTCAAAGCATGAGGCAGTACGTTTATACACTGTGACTCCATCTTCTATTCACCTGCCTTGTACACCAACGCACAGTCGGATAGGTATTGAACAGGCAAAACAGTTCCCAGACATGTATTCAGGTATTGGAGACCGTGATAGGTCTTTGATTGGACATTACTTGCTTTATCTCTATCTTATTCACATTGTTCCCTTTATCTTGGATCTGAACACTGCGAATGGCTCGATTGTAATCATGTATAGTCTTTCCACTGACTGCTTAGCACACAACAAAAGCTGTTCACTGTATCTCAGTACACATGACAATAAACTAAACTCTAGATAGCCCATTGGATCTTTTGCATTCTGCATTCTGCCTGCATAATGATGGTGTCATTTTGGATAGAGTTCAAGATGGTATCCTTTGATTATATTACAGTATTATAACATATTTAAACAGTCTGCCCATTTTTCATAAAGTGGTCTACTTCAACTCTGATGTAACATCATGCTGGGTAGTTAGAGTCATGTTTGTAAAGAATGCAAACAGGCCCTTTGGCCCACCTTTTCCATGCCAACCAAGGTTGCTTTTTGAACTAGTCCCCTTTGCCTGAGTTAGGCCCTTATCCCCCTAAAACTTCCATCCATGTACGTGTCCAAAAGTCTTTCCAATATAGCAAGGTTCGCACTGTACACCCTCCTCTTTGATGTGGATTATAGGTATTGGGGAAATAAAAGATGGCGCAACAAAAATGTATAAGAATGAAGTTGGGAAAGTCTGAACAGGATCATGTTCCTTTTATTGATTGTTAACATTTTAACGTTTAGAGATCATGGGGATGGGATCATCAAGATGGGGATTATCCCATCTCTCAAGGATGGGATAATAGAAACATAGAAACATAGAAAATAGGTGCAGGAGTAGGCCATTCGGCCCTTCGAGCCTGCACCGCCATTCAATATGATCATGGCTGATCATCCAACTCAGTATCCCGTACCCGCCTTCTCTCCATACCCCCTGATCCCCTTAGCCACAAGGGCCACATCTAACTCCCTCTTAAATATAGCCAATGAACTGGCCTCAACTACCCTCTGTGGCAGAGAGTTCCAGAGATTCACCACTCACTGTGTAAAAAATGTGTTTCTCATCTCGGTCCTAAAGGATTTCCCCTCTATCCTTAAGCTGTGACCCCTTGTCCTGGACTTCCCCAACATCGGGAATAATCTTCCTGCATCTAACCTGTCCTACCCCTTGAGAATTTTGTACGTTTCTATAAGATCCCCCCTCAATCTCCTAAATTCTAGCGAGTACAAGCCGATAATGTTTCCATTTGAAGAGAAATGCAAAATCTATTATTATATTACTAACTCATCTTGTTTGTTTGCATGTGTGAGTCCTGGAAACTCTGCCAAAACGGTCCACGATAGCGCTACAATCTTTGGCCCACCTTACTCACCATTGTCCCACGGTGTGCAATAGCCAAGTTTCATTGACATTGATGTTATATTTTACAAGTTATTGGCATTTTAAACTTTACAAAAATCACTTTTCAAACCACTTTTCCACTTGCCCTGCCCGTCAGCCGCATTACAATGATGTCACAATGGGATCCCGAATCTCTCGGGGAGAGCAAGATGCGTTCACATTGATCTTATTTTTTACAAGTTATTGCCAATTTGAACTTTAAAACCGTCACAGTCGCGCTTCCACTTGCCGGCCATGCCTGTGGGGGAGGGTTGCCGTGACTCTCATCACAACGGGGATCTTTGGAGTCAAAACGGGAACCCATCAGTCGCGCCTGCGCAGTTGGGGGCGATGGGTCAGTGGTGGAATATTGCCTTGGTGGACAGGCCCAACGGGTCCGCACCTGGTCTAGTGTACTATATATTTATGATCTCATAAAGATTTCTCTCGCATTTCTTTTGACCACGGTGTGGAAATGGTTGGACTTTCTTGCCCTTGCTGTGTAAAATAGATGCAGTTAAGATCATGAGGAAGAAATAAATATAAGGATCAGATGGGATAAAGTAAGTGTGGGAGAAGAGAGAGGAGAATCACAAGAGACAGCAGATGCCGGAATCCGGAGCGGAAAAAAAAAGTGCAAGCAGAACTCTGCCACAGATGCTGCTTGACCCGCTGAGTGATTCCAGCAGTTTTGGTTTTGCTTAAAGTAGGGAGAATTAGCTTGGAGAATCCTGACGTGATTGCCATTCTGTTGTTATCCAGGTTTCTGTTCGATTAAGGTAACCTGCATTTTAAATCAACATTTAATACCCTCTTTTTTAGATAACCCTTGCTATGTACAAATGTTCTTGATTAAATTGATCAAATCTAAAGAAGGGTTTCGACTCGAGTCAAGAGTGTTTTATTGTTGTATATACTGAGATGAAGCAATGAAATCCTTACTTGCAGCAGCACTACAGATTTGTAAACAGTTATGTAGTAATACAGTGTGGAAACAGACTCTTTGGTCCAACTTACCCACACCGGCCAACATGTCCCAGCTACAGTAGTCACACCTGCCTGCCTTTAGCCTGTATTCCTCCAAACCTGTCCTATCCATGTACCTGTGTAGCTGTTTCTTAAACGTTGCAATTGTGCCAGCCTCAACTACCTCCTCCGGCAGCTCGTTCCATACACCCACCACCCTTTGTGTGAAAAAGTTACCCCTCCGAGTCCTATAAAATCTTTTCTCCTTCACCTTAAACTATGTCCTTTGGTCCTTGATTTCTCCTACTCGATAGATAATATAATAAACGAACAAAGAAAGTAGTTCAATAAATAAAAAACCCAGTGTAGTGCAAAAACAAAACAAACCCCATGGTCCTTGAATCATTGTCTGTCCATTCCCTCCACAGATGCTGTTTTATATAGAGTTCCTCCAGCAGTTTGGTTTTTTACTCAGTCCTAATTACATGTCCTTGATTGCAAAAAGAAAAGTTGCGCTCTCCTTTATTACCAGGCTATAGACTGCCACAAAAACACAGTGCCCTTTTGTGGTTGACCATCTGAAATGGTGGCACACTGCTAAGTTATGGGTTTATTCTCCAGGCATTGAATGGTTCCAAATCTGAGGGTTACGAGTTCAAATCCTGCTCCAGAGGTTTGCAGACATAGCCTAGAATGATGCTCCAGTGTGGTACTGAGATGCCATCTTTGCTAACAGAACATTAAACCGATGCCCTGCCTACCCTGCGAATGAATAAAAGATTCAACAGCAGTCTTATTAAACCAGCCAGTTGAGATATGCAGCCTGACCTGCTGAGTTACCTTCGGTAAAAAACAGCATCTGCAGTTCCTTCCTACATATTTTGTCTCCTCCACTGTGAATGCTCCTCAAGGTATGTTTTTCTGGACTTTTCTTGCCTCCGGTATCACCTCCCCACCTCTATCTTTTAGTCTGAAGAAGGGTTCCGACCCGAAACGTCACCTATTCCCTCTCTTCGGAGATGCTGCCTGACCTGCTGAGTTACTCCAGCACTGTATGCCTGTCTTCGAGATATTCTGCTGCTGAGGTAATGTTAATTGTCCAGTCATTATCACATTGCTGTCCATGCTGTGTGTAAATCATCAGCCATGTCTCCCAAGCCCATGCTCGGCTGTCGTTTCGCTGAACACCTCTGCTCAGTCTGCCTAAATCCACCTGATCTCCCAGTTGCTAAACACTTTAACTCCCCCTCCCATTCCCACACTGACCTTTCTGGCCTGGGCCTCCTCCAATGTCAGGGTGAGGCCCAGCGCAAATTGGAGGAACAGCACCTCATATTTCGTTTGGGCAGCTTACACCCCAGCAGTGTGAACATTGGCTTCTAACTTCAAGTAACCCGTGCTTTCCTTCTCTCTCCATCCCTCCCCCTTCCCAATTCTCCGACCAGTCTCTGACTGCATTTTATCTCTGTTTGCTTTGTTGTTACCTTCTCCCAGCTAACGATCTATTCTATATTTTCCTTGATCTCCATCCCCTTTGGCCTGTTTTCACACCTTCCACTTCATTATCTATATATCTCCTCCCCTGACATCAGTCTGAAGAAGGGTCTCATAGAAACATAGAAAATAGATGCAGGAGTAGGCCATTAGGCTGATCATCCATAATCAGTACCCCGTTCTGGCTTTTCCCCCATATCCCTTGATTCCTTTAGCCCTAAGAGCTAAGATGTCTCGACCTGAAACATCACATATTCCCTCTCTCCAGAGATGCTGCCTGTCCTGCCGAGTTACTCCAGCATTTTGTGTCTATCTCCCATAACTGGCTGGGGAATGGTAACATAGTGATTAAGCTCTTGAATATCATAGAGGCCCGGAAAATGACTCCAAGCACAAGTTCAAATCCTACCACAGCAGTCACAAAATTTTACACTGAAGTATTTCAGTAGATTTTGAGTCAAAATAAAAACAGTGACCATAAGAGCTGAATTGTTGCAGCAAGCCATCAGCTGTACTATGTATGTATTTGGGAAGAACATGTACCGTTCTTGACTGGTCTGGCTTGTAAGTGACTACAGACACACTCAAAGTGATTGACTGAAATCATCCAGCACGGGGAAAAACGTGGGATTTTGGTGACACTGAGAAGGTCCTGTCAATGAACGGGAGCAACGGGGGGGGGACGAGCATCTGCATTGCTAGTGTAGCCCATTTTCTCCAAAGTGGCAGCTATTGACACTTCCTGGTGAGCGTGTTGGGGCATCTCCACACTTAAGCTGCAGCCCCACCAACATCTAATTGTTGAGTCTAGGAGAAGTAGAACAAGCGTCAACTTGCGCAAAGAGCCTTTGGTTGGTTTACACTACTTCAGCTGCTCTGTGGTTTGCTGCACAGCCTTTGTTGCAATGATACAGCCTTGCATGTGGGAGTGGCGAAGCTGAACTACAAGGTGCAGTCTTCTCTCTCTCTACCAAGTTGTCTGGCGTTGATTTGATTTAGTTTAGTTTAGAGATACAACGAGGAAGTGGGCCCTTTGGCCCATCAAATCCACGCTAACCAACGATCCCCGTACACTAGCACTGTCCTACGCACTAGGGACTATTTATAATTTTCACCAAAACCAATTAACCTACAAAGCTGTATGTCTTTGGAGTGTGGGTGGAAACCGGTGCACCCAGAGAAACCCACGGGGAGAAGGTACAAACTCCATACTAGCACCCATAGTCGGGATCGAACCCGGGTCTCTGGCACTGTAAGATATCCATTATGTCTTATATATACAGGTCTCCAAATGCTTTCCAGAAGCCCATATAAATAACATTTGTATAAATAACATGCATTGTCCACTACTTTAGTCAGCTCTTCAAAATAAAATTTATGAGTACTGATATTATATTTGGCTCCCATGCTCAATGTGACACTTTCTCCCCTGTCCCTCCTAACTTACATTCAGATTGTTGAGGTCCATTTGTTGTGGCTAAGTGGGGCACTTAGCACGTACACGCTACCATCTCTCTGCGTGGGCCCTACATCTTATCAACTTCACATCAAATTAACCAAAGACAGGAGGTCATGAAACTCTCAGGAATACAGCCAAACAGAGTTGGCAACCAACTGGTAAAAGTCTAATGAAGAGCAGCATGTTTCCAAATAAGGCCTTTCTCGAATCTGCTGTAGGATACAGTGCGTAGATATTTTGAGACATCACATGCATTGAGTGTGGCATGTTTGAGTGGAAAATGACCCTGTGGATCTCAATATCGAGCTGTGCTAAATAGTATCACATAGCATGGAAACAGGCTCAATGCTCAAACGCCAAGCACGCAGTTAGGCAAATCCTACACGGATCCCATTTAATTCTCTCCACATTCCGAGGTATTGCGATGGACTGGAATTTGTACTACACTCGTTTCCAATCCCTTGCAACACCTCTGAATTTAGATCCTTGATCACAGTCATACAGCATTGTCACCCTCTGGTTCTAGACACCCCAGCCGGGGAAACATGAGATCTGCCTCTATCCTGTCAAATCCAGTAAGAGTTTTATGGCTCAGTGAGATCACAACTCATTCTTGTAAACTTCCTGATTTTAAATTGTCTGATAATGATCTTAGTGCCTGTAATAAGGTAAAATATCTTGGACATTTTATTACAGAACAAATGACAGAAGATGAGGATATTTATAGGCAATGCCGTATGATGTATGCACAAGCAAACATTCTCTTACGCAAGTTTAGTGCGTGTACAGATGGAGTGAAGTTATCTCTGTTCAGAGCATATTGTACACCACTCTATACTGCACACCTATGGTCAAACTACAGAAAAGCAAGCCTACAATAGCTTATAATGATGCTACGAGAATAGTACTTAAGAGACCCAGATGGTGTAGTGCAAGTGAAATGTTTGTGGCTGCAGGAGTCAATACTTTACAAACTGTCTTAAGAAATCTTATGTATAAATTTATTTGCCGGATGAATAACTCTGAGAATGAAATCATCTTGGTCTAATCAAGCATAAGGTTTAGTGCTACACGCTGTGGAGACATTGGTATAGTTGTCTCTTGTAGGGCACTGATTTATTTTAAATTCTTGATCTTAAACCATGTATTGTGTTTTTGTATGCAATTTATTGTCCTTGTGTAAGTAACTTACTGTGCTTTTGTATGTAATTTATTGTGCTTTTTTTGTCTGCAATTTATTCTATGTAATGTCTTGTCTTTTATCTTGACCTTGAGTCTGTAATCAAAAGTAAGTAAACACCCAGATGTTGGAGTATTTCAGCGGGTCAGCCACTGCGTTGAAAAAGGAGGGTCGGGACCTTTCTTCAGACTGAAAGGGGGGGGGGGGGGTGGTTTGAAGAGATGGAGGCAAGATAAAGGCCAGGATCACTTAGGGCCAGCTACAAATGACCTCAGGCAGGGCATTGCCTGGTTTGTTCCATTGTTGGCTAAGGAAGGTGTCATCTCAAGAGAAACAATGTGGAGAACTGTGGAGCTAGTAAAACTGCCTAGGGAGGAGGAAGGGGCAAGTTGGGAGGGACGGGGGGTATGAGATAAAGTTACTAAAAATGAGAACATTCAATGTTGATACCGCTGGGTTGTAAGCTACCCATGCGAGGTGCAGTTCCTCCAATTTATGTGTGGCCTCAGTCTGGCAATGGAAAAGGCCCAGGACAGAAAGGTCAGTGTGGAAATGGAAAGGGGAGTTGAAATGGTTGGCAACCAGGAGATCCCGTAGACCTAGGCGGACCGAGCATTACTTTTTCAGCGAAACGATTGCTGGGTCTACGAGCAAACACCCAGTTGTCTTAATCTCTTGTCATGCAACAAACCCACACTGTGATAAATCGATCTGTCGAGCCTTCATTGTGCTACCTCTACTGCAGCTCGCCGAGAGCGTACGTAATTGGAGCAAGGCAGATTTCCACAGAACACCATTAGTTACATTCTTCCAACTCAAAAATAATCTCTTTATTCCTAATATTTAAAAAAAAGAAACTGAAAATGCTGGAACCATTCAGCATCTGTTGGGCAGCATCTGTGGAAAGAAAAACGGACAACGTTTCAGGTTTGTGACCCTTCAGAACTGGGAAAGAAAGAGATACAAGTTAGTTTTCAGTGGGAGAGAATATGGGAGATGGATGTGTAGGACAAAGGGCCTGTTCATGAGAGGGCTAGTTCAAGTGCCCTAACGTCAGCAGTTACCAATACATTAAGCTGCGAGGTCCATGTGATGGATGTTAGTGGTTTGGTGGTGGGACCTGCCTAGCAGACTAGACCTGTACTGGTAGCATTGGAAAAATGGCCATTATGATATAAAAATAATATAGCAAGAAGAGAAAATAATAGGTGCAGGAATAAGCCATTAGACCCTTCGAGCTAGCACTGCCATTCACTGTGAACATGGCTGATCACAGTGACAAAAACTGTCAGTGTTTTGATTTCCTTTTATTCCTACTTTTGTTTTCTGTCCACTAACTGATCTTCAGCCCATGCTAGTATATAACTCAATAATGCAGGCGTTACATTTCTTTCTTCTGGAATAGGAAGGTAGTAAATGTGACCCCACTATCTGTGGGAAGCATTCTCGAGTCTGAATGGTGACAACCAGTGGTCAGGTGCCGCTCCTGAAGACCGAGTGACTGGACTGGACTTTGAAAATGGCGCCAAAACTTGGTGACTCACAGTAGAATATTCTATACTTTCTGCTAATTGGGGAATGTGGTTAGATATGGCAATATTTTACTGGCCAATTCCATTTGCAATTTGGTCATCAAATGAAAGACAAGACAAGACGAGAGTGTTTTATTGTCGTATGTCCCAGATAGAACAATGGAATTCTTACTTGCTGCAGCACAACAGAATATGTAAACATAATATGCAAACAATAAACCTCACGTCAAAAACCTTGGCGTGATATTTGACTCAGCATTGAAATTTGACAAACAAGTCAATACCGTGGTAAAAGCTAGCTTCTTTCAGCTTCGGACAATAGCTAAAATAAAACAATTCCTCCAGTTTGATGACCTCGAAAAGATCATCCACACATTCATCTCCTCCCGCCTAGATTACTGCAACTCCCTTTACACTGGCATCCGCCAATCTTCCCTGTCCCGCCTGCAACTGGTCCAAAACGCCGCAGCGAGACTCCTGACGGGCACCTGAAAAAGGGACCACATCACCTCGATCCTGGCCTCTCTCCACTGGCTCCCTGTGCAGTTCCGTATACATTTCAAGATCCTCCTCTATGTCTACAAAGCCCTCAATGGGCTTGCCCCCACCTACATTAAAAGTCTTCTCACCCACCACTCCACCTCCAGGTCCCTCAGATCGGCCGACTTGGGGTTGCTGAATATCCCGCGGTCTAGGCACAAGCTCAGGGGCGACCGCGCCTTTGCGGCTCCTAGACTGTGGAACAGCATCCCCCTTCCCATCAGAACTGCCCCCTCCATCGACTCCTTTAAGTCAAGACTAAAAACTTATCTATACTCCCAAGCCTTTCTTGACGTCCATTGAGCGAGGGCTATATGTGTATATGTATGTAGTTTGTTTTGTTTATACTATTCTTATAACAAATGTAAAGCACTTTGGCCAACGAGAGTTGTTTTTTAAATGTGCTATCTAAATAAATGTGACTTGACTTGACTAATATGATATGACAAACGAGAGAGAGAAAAGAAAAGCTCTGTGTGTATATATAGATATACTCACAACATACTCATATATTTGTGTGAGCAGAAAACAGTCATCTGGACTGGTAAGTGGTGGGTAATGTTTATGCCACACAAGTGCCAGGCATTGACCATCTCTAAAGAGGGTCTAACCACTTTCCCATTCATCAGTGTAGAATTCTCCACTCTTCACATTCTGCCACCACCGTTGCCCAGTATTGACAACTAGGCCGGTCAGACAAATCCCATGCCCACGCAAACAGGTAGGGGCCTGGTATCTTGCGATGTCACTTGCCTCTTGGCTTCCCAGAGTAATTTCTCCATTTAGGTGGTACAAAAAGGGATGGAATGCTCTCCATTTCATAAATCATAAGAGATAGGAACAGAATTAGGCAATTTGGCCCATCAAGTCTACTCTGCCATTCAATCATGGCTGATCTATCTCTCCCTCCTAACTCCATTCTCCTGCCTTCTCCCCATATCCCCTGACACCCGTACTAATCAAGAATCTATCTATCTCTGCCTTTAAAATATCCATTTATGGCCTCCACAGCCAGCTGTGGCAAATAATTCCACAGATTCACCACCCTCTGACTAAATACATTTCTCCTCATCTTCATGAAGGAACGTCCTTTAATTCTGAGGTTATGAGCTCGGGTCCTAGACTCTCTCACTAGTGGAAACATCCTCTCCCCATTCACTCTATCCAAGCTTAGTGATGTGTGGTCTAAACAACAGGAGAGCTCCACATTATCCAGGCCAAATGCTCTGCTTATTTGTCATTCCATACATGATTGTAAACACTTACTCCACTAACCATGTGGTGTGCAACAGCTCTACTGAATACTGTCTTTTAAGTGCATTGCCAAAACTCTTCAAGTTTTTTCAGCAGTAATCCTAACACTCTTATAGAAGACCTCACCTAACACCTCCCTAGAAGAACAAGGGCAACATATGCACACTGTCACCTCACAGTTGTGCATCATTTTTGTTGTTCTTCTTCATCACTGGGACCAAGTCGTGTAGGTACTCAGCGGGGATTTGTTGGTCATTCCATGCCCATGAACTGCTGAAGATCAGCAAGTGACTCATTGCTTAACATTTTCAAGAAGAATTAATGTTGGCGAATAAATGCTACTCTTCCAACTTCCAGGGCGGCACAGTGGTAGAGTTGCTGCCTTATAGCCCTAGAGACCCGGGTTCAATCCTACAAGTGCTGTCTGTACGGAGTTCATACGTTCTCCCTGTTTTCCCCAGATACTCCGGTTTCCTCCCACATTCCAAAAATGTACGTGTTTTTAAGTTAATTGGCTTTAGTAAAATTGGAAATTGTCCCTAGTGTGTAGGATAGTGTGAGTGTGTGGTGATCACTGGTCTGTGCAGTCTCCGCCAGAGGGCTTGTTTCCGTACTGTATCTCTAAAGTCTATCTCCCACTTTGGGGTGGGGGATTGCAACCTTCACGTGGTCCGCCCTGTTTCGACGAATGCAATCAACCTGGCGTGCACAATCAAATAAGATCAAATAGAACAAGTTGTCCTACAATTTTAGGCTGTGCACGCCATACGCAAGAAGAACTCCCACTTTCTTTATATACAGTGCCCTCCATAATGTTTGGGACAAAGACCCATCATTTATTTATTTGCCTCTGTACTCCATAATTTGAGATTTGTAAGAGAAAAAAATCACGTGCGGTTAAATTGTCAGATTTGAAATAAAGGCCGTTTTTATACATTTTGGTTTCACGATGTAGAAATTACAGCAGTGTTTATACATAGTCCCCCCCCCCCAATTTCAGGGCACCATAATGTTTGGGACACAGCAATGTCATGTTAATGAAAGTAGTCGTGTTTAGTATTTTGTTCGATATCCTTTGCATGCAATGACTACTTGAAGTCTGTGATTCACGGACATCACTAGTTGCTGGGTGTCTTCTCTGGTGATGCTCTGCCAGGCCTGTATGGCAGCCATCTTTAGCTTATGCTTGTTTTGGGGGCTAGTCCCCTTCAGTTTTCCCTTCAGTGTATAAAAGGCATACTCAATTGGGTTCAGATCAGGTGATTGACTTGACCACTCAAGAATTGACCTTTTTAGCATTGAAAAACTCCTTTGTTGCTTTAGCAGTATGTTTGGGATCATTGTCTTGCTGTAGAATGAACTGCCGGCCAATGAGTTTTGAGGCATTTGTTTGAACTTGAGCAGATAGGATGTTATGCTACTACCATCAGCATTTGTTGAAGATAAGTGAGCCAGTATCTTCAGCAGCCATACATGCCCAGGCGATAACACGCTCACCACCGTGTTTCACAGATAAGGTGGTATGCTTTGGATCTAGGGCAGTTCCTCTCTCCTCCATACTTTGGTCTTGCCATCACTCTGATATAGATACATAGATACATAGAAAATAGGTGCAGGAGTAGGCCATTCGGCCCTTCGAGCCTGCACCGCCATTCAATATGATAATGGCTGATCATCCAACTCAGTATCCCGTACCTGCCTTCCCTCCATACCCCTGATCCCTTTAGCCACAAGGGCCACATCTAACTCCCTCTTAAATATAGCCAATGAACTGGCCTCAATTACCCTCTGTGGCAGAGAGTTCCAGAGATACACCACTCTCTGTGTGAAAATCTTAGTCTGTGTGAGTTAATCTTAGTCTCATCTTTCCACAAGACCTTTTTGCAGAACTGTGGTTGCTCTTTTAAGTACTTCTTGGCAAACTGTAACCTGGCTATCCTATTTTTGTGGCAAACCAGTGGTTTGCATCTTGCAGTTTAGCCTCTGTATTTCTATTCATGAAGTCTTCAGTGGACAGTGGTCATTGACAAATCCACACCTGACTCCTGAAGAGTGTTTCTGATCTGTCGGGCAGGTGTTTGGGGATTTTTTTAATTATAGAGAGAATTCTTCTGTCATCAGCTGTAGATGTCTTCCTTGGCCTGCCAGTCCTTTTGCCATTAGTAAGCTCACCAGTGCTCTCTTTCTTCTTAATCATGTTCCAAACAGTTGATTTTGGTAAGCCTAAGGTTTGGCTGATGTCTCTAACAGTTTTATTCTTGTTTCTCAGTCTCATAATGGCTTATTTGACTTTCATTGGCACAACTTTGGTCCTCGTGTTGATAAACAGCAATAAAAGTTTCCAAAGGTGATGGAAAGACTGGAGGAAAGACTAGGTGCTGAAAGCTCTCTTATACCTGCATTAAGGATGCAATTAAACACAGCTGAGCAATTACAAACACCTGTGAAGCCGTGTCCCAAACATTATGGTGCCCTGAAATGGGGGAACTATGTATAAACACAGCTGTAATTTCTACATGGTGAAACCAAAATGTATAATAATGGCCTTTAATAAAATCTAACAATGTGCACTTTAACCACATGTGATTTTTTTCTATTAGAAATCTCAAATTGTGGAGTACAGAGGCAAATAAATAAATGATGGGTCTTTGTCCCAAACATTATGGAGGGCACTGTACATTGAAGTGCTATTTCGGTCTATGATGGCTAAAGCTTTCATCAAAGGGGCCATCCTTATTTTGAATCTGGGTCCGATATAGCTCAAATGATTGAATCATTGCTGTAGCGATGGCTCATGTTGTTGTATCATGTGACCACGAGGATTTCAAAGAGGAAGTGGATTGTCTTTGACCTTTTATTTATTTAATTCCGTCTTCCAAATGCTGTGCCTTAGTCAAACACACCTGCTATCTAACAGTCATAAAGAGCAAATGAAAGCCTTTTTAGTTGTGGCTCAGTCTTATGATCTCAGGTGGTGGTTAAAGACCGTACTATGTTTTTCAAAGGAAAGTGGCAAATTTCACGCAGTGTTCTGGACAAATATTTTCCTGCCTTGGATGTTCTTTGTTGATTATCACCTCGTGTTCATGGCATTTGCTGTGCTCAAACCGCAGCAGTTCTCCAGTTACTTCACTGAGTGACCTTCAAAGATATTTTAATGGCAGTAAAACATTTTGGCACGTTAAAAGACAAAAACAAAATTGAGTCTGCTTATTCTACCTCAATAGTTTCTACGGGCAGGTGGGTCAAGGGCAAATGGTGGTTGTTGGCAGAGGATCCGAAGGCACGATAGAATTCCCATGTTGTTCGTTGACTTGTTGTGATCTGATATTTGCTGTCTAAAATAGTGTTGACACAGTTTCATTCATAAGTTTCAAAATTAAATAGGATATTCCCTGGAAGAAGGAAAAATTTCTGCGTGTGGGTGAAAAGTGAAAAAATGCGGTTGAATAAATGATTGCATGATTTATTGAAGAAGGGCCAAGAGTCTTATTGTCATATGGCCCAGACAGAATAATGAAATTCTTACTTGCAACAACACAACAGAATAAGTAAAAATAGTACCCTGTAAAACCATGTAATAATCAAAAACAAGTTCTGTGTGCATTTATATGTATATATATTGTGCAAAAAGACAAAACCAATGCTATCCAGGTCTATGTAGTTCAGAGCTTATTTAGAGGTTGTCGTGTTTAATCATCAGATGGCTTTAGGAAAGAAGATGTTCCTGAACCTGGATGTTACAGTTTCCAGGCTCCTATATCTTCTTCCCGATGGCAAGAGTGAAATGAGAACATGGCCAGGGTGGTGTGGGTCTCTGATGATGCTGGCTGCCTTTTTGAGGCCTTTAATGGTGGGGAGGTCAGTACCCGTGATGGACTGGGCAGTGTTTTTGTAATTGTCTTCGGTCCTGGGTTTGAAGTTGCCGAACCTGGGTGTGATGCAACTAGTCAATATGCTCTCTACTGTACACCTGTTCAAGAGTGTCCTCTTCAGAGCTGCCAACTCTCACACATTGAGCATGAGAATCACGCATTTTGCCCAATTCTCACGCTCTCACGCTGATCACAAATTTCTCACGATCTGTCATGAGAAATTCTGTGATCAACGAGAATTTCAAAACTAATATCAACTGCTTGTGTGCGCATCTGTTGACAAGACAGCAGCATTCTTATTCTCTGTTATTCTAACTTGACTGAACCGTCACACACCACCAAAGCACGTGGAGCAAATTTACATTGAAAGACACGGACCAGGCAGTGAATGATGTCACCCAGTGCAGCAAGTAAGGCCATGTCCTGCTCCCGGTGGCAGTCGGAATTTAAGGATTTGCGGGAAGCGGCTGACATGAACGAGGCCGGCGAGTGGCAGGAGAGAGGTACATGGGCCGCGGAACTGGGGGGTCACTTTTTTGGCTAGACATGTTTCAATGTCTCCGGCTCTGGACGAGGCGCTGCTGTGCTCTGAGCAACCTGGTCATGGGTGTTAGAGAGCCGGGAGGGATGGAAGCAGAAGCAGCGGCGGCAGCAGATGCGGACGGGGAGCCGGGGCTGGCGGGTGTTTGCCGGGCTGGCGAGTCGCTCACTGCAGCTCCGGCCATGGAGCAGCCTCAGTGCAAGAGTCCAGGGCCGTCAGAGGCGTCGGAAGCATTGCTCCGCTGCCGTGAGAGTCTCTGTGCCCGATTCGCCCTGGTGACCGGCATGGACTAGGCTGCGGCTCGATGCATCCTGGAGGACAACCAGTGGCAGCTGGAAGTAGGTACCAAGCACTGGGTAGAAACAGTGGAAGATAGTGGCCTTCAAATGGGGGTGGTTGGAGAAAGCATCCTTCTTGACTGCTAGATTTTCACTTACTGTATAATTGCAGGAAAAATGTTCCCGATGTTGGTGGAGTTCAGAACCAGGGGTCACAGTTTAAGAGCAAGGGGTAGGCCATTTAGGACTGAGATGAGGACAAACTTTTTTCACCCAGAGAGTTGTGAATCTGTGGAATTCTCTGCCAAAGAAGGCAATGGAGGCCAATTCACTGGATGTTTTCAGGAGAGAGTTACATTTAGCTCTTGATGCTAATGAAATCAAGGGATGTGGCAGAAAAAAACAAGAAAGGGGTACTGATTTTAGATGAACAGACATGATCATATTGAATGGCAGTGCTGGCTCAAAGGGCCGAATGCCCTATTCCTGCACCTATTTTCTATGCTTGAGTATATGGCAATAAAACTCGACCACTTGATTTTGAAGCATTTATACATGGTGGAAGTATATTGTAGTCATAGCGTGATAAAGTGTCAAAACATGCCCTTCGGCCCATTTTGCCCACACACGCCAACATGTCATAGAAACATAGAAACATAGAAAATCATCCAACTCAGTATCCTGTACCTGCCTTCTCTCCATACCGCCTGATCCCTTTAGCACAAGGGCCACATCTAACTCCCTCTTAAATATAGCCAATGAACTGGCCTCAACTACCTTCTGTGGCAGAGAACCCCACAGATTCACCACTCTCTGTGTAAAAAATGATTTTCTCATCTCGATCCTAAAAGACTTCCTCCTTATCCTTAAACTGTGACCCCTTATTCTGGACTTCCCAACATCGGGAATAATCTTCCTGCATCTAGCCTGTCCAACCCCTTAAGAATTTTGTAAGTTTCTATAAGATCCCTCCTCAATCTTCTAAATTCTAGCGAGTCCCAGCTACACTACCTGCTTTTGGTCCATATCCCTCCAAACCTGTCCTATCCGTGTATCAGTCTAATTGTTTCTTAATGTTGGGATAGTCCCTGCCTCAACTACCTCCTCTGGCAGCTTGTTCCATACACACACCACCCTTTGTGTGGAAAAAGTTACCCCTTAAAAAGTTACCTCTTAAAAATACTTCAAACAAAAAACATTGAAATCAAAGGTAGACAAAAGTGCTGGAGAAACTCAGCGGGTGCAGCAGCATCTATGGAGCGAAGGAAATAGGCAACGTTTCATACTTCTACAATGCACTAAAACATGATTTTAATACATCAGATTTCAAAAAGTCTGTATTGTGGGAGGGGAACACCCCCCTCCCACACCCTCCCTCCACTCCACTCCCTCGTCGGATACCCCCAAGACCAGTGATCAGTGATTGCTCAGCCCCTCCCCGCTTTCAAAAATGCTCTGCGGCCCTGGTTCAGACGGAGAGCACTGCCAGATGTGAGCGGGGAACTGAGGCTAGTTGTCCATGATGTCTGGATCACAATGCTCAGCGCTTCGTGTTTCGGAGTTGGCTAATATTATTGATTTGTAATTAGCCTGATTTGTAATTAGTTGACAAAACCTTAATTTATTAATCCGGAATATCCAGGGGGATGGGATAAATATTAGAATGACACGCAAGGTGTCAGCTGTCTGTCACAACATACAGCCCCAATAACCCATTATTTCCTTCAGTTAAATATTGGGAAGGTAGCACTATTGTCATTTGCCACTCAACTATTATGTTTGTTTACCTCACTGACTATTTCTAACCACCCCCCCCAAATTCCTTTGACAGGTTGAATAGAAATGTCCCCAATCTCGTTGTTTTAGTAATTGAACACGTAGATGAACATCTTCAAGGAGTGTAATCAGATAGAAACTGATTCAGACGTGATCTTTAAGAGCTTGTTCAAAAAAGGGGCATATTTTAAAGGAGTGACAAAGATAGTTGGCAGGGGAATGTGTGAGGAGGTTATTAATTTTCTTTAGTTTTAGCTTGAACCAGGGACATCTGAAGATTCAAAGTTTAATATAGTAATTGTGCTGATACTGACTCCAACTGCATAATGAATATCATCCATTCCAGAAG
>CM075978.1:52763716-52806599 GCA_038087875.1 Malacoraja senta | reverse complement strand
TGGTCCCCTAATTTGAGGAAGGACATTCTTGCTATTGAGGGAGTGCAGCGTAGGTTTACAAGGTTAATTCCCAGGATGGCGGGACTGTCATATGCTGAGAGAATGGAGCGTCCGGGCTTGTACACTCTGGAGTTTAGAAGGATGAAAGGGAATCTTATTGAAACATATAAGATTGTTAAGGGTTTGGACACGCTAGAGGCAGGAAACATGTTCCCGATGTTGGGGGAGTCCAGAACCAGGGGCCACAGTTTAAGAATAAGGAGTAAGCCATTTAGAACGGAGACGAGGAAACACTTTTTCTCATAGAGAGTGGTGAGTCTGTGGAATTCTCTGCCTCAGAGGGTGGTGGAGGCCGGTTCTCTGGATGCTTTCAAGAGAGAGCTAGATAGGGCTCTTAAAAATAGCGGAGTCAGGGGATATGGGGAGAAGGCAGGAACGGGGTACTGATTCGGGATGATCAGCCATGATCACATTGAATGGCGCTGGCTCGAAGGACCGAATGGCCTACTCCTGCACCTATTGTCAGTTTCTCCTTAAATGACAATTGGGCTGAAGGGGGGGGGGAGAAAGAGAGAGAGAGGGAGAGAGAGAGAGGGGGAGAGAGTGGGGGAGAGAGAGAGAGGGGGAGAGAGAGGGGGAGAGAGAGAGAGGGGGGGAGAGAGAGAGAGAGAGGGGGAGAGAGGGAAGAGGGAGAGGGAGAGAGGGAGAGAGAGATCAAGAGGAAAGGAGCAAAGGAATCCATGGGGTCACTGTCCACTAGGCCTTCCTCTGTAGCTTCCACGCATACATCCCTCCATCCTCACACCCATAATCCCTCCTTTCCACAACTGCACCGGACCACCCTCCGACCATTCTTCGCATCATTCCCCAAGTCCCCCATACTTCTGCCCTCAGCCCCAACCCCCACCATCTTTCACTACATTCCTCTTTGCCATAGAATACTGACCGTTTGAAGAGGTTTCTTGCGCTTGTTTCTCAAAGGCCCCTCGGGAAAATACGTCCTTCTCTAAAAAGAGAAAAACAGCATTTGGGATACGGCCAAAGTCCACATGAAGTCTACTGACAGTTGTGGGACATGCATGTATTACATGAGTCTCCCTCCATATTTACAGAAGCAATCTTCCGGGGGAGTTAAATGGTGCCGGCAGTAGAGCTGCTGCTGCCTTAAGGGCCTGTCCCACTGTACGTGCTAATTCAAGAGCTCTCCCGAGTTTTTAAAAAATCAAACTCGTGGTAAGTACGTAGAATGTACGTAGCGGCTACGTCGGAGCTCGTGGATGTCCCGTAGCGGCTCGTAATGTTAACAGCAGGTACTCGGGAAACACGGTAACTCGTGAAGTTCTTTAATGCACGGTGAAAAATGTCCACGAGAGCCCCCGAGTACCTACGAACGGCTATTACCGTATTTCTCCGAGTTCGAATCAGGGGAAACTCGGGAGAACTTTTGAATTACCTCGTACAGTGGGACAGGCCCTTTACATATCAGGTGAACCAATGGTTCTTTATTGTCACTTATGCACAGCACAGTGACGTTCTTTTCAACAACCACAAATGCACAGTCGCCACAGTTTTGGTGCCATTATAATTAAAAAAAATGAAAACACAAATAGTTATAATGTCCAGTCCACATGTTGAAAGTCCTGGAGCGGCCCCCATCCGGGAAGCCTGAAGCCCCGTGACCCAATGTCCCTCTCTTCTGTCGACCGACTCTGTGTCCCGGGAGCTGCCTCCTGCGGCCAACCTTGAAGGTGCAGGTGGCAATACTCCGGTCCCTCTCCTGCCGGACCACTCCTCCCATCCGTTGCCGCCAGCCGCTCCCTCCTCGACTGTCCAGCCTTTGGGGCTTCCAAGCCTCCGCTGCGTCTGGCCGTTGGATCTTCGTGTCTCAGTGGCTGACGGGTCTTCCTCCCCCTTGTTCAAGTTCCCCGCCCTCAGTGGTCATTGTTCACGGCGGGTCACTTTGGCCACCGGGCTCGCGCTAACTCTCGTCGGCTGTCAGCCGGATCCGCTCCCGCACGGCTCCGCGCCACCGGCCGGGTCAATTCTCAGTCGCTAGATTATTATTTCAGGGCCGTAAACGATAGAAAATCCAGAAATATTACTCTTGCAGTTCAACCAACAGGTAAGCAAACACCAGCTGTTGTCAGGCAACTAAACCATCCTAACAACTAGCGAGCAGTCCTGAGCTACTGTCAATCTCATTGGAGACTATCTTTGATTGGACTTTACCTTGCACTAAACATTATTCACGTTATTCCCTTTATCATCTATATGTACACTGAGGATGCCTCGATTGTAATCATGTATTGTCATTCCGCTGACTGGATAGCATGCAACAAAAGCTGTTCGTTGTATCTCGGTGCATTAACAATGAGCTAAACTCAACTAAACCACTGGTTCATATTCTGTGCTTTGAGAGCAGGCCATTTCGCTTGCTCCATTTTGACTTATCTTGACACTATTCCTCTGGCCATGAGTGGACAGGCCAGAAGGAGTGAGAAACAGACTGATTTAAGGAGCCAGGGTGTGTGCTTGGCCATTCACAGAATGCAGAACTGGTGCCCACTGCTGTAATAACCTTCTCTCCTAGTTTTTATGTCGATTTTAAAGACAGACATCATTTTGACACCTCTCTCAGGGAGGAGGTCCCGAAGTAAGTGACAGTCCATGTGATACTGTTACGATGTAACGTCAGAAATGGTGCAACTAACTTGTGAGGAGCAAGCTCTCAAAACAATACACTAGCAATGAAATAATCATTCCTGGTGATCTGGTCTGAAGAAGGCTACCAACCCGAAACATCACCTGTTCCTTTTCTCCAGAGATGGTTTCTGACCTGCTGAGTTACTCCAGCATTTTGGGTCTATCTTTGGTACAAACCAGCATCTGCAGTTCCTTCCTACATCATTTCCGGTGAGGTAGGTTGAGTGTATAAAATATCCACGGCACCAAGGCGACTGCACTCCTCTTTCTTGAGCTGCACCGAGCGATCTATACTGGGAGCTCCAACCTCAGTTGACGATGGAAGCTCTTGGTTTGCAGCACTCCCCCAGTACCACATTGGAATATCAGTGAATGTCAAACCAGGGCAGGACCTGCACAGTGAATGATAGCACCCTGGGGAGTGTTGTAGAACAGAGCGACCAAGGGGTACAAATGCCCAGTTCCCTGTGGTGGTGGCAAATGTAGACAAAGTGGTGAAGAAGCCATCTGGCATGCTTGCCTTCCTCTGGTAGGGCATTGAGTTCATGAGTTGGGATGTCATGCTACTTCTGTACAAATTGTTGGTTTTATGCGATAGAAGTGAAAGAGAAAAGTGATTGGGTCTAATACGATACGATACAACTTTATTTATCCCAGGGTGGAAATTGATCTGCCAACAGTCATAGAACACAACATGATACATGAAACATGAAATTAAAGTGACGAGCGGAAAGTCCAGGATTTTGGATGTGCAAAGATTGGGGGGGGGAGGGGGGGGGGAGGGGGGGGGGAGGTCAGTCTGCCCCACAACATAAGGGGGAGGAGTTGTAATGAGATTCCACACATTATGAATGGGAAAGAGGTTGGGTCTCTGGGGATGGTATTCAATGGGTAGGTTAAGTCTATTGGAACGATACCCAATGGGAGTGAATGGAAGGAGCCCTACCTGTCACTCCGCGGCAGGCGTTCATGCATTTGCTTTCCTCCATGAAGCTGTTCTCATTGCCATCGCAGCCTCCAAAGGTGAAGCGCTCGCACGACTTGCTGTAGGGGTTGTAGTAGAAGCGGCTGATGTCTGCGCGGCAGGGGCCGGTCTTCGGAGGGTAGGTACAGCGAGCTGGAGAGGCGAGACATAAACGGGAGGGGAGAGAGTGGGATTAATTCTCCAAGATGCTAACTGTAGCTCCCACAACCTTATCCTCATCAGACAATTCTTATCGTTCAGTCTGAAGAAGGGTCTCGACCCGAAAACGCCACCCATTCCTTCTCTCCAGAGATGCTGCCTGTCCTGCTGAGTTACTCCAGCATTTTGTGTCTACCTTATCAGACAAATCATGTTCTTCAGTGAAAGAGAGTCCAGCAGTGATAGAAAAGGAGGGACCGAGAGAGACAGAGGCTTCAGTGTGCTTGATTCTATTGGCAGTTCTTCTGGCAACAAAGCAACCTGTACCTACTCACAGCTAGACTGATTACAGATTAGTTTATTGCCAATTGGTGGCACACCAGCACCTTCTCGAGGGTGATTAGGGATGGGCAATAAATATTGGCCTTGCCTAGATCGTTCAGTTCCTGTGAACTAATGAAAAAGAAAAAGAAAATGGAGTAATATTGAAAGAAAAGAATGAAAGGAAGAATGATTGAATGAATGAAAGGAAGTGTAAGATTACACATCAGTCAGGTCTGAAAAAGGGTTTCGGCCCGAAACGTGGCCTCTTTCCTTCGCTCCATAGATGCTGCTGCACCCGCTGAGTTTCTCCAGCATTTTTGTCTACCTAGGAATAACTTAAGTTGTTCTCCAACTGTATGTTGCTAATTAGAAATGTCGTCCACTACACAAATTAAACGTGGGTTCCCAGTACCTCCTCTCCATGCCTCTGTTCATGTCTGCCTGTCTGACATCTACCTCTGAATGCACTGTGCTTTACTCAGATTCAATCTTGCAAACGATGCAGAGAAGACTAGCCATTGGGAAGATCAATGGGTTTGGCTCTCAGTACATATCCCCTTTCCCTCGCCATCTTCCCTTTTTTCCTCTGGGCTGAGGCAGAATCAAACATTTTGCAAGCGTAGCATCCTATTCTATACCAAGCCTAGCCCCAGATCGAGCTTCCAACCCTCCTGCAGTCTCAATTGCCAGAACCAACAGCTTCTGCCGCCTCAGCAATGACCAACTCCACCTTGTGTCTGCCCATCCAATGCTAAAATACACGCCGGTACCCTGCCTCATACTAACAAGCCGAGCTCTGACTCATGACAGCAGCCCTGGGCCTGGAATCTGAACTCACTGCTGTGCACCGTCATCATCTTAAAACAAAGGCTCCGATAATGCTGAAACTCTGTAGCAATGAAACGGTAATGTCATCACCTTTTGGCTCTGTGTGGAGTCAACCACTGAGACAGCAGCCTGAGAACAGACTGGTGTGAGTAATGTGGTCTCTCAGCACAAACATGTGGCTCTGGGCCACGCCTTAATACTTTCGAGATACAGCACGGTAACAGGCCCTTCATGTCGAACAGCACTCTCCTTACATTAGCACTATCCTACTCACTAGGAACAATTTACATTTTTTTTACCGAGGCCAATTAACCCACAAACCTGCACGTCTTTGGAGTAAGGGGGAAACTGGGGCATCCTGGGAAAACCCACACATTCACAATCTTTAAGGGCACCATTTACAAGAGCTAAACACCCTTTCTAAATTGTGACATCCAGAATGCAGAAAACATCCATAATACTACAAAGGTTCTTGCTCCTAGACCGTATGTGCCTGTTTGTAAAGCCAAAGATTGCGACTCCAAGAAGCGGTGGCACAACGAACAACAAAACTGAGGCTGATCTGAAGCCCAGATCAGCAGACAATAATATTACATTGTTCTACTCTGCCATAACTCCTCTCATGCCCCAACCAAACTCCTCTCAAGGACCAGTTGCACCCTCTTCTCCCCTCTCCCATCAGGCAAAAGATATAGATGTGTGGAAATGTACACCTCCAGACCAACTGAACCAACTGAACCATCCTACCAACAACTAGAGAGCAGTAACAGTGAATTACTATCTACCTCATTGGAGACACTCAGACTATCTTTGATTGGACTTTACTGGCTTTACCTTGCACTAAACATTATTCACTTTATTCCCTTTATCATATACCTGTACTCTGCGGATGGCTCCATTGTAATCACGTATTGTCATTCCGCAGACTGGTTAGCATGCAATAAAAGCGTTTCACTCTACCTCGGTACACGTGACAATAAACTAAACTCAAACTCTAAAACTGTAGCAGTGTGTTCAGAATTGAATTGAAGACGATGCAGCTCGGGCCTCCCATTACGCTTCACTGAAATCATAACCATGCTAGAGGTCGTTCTTTTAGGAACGAGATGAGGAGAAATTTCTTTAGTCAGAGGGTGGTGAATCTGTGGAATTCTTTGCCACAGAGGGCTGTGGAGGCCAAGTCAGTGGATATTTTTAAGGCAGAGATAGATAGATTCCTGATTAGTACAGATGTCAGAGGTAATGAGGAGAAGGAAGGAGAATGGGGTTAGGAGGGAGAGATAGATCAGCCATGATTGAATGGCGGAGAAGACTTGATGGGCCGAATGGCCTAATTCTACCCCTATTCCTTGTGACCTTATGAGGACATGGAAGTACAGTCAATAACAGTTCAAGTAGGTTTGGTGGATGTGGCTGTCCAATAATACAGCATGCAGTTTAACTTTGGTTCATGAAAAGTTTACCTTTCTCCTTGGGGATGTTTATGTCCAAGAGCCTTTTGAATCGGTCACGAACTGGAAAACAAAATGCCAAAGTAAAGCTGGTTCCAATAAACTCCATTAAGCCTCGCCCCATGAGAGACCACAAATATACACTAAAAGGAAAATGAGTCAAAGGACTCCAGTAAAGACCAGCAACGATTTGAGTTGCAGCAAATTAACTGAGGCAGACAGTCAAAGAATTGCATGTTGTGGTGACCAGGTTGATTGATCACTTTGGGACTGAGTTTGAGACCAGCTCACACCGCGCGCAGTACTCTGCCAGGGTCCAAGGTGAAGTCTAGCTTTACGTGGTGAAGTAACAAGCAGCATTTGACACAAACCCCACATGCTACATTTGACGGTCCTGAAAGAGCAGCAACCTGTCACTTCCATTGCAGCCAGGATCCTCCCTAGTCCTCATACAACAAAGAAGTGAGGCAGCATGGTGGCGCAGTTGTAGAGTTGCTGCCTTACAGCGCCAGAGACCCGGGTTCGATCCTGACTATGGGTGCTGCCTGCACGGAGTTTGTACATTCTCCCCATGACCTGTGTGGGTTTTATTCGGGATCTACGCTTTTCTCACACACTCCAAAGACGTACAGGTTTGTAGGTTAATTGGCTTGGTAAAATTGCAACTTGTCCCTAGTGTGTGTAGAATGGTGGTAGTGTGAAGGGATCGCTGGTCGGCGCAGAATCGTTGGTCCGAAGGGCTTGTTTCTGCGCTGTATCTCTAAACTAAATTAAACAAAGGCATACAAGGTACGAATGTTTCTCCTTTTCCTGCTCTTGTCACCCAGAGGTCTATGTGCCATTACTGCTTCCAATTTATGTTGCATCAGCCATTCTGCCAAATATCACATCTGCTTCATTGATCGATATATTTAGAGGTCCTTCACATTTGCCTCTCCTTATTTTAGTACCATTGTTCACTATTTTGACACGACAGAATCCTACACTGGCCTAGCTTTCCCTACTCGTTATTTGTATACAATGGCCAGCATTGAATTTCAGCTGCCATTATTAGGCCCTATTCAGAGGAGCATAGAAACATAGAAAATAGGTGCAGGAGTAGGCCATTCGGCCCTTCGAGCCTGCACCGCCATTCAATATGATCATGGCTGATCATCCAACTCAGTATCCTGTACCTGCCTTCTCTCCATACCCCCTGATCCCTTTAGCTACAAGGGCCACATCTAACTCCCTCTTAAATATAGCCAATGAACTGGCCTCAACTACCTTCTGTGGCAGAGAGTTCCAGAGATTCACCACTCTCTGTGTGAAAAATGTTTTTCTCATCTCGGTCCTAAAGGATTTCCCCTTAATCCTTAAACTGTGACCCCTTGTCCTGGACTTCCCCAACATCGGGAACAATCTTCCTGCATCTAGCCTGTCCAACCCCTTAAGAATGTTGTAAGTTTCTATAAGATCCCCCCTCAATCTTCTAAATTCTAGCGAGTACAAGCCGAGTCTATCCAGTCTTTCTTCATATGAAAGTCCTGACATCCCAGGAATCAATCTGGTGAACCTTCTCTGTACTCCTATTCAGAGGAGCATTTAAATTAAATGCTCACAAGTTCAAGTGTAATCAGGACCATTAGATCAGAAGTGGATCCCCCAGTGTAGCCCTGGAGAAATGCAACATTTTTGGACTTGTGCCTTTCAGGTGAGATGTTAAACCGAATTCACATTTGCCTGCCCATGGAGACATAGAAAATGCCACAAAATTAATTCAAGAAAGAGCACAAAAGTTATTTTGGTATCTTGGCCAACGTTTATCCTTTGACCCGCAATCACAGGAACAGATCATTTGGACTGATGTGCCTTGCCAACATGTAGCTAAGCAAACCGAAAGTATTTTATGAGTTGTAAAATTGTTTTAGAGATCTTATGACCAAGAAATGTGCACATAAATGCAGCTCAATGTTTCTGGTTTCCCAACTTGTAGATTATCGGAATCACTGTATAATCTCTGAGTTACTCATCCAATGTGCATCACTTGTGAATCCCACCACTTTTTTTGCATTGAGTTTCCACATCCAAACCATGCACGAATAAGAGGGAAAATATAGTCAACTCCCAAGAACTACAAGGTGATGGTTGAGGACATCTCAGAATTTGCTTCTCCTGTGTGGTCCTGACTCCATGAACAAGTGCTTTTTGTTTCCCGTCCATTGTCCGACTTGAATTGAAGTAGAAAGTCATTGTTGGGAACTTTACAATAATGCACTATGAAATGGGGGGGTTGCTGTTTGCCAACAGCAAGATTGAATAGACAGCACCTTCTTCATCGGAACCTTTGATGATTGTTAGTCGTCACCCTGGTAGTTGCAGAAATGATTATTCTCATGTTTTCTCCTGGTCACCAATGTCTGATTTTGACAATTTCCCTGGAGCTGAATGCAGTCGAATGAATTGGACATTTCCAATACCTGTAATGGGACTGGTTTGATAAGGACCATTAGAACAATCCCCGACTACTGGATTCACCCCATGCATAAGATGTCAATATAGTCATCAATGGTCTAAAACCCTTCTTAGTCTCATTCAGTATCTCAGAGCAATTTCCAGGGATTTTAAACCCATTTAACCCATCTAATTATTCATAAAGTGACAATTTGCTCCCTTGTGGATACCGATGAGAATATTCAATCAGAGCAATTATTGCGCTGATCTTTAGCTTCAAACCTAATTATCGCTTCTCTGCATTTCACTGATGTTCAATCCCACTCTCTTGTGACAGTAATGTTTTGTTGGTCTATAATTCTTCACCTTTTCTGCTGTGCTTCTCCCCCCAGTACAGGTCCACCTCCGATTTTCCAGCACCCTTAGTTCCAGCATCTTTCTGGATTATCCGGTTGGCCAGACCAACACTGGTCACGGCTTCTGCGAGGATTCCAACGGCACAGGAATGGTTTGCCTAGGCCGCCGAGGGACCGAGATATCGGCCCACAAAATCAGCCTTGGCAGTCGGCTACGGGAACGGATCTGCCAGGCCGGAGTTCCAGAACCCATTAGCAAATCGACCCGCCGATCGACGCAGAAGTCTCGATGAGGTCGAGATCGGCCGCCCTATCTGGCCCAGGCACCACATTTCCGGGGGGCAGAATCTCCAATACGCTCCTGCAATTTTGTCCGGGTTAAAAGAGGTGCTGGAAAATTGCTGCCAACATAACCAAGTAGAAAGGACTTCCATGATGAATTGTGTGACCCCCTTCTGTGCAGTGAACATTTTATGAGTTGGAAAGAGCAGAGCAGGCAAATAAAGATATAAAAGGCAGAAGAAGGCTTGTGCAAGGGTCGGTAGTAAGCTGTACTCACTGTGTTCACAACCAGTTAACTCATCGGAGTTATCACTGCAATGTTTAGTTCCATCGCACTCCAGGCTGTCCTTAATGCAACAGTTGTCTGCGCACTTGAACTGCTGTTCAGTGCACTCCCCCATGCACTCTAAAGCGGAGGGAATGAACAAAAGGAACATGAGGGTGAGACGGGTGGGCAGAACTGGCATGAGTGATGAGGAATCCCAGCATAACGTCACCGCAGACCACCAAACATATCGAACCTGTTCCACTAGATCTCGCTGGCAAACCATGTCCATTCCAGTCACCTCATGCCTGTGTTTACCCCATCCTGTTGTTCAGGACCTAAATCATCCTGATGCTAGCAATAAGGTCTCAATGTCAGTGCTACAATCTGCCTACCCTGCGCCCCCTGACTCCATACTGCCTATTGTAGCTGCATCTGACTCCCCAACCTGCGACCTTCCACCGACTCCACACCCTGTGACCCACACCTGACACACCCTACAGTCCCCACCCTGTCACTGACCCTCCAACGCTTCCAAGGTACCTTAGACTCAAAGCCCACAAGCCCATTCTCTAAGTCCTTATACCGTGTACATTTTGATCTCAATGTCATCCCCCTTTGGTAGCTACGTTTTTAGAGCAGAGCAGATACCAATCCCCCTTGCAACTGGGAGATCAAGTAGGCCAACGTTATTTGTCTTGGTTCATTTGTGGGAATTTACTCCTTGCAAGATTCGCACAATACGAAGAATTAATATATTTTAAAGTACTTTTCTCCAAAGTACGCCCTAAGATGTGTATATACAAGCAAGTTTTCATTAGTCTGAAGAACACGTGAAAATTCACACAAAGCAGTTTTACTCACGTGGCAAACCGGATCGGCCTGAAGACGTGGATCCAACTGAAAGAGAGAGAAAGAAGGTTAATTCCACATTTCCTTATGCCATAGGAAACCATTCTGTCTATCAGGTCTTTCCCAGCTCTCAGAACAACCCCATTTCCCACCATCCCCTCACCAGTTAACCAACCCAACCTGCATGCCTTTGGGATGAGGGAGGACACTGAATTACCCAGGGGAAACTCACAGGGTCATGGGAAGAATGCGCAAAGTCCATACAGACAGCGCTGATGGTCAGGATTGAACTTGGGTCACTGGAACTGTAAAGCAGCAGCTCTAACAACTGCACCACTGTAATTCCTTCTTTGGTTCTCCTGCATCCATTTTGGGAAGAGTTGCAGCCTCCTCCATTACTCACTGGAATCCCTGCCGCATTCTCAAGAGTAACTGGGACCAGAAGCGCTCCCTGACTTGGAATGGATAGGGTAGATGTGTAAAAAATCACGAGAGGGTATATTGGGTAAACACAAAGTCTTTTGCCCAGAATAGGGGAATGAAGAACCAGAGGACATAAGTTTAAGGTGAGGGGAGAAATATTTAATAGGAACCTGAGGGATTTTCTTTACACAAAGGGTGGTGGGTGTATGGAATGAGCTGCCGGACGAGGTGGTTGAGGCAGGTACTAATTATCACGATGTTTAAGAAACATTTAGACAGGTACATGGATAGAACAGGTTTAGAGGGATATGGACCAAACGCAGGGAGGTGGGACTAGTGTAGATGGGACATATTGGTCGGTGTTGGCAAGTTGGGCTGAAGGGCTTGATTTCCACGCTGTATGACTGTGGAATAGATAAGGTAGACGTGGAATAGATAGGGTAGATGTAGAGTATTTTATGTAGAGATGGGGAATCAAGAACCAGAGAGCATAGGTTTACAGTGAGAGGTGAAAGCTTTCATCTGAATCCGAGGGGCAACTTTTTCACACAGACAGTAGTGGGTACATGGAACAAGCTGCCAGAGGAGGTGAAAGACATTTGGACAGGTACATAGATATTGATCTGAGGTATCCAACACCTAAAATGAACGAAGTGCAATACAAATGGCATTCTCCTGGCCTTATGGAAAAAAATATTCGTCTGTCGTAAGCATTTTAAGTGACTGAAAGAAAATTGCAGTTTAGTTATGGTATCCCACTATTATCCATTTATTTAGTCCTCCCATTCCTTTGTCATTTTTCTGTCATTCATTGGTACGGGGTTGTATTACACACGCACGCATGCATGCACTCACAGTGACCACTCGTCCCTCAAGGGACACTAATTGTGAGATGACTAATCCTTCATGGGGTGGGCCTGAACCCTTCCTCATCTGAAGCACCACTAAACAAGTCTTTCCAGAGAGGGATGGAGCATCAAACCCTGGTTGATCTCCCCAAATTCCCAGGCCAATTGCAGGAGGCTGGCTAGTCATCCAGCTATCTCAACATGGACCGTAGATGAAGGCTGGGACTCTCCTTCTCCAAGTATATCTGTGCACATTCCATGTGGTCCTCCAGCCCAAGTACGGTGCAGGGAAGAGGTTAGTTTAGTTTAGTGATACAATGTAGAAATAGGCCCTTGGGCCCACCAAGTCCGCGCCGACCATCAATGACCGTATACGAGTTCTATCCTGCACGCCAGGGACAATTTACAGAAGACAATTAACCTACAAATCTGCACATCTTTAACATGTTGGAGAAAGCCCACACGGTCACAGGGAGAATGTACAAACACCATACAGACAGCACCTGTAGTCAGGATTGAATCTGGGTCTCTGGAGCTGGAAGGCAGCAGCTGTACCGCTGTGCCATTGTGCCGCCCAGATTGTGAGCAAGGGAACGGCATTCCTTGGAAATGGACCCTTGGCACGCATTCAACATCCTGGGAAAAACAGCAAAGATGAGACACGAGCCACGTGCCCTCCCAATAAGCCACTGACCTTTGATCCCAACACAGGCCTGTTGACACTCCTTCTGGTCCACAAAGTTGTTTTTGTTGGACTTGCAACCACCGTAGATGAATGTCTTGCACTTCATTTCCTCGGCATTGTAATACCAGCGTGGGAAGGCCCCGCGACAAGGCCCTACTTTACGACCAGCAATGCAGTATTCTGGAGCGGGTGGAGACACAGGAGGTTAAAAGTCACCGTGAGATAATGGTGAGACATTTAGTTTAGTTTAGGTTAGAGATACAGAGTTGAAACAGGCCCTTCGGCCCACCGAGTCCGCGCCGACCAGCGATCCCCATACACTAGCACTAACCTACACACTAGGGACAATTAACCTACAAACCTAAACGTATTTGGAGTGTGGGAGGAAACTGGAGATCCCAGAGAAAACCCATGCGTTCACGGGAGAGAACGTACAAACTCCGTACAGACAGCACCCGTAGTCAGGACCGAACCCTGGTCTCTGGCTTATGAGGCAGCAACTGCACCGCTGCACCACCATGCCGTCCACGGTTTCGTTGAACATACTGTGATGAAGTATACCTCGTTACCCAGGAACTGAGGCTGAATAACAATGTCCATCAAGACTCTTTCATTCATGTAAAGCCTTCCAAGTAACTTCCTACACTTTAAACCCCTTGTGCTAATCTAATCTTCCATGAAAAGCTGCAATAATGTGCACTTCAATCAATTCCTATCTCCCTTTCTACAGATTTACGGTATAATTTGTTACGCCATCCCCTTTCAGTGCTTTCTTGGTCTGTCGCTGCCCAGTGCCCCACTGAGCTGTACAAAGCCACACATCCACCGACCAGCTCCTGTATACCTACTATTCTACAGCCTCGCTGCGCTAACTGCCCCCCTCCTGCAGCCCCACGCCAGCCCAGCCCTTCCTACAACCCTGCCTCTCGCCCCACCGCCCACCCTACTAAGCCACTCCACAGCTCCCTCCCCTTCTTCCAGACCTTCCCGTGGTCCCAGTCATGGCCTGAGCTCTTCCGCAATCTTGCCCCTGTCTAGTCCCTTCCGAGCCTCTCCCCACTGCTTCCCCCTCTAATCCTCAGCCCCACTCCTTGACCGGTCCTCCTCATGCCTCCGCCCAGTGGCTGCCTCCACAAGTGCCCAAGCCCCATTGTCCATTTCCCATCCATTATCCATCATCTCAATCCGGAGAATTTTAAGGCTTAGCCAACTCATGTACTCTGATCTTCCTCTACATGGTGAAAATAAGTCATCCATTTTTAAAAGGAAGCAACAATTCACCATCCTTATTTTGTGCATTTGCCCTCATGCCCTGGAGCCCCTTTTACACTTGACCCAGAATTGAATAAATTCCATCCGTGACCATCCGTCTCCCCCCCCGCCCCCCCCTCCCTCCCCCCCCCACAAGCAGAATCTCACCAAGGCCCCATGCAAGTTTAACACATTCTCTGCTTTCCAATCTTCTACAATGAAGGCTTCAAACTAACTGCTTGTAGGACACATAGTGCTGGAGTAACTCAGCAGGTCAGGCAGCTTGTCTGCACAACATGGATAGGTTTGGGGTCATGACCCTTCTTCAGACTGAATGTAGGGAGGGAGAAGACAGCGAGAAAAGGGGAGAGGGAGGACAAAGCATGGCAGGCAACAGGTGGACACAGGCCCGGGGGGTTGATAGGCTGATAGTGGGAATAAAGGCCAGAGATAAGAGTACAAGGCATGAGACAGGTTTGAAGACTTGCAAAGAGGGAGGAAAGTAGCAGGAGGGGGTGGAGGCTGGAGGGCAGAAATAGACAAAAGTCCAAATGGGGCACAGGGGTAGGAGGGAAGAAGGGGTGGGGGGCGGGGTGGGGGGCGGGCGGGACAGGGCGGGAAACAGTTAGAAGTTACGTAAATGATGATGCCAATATTGTGAGCATTTTTGGGCATCATATCTAAGGAAGGATGTGCTGGCCCTGGAGAGGGTCCAGAGGAGGTTTACAAGAATGTTCCCAGGAATGATTAGGTTAACCTATGATGAGCGTTTGTCGGCACTGGGCCTGTACTTGGTGGATTTTAGAAGAATGAGGGGGGACCTCATTGAAACATACAGAATAGTGAAAGGCTTGGGTAGAGTGGATGTGGAGAGGATGTTTCCACTAATGTGATAGTCTAGGACTAGAGGTCACAGCCTCAGAATTAAAGGATGTTCTTTTAGAAAGGAGACGAGGAGGAATTTCTTTCGTCAGAGGGTGGTGAATCTGTAGAATACTTTGACCTTATGACAGGTTAACTGCTCGTTGGGTTTGGGAGAGCATGCTTACCCTCTGACTGGTCTGGCGAGAGGACGGTTATGGTCACATCGTCATTCGTCTTCTGCTTGGCTGTGTCTGTGACCGTCAGCTGGAAGGTGTAAACACCCACCTTCAGGTTGGCAACCACCACCTCATCCCGATTTTTAGTCTTCTGCGGAGAAAACAAAGAATTGAAGCCTTTGGACAAACTTGAACTGTTTTCTCGGAGACTGAGGGCGAGACTTGATGAAAGTTTATAAAAGATATTATAAGGAGCATGGATAAAGCAGACTGCCAGAACCTTCTCCCCCAGGGTGGAAATGTCAAAGACCAGAGAGCATAGTTTAGTTTTCTTTTTTTTAGTTTTAGTACAAAGGTACAGGACCTTCGGCCCACTGAGTCCGTGCCGACCAGCGATCCCCGCACACCAACACTATCCTACACACACTCGGGACAATTTACAATTAAACCAAGCCAATTATCCTACAAACCTGTACGTCTTTGTAGTGTGGGAGGAAACCAGAGATCCCAGAGAAGACCCACGCAGATCATGGGGAGAAGGTACAAACTCCCAGCAGACAGCGCCCCTGGTCAGGATCGAACCCGGGCCCCTGGTGCTGTAAGGCGGCAACAACGTGCTATTTTAAAGTGAGAGGGGGAAAGTTTAAAAATAATGTGCAGGCTAAGTTTTTCCTTTACACAGAGAGCGATAGGTTTGCTGGAACACACTGCCAGAGGTGGTGGTGGTGGAGGAAGTTATGATAGTGACCTTCAAGAGGCTTTTAGATTGGCACAGGGAATGGAGGGATATGGATCACATATAGACACGGGAGATTAGATCAATTTGGCAACATGTTTGGCATAGATATTGTGGGCCGAAGGGCCTGTTGCTGCACTCTACACATGGGTAAGGAAAGACAGGAAGCGTTGGAAGTAATTGACAGGCCAGGAGCGTGGAAATCTGTTGAACATCAACACACTCTGTGTCAGCAGGGTTTATTGTCTTTGGGTGGGGACGATACACGTTCACTTCGTGAAGCAATCTTATGATGAAAATATTCATCATCCTACTGAGAACATGAGAGCAAATGTTTGGGCAGCTGTTGAATTGTTTCCTCCGCACACACAGGTGTTAAATGGGCTTTATTTTATTGACAAAGTTGAGCGTTACAAAGAGTTTGCCTCTCCCCTGTGATCGCAAATCAAATGTAGAAACAAGTGTAGAAATGCAGATGCAGGTTTACACAAAAAAAGAAGATACAAAGTGATGGGGTAACTCAGGGAGCATTCCTGGAGAACAAGGATAGGGACATTTTGGGTTGAGACCCCTCTGCAGACCAAAGATCTTTGCTACAGACTGATTGTACGGGAGTGGGGAAAGAAGCCTGGGAGAGTGGAGGGGCAGGACAAAGCGTGAGAGGTAATGCGTGAATACAGGCGAAGGTTTTTTTTAAATTGGCACATGGTTGGACAAAGGCCAAAGATGAAAAACATGGAAGTTGTGAGACAAGAGGATTGAAGCGCTGTGAGTTGCAAAGCCAGAGGTAGGAATGTAGGTGGATGGAGAGAGGTACAGTGTTCAGACCCCTTCACTTTTTCCACATTTTGTTACGTTACTGCCTTATTCTAAAATGGATTAAATTCATTTTTTTAGCATCAAATTACACACAATAAAAAAGCGAAAACAGGTTTAGAAATTTTTGCAAAGTAATTAAAAAGAAATCTGAAATATCACATTTAAATAAGTATTCGGACCCTTTACTCAGTATTTTGTTGAGGCACCATTGGCAGCGATTGCAGCTTCAAGTCTTTAAGAAGGAACTGCAGATGCTGGAAAATCGAAGGTAGACAAAAGTGCTGGAGAAACTCAGCGGGTGCAGCAGCATCTATGGAGCGGAAATAGCAACGTTTCGGGCCAAAACCCTTCTTCAAGTCTTCTTAGGTATGACGCTACAAGCTTGGCACACCTGTATTTGGGTAATTTCTCCCATTCTTCTCTGCAGATCCTCTCAAGGTCTGTCAGGTTGGATGGGGGGGGGTCGATGCACAGCTATTTTCAGGTCCCTCCAGAGATATTCGATTGGGTTCAAGTCCGGGCTCTGGCTGGGCCACTCAAGGACATTCACAGACTTGTCACAAAGCCACTCCTGCGTTGTCTTGGCTGTGTGCTTGGGGTCGTTGTCCTGTTGGAAGGTGAACCTCTGCCCCAGTCTGAGGTCCAGAACGCTCTGGAGCAGGTTTTCATCAAAGATCTCTCTGTACTTTGCTCTGTTCATCTTTCCCTCGATCCTGACTAGTCTCCCAGTTCCTGCCACTGAAAAACATCCCCACAGCATGATGCTGCCACCACCATGCTTCACCGTGGGTATGGTATTTGCCAGGTGATGAGCGGTGCCTGGTTTCCTCCAGACATGACACTTGGCATTCAGGCCAAAGTGTTCAATCTTGGTTTCATCAGACCAGAGAATCTTGTTTAGGTGCCTTTTGGCAAACTCTAAGCGGGCGGTCATGTGCCTTTCACTGAGGAGTGGCTTCCATTTGGCCACTCTACCATAAAGGCCTGATTGGTGGAGTGCTGCAGATATAGTTGTCCTTCTGGAAGTTTCTCCCAACACCACAGAGGAACTCTGGAGCTCTGTCAGAGTGACCATCGGGTTCTTGGTCCCTGACCAAGGCCCTTCTCCCCCGAATGCTCAGTTGGCCGGGCGGCCAGCTCTATGAAGAGTCCTGGTGGTTCCAAAGTTCTTCCATTTAAGAATGACAGAGGTCACTGTGCTCTTCGGGACCTGCAATGCTGCAGAAATTATTTTATACCCTTCCCCAGATCTGTGTCTCGACACAATCCTGTCTCGGAGGTCTACGGACAATTCCTTCGTCTTCATGGCTTGATTTTTGCTCTGACATGCATTGTAAACTGTGGGACCTTATATAGACAAGTGTGTGCCTTTTCAAATCATGTACAATCAATTTAATTTACCACTGGTGGACTAATATCAGTTGTAGAAACATCTCAAGGATAATCAATGGAAACAGGATGAACCAAAGCTCAATTTTGAGTGTCATAGCAAAGGGTCTATATTCTCTTTTGTGAATGTGATATTTCAGTTTTTTATTTTTAATTACTTTGCAAAAATTTAAAAACACCTGTTTTCACTTTTATATTATGAGGTATTGTGTGTAGATTGACGATAAAAAAAAGAATTTAATCCATTTTAGAATAAGGCTGTAATGTAACAAAATGTGGTAAAAGTGAAGGGGTCTGAATACTTTCTGAATGCACTGTAAGTGCGAGTCTAGGATGGGGACAGGACACGGGGAAGGAGAGAAGCATGAAAGGGGGGTGTGGGGGAAGATGGGGAGCGGGAGGCAGTGGGTTAGAGGTCAGCTCAACACATCTGAATATTGTCCAGGGTGCCATGGAGTTCCTTCTAACACTGCATTTCATTGCAGCTGTGTTCCATTCATAACTTAGTCTAATCGATGAAGCCAATGTCTTTGGTGAACTATTTGAGGCCCTGCCCATTCCCCTGGATCAGCTGACAACAGATCATGCTAACTCAGCACGAGCAGGTGTCCTACAAGAATTTCCTGGGGACAGACCAGTATGGCTGTTCATGACCCAACTCTAAGGGGATGGGTTTAAATAGCATAATTCATCGGCTCAGGTTATACCAAATAGGACGGCACGGTGGCGCTGCCTTACAGCGCCAGAGACCTGGGTTCGATGCGGACCACCAGTGCAGTCTGCATGGAGTTTGTACATTCTTCTTGTGACCGCATGGGTTTTCCCCCGGTGCTCCGGTTTCCTCTCCACTCCAAAGACACACAGGTTTGTAGGTTAATTTGCTTCGGAATAGCGTGTACATTGTCCCTTGTGTGTAGGATAGTGCTAGTGTACGAGGATCGCAGGTGGGCTGAAGGGCCTGTTTCCGCGCTGTATCTCTAAGCTAAACAAAACTTCACATTGCAGTGTTCCACTATGGAAAAGTGTCTACCAACATGAACACAGCAAGGCTCCAGAGGTGGAGCTGTGATAATGACCACATGTGGGTGAGGGTTAGATCTTGGCCTGGACAATGGAAAGAATACTCGACGTATGCCAATATGTTGCGTTTCTGTGAATATGCCAAACAGCTTACTTTGTGGCAAAAAAACAAAGTGTTGGAGGAAATCTGCAGCATCTCTCGAGGGAAATGGACAGATAATGTTTTGGGTCAGGATCTTTCTTCAGACTGATCAGCCTGAGGAGGGTGATGACCAGATACATCGTCTGTCCATTCCCTCCAGAGATGCTGCTTCACCCACTCGGTTCCCCCAGTACTTTGTATTTTGCTCGAGTTTCCAGCACCTGCAATCTCTTGTGTTTCCAGTATATTCATGGCCACCAGAGGGAGCAGTTAAACAGAAAGACGGGTCAACCAACGGTACAACACTCCATGAGTACTAAGGTGGGAGAATAAAACTACAGTGAATGCATCAAAAAGCATTGAGGTATGTCCATTGGAAAATATTCATCCCAAGTGCACGACCAAGCAAATATTACCTGCAATTTAAATGCAATAACCTGCAGATGCTGGAAATTAAATGTTAAAATAGAAATGATCAGGCATGGTCCCAGCTGTTATCAGGCAACTGAGCCATCCTATCACCAACTAGAGTGCGGCCTTGACCTACCATCTACCTCATTAGATTACCTCGGATTACCATCAATCGGATTTTACTGGACTCTATCTTGCACCAAACGGTATTCCCTTTATCCTGTATCTGTACACTGTGGACAGCTTCAACGGACGGGCAAGAACTGTTGAAGGACAATGAGTCCATAAACGCCCGATGGAAGGAGCACTTCCAGGAACTCCTCAACCGTGACAGCACAACTGAACCAGACATTACCCACCGCATCCCCCAGTCCCATCAGAGAAGACGTGGAAGAACCTCCCACTATGACAGAAGTTCAAGATGCCATCAAGAGCCTTAAGAACAACAAGGCCACCAGTCCAGATGGGATCCCAGTTGAGATCTTAAAGGAAGGTGGACCAGAGCTCCTGTACCACATCCACGTCCTACTCCTCAAGGTCTGGGAAAAAGAAGAACTTCCCTCAGAACTCAGGGATAATCTAATAGTGCATTTTCAAGAAGGCGGACAAGGCTAAATGTGGAAACTACAGGGGCATCTCGCTCCTGTCAACACCAGGCAAAGTCCTTGCTCGTGTCCTCACAAACTGACTTCTACCACTGTCTGCGGAGGTACTCCCAGAATCACAGTGTGGCTTCCGACCATCCAGAGGTACAGCCGACATGATATTCACAGCACGCCAACTGCTGGAAAAATGCCGTGAACAAAGGCAGCCTTTGTACATGGCCTTCATATACCTGACGGAGACTTTTGACTCGGTAGACCGCCAATCTCACTGGAGCATATTATCAAGGTACGGTTGCCATGACAAGTACATCAGAATATTGAGGCTTCTACATGATGGCATGTCGGTCACAGTGCTCGGTCAGCAACTGCGGCTCCGAGTCCGAGCCCTTCACTGTAGAAACGGGGTCAAACAGGGATGCATCATTGCACCCACCCTGTTTGTCGTCTTCATTGCTGCCGTACTTCACCTCATTGGTGAAGAGCTGCCACAGGGGATCCCAATCCTCTACACAACTGACGGTGGGCTCTTCAACCTTAATAGGTTGAAGGCCAAGAGCAAAGTCAGTAACACCGCCATCATGGAGCTTCAGTACACGGACGATTGCGCCATTGCAGCACACTCTCCAGAAGACCCAGGTCCTACATCAACCTCCACCTAACCAGCCGTCTACCCAGCCCACTATAAAAGTGGACGACACCACTCTTGAGAACGTCGACCACTTCCCCTACCCTGGCAGAATTCTTTCCTCAAAAGCTGACATCGACTCTGAGGTCAACCATCGCCTGAGTTGTGCCAGCGGAGCCTACGCCAGACTCAGGCAAAGAGTCTTTGAAGACCGGGACCTAAAGGCTCAAACAAAACTGCTGGTCTACAGAGCTGTTGTCCTCTCCACCCTGTTGTATGGAGCCGAGTCATGGACCACCTATAGCAGGCACCTGAGAGCCCTGGAACAATACCAACAAAGATCCTTACGAAAGATTCTGAGGATCAGCTGGGAGGACAAACGCACCAACATCAGCGTTTTGGAGGAAGCCAACATGACCAGCATCACCACCACAATAATGCAGCACCAACTTCGATGGACTGGCCATGTCATCCACACGTCCAACACACGTCTTCCTAAACAAATCCTGTACTCTCAACTGAAGGAAGGTCGGCGAGCACCCTGCGGGCCAAAGAAACGCCTCAAGGGCAACATCAAGAACAGTCTGAAGAAATTCCACATCACATCAAGCAACTGGGAGCACATTGCACTGGACAGGCGCTCCTGGAGGAAATCCGTGCAGGAAGGAGCTGCACATCATGAAATGGAACTATGCCGTTTCACAGAGACAAAGCGACAGCACCGTCAGGAGAGAGAGAAGGGAGCTCGACGACTACCAACCACCGCCAGTCTCCACTGCCCACGTTGCACCAAGGTGTGTGGATCGCGGATCGGCCTCTACAGACATCTGCAGACCCACAAGTAGACGACCCTATGGAGAGGAGAGGACAGTCACACTCGTCTCGAGTGACCGCCGATGATGAATCGTGCATACTTTTCGCTGACTGGATAGGACACAACAAAAAGCTTTTCACTGTACCTCGGTACACGTGACAATAAACTAAACTAAAACTAGAGAGAGAGAAACAGATTTAACCTTTCATCAGTATCACCACCAGATAAAAAGTCATGGAGGTGAAAGGTTTCTCTCCCCTTGAATGCTGCCATTTTTCTCTCCCCTTGAATCCTGTTTTTTGGAGATAAGTTCTGTGGGGCAGAAGCAGGCATATTGACCCTTACCATGGGTAGTGCTGTCTGTGGACTCTGGGAAGGAGATCAAAGCGGGCGGTGCAGGATGGAGATGATAAGGTTGCAGGCTGCGGAGGCTCTGGGGATCTCCCTGGTGATGAGATTGGTAACAGATTGAGTGATGATGGCCTGGCGTTCATCTGTGGGGTTATAGTCAAGAGGTAGGTATGAGGTGTCAAAGAGCAAGGGGCCTGGCAGCATGGTAGAGTGCAGCCCACCAGACTGGACTGCAGGTACAGGTCGGCAGTGGCATCGATGGGCAGAGCCTGTGAAGGCAGGAGTTAGTGGGCCTGGCGATGGGCGCTGGCAGTGGCTGGGGAGATGGTAAGCTTTGGCGCTGTATCTTCCGGCAGGAACGGCGTTGCTGGTCTCAGCCCTGCGGCTGTCGGGCAGGCGGCACGATCTGGGGACGAACCCTCAGGTCTGCGGGCGGCTGGGAGCGCCGCTGAGTCGAGGAGAGTTGGTGGGGAGGAGAGCCGTCTGGAGATGGGCAAGCTTGCGGTCCTTGGTGGTTAGGTGAATGAGGAAGCGTTGATCAGAGGCGAGTCCCTGCCCCAAACCCCTCTTCCCCAGCTTACTCCACTCCCTCATACAATCTGTCTGAAGGGTCCCAGCCCGAAACATCACCTATCCATTCCCTCCAGAGATGCTGCCTGACCCTGAGCTACTCCAGCACTTTGAAGCGAGCAAGAAACAAAATGTGGCAGAAAAGTGGCCGATATTCTCCTCGAGTGTGGAAGGACTACGACTCTTCTGGCCAATGCCATTCACGGAAAAGACCATTTGGCCCATCATTTCCATTTTAGACGCTTACCCGTCTGAACACACCTTCTCCCATTTCATGTGGACTGCCAGGTTTCATGAGCACTCTCTGGGGCTGCAGCTAAATTCAAATCAGGCCCCAGGTCATGTCCCTCCAGGGTATAGGCTTAACGTGCCCTCATAAAGTGGACACAAACTCAGCAGGTCAGGCATCATCTCTGGGGAATGGGTGACGTTTCAGGTCGGAACCCTTCTTCAGACTGAAAGTGGATAGGGGGGAGGGAAATGGAGGTCGGAAAAGAGCAGAGGCATAGCTTGAGGTGCACAGTGGCGCAGCGGCAGAGTTGCAGACTTCCTTATAGCACCAGAGACCTGGGTTTAATCCTGACCTCGGGTGCTGTCTGTATGAAGTTTGTACGTTCTCCCTGTGAACGCGTGGGTTTTCTCTGGGGGTTGTAGGTTAAATGGCTGCGTTAAAAAAAATAAATTGTCTCTAGTGTGTAGGATACCGCTAGTGTACAGGGATCACTAGTCGGCGCGGACTTGGTGGACGAAGACCTGTTTCCACACTGCAACTCTGAACTAAAAAGCAGGTTTTGCAGACAAAATGTGTAGGAAGGAACTGCAGATGCCAGATAGACACAAAGTGCTAGAGTAACTCAGCTGCCTGACCCGCTGAGTTACTCCAGCATTTTGTGTCTTTCTTCAGTATACACCAGCATCTGCAGTTTCTTTGACACATTTTGTCATAAAATGGCAGCAGGCACTTATGCAGTGCTTTGTACAAAAGGTTGTTTTTTTTAAACTCACTCTGCTCTCTCCCTGACTCACCTCCCCATTAACTTCCCGGAGCCTCTTCTGTCTGAGGAAACTAACACGCCTTCTGATAAACATGACAAGCACAGCCCATTGCCCGACACTGCACGAGCAGGCAGAGTCGGGCTCAAGTTGGAGCAGGTTGCAAACCAAAGATCTTCGTTGCAAACCATCTCCTCCCGTGCAGGTTGGACTGGACGGGTTAGTTTCTCTTGCACCAATCAGAGTCAGTACATTAACCACACACGGGAGTCACCCCCCCCCTCCCCTCCCCCCCTCTCATGGGAGCCCAGTGACTCATCCTTCTCCAGAACTGAAAACTCCTGTTTCCTTTTATATGTGTTCACTCTGCAGGTGTTCTTGGAGAGGAAGAGTGTGTGTGTGTGTGTGTGGGGGGAGTGCGACAAGCTTCTACAGCAGGTATGCAAAGCACCTAAACAATGTTGCTAGCGTAACCAAAGCAGGGCTAACAACAAAGGTGAACAAGCTGATCAAAGAGCAGAGATAATAAACTATCCTCCACTTAGTCACCCTCCAAACGTCACCCATTCTTTCTATTAGTTTCTAGTTTAGTTTAGAGATACAGCATGGAAACAGGCCCTTTGGTCCATCAAGTCCACACCGGCCATCCATCACCCGTTCACAATATTTCTAATTGTAGGAACTGCAGATGCTGGTTTAAAATGAAGATAAGGCGCAAAATACTGGAGTAACTCAGCGGGTCAGGCAGCATCTCTGGATAGAAGGAATGGGCGAAGTTTCGGGTCAAGACCCTTCTTCAGACTGGGTCAGGGGAGAGGGAGATACAGAGATAAGGAAGGGTAAGGTATGAAAACGAGACAAGGGGGGAGGGGGTGATTAAGGAAAATGTAGAATAGATCAATGTTAGCTAGGAGAAGGTAACAACAAAGAAAACAGATAAAATGTAAGCGCAGACAGTCAGACTAGTCGGAGGTACACAAAAATGCTGGAGAAACTCAGCGGGTGCAGCAGCATCTATGGAGCGAAGGAAATAGGTAACGTTTCGGGCCGAAACCCTTCTTCAGACTAGTCGGAGTACTGGGAAGGGGGGAGGGATGGAGAGAGACGGAAGGCAAGGGTCACTTGAAGTTAGAGAAGTCAATATTCTTTCTATCCTGAGATGCTGCCTGTCCCGCTGAGTTACTCCAGCATTTTGTGTCCATCTCCATTTTGATTACTAGGCCACTCTTGCCGTTCCCAATGATTCCCGCTGAAAACAACTGCTCTGCCAACTTCCTCACAACCTGACATTAACATTTAATGTCCTAAATTCAACCTCTGAGAATTACCAGCTTGATTTCATTTTTAATTAAGATAAGGTCCCATTATTTGGATTAGCTTAGCTTACTTTAGAGATACTGTGTGGAAATGGCCCCTTTGACCCACTAAATCCATGCCGATCAACAGTCACCCACTCACATTAGTTCTATCCTGTACACTAGGGACAATTTACTGCAGCCAATTAACCTACAAACCTGCGGGTGTATGGAACATGAGTGGAAACCGGTGCACCCAGGAAAAATCGACGTGGTTACAGGGAGAGGGTACAAACTCCGTACAGACAGCACTCATAGTCAGGATCGACCGCTCTCACCAGCTGCCGGAGGCCCGGCCCGACCGACCGCTCTCACCACCAGAGAGTTTTATTGTCATGTGTCCCAGATAGGACAATGAAACATTCTTGCTTGCTGCAGCACAACAGAATATGTAAACATAATACAGAACAGGAGATAAAAGTTCAGTGTGTCTATATACCATAGACCAAATATATACACAATAAATAAACAGATAAAGTGCAATAGGCTGCTATAGTTCAGAGTTTGTTTGATGGCGAGTTTAATAGCCCGATGGCTGTGGGGAAGTGGCTTTTCCTGAACCTGGATGTTCCAGATTTCAAGCTCCTGTACCTTCTTCCCGATGGAAACGGAGAGATGAGTGTGTGGCCAGGATAGTGCGGGTCTTTGATGATGTTGGCAGCCTTTTTGAGGCAGCAACTGCAATAAATCCCTTCGATGGTGGGGAGGTCAGAGCAGATGATGGACGGGGCAGTGGTCACAACTTTCTGCAATCTTTTCCGTTGCTGGACATTCAAGTTACCGAACCAAGCCACGATGCAACCTGTCAGTATGCTCTCTACTGTGCACCTGTAGAAGTTCGAGAGTGTCCTCCTTGACATACTGACTCTCCATAATCTTCTCAGGAAGTAGAGGCGCTGATGTGCTTTCTTTATAATTACATCTGTGTGCTGGGACCAGGAAAGATCTTCGGAAATATGCACGCCCAGGAATGTGAAGTTCTTGACCCTTTCCACCACAATCCCGTTGATATAAACGGGATTGTGGGTCCCCATCCTACCTCTTCCAAAGTCCACAAACAGTTGCTTGGTTTTGCTGATGTTGAGAGCCAGGTTATTGTGCTGGCACCATTTGGTCAATCGGTCGATCTCACTTCTATACTCTGACTCATCACCATCAGTAATTCGTCCCACAACAGTGTCGTCGGCAGCGAACTTGATGTTGGAGTCCGCACTATGTCCGGCTAAGCAGTCATGAGTATAGAGTGAGTACAGCAGGGGGTGAGCATGCAGCCTTGAGGTGCTCCCGTGCTGATTGTTATTGAGGATGACACATTTCCACCAATACAGACAGAATGTGGTCTGTGGATGAGGAAGTCGGTCCAATTGCAGAGGGATGCGCAGAGACCCAGTTCTGCGAGTTTGGTAACCGCTTGGTGGGGATGATGGTATTAAACGCTAAGCTGTAGTCAATGAATAACAGCCTGACATATGAGTTTTTTGTTGTCCAAGTGGTCCAGAGCAGAGTGGAGAGCCAGTGAGATTGCATCCACCATTGACCTGTTGTGGCGGTAAGCGAACTGCAGTGGGTCCAGGTTCTTGTTGAGTTGATATGCGCCATAATCAACCTCTCAAGCACTTCATCACCACAGACGTTAGTGCCACTGGTCGATAGTCATTGAGGCACGTCACCTTGCTCTTCTTGGGCACCGGTATAATTGATGCCCTTTTAAAGCAGGTGGGAACCTCAGACCTCAGAAGTGAGAGGTTGAAAATGTCCGTAAAAGCTCTAGCCAGTTGGTCCGCACAGGTTTTTAGAACACGACCGGGTATACCATCAGGTCCAGGTGCTTTCAGAGGGTTCACCCCACTGAGGGATCTTCTGACGTCAGCCTCTGTGACTGACTGAAATACCATCACGGCGAATGGGGGCTCGGGAAGGCATATCAGTGTTCTCCCTATCAATGTGTGTCTAGAACGCATTGAGCTCTTCAGGGAGCTGACATTTGAGCAGCCTCCTGATTTTGCCTTGTAGGAGGTGATTGCATTCAGGCCCCACCACAGTTGCCGAACATCCGTCTCATCCTCCAGCTTAGAGCAGAAGTCCCTTTTGGCCTTTTTGATGGCCTTACCATGGTCGTATCTGGACTTCTTGTAGACCTCTATATCTCCAGACCTGTATGCCCAGGATCTGGTCTTCAGAAGAATGCGGATCTCATGGCTCATCCAAGGCTTCTGGTTAGGAAACACTCGGAAGGTTTTTGTTGGCATGCAGTCCTCCACACATTTCCAAGCAGTCCTGGAGTTGTTCTGCTGCCCCCCTACAACTGCGCCACCTTAAAATAAGGTCCCGTATTTGGATTAGATTCCATCCAGATACTTCTAAATATCCATTCTAAATAAGTAACAATGTGGATAATAATGTGTACAAGTTGCTCTCATAATTTTTTGTACAATTGAAGCAGCAGTAAAACGCATGCTGCCAGACCTGTGAACAGTCTCTTCCACTCCGTGATCAGGCTTCTAAATGGTCCTTCCATAGCTAGGGTACTGTTTGATTCACCTCCGCCCATCCAGGACATAAGAGTCCGTCAAAACAATTAAAAAAGAATGATATAGAGCATCCGAAAATATGCAACGTTGGAAAAAGTAGGATGTATCCAAACTATTATCTCCGCCTGGACCTACCTGATCCCCCGGTTGCTAAACACATTAATTCTCCTTTCCATTCCCACACTGACCTTTCTGTCCTAGGTCTCCTCCATTGTCAGAGTGAGGCTAAACGCAAATTGGAGGAACAGCATCTCATATTTTGCTTGGGCAGCTTACACCCCAGTGGTATGTTATTGATTTCTCTAACTTCAAGTAACCCTGGCATTCCCTCTCTCTCCATTCTTCCCCCCCACCCAAGTCGCACCAGCTTCTCGTTTTCACACAACAAACAGCTAACAATGACCTGTTTCCTTTATCATCAATACCTTTTTACATTTCTTTCATTCATTGTTCTAAATCTCTCTACATCACTGTCCATATCTCTCGTTTCCCTTATCCCGTGACTTTCAGTCTGAAGAAGGGTCTTGACTCGAAATGTCACCCATTCCTTCTCTCCAGAGTTGCTGTAGATCCCCGCTGAGTTACTCCAGCTTTTTGTGTCTATCTTTGGTTTAAACCAGCATCTGCAGTTCCTTCCTACACATATTTTATCTCTGCCTGGTGTCCCAGGCTGATGAAGGCAACCATTTTACTGGTAGTTAGGCCTCGTAAATTTTAATCTGGATGACTGAAAATACACAATAATGGACTGCACTCAGTTATTTTACTTGCATTTAACACAGCAGTTTGTACAAGGTTCCTGTTTTCACATCAGCCACATGTTACATTGACAATTATGAAAGCTCAACTTCATCTTTGTGGCTGATGACTCAGAAATTTGAAGAAGGGATTTATCATAATAGTAATAATAATAGATTTTATTTATATAGCGCTTTTCAGGACTCAAAGTCGCTTTACATTGAGAGTCAGGAATAAACAAAACAAAATAGAGCAGTAAGACAGAGATGCAAAGGGGAGGGGAACATGTGACTAAGGGTATGCAGAGGAATATCATGATATAGTCATTACTCAGCACATAGCAATTTGGGTCAGAACCTTTTGGGTTCAAGTCCCAAATGTGACGGATCTGTGCCACTGTAATCGATGAATAGACATATTATTCCTGGTATCCTGACAAATATATATATATCCTCCAATCACTTCTCAACTCCAGATTTGGCCTCAAGTTTGTAGTCAGCAGCAGAGCAGTTAAAGTTCCCACTGATCTTGAGAAAGCCTCCGACAGGGATCTCGTGAGTTGTGGCCAAAGCTTGGCCATGCATGAAGACTTCTGTTCAGCATAACAGAGAGGAATCTCTGGTGCTCAACAGTTATGTTGTCATCAAGGTGACAGCATAGCCAATCTCATTAAGAATTTTAAAAGAACATATATTTTTTTAATTACATCATTGTCATACAGCATGAAAACATCCCATTTGTTCAAACTTGTCCATGCTTGTCTAAATGGGGAGAGAATCAAGAAATCTGAGATGCAACGGGACTTGGGAGTGCTGTTGCAGGATTCCCATAAAGTTAATTTGCAAGTCAACTAGGTAGTAAGGAAGGCAAATGCAATGCTAACCTTCATTTTGAGGGACCTAGAATACAAAAACAGGGATGTAATGCTCAGGCTCCATAAGACGCTGATCGGGCCGCATTTGGTGTATTGTGAGCAATTGTGGGCACCATATCTGAGGAAGGATGTGCTGGCCCTGGAGAGGGTCCAGAGGAGGTTTACAAGAATGATCCCAGGAATGGGTACAGTGGGTTAACATATGATGAGCATTTGACAGCACAGGGCCTGTACTCGCTGGAGCTTAGAAGAATGTGGGGGGACATCATTGAAACATACCGAATAGTGAAAGGCTTGGATAGAGTGGATGTGGAGAGGATGTTTCCATTCGTGGGAGAGTCTAGGACTAGAGGCCATAGCCTCAGAATTAAAGGACGTTCTTTTAGGAAGGAGATGAGGAGAATTTTATTTAGTCAGAGGGTGATGAATCTGTGGAGTTCTTTGCCACAGAAGGCTGTGGAGGCCAAGACAGTGGATATTTTTAAGGCAGGGATAGATAGATTCTTAATTAGTACGGGTGTCAGGGGTTATTGGGAGAAGGCAGAAGAATGAGGTTAGGAGGGAGAGATAGATCAGCCATGATTGAATAGCGAAGTAGACTTGATGGGTCGAATGGCCTAATTCTGCTCCTATTACTTATGACCACATGCACCTCCTCTATCATCATCCACTGCATTTGTTGCACCCAATTTAGATGCCTTTATATCGGCAAGACCAAGACTAGACAATAGTTTTGCTGAACATTTGCACTTGGTCTGCTGAGGCCTGCGGGATCTCCGGTTGCTAACCATTTTAACTCTCCTTCCCATTCCCAAACTGACCTTTCTGTCCTGCCCTCCTTCATTGCCAGAGTAAAGTCACGTGCAAACTGGTGGAACCGCACCTTATTTTCCGCTTGGGAAGCTGATAACCCAATGGTATATACATTGAAGTGTCCAACCAACAATACCACCCCCTTTTTCCCCCTCTATTCCCTATGCCCCACTTGGATGTGCACACTTTTCTCCCAATATTTCGCTCATCCCCTTCCACGTATGTCCCTTCCTCTGGCTTCACACTACTCATCTCTTCTCTCCATATCTCTTAGTTTACATCTGAAAAGATCTTAAAAGTCTGAAGAAGGGTCTCGATCCATCCATATTCTCCAGAGATGCTGCCTGACCTGCTGAGTTACTCCAGCGCTTTGTGTCTTATTGTGTATTAACCAGCATTGTAGATCTTTGTTTCTACTTCTTCAGTTTTCTTTGTCTTGTTCCCATCCCTGGTCAGCGTCCACCCATCTGACAATCTCCCCCCTTTCTCCTCTCACCTGTATCGACCCCATGGATTTTCCTGGCGCTGTCCCACCCCACCTCTCTCTTTCCACCAGGCATTGTCCCACCCCACCTCTCACTAACTTTCCCCACCCTACTACAATCAGTCTGAAGGAGGGTCCAAGCTCAAGCTTGTGATTGAAAAAATATCATCATTGTGTGGTTTGCCGCATTCATCGTGGGGACTTGGTGGGCACTTACTGTTATTTTCACTGAAGGGTCAGCCTTGAGAAGAACCCAGTCAAACGCGATGATATTAAAGTCGTCTCTGCTCTCCAACCCACTTAGAGTTACTTCCTCATTTGGCTGGACGATTCGGTCCCATCCTGCTTTTGCCATGGGCAGTTTGTCACCTGGAAGAGAAAGATGAACGACATTAGGACAAGTAGAACCTGGTAAAATAGACACATCGGACCATATTTTGCTAATGTTAAGACAATTCATACACACACAATATTAGACAACAATGATATGGTGATGCTTGATCGTTTCTGCTTTTTGACAGGGAATTGGTTCAGCCCCTGGGATAACGTCCACTATTGAGTAGGGAATTTGTTCCAGATTCAGGGACAGTTTCTTCCCAGCTGTTATCAAGCAATTGAATTATCCTATCACAACTAGAGAGCAGTCCTGAACCACCATCTACCTGATTAGAGACCCTCAGACTGTCTTTAATTGGACTTTACTGGCTTGCACTAAACATTATGCCCTTTATCATGCACCTGTACACTGTGAATGGCTATTGTCATTCTATTAACTAGTTAGCACGGGAAAAATGCTTCTCATTTTATCTTGATACAGGTGACAATAAACTACTCAAACTCACAGCTCTTTGGCCTTTTGGCTAGATTCGGTTTTCTTCATTTAAAACTCCAATTCGCTTATTGCCCAGTACATGACTCTTCAACACTACTGGTCTTCAATTTTTCTGGACTCGGTTTATTGTCTATTACTGGGATGTGCACTCCTACAAACTTGCCTCTCATTTGGCTCAACATCTCCTCCCATCATTAATCTCCTCCCATCAGGAAGGAGATATAGAAGCATTAAAAGTAAAACATCTCGCTTCAGAGACAGCACCTACCTCCAAGCCATCAGATATTTGAATTTGCACTAATCACTTTGCATTTTCTTTTGCACTTGCACCTACGTTTAACATGACGCTGCTGGGTACTGTCCTTCCTGTATATATTGTCCTTCGTACGATATTGTCTGTATTATTTATTATTTATTGTGGTGTATGTGGTGGATGTATTGTACTGAATTGTATCTGTCTGAGAGCGAACCAAGACACATTCCTATCAACTTGTTGACATGGCAATAAACTTCTTGAATTGAATTGAATTGAATTGAACATCTCTAATCAGACAATACCAAGATAACTTGGTCTTCTTTAGAAAATTATTATTTTTTAGTTCTTCATAGCTTTGCATACTCTGCTACTCTCAGCCTGTATTTCACCCCATGTATCTTGCCGCAGCTCGATTGCTACATTTTTGTCAAATTTGATTTTTGCCAAATTATCCTGTCTTCTTTGCTAGTGTTTCGACCTGGTAGTGCAGTCCCATTAACCTTCACTCAAAAGCTTCAATGGTAATCACCTACAAGGATGGGTAACAAACCTTCCAGAACTGAAAGCTGGCACTTTGTGGTCTGGCATCCTAAACGTGTGTATTCTCAAAGCAGTCGGCATTAGGATAACAACATAAAGAACATCAAACAGCACCTGTCCATTTCCTCCACAGATGTTGCTTGACCCATTGAGTTCCTCCTGCAGATTGAGTTTCGATCAGTTTCGATCTGCACCAGAATCAACAAAATCTAAGGCTGAGCCCCTCACTCTCAGTCAACTCACAGTGGCCAGCAGTGACAGACATGCAGAGAGCATGGGAGCACGGTGGAACTTTGGAAATCCCCAAATATTGGACCTTATCCACCACCTCATCTATTGCAACAAAACACTCTTCCCATATTCTGATGGGATGTTCATTGTTCACCTTGCTGGAAACATTTGTAAGTTTTACAGTAGTCGGGTTTGAAGGGCCAGACGGCGGTAGTCTGGACCCAGTTGATAGAACTCTCACCTCCGAGTCAGAAGATCTCAAGTTCAATCCTTAATTGTGACATGACACAACCTAAATTGACACTGCTGAGGGAGTTGCAGAGGTGCTGGGATCGATCGTCTTTTGGACGAGAGGTTTAACCATGCCAAGTCTACATCCTCAGGTAGACACAAATGATCCTACCGCACTATTTAATGATTGAGGCAATTCTCTCCCAGTGGCCTGGCCAAAAATGACCCTGGCTATTGTTACATCTTGTTCATTCAAGACTCTCCTGGCTGATCTCCCCACATTTACCCTCTAATGACGCCAACACGCATCCCATTCACCCAATGCTTGCAGTGGCTCCCAATCTATAAAGCAGCTCCTGCATTAAAATTCACATCCTCGTATCTAAATCCTAGGTCTTGTGTTCAGAATTGAATTGAATTGAAAGATGCAGCAAGGAAATGGGCGCTTTGGCCCTTCGGCCATCACACTATTCACCTGTTCACACAAGTTCTATGTTATCCCTTAACACTAGGAGCGATTTACAGAAGCTAATTAACCGACAAACCCACACGTATTCAGTAAGTGGAAGGAAACCAGAGCACCTGGAGGAAATCCACATGGTCATAGAGAGAACATTCAAACTCCACACATCCGAAGGCAGGATCGAACCCTTGTCGCTGGCACTGTGAGGCAGCAGCACTACCAGCTGCACCACTGTACCGGCCATAGCAAGCTATGGCAGCAGATTCACCTATAAAGCCTTACAGCATCAGGATCACACACCTTCGAAGAGGAGCGCAAGAAAGTGTTTGGTGTTTGCAAGACTGGGTCAATGACAGTGACTAATTGGAACAGTGGTCTACCACTTAATTGCTTATCTCATCTATGAGAGTTATCATATCCCACAGAACAAATATTTCCTGGCAGTGGAACGCAGCACTTATCAGGAGTTAGCAGCATTGCCATGTCAGATTATCAGAAATCAAAGGCCATTTAAAAAAACAAACCAAGATGTCTCACAATCTGCATCCTCATTACCACACTGAACCCTTGGAGTGGAGTATCTTAACCCAGCAATTTTGGTTGATTTTAGTTTAGTTTAGTGATGCAGCGCGGAAACAGGCCCTTCAGCCCAGCAAGTCCACGCTGAACAGCAAACCCCGTACGCTACCACTATCTTACATTAGGGACAATTTACAATCTTTACCGATGCCTATTAACCTACCAACCTTTATGTCACCAGAGTACCTGGGGAAAACCCACACAGGATACGGGGAGAAGGTACAAACTCCGTACATAGAGCACCCGTAGTCAGGATCGAAGTCGGATCTCTGGAGCTGTAAGGCAGCAACTCTGCTGCTTGCGCCACCATGTCGCCAGATGTTGACAAGAAAATGCAGACCCCTCTACCGTGTAGCATACAAAGCATGTGGCCAACAGTAAACACCTGGTTTGACTTGCAAAAGAAAGCAGTCAGCAGCATTTTCCCTTTAATTACAAAAGACATCTATTTCCTTCGCTCCATAGATGCTGCCGCACCCGCTGAGTTTCTCCAGCACTTTTGTCTATCTTGTTGAGTTCCCTGTGGTTTTACATCCCCCCACACTATGAAAATGCTCGTGTTGCCATGAAGTCTAAAGAGCCTGTCCCACTTGGGCGTCATTTGCGCATCACGCAGATGGCGCGCGAAGATTTTGTACATTCCAAAATCCTGGGGCGTCGCACGTGACCGCGCGTGACTGCCTACGTCACCACGCACCATGCGCGCATCACGTGCAGTGTGACGCGCGCGTCGGGCGTCATGACGCGTAAATGATGTCGCGTAAATTACGCGCAAATGACGCCCAAGTGGGACAGGCCTTTAAGGCATCAGAACTACCAAGTCAGAATGCACCATTTACAATGGAGCTAATAACGATGCTGCACTACATAACCACAGAACGCACACACTTCTTCCTTTGCTAGATTTTGCTTACTTCAGCAAACCCCGAGTGCCTATGACTGGTACAATCTTGAATGTAGTGTGTAGCCTGGCACCAGACATGCAGCATCCTTCATTCCCACCAGCACAGATCAACAGGTGAGAAACATAAACTTCGGCTGCATCCTGCAGGCTATCACTAGTTAGAATATAATGGTCATAAGGGATAGGAGTAAAATTAGGCCATTCGGCCCATCAAGTCTACTCTGCCTTTCAATCATGGCTGATCTATCTCTCTCTCTCCCCTAACCCCGTTCTCCTGCCTTCTCCCCATAACCACTGACTCCTGCATTAATCAAAAATCTATCTATCTCTGCCTTAAAAATATCCACTGACGGCCTCCACTGCCTTCTGTGGCAAAGAATTCCACAGATTCACCATCCTCTGACTAAATAAATGTTTCCTCATCTCCTTCCTAAAAGAACGTCCTTTCATTCTGAGCAATATGTGAATTAGCATTGAATTTGCAAATTACAAGGCAAAAACTCAGTGTTCTTTTCAAAATATCACAACCATGTCGGGTAATCAGACGGGCAGAAATCAGGCATTCAATAAAGCCTTCTCATGTGAAGGACACAAAGTGCTGGAGTAACTCAGTGGGTCAGGCAGCATCCTTGGGGAACACGGATAGGTGACATTACGGATCAGGACCCGAAATCTGATTTCCACAACAATGCAAATCAGCTTCTTTGAACCCAATTCACCAGACCTTCACCGTTAGTCTTACAAACCTGCAGTTGATTCATTGTGCCACCCAGGTGCATAGGAGGTGAAAGGCAGTCTTTGATTTAATTTAAACACGCAAATGACCTAGCAGATTATAGGCACCAAAACAAAAACCCAAACATGCATATTAAACACAAAGTTTCCTAATTACTTCTAAACCATCAGAAAATCTCGGATGGAATTAACTTGCGAGTACATGTAACGGTTTCCCCCAGGAATCTATTTGACCCTCTGAAACTATTTATTGCCTTGAGACAGATTGCCTGCTTATGTCTCAAAGAAATTCTCAAGAAGCAACCAGTTTATGGTATATATGCAAAGGAGACATAAGAGATAGTAAAATCTGAATCCACCTATCATTTGGCAGTTCATGACCAACCTTTTTCTATCAGTTTATCAGTTTTAGTTTATTGTCAAGTGTACTGAGGTACAGTGGAAAGCTTTTGTTGCGTGCTAGCCAGTCAGCGAAAGACAATACATGATTACAATCATGCCATACACAGTGTACAGATACAGGATAAGGGAATAACATTTAGTGCCGGATAAAGCCAGTAAAGTTTGATCAAAGATAGTCCGAGTGTCACCAACGAGATGACACCAAGTGTAGTTCAGGACTGCTCTCTAGTTGTGGTAGGATGGTTCAGTTGCCTGATAACAGCTGGGTAGAAACTGGCCCTGAATCTGGAGGTGTGCCTTTTCATACTTCTATACCTTTTGCCTGATGGGAGAGGGGAGAAGAGGGAATGGCCAGGATACGACTCGTCAACTATCCTCCCTCCATCAGTGTGAAGAAGGGTCCTGACCCAAAATGTTATTTGTCCATTTCCCTCCACAGATGCATCCTGACCTACTGAGTTCCTCCACCAGTTAGTTTACAACACCCAATTGTAAATCAAGTTGTGTATAACAAAAAAGGGTCTGGTTAAAAATGGGCCATGTGTGACATTTTGCAACATATCAGGACTAGATCGCAAGGGATCCAGGGAGAGCTAGCCGACTGGATAGAGAATTGGCCATGGATGGAAGTAGAGGGTGGAAGGTTGTTTTTCGGACTGGAGGCCTGCGACTAGTGGTGTGCCTCAGGCTATCAGTGCAGGGCCCTTTGCATTTTGTGGTTAGTATCATCGATTTGGATGAGAATGTACAAGGCATGATTAGCAAGTTTACAGGTGACACAAAGGTGAGTGGTATCGTAGATAGTGAAGAAGGATATCAAAAATTGCAGGAAGATCTTGATCAGCTGAGCTGGTTGGCGGAGAAATGGCTAATGGAATTTAAAACTGAGAAGTGCAAGATGTTACACTTTGGAAAGTCAAACCAGGGCAGGACCATAACAGTGAATGGCAGGGCTCTGGGAGAGTTGTAGAGTGGATGGACCTAGGAGTGCAAAAACATAGTTCCTTGAAATTAACATCACAAGTAGATAGTGTGGTCCACAAGACTTTTGGCACATTGGCCTTCAACTGTCAAGAGTATTGAGTATAGAAGTTGAGAGGTTATGTTACACTTCTACAAGACATTGCTGAGGCTACATTTGTAGTAATGTTCAGTTTTGGTCATGCTGTTATAGGAAAGATGTTGTAAGCTGCAACAAGTCCAGGGAAGATTTACAAGTATGTTGCCAGGTCTCCAAAGCCTGAGCTATAGGGAAAGATTGAGGAAGCTGGGACTTTATTCTTTGGAATGCCGAAGGGGTGACCCTGATAGAGGGTATGCAAGATCATGAGGGTGTGGCACCTTCATGCCCACGTTGGTTTTGCATACAGCCCGTCACCGTTGGCGACTCACCAGCAGCCTCATGAGAAGGTCCAGCCACAAGGTCAGGATGCACTAATTGGCCTCATCTGCACACGGGTTATGATCAGTGAGAATGAAGGTAAAAGGGGCTTCTGGAATAAACGTCACACAAGGTGTCTGGCTCAGCTAAGTGTCGTTTGTTCTTTGATTTCTGTCGTGGGATTCAATAGATCCTACAAGGGGATTGGATAGGGTAAATCCACAGAGCCGTTACCCAGAGATGGGGAATCAAGAACCAGAGGACATAGGTTTAAGGTGAGAGGCAAAAGATTTAATAAGGACATGAGGAGCAACTTTTTTTTTTTACACACAGAGAGGTGGGTGTATGGAACATACTGCCCAGAGGAGGTAGTTGAGATAGGTACCATCACTCCATTTGACATTTGGACAGGTACATGAATAGGATCGTTTTAGAAGGATATGCGCCAAACGCAGGCTGTTGGGACTGGTGTAGATGGGGCATGTTGGTCAGAATAAGCATGTTGGGCTGAAGGGCCTGGTTCTACGCTGCATGACTCAGTGACTCATTACATGCACATCTCTCTGAGGTATTATTAACAATGGTAGGAAAAATATAATGACTATTAGCTTCCATCTAATCCACTTTATTAAGGTAGCATACTGAACAGAGTACAACATCCCAAGTTTGTTCAAAGAAGCTTCATCAGCTACATTTTGACACCAATGGCCAACAGAAAGATGTGTCGGATGAGAAAGGTTAGAAGAAGTTGGGGATGATGAGGTGGGAGGAGAAAGGCAAGACAAAGGAAGAGAATTCCAGAGCTTAGGGTGAAAGTAATTGAAGGCATGGTTTCAAATTGTAAAGCATTGGAAACTGAGGATGCACTAGTGCAGGGGTGGGAACCTGTGGCCTTAAGGCCGCAACGGCCTTCTAAGCCATTAAGTGCGGCCTTCTGAATGAATACAAATTTTGTAGAACAAATCTTTATATTATTATTAATATGTTTTTGTTCACCTTTTATTATTTTTATTTTAATCTTAAAATGAACGTATTTAAAATACCAAAGAGTAAAAGAAGATTCAACGAAATAATCCTCCCCGACTGACAGCCACAATTAAAACATTAGTAAGTCATGAGGGCTATTTTAACAAAAATAATGTACATTTTGAAGTATATCTAATTGAAGTTTCTTGGATGCGGCCTTATTAGATTACAGCTAACTTAATGCGGCCTTCCACCATGAAAAGGTTCCCCACCCCTGCACTAGTGGCTGGAGCTAGAGATGCACAGAAATCTCAGAAGGTTGTAGACTAGAGGTAGCTGAGGGCGAAGCCACAGAGGAGATTAAAAACCAGAATGTTAAGAAACAATGTATGACAGATCGTGGAACTTGCATGGGTCTTGGTCATCTTCATTTAACACCAGATGCCAACATGAGGTAGACAAAAATGCTGGGGAAACTCAGTGGGTGAGGCAGCATCTATGGAGCGAAGGAATAGGCGACGTTTCAGGTCGAGACCCTTCTTCAGACATGAGGTGATCATCTTTGGCCTATAGAGTCATACAGTGTGGAAACAGGTCCTTCGGCCCAATTTACCCATGCTGACCACCTACACTAGTCAAACCTGCTTGCGTTTGGTCTATATACCTCCAAACCTATCCTATCCATGTACCCGTCTAAATGTTTCTTAAACATTGCAATAGTACCTGCCTCAACTACCTTTGGCAGCTCGTTCCATACACCCACCACCATTTGTGTGAAAAAGTTGCCCTCAGATTCCTAGTCATTCTTTTCCTCCACTCACAAACCCATGTCCTCTGGTTCTCAATTCCCGTAAAAGACTGTGTGCATTCATCCGATCTATTCCTCTCATGATCTTATACATCTCCATAAGATCACCCCTCATCCTCATGCGTTCCAGGGATAAAGTCCTAGCCTGCTCAATCTCTCCCTATACCCCAGGTGCTCGAGTCCTGGCAACATCCTCATAAATCTTTATGTAGGGCATTCAACCAAGGCTGTAACTTTCCTGCCAGATTCAGGTTATAGAATTCATGGCAAAATTCGAAAAGCAACTAGAGTTGACCAGCATCCTTACAAATATTCATCCTTCAGCCAAAATTGTTAAACAGCTTATCTGGTAATGGATTAATCAGCCAAAAGCAGGAATACGGCTCCGCTACATCCTCATCAATTGTAGAATTTACAACAAGAGTGCCGAAATTAAGGCCTCCAAAAGCAACCGTACAATAGAAAAGAGAATGACTGGGGAAAAAAAGAGAAAAGCCTGTAGCTATAAAATTGAGACACAAAGAACTACAGATGCTGGAATCTTGTGTACAGCAAATAGTGTATAGACTGTCGCAGTCATTTTAGTAATCATAGGGTCCTTGATCTTTCAAAAATCAAATTAGTGGAAAATATTTTGGGGATGACTTCATAGAATGCATTATGTAGCTAAGAACACTTATGTAGTGATAATGTAAATAGTTGATGAGTAATTGCATTGTAAAAGATCCTCCGGGGAGAGAGATCAACCTGATAAAATTCCACCTTCAATTTTTGGAGACACAAGGTAATCAACCAGGGACACAATCCTTGAACTTGTCTGGGTCTCCTCCACTGTCAGAGTGAGTACCAGCGCAAAAACAGCACCTCATATTTTGCTAAGGAACTCACACCCCTGCGGTATGAATATTGACTTCTCCAACTGCAAGTAACCCTTGCTTTTCCCTCTCTCCATCCCCCCCCCCTTCCTAGTTCTCCAGCCAGTCTGACTGTCCCCCTGATTAAATTTCATCCCTGTATGCTTCCTTGTCACCTTCTCCTAGGTAACAATGATCTATTCTCCATCTTCCTTGAACTTTCCTTGAATCAAAGGGGACCCCCTTTGATGTCTCATTTTCACACACTTCCTTATCTCTGTGTCTCCCTGTCCCCTGACTCTCAGTCTGGAGAAGGGTCTCGACCTGAAATGTCACCCTTTCCTTCTCTCCAGAGATGCTCCAGCATTTTGTATCTATCTTTGTGGTGAAAATGACAACCGTCTGTAAGTGATATTCCAAACTGCTCAACAAATAGACCTTTTTTTCGGCGAAGTGATGAACCTGAGGCCATCTCAGGTGATTAAAGATAGTGTTTAAATCAATAGGTTTATACCATTGCTGAAGTATATCTATGCACAGCAAAACAAACAACAAAACTGTTGACGGGACCCAATGGCTCGAGCAGCATCTGTGGGGGCCATTTCAACAGTTTTGGGTTGCGACATTTCGGGTTGTGACCTTGCACTAATCCTGTTGCAGCCTCGAACACCGACTACCCATTTCCCTCCACAGTTGCGACATGACCCACTGAGTTCTTCCTGCTCCAGATTTCCTCATCTGCATTCCCTTGCATCTTTATCTTTGCATCTGTTTATCTATCTTTGTGAACATGTTGTGAACTCGTTGGGCAGGAGATTCACGTGGGAGTGCCTATTTGGTAATAGTGTAACATCAACACTTACTGGAACATAGTTTGGAGGAGTGGTTGAATTATTTAGCTTTCACTGTATGTACACTGTGTCTCAATGTATTTATGAAGACATTACAAAGTGGTGACGAGATATTCTCCAGTTTTTTTTCCATTGGAATTAAGAAAGTGCATTGTTGACTCTGCCGCAGCGCCAAAACTGATTTTTCCACAGAGCTTTCTTGCAATCACTCATGGAATTTTTATCGACTGTAATCTCTGCATTTTTTGACAAAGGCACATCATGCAACGGTGGCGTGAAATAGCGGCCTTAACATTGTTGCAATGGGCCACATATCCCTCACAGTTTAGTTGAGCCAAGAGCTTCATTGCCAAAAGGAAGGTCTGCAGCATGCAAGGCGAAGGGCAAGCAGGCAAAAACAATATCAATTGCAATTGAAAATTATAAAAGAAAAGTTTGTAGTGTTTCTATGACATGAAATATTTCACTGTACTTCGGTACACGTGACAATAAACAAAACTGAACTGAAGTGCAAGGGCAATTTTAGTTTTTAGTTTTGGGGATACTGGGTGGAAACAGGCTCTTCGGCCCACTGAGTCTACACTGACCATCCATCACCTGTACCCTAGTTCGATGCTCTCCCAGTTTCACATCCTACACAAACTAGGGACAATTTACAGAAGCCAGCCACATACAAACCTGTACGTCTTTGGAGTGTGGGATGAAACTGGAGCACCCGGGGAAAACACATGCGGTCACAGTGACAATGTACAAACTACAAACAGCACCTGTAGTTAAGATCAAACCCGGATCTCTGGTGCTGTAGGGCAGCAACTCGAGCACTGCGCCACCATGCCCTCTTACTCGAAGCATCTTGACTTGTCATCTAACAGTTTGCAATGATATATATTTTTTATATTTCAATTTGATGATTGTTAATCAACACTTTCCTCAAAAGCTTTAGCCAGATACTGTTGATGAAAAGCACTGTCACACTGAAAACCTACTCTGGTTAGGTCTTATGGGTATTAGCACGTGGAGCGCATAGTCCAACACAACAGACAGCAAAATCTGCCATGCATCATGGCAACAAATTATAAAAGCAGGACTAATTTAATTGGAAAGAGTTGGCAAGCGAGCTGTAGCTAGTCTGGAAGAATGATTTCAGCACTGATGTTACAAAGCCACTTCTTGATGCATCAAGTTTAGTTTAGTTTAGTTTAGAGATACAGCGTGGAAACAGGCCCTTCGGCCTACCCGAGCCTGCGAACCCCGCATATTAACACTACCCTACACACACTAGGGACAATTTACATTTATACCAAGCCAATTAACCTACAAGCCTGTACGTCTTTGGAGTGTGAGAAGGAAACCAAAGATCTCGGAGAAAACCCACGGTCACGTACAAACTCTGTACAGACAGCACCCGTAGTTTGGATCAAACCCGCGTTGAAAGTGCTGCAAGGCAGCAACTCTACCGCTGCGCCACTGTGCTACCCATAAGAGCCAAGAATATTTTATTGCCATATGTACCGATTGCAGAACCATGAAATTCCTGCTTGTTGCAACTTAACAGGCCAGTACATGCAATAACATAGAGATAATATATAATAATCAAAATACAATAAATTAATAACTGCAATATTAGGTAACCGTAATAGTGCAAACAACGTAAGTCCTTTGAAGATCATAGTTGTTACGGTTAATGTTGTGCAGTGGTCTAGAGTTTGATGGTTGCTAGGTAGAACCTGTTCTTGAACATGATGCCTTGTTTTTCAGCCTCCTGTATCTTCTCCCCGATGGTAGCAGCAAGATGGGAGCGTGGGAGGTGATGTGTTTCCTTAATGGCATTGACTGCCTTTATAGTGGCTATGCCTCCAGTAGATCCCCTCGATGGTGGGGAGGTCAATACATCACATTAACCAGGCAATGTCCACCAACCTCTGGAATTTCCCATGTTCCTGGGCATCCGAGTTGCCGAAACAGTCAGTATACTCTCCACCGCACACCTATATGCACACCGCCCTGTACAGATTTTCACACCCAGGAACTTTAGTTTAGTTTCGATATACAGCGTGGAAACTGTCCCTTCGGCCCAACGAGTCCGCATTGACCAGTGATCACCTGCACACTAGCACTATCCTACAGACTAGGGACTACTTTTTTTACGGAAGCCAATTAACCTACAAACCACATCCTTGGAATACAAGAGGAAACCGGAGCACCCGGAGAAAACCCACACGTGCACAGGGAGAACATGCAAACTCTCTAGAGACAGCACCGGTAGTCAATATCGAACACGGATCTCTGGCACTGTAAGGTAGCAACTCTACCGCTGCACAACCGTGCTGAACCAACAGCTAACAGTTAACGTTGCTGTTAACCCCGCCCCTTTGATGAAAACAGGTTTGTGAATCCTCAGCTTTCCTGTCCAAAAGTCAGCTCCTTGGTCTTACTAACGCTGAGAGCACGTTTATTATTCTGGCACAATTCAATCAAATTTTCAATCTCTCTCCTATTGTCCACCTGGGGCGCCGTCGAGTATGGCTGCCCTGCCAGCAGCTGTTAGTCTTTTTTTTAATTTTTAGTTAGTTAAAAGTGTTTGTTTTGGAGGTCTTTTAGTCTTTTTATGTGGGGGGTGGGGGAAAGGGGGAAACTATTTTCTCATTACCTACCTGGTCGGAGTTGCGGCTTTTCTCCGAGCCGTATCTTCGCCCCTTCCTCGCGGCCTTCGGGC
>CM075978.1:52733716-52758716 GCA_038087875.1 Malacoraja senta | reverse complement strand
TGAGTTTATACAACTCATCATACTACATTCAGAGAATTAAAATAGCACATAGAGCAATAGCAAAAGCGATAGCAAGCTTTGCTTACTGACAAAGATCTCAAATCATTAGCGTAAATATAGGATTTGCTAAAAATGTCCAAATAACATTTGCAGCTCAATACGTCTTTGGTTAGGCCGCATTTGGAGAATTGCATGTAGTTCTGGCCGCCCCATTTCAGGCTTTGGAGAGGGCACAGAGGAGCTGTACCAGAATTCTACCCAAATTAGAGAGTTTGAGCTACAAGGAGCAGTTGGACAAAGTTGGATTATTTTCTCCGGAAAGTCAGAAGTTGGGGGGAGATTAGATAGAAGTATATAAAATTATGAGAGGCACAGACAGGGTAGACAGTCAGAACCTTTAACCCAGGGTGGAAATGTCCAACACTGCAGGGCATAGTTACAAGGTGAGAGGGGTGGGGGGAGTTCAATGGAGAAGTGAGGGGGAAGTTCTTTTACACAGAAAGTGGTGGGGGACGTGGAATGTAATGCCAGGGTTGGTGGTGGAAGCAGATACAACAGAGGCGTTTAAGATGCTTTTAGATAGGCACATGGAAGTGCAAGAAATAGAGGGGATATGGATCATGTAGATGAGATCAGTTTATCTTGATCATGTTAGAACATGAAACATAAAATAATAGAGTACAGCACAGGTACGTGCCCTTCGGCCCACAATGGTTATGTCCACATTAACAACGTGGCTTAATGCATCTTTTCAGAGTGTTTTGAAAATTGAATGACAATTGCTTCATACTGATCATGAGTCACGCAAAATAGATTGAAATGTAACACACAGCATCACTGAATGCACTTTCTGTTCCCAAATGTTACAAAATGGAGGGAACCCTTCAATCATATAATGAGGCTTCAACTGGAACAACCAAAAGAACAGTCAAAATAGTTAAGGAAGCTCTCAAGAAATACAAGTTGAGGGGTGTTCAAAACTCAGCAAGATTAGCCAATTTAAACAAGTCTGTACACCATCAAAGATTAATAACATACTAAAGTTTTATTCGACTAAATTGCCTTCTAATAACAAATAGATGCAGTTGTTGAAAAGGTGAAAATAAACAAAAAAATGGGAGGTATAGTTTAGAGATACAGCGTGGAGACAGGCCCTTCGGCCCACCGAGTCCGCACTGACCACGATCCCCGCACATTAACACTATCCTACACACACTAGGGACAATTTTACATTTATACCAAGGCAATGAACCTACACGTCTTTGGAGCGTGGGAGGAAACCGCTGATCTCGGAGATAACAGTAGAGCTGCTGCCTCACAGCACCAATGACTGGGTTTTAATCCTGACCTTAGGTGCTGTCTGAGTGGAGTTTGCATGTTCTACCCGCGGTGACGTGCATCCTCCAGTTTTTACAGTTTCCACATATGTGTAGTTTGATAGATTAATTGGCCACTGTCAATTACTGCAACTGCATAAGCAGTGGTAGAAACTGGGGAGAGTTGAGGGGAATGTGGTGAGAATGAATGTGGTATTAGTGCATGTAAATGTTTAGTACAAAGTCCTTGGATGGAAGGGCCTTTTCCCATACTGTATCTTTTTATGTCTCTATGAGTTCAAAAAGTCTTTGAAAACTAATCACTCGACCAGATTCCAATTAACTGAAAAAGTTAATTATCATCCTGTGAAATGTGTGTCCCCAGACCATTCACACTGACCTGTCTGTCCTCGGCCTCCTCCACTGTCAGAGTGAGGCCATATGCAAATTGCAGGAACAGCACCTCATATTTTGCTTGGGCACCTTACAATCCAGCGGTATGCATATTGATTCCTCGAATTTCAAGTAACCCTTGCATTCCCTCTTTCTCCACCCCTCCTCCACCCTGGTGGTCCTGCCAGTTTCACTGTTTGCATCCATATATCCCATCGCTATCACCTCTTCCACAGCCAACAATGGACCATTGTGGGCTCCATCTTTCCTTGGTCATCGGTACCGGCTCCAATTTGTTCTGCACCTTTTCATACCTCTAGTTTCCCTCTCCCCTGACGCTCAGTCTGAGGAAAGGTCTCAACCCAAAACATCACCCATTCCTTCTCTCCAGAGATGCTGCCTGTCCCGCCGAGTTACTCCAGCATTTTGTGTCCATCTTCGTTCCTGATTTAATACTGGCGTCTAAATGTTGAAAGTGAAAGTCTGTTAACACAAATAATATTCTTTAAAAAGAGAAGTTGTACAGCGATTCAACACGCATAGGCATATTGTCTGTGTCCATGACGTGAATGCCCCATGATCTGAGAGAATTGTGGTGACCTTCAGTGTCAGAATGACATTGGCTGGAACTCCACCCATGTTGGGAGCATAAAGAATGCAAATTTATATAGATTAAATATTTGGCTTGTAAATAAACAGCAACTTGTACATAAATTGTGGCTCAATACATTCGTGAAGCCTGGGAATTCAGAGATCTTGCAGCTCTACAACACTTAACCAGAATACGAATAATGCTGAGTAGCATCAGTAGCAATACAACAGGTGGAACTTCTGCAACGATGTAAAAATAAACATGCAAGATGCAGAGGTAATGACAGGAGATCAGAGAGATGGAAAGGACATTAAATATATTTTGTATGCTTCTTTACTGTAGAAGATTATGAAAATGTAGCAAAGATGGAGAAGAACAGGACAATTTCCCTTGAGGAAAAGAAAGGAGTCAGCATCACAGAAACCCGTCTTCAACTAGTTTGATTCAGTCCACACGGTATCAAGAACAATTGGGTGGCCCAGCGGTAGAGTTGCTGCCTTACAGCGCCAGAGACCTGGGTTCAATCCTAACTACAGGTGCTGTGTGCACGAATCCCCAAAGTTCATCCCGTGAATATATATTGTGCACCCTTCTGTTGTTTGTCCGGAGTTTGTACATTCTCCCCGTGACCTGCGTGTGTTTTCTCCGGGTGCTCCACATTCCTCCCACACTCTATTAAGGGCCTGTCCCACTTGGGCGTTATTTGTGCGTCACTTACGCGACATGGGCAGTGCCGCGCGGCGTCCCAGGATTTTGGAATTCTCAATCCTGGGACGCGCAAATGACGCCCAAGTGGGACGGGCCCTTAAAGTGCAGGTTTGTAGGTTAATTGGCTTCGGTAAAAATTGTGTATTGTCCTCAGTGTGTTGAATAGTGCTAGTGTATGGGGTGATCGCCGGTCAGCATGGATTTCGTGGGTTGAACGACCTGTTTCCACGTTGTATCTCTAAAGTCTGAAGTCAAAATCTGAAGCATTAATTTCCTTCACAACCAGTGCACAGTTGAAATGTATATCAGAGACAAAGAGCACAGAAATGGGCCTCTCAATCCAACACATCCATCCTGACTTTTTTGCCCATCTAATCTCATTTGCCCACATTAAACTAATTCAACAACATCTTTTTGACGCAGCTACAAATAGTGGCATCCAAGATGCTTTTAGGTAGGCACGTAAATAGGCAAGGAATGGAGGGATATGGATCATGTACTAGTAGATGAGATAGGTTTATCGTGGCATCATGTTCGGCATGGAAATTGTGGCCGAAGGGCCTGTTCCTGTGCAATACTGTTCTGCAGTACTATCTCCTATTACCTCTACCACCAAGAACAAAAATAGCAGACGCCCGCAACACCACCGCCTGCAGGCTTCTCTCCATATCGCACACCGCCATGACTTGGAAGTACACTGCCTTTCTTTCATCATCAGTGCCTCAAAAATCCTGTAATTCCCTGCCCAACAGCATTGTGGTGAATCTTCACCAGTGCTTCCCGAATCAGCTCATATCATCTTCTCTGGGGCAATAAAAGCTGGCCTTAACAGTGATGCCCAGAATCGGAAAAAATGATAAAACAGTGAAACTGCTGGAGATAATAAAACCAGATAAATCCTCACACCAGATAGCTCATATCCCAAGATTTGAAATGGATGCATGTGTGATGTTATTCTAAAGTCTTAGACAATAGACAATAGGTGCAGGAGTAGGCCATTCGGCCCTTCGAGCGAGCACTGCCATTCAATGTGATCATGGCTGATCATCCCCAATCAGTACCCCGCTCCTGCCTTCTCCCCATATCCCCTGACTCCGTCCGCTATCTTTAAGTACTGATTGGGGATGATCAGCCATGATCACATTGAATGGCAGTGCTCGCTCGAAAGGCTGGCTCGAAGGGTCGAATGGCCCACTCCTGCACCTATTGTCTATTGTCTAGCCCTATCTAGTTCTCTCTTGAAAGTATCCAGAGAAGCAGCCTCCACAGCCCTCTGAGGCAGAGAATTCCACAGACTCACAACTCTCTGTGTGAAGAAGACCGTCTTCTCAATTCTGGAACAGTTCCAGTACATTTAAACGGTGAAAGTTTAACACCTCTATTTAGAAAGGGAGAAGAAAAATAAGGAACTATCAACCATTAGCGCAAAATGCTGCAATCCATCTTGAAAGACATAGCAGCAGAACACTTAGGAAATCAAATCCGATTTTGGCAGAGTTAACATAACAGAAAGGGATAAAGTACAGATTTGTGAGGATGTATTTAGCAGAGTAACTAAGAGGGGTGTTGAACATCCTCAATAAGGATTGTAACATAGTTGTATCGTAGTTTATTAAGGATATTTGTTTGTATTGTATTATGGTGGTGGGTTCTGGCTTGTTTTAATGTAATGGCATCATGTTTTTTAATAATTGAATACATTTTTTGATTAAAAAAAGAGGAGTATCAATGAATGTTCAACAGGTCGATGGTTGGGGGGAGGGGGGGTGGGGGGTTTGGGGAACTTACAAATCTGTAGGGATGGAGGATTAGTTAAAAGCCATAAAGCAGAGTAGGGATATATTGCGCATTTGAGGTAGACAATTATCAATAACGTACCAGAGGGATCATTCCACGGTTCTGTGGTTAATTATAGTTATTAATAATGAATGAATTGTAGTTATTAATGAAAGTAATAAAGTGATATATCAGAGATTATCAATAAAATGAAACAAATTAAACTGAGAGGATGCAGCCAAGGAATATGGACAGGTTAAGTGGACAAGCTGGTGGATGAGAGTGTAATTAAACAGCATTACAGCACTTTGGATGAATAGAAGCACAAATTCAAGTGAGAAACTAGTAACAGTTCACAAACAGGCAAATTTCATTAGAAACTTCAAATGTCATTATATGCAGAATACAAACAAGTTACAGGAAATACTAGGAAGGCAAAACGTCCATTGGTCTTTGTTGAAAGATGTTGCATTTAAAAGTACGAGGCCCTAGTGCAGTTGTACAGCACTTTGGTGATAACTGACGAGGAATATGTGCAATTTATCATCTTGCTTTTGCTTACAGAAGGGTGCACTGTACATATTCATGAATTTCAGGGATTCGAACAGACAGCACCCATGGTCAGGATCGAACCTGGGTCTCTGATACTGTAAGGCAGCAACTCTACCCATGTGCCACCATGGCGTGCTTCAACAAGGCCTTGTTATAACAATGGACTTTCTTTCTTGATTGCTCAGATGTGATGTTAAATCTCTTCTCTCATGTGGGAATGCCCTACCTCTTCTCTCATGTGGGAATAGAGCACATTGTCCAATTTCAGAGCAATGGAAGTTAATGTTGGGTCCCAGCTAATTATCCTCCAATCACTATCTAAAAAGAGATGAACATTGTCAAATCACTGAAAACAGATCCTACTGTTGATTAAAAAAAAGTGGCTCAATAGCATGGAGACGCCAGAAACTGCAGATGCTAGAATCTCGAGAAAAACTCAGTGCTGAAGGAACTCAGCAGGTCAGGCAGCATCTGTGGAGGGAATAGACAAAACAAGTTTGTTTGAAACGACAGGCTAAAGAAAAGTCACAAACCTAAACGTTGTCCTTCCATTTCCACCACAAATGCTGCCTAACCTGCTGAGTTTCACCACCACTTTGTGTTTAGCTGAATATCATGGTTGAAAAGAGGAAATGAGTCGACCCACTTGTCAAGAAAACCAGGGACAACTTAGGAAAGTACTTTATTGGCTGTAAATGCCCTTTGTGACATTGTAAATAATACTATAGGAAGAGGTGGATCAACATGAGACAAAACCTTGCCGTCTGTCATTGGAGGGCTGGAACATGTATGAAGTGTAGATGGAGAACTATGACTTAGTTTAGTGTATTGTCACGTGTACTGAGGTACAGCAAAAAGCTCATTTTTGCATGCTAACCAGTCAGCGGAAAGGCTATCCATAATTACAGTCAGGCTGTCCAGTGTGCAAGGATAGTCCAAGGGTCTCCAATGAGGTAGCTAGTAGCTCAGGACTGCTCTCTCGTCATTAGTAGGATGGTTCAGTTGCCGGATAACACACAGTTGGCATCGCTGCCTCACAGCATAGTGATACACTTAGTCATACAGCACGGAAACGGGCCCTTTGACCCAACTTGCTTATGCCGACCAAGTTGGCCCATCTCCAATAGCCTCACTTGCCCATGTTTGGCCCATCTCCCTCTAAACCTTCCCAATCCATGCACATGTCCAAAATTCTTTGCCATTTAGTTACTTCCTGCCTGCCACCTACTAATTATATGCTTTGGATCTTACCATTCTCAGGGTTAAATGTAATAGTGAGAAAGGGTGGAATCGGACTCCACTCTTTAATTACATAGCAGACAGGAGTTTTTGTGACTGAGACAAAATACGGCTCATTTCTCAGTCTGCCCAAACAAAACTGCCCCACTCCACAGAGATGCAGCCATTACATTTATCACGAGAAGGAATCTCTTGCAAAACGAGCACTAAATTCTATTTGGACACATCACTCAGCTTCCCACGACCTATCCTCAGAAACTAATGCTTTCCAGGTGATTCACACCACATGCTATGCACCTCACTCTAACACAGCCTGATGTCAGCAGAACAGGTTCTGAGTAACAACCAAGTTCACTTCCTGCCACACCCTTGAGGTGATACAACAACAAGGTACTTCCATTGAATTGTGATAAAGGAAATACTCAGGACAAAATATTTCACAGTGCCTTCCAAATTGTGAAAAAATCCCAAGGCACTTCACAACTGTGCTTACCTAAAATCTAAAAGGGTGGCACAGTGGCGCAGCAGTAGATTTGCTGCCTTACAGCACCAGAGACCCGGGTTCGATCCTGACTATGGGTGCTCTCTGTATGGAGTTTGTGCATTCTCCCTATGACCGTGTGGGTTTTTCCCGGTTGCTCCGTTTTTCCCCCTACACTCCCAAGATGTACAGGTATGTGATTAATCGGCTTCTTTAAATTGTAAATTGTCCCTAGTGTGTAGGTTAGTGCTAGTGCATGGAGTGAACGCTGGTTGGCATGGACTCGGTATCTCGACAGTCTAATGCAAGGACATAATGGGAGGGTTAAGGGACTGATCCCTTAACCAAAGAGCAAAGGGAGAAGGTGATATGGCAAGACTTTGGGAGAGTACTCCAGTAGCTATGGTGTAACTGCTAATGGTGCATCAATGAAATATGAAGATGAATGTGGCCAGGAGTGGAGGAAAGCAAACTCCTGGAAAGTGGTGTGTGTAGAAGAACTCGATAGAGAGGGGCGTAGCTACAAAGTGTTTTGGTCAGAATTTAAAGATTAATGTACCGCTGGACCATAATTCGTTGCACTCACTCGGTGAGCACAGGGTGGTGGGCGGATGGGACTTAGTGAGTTACAGCACTGTCAGCAGTCGGTGTAATCGGTTATTTTGTGCCACGTTAATCCTCACTAGCAGGTGACAGGGCAAATGGCCGTTGCTGCGGTTTCGGCAGTGTTTGGTAACAAACATCAGGATACTGGAGAGAAATCCCACCGCTCTCTATTGTACAGTAGCCAAGGAATACGTGACTTGCCCCAGACTAAGAAAAGAGACATTCAGCAAAAGTACAGCATCTCCTTATATTCAAAAATACATGTGAATCATGAGATGTACAAAATCATGGAATAGCACAGAGACCCTTGCCCAGAGTAAGGGAGTAGGGGAATTGTAAACCAGAGGACATACAGTAGGTTTAATGTGAGGGGGGGGAAACATTTAATAGGAACCTGAGAGGTAATGTTTTCACACTAAGGGTGGCGGGTGTATGGAATGAGCTGCCGGAGGATATAGTTGGGGCAGGGACTATCGCGTCGTTAAAGACACATTAGGACTGATCCCTTAACCAAAGAGCAAAGGGAGAAGGTGATATGGCAAGACTTTGGGAGAGTACTCCAGTAGCTATGGTGTAACTGCTAATGGTGCATCAATGAAATATGAAGATGAATGGATAGGATGGGTCTCGAGGAATATGGGCCCAACGCAGTCAGTTGGGAGTTGTATAGATGGGACATGTTGGTCGGTGTGGGCAAGGCCTGTTTCCACACTGTATGACTATGATTACTGTATCCATGGTGAAAGTGTACCATAGAGGATGACTACCAGATCCTTCTCTCATGCACCATCCAGTTTTCCCTTTAAAAGGTACAACCCCAAGGCTGTGTTTATTTGGTCAACAATGGGCCAATGGAAAAGGTCCAAGTGTAGGTCACAACACTTTGTTAATGCAAATACCCAAACCAGAATAAGTACTGCCATTCCAAATGGAGGTCAGTCAAGGGAACATGCAACATTCAAATGTAAATGCACAAAACAAATCTGTATCTTCCATTTGTATGGTTCAATGGTGCGTTATTTGTCACATATGCAACTGCACAGTGAAATTATTTTTGCAGCTATTACACATGTTGGTGCCGCCATTTTTGGTGCCATTATTCAAAGTCCAAAGTTCGGTCGGCCCGCGCGCTCGATGTACTGGAGCAGTTCCCATGAACCAACGTCCCTCTCCTCTCCTCGTCCGGCCATCTTTGTGTCCCTGGGGCGCCTCCTGCAGCTGACCTGAAGGCGCTGGAGGCATTACCCCGTTTGACCCTCCTATCAGCCCTTGCCTCTCGAGGCCGACATTTCCTGTTCCCTCCCAGTTGCACCAACCGATGACCCTTTGGGCGGGTTCCTGGTCTCGCCAACCGACGATGTATTGTGGAGTTGGAGGAGCATGAGATGCTATAATCAAAACTGCTCTCTTTCTTCACTGAAGTACATTCTCCATTATGCAGTTAGATAAAATAGGAGAGTGGGTCTCCTTGGCTGCCCCATCTCTTGATTGGAATGTGAGTAGTTTTTCTCTATCAGGAAACTTACAATGGAGATTTACCATATAAATGATACCTGGGCTTTGTGCACCCATAGGTTAAACTGCTTGTGATCTCTTGAATATTTAAGTTTAAGAAGTGATTTAATTTAAACTGATTCACAGAAATTATTTTCTTTCCCAGGGCATCACTGGAACAATGGATATAATCTTAAAGTGAGCTGATAATAGGCAGGGCACCAAATGCTGAGGCAAAGAGCTAAGCCTTTAAGGAGCATTATGAAGAGTTGCAGTGAGATTTGAAAAGCCAAGCTCAGACGTGGCAGATAAGAGTCTCCAAAGACTCGATTGGCCATGTGACCTCTCTGGCCATGACATAGCTATAATTCCGTATAACATGACCACGGGTGATTGAGATAATTGGGAATGGGAATGTGTAAGAATCCAGAATTGAAATAAAATCCAAGATCTGGGGCTGCAGAGAGCCACAGCAATGTGAGAGGGAGAAGCCATCAACTAATCTGGAAAGAAGGATGTTTTTACATTTGAGGCTCCAGTAAGGCAGGGACCCTTAGACCAGGGCACATGCAATACAAAAAGGGACAGCCTGAAGATTTGCTTGGGTCCTGTCTGTGACTTATCGCCATCTGCATCATCGATACAGATTCTGTGCATTGACATCTCACCGATAGCGGAACTTGTTTTGCAAAATTGGCAGACTCATTTCTTACATCGTAACACAAACCCGATTTCAAACACTGCAAGAAGCATGTTTATAGATCGTGAAAATTGAAACATTTTCACTGAATATTTGTTCCCTGCAAGAACAATTACCAACGTACACATGAAAAACGATATTTCCAAGGCAATGTGAACCACCTTGCAAGTCCGCTGCCAGATTTTGCAGGTAGGCAACGTCTAGGCATTATGGTCTGGAGAGCACAAGTGTTTGGAGAGTCTGAAGAAGGGTCTCGACCCGAAACGTCACCCATTCCTTCTATCCAGAGATGCTGCCTGTCCCGCTGAGTTATTCCAGCATTTTGTGCCCATCTTTGCTGAGAGAACATCTTGTCTTTTCTTTACTGTATGTTTTTTTAACTTTACAAACAATAAAGACACAAATATAAGGTACTTTATGACTCCAGGGCACAACTTGCACAAACAAAGTGGCGATGAGATAAGGATTAGGCAATCTCGGTCGAATTACCAGGACATAGGATAACTTTTGAGAATTTGCCAAGGGGATTTCGGAGTCCAAAATAACTTTGTGGAAAGAAAACAATATTTGGAAAGCACAGGACTTACTAGATCTAACATGGGCTACATTTTAATGCAGCCCACTACCCCTGACTACCCCACCCATCTATGCCATACTATCCCCCCGCATTAGAGGCAAGTGCACCTCTACAGATCTTCTCCAACATTTCCTAACCCTCGCTACATAACACACCCAAGAACTATATTTGTGCATTGACAAGATCTGGTGTACTATTCCACTGGAAATATAATTATATATATTTTTAGCACAACCATAATGGCAGCAAATCATGCTCGTAAATGTTAAGACCGACAAGATTGTATTTTAAGCAACATCTTATTGGAATAGAGAGGGGCACAGAGGCTGAGGTGGCAACATTTTGGATGGATGAAGGTTTCCACAATTGATTGGGAGTCAAAGTTTATGGGGAGATGGCTGGAAAATGGTGTTGAGGGGGAAATATAGATCAGCCATGATCGAATGGCAGAGCAAACTCGATGGGCTGAATGGCCTAATTCTGCTTCCACAGACTTGATGTTGGCTGCACCGAGCTTCAGTGCATCCTTCAGCATGTACTCCTGCAGTCTGGAGCGGGTCAGTTGGCAACATTCCCCGACAGACTTCTTGCTTTGCTGGGAGATCAACAAGTTTCAAGCATATCAAAGAGTGTCTTTCACTGAGTTTCCAGCAGCACTTGACGTACGTCTCTGAATGTATCCCTGAGAACAGTTTTGAAATCAGAGAGTCCTCTGTTGTGCTGTTTGGGATAAACTGTGACAAGGATCCTTGCATCCTTCAACAGACTCTCTTTGCAAATCCACACTCTACGAAGAGGTGGGCACCTGCAGCAGCCGTCCCGAGGGCAAGGTGCTGTTGTAGTAAGATTTACTGGTTGCTGTGGAGCTGCAGGCATCTTCTGCTGGGTGAGAACAGGGCATTTGCATGTGCCTTCTCTCCCCACAGCCCCCTTGTGCCAGGCTGGGTGGAGCCAAGCAGAGCTGGGAGTGCTGAGCAGATTCACTCGCTCGCTCCCTGAGTCAGTGGGCCGGCTGGCTGCTGCTCTCCCCACGCACTTCCTCACTCCACATTTACAGCCGTTTCTGCCATCCTCTGCCACGCACGGCTTTTGTTCAATACCAACTTCAGAACGGGTTGGGATTACAAACACTTCTCATGAAGGGTCATGACTCGAAACATCACCCATTCCTTCTCTCCAGAGATGCTGCCTGTCCCGTTGGGATACTCCAGCATTTTGTGTCCATCTCGGGAAGGGAACCCTGTCATAACTTGGGGACTTCCTGCACAGGAAACCTGCGACCAATTTAGGCAGAGCAAGACCCCAGAAATAGTATTGTTATCAGCAACAGACAATTTTTATCTGGGGTTTAATATCAGCCTGGGGAACTCCCCAAGAGATTCCGCTATTATTAAGAACGTTTGAGGAAAGCACAAAACAATATTTAGAGAGCACAAATACTCATGGGGAGCTTAAAGGGCTGTCCTCAACTCTGTTCAATGTCAGCACCTACCCAATCATCCATCCATGCCCCTGCATCGGAAGCAAGACTTACACCACCGCATGGTTATCACCTATTCCAAGTCATCTTGTGGCATCTCATCTAAACTACACATGGGTCACTTCAAGACCCAGTGTCCTATTGCACCGGAAATTCGCTGGTAAAAATGATCAACCGAGCATGGGGTTTTCTGGAGCAGTATCATTAGAAGGGAAAATTGTGGAGCATCGGTTTAAGGAGGGGATCTCAGTGTCAAGGGTTAGGCAATTAAAGCAGTGCCAACAATGTTGCTGGGATTAAAATCAGGCATGCCCATTCTGGATCCTAAAGCCATAACAGAGAAACATAGAAAATAGGTGCAGGAGTAGGCCATTCGGCCGACTGATCATCCAAAATCTGTACCCCGTTCCTGCTTTTCCCCCACATCCCTTGATTCCATTAGCCCTAAAAGCTAAATCTAACTCTTTCTTGAATACATCCAGTGAATTGGCCTCCACTGCCTTCTGTGGCAGAGAATTCCACAAATTCACAACTCTCTGAAAAGACTACAAAAAGTAGTAAACACTGCCCAGTCCATCATCGGCTCTGACCTCCCTACCATCGAGGGGATCTATCACAGTCGCTGCCTCAAAAAGGCTGGCAGCATCATCAAGGACCCACACCATCCTGGCCACACACTCATCTCCCCGTTACCTTCAGGTAGAAGGTACAGGAGCCTGAAGACTGCAACGTCCAGGTTCAGAAACAGCTTCTTCCCCACAGCCATCAGGCTATTAAACTCCTGGAACAAATCTCTGAACATTAATAGACCATTATCTGTTTATTTGCACTTTATCTGCTTATTTATTCATGTGTGTATATATTTATATAATGGTTTATGGACACACTGATATGTTCTGTATTCATGCCTTCTATATTCTGTTGTGCTGAAGCAAAGCAAGAATTTCATTGTCCTATCTGGGACACATGACAATAAACTCTCTTGACTTGACTTGACTCCCTTATTCTTAAACTGTGACCCCTGGTTCTGGACTCCCCCAACATGGGGAACATTTTTCCTGCATCTAGGGCTAGGATTAGCTAGGGTGGAGCATGGGAATGACGAGCAGAGAGTTTGATGCAAGAGAAGATGAGAAGTTAACAGGAGACACAAAGGCTGTGAATGAGACCTCCATGAAGCCTCAAACAAAAGAAACCCTGTCATTTCCTACACACGGCCCAGTCAGCATAAGACAAACAATTTAAAATGAACTTCAGCTGGCTGCAATATCAAGAGCCCAACTTTTCCCTCTGGGGGAGACCGACACACATACATAACAGACAATAAACGTGTATTCAGCGGCATCATTTCTGTACCTGCACTCAAACAAGTAGATTGCAACTGAAATTTTAAATTCAAGCAAACTTGCAGACCTTTTAGATATAGTCAGTGTTCTCCGAGCCAGACTACACGGGGAATAAGCAGGAAAGGTGCCAAAATAAGCCCAAACCCCACAGTGTTTGGAAATCTGTTGCTCACCCATGCTGTAGCCTGTTTGTGGAGGACATATATTGCTAGGATTTCCACACCTCCAATCTCCTGTTTGTCTACCTATGTTCACATTGCAGCAATAAACGAAACTCTTAAAAAGTGGCGAGATCAGATGCAGGGTGGGGTCGTAGTGTCACAGAGTTAGTGTCATTGAGAGATGGTAAACAGGCCCTTCAGCCCACTGAGTCTGTGCCAACCACTCTGACCACACACTCATCCACTGTTGCCATCGGGAAGAAAGTATAGGAGCCGGAAACAAAGTTCAGGAGCAACCATCAGACTATTGTGTGGGGGTGGGGGGGTAAAGGGGGAAACTGCTATTCTCAGTCCCAACCTGGTCGGAGAGGCGGCTTTCCTCCGAGCAGCATCTTCGACCCGTCCTCGCGGCCTACCATCGGGTCTGGAGCGGCTTTTCCTGAGGGGACCGGCCAGAACCACGGCTTCAGCGGCGGCACAGCGCTGGAGCGCTATTGCGGAGCGGGTGATGCCTTGCCTGGGTCGCCGCGCTGGGTCCGCCGATTGGAACAGCGCGGAGCTGCGGGTCTGTGGAGCGGCCAGCCGCGGGCAGCGGCGCTGACTTTGACATCGCGGAGCCTGGGATCTCTTGCCGAGATCGCCAGTGTTGGAGCTCCGTCCAGCGCAGCCTGTAGGCTTCGGAAGCCGCGGTCTCCGGTAAGGAAGCGGCCGTTCCAGGTATCCCAAGCCGCTGAGTGGGTTCTCCCGACGCCAGAGCACCATCACCCGGCGAGAGGGCCTGAAACATCGGCCCCCGTAGCAGCGACTGCGGAGGCCTCAATAGGCCCGACTATGGGTGGACAAAGGGATGGGGACTGGACTTTGTGCCTTCCCCCACAGTGGGAACCATTGTGGGGGGATGTTTTTTATGTTTTAATGTTAAATTTCTTCTTTAATGTTATGTTGTATTTTTATTAGTGTGCTGCAAGGACATCTGAATTTTCCTGAAAAGGGGATTTATCTATCTATCTATCTATCTATCTTGTTTCGTGACCCCTTTGCACTAATCTCATTCATTATACATTCTATCATCTTTCTCAAGATTCTATCACTGTCCTTGATGCAAATTACAATACAAATTAACTCACCAACCACACATCTCAATGATGTGGAAGGAAAGTTAAGCACTCCGAGGAAACCTATGCGGTCACAGAGAGAACAGACAAACTACACACAGACAGGAACCGTTGATCTGGATTGAACCTGGTCTCCAAAGTTGCGAGGAAGTGGCTCTACTCGCTGTGCCATGGTTAAGTTAAAATAGACTAGCAATAACATAATCCAGAGATGTAATCAAATTGGTTATAGGTTTAAACTGGAGGGGAAAGGTTTAGGAGGAATCTGAGGGGCAACCTTTCCACACTGAGGGTGTGTGGACCAAGCTGCCTGAGGAAGTCGTTGAGACAGGTACAGTAACAACATTTAAAATACGTTTTAACAGATATGTGGAGAGGAAAGAATGAGTGGGATATGGACCAAACACATGTAAATGTGACTAGCTCAGATGGAGCATCTTGGTTGCATCCACAAATTGGTTTGAAGGGTCAGTTCACCATTCTGTATGACGTTATGACTCAAAACCATCAAAGTCAGATGTGGAATTAAACACAATGAGAACCCAATCACCAGACTTGAACATGGCAAGAAAAGTTTCATTTGAGCCTCGAGGACGAGAGCATAAATTGGGAAAAGCGTTTCACAAACAGTTTATTTATCTCTGACCAATGTCCTATCCTGCACGGTCGCACAGCAATAGAGTTGCTGCCTTACGGCGCCAGAGACCCGGCTTCGATCCTGACTACGGGTGCTGTCTGTATGGAGTTTGAACGCTCTCCCCGTGACCCGCGTGGGTTATCTCTGGGAGCTCCGGTTTCCTCCCACACTCCAAAGACGTACAGGTTTATAGACTAATTGGCTTGGTGTAAGTGTAAATTGTCCTTGGGTCGCTGGTCGACATGGACTCGGTGTGTCGAAGGGCCTGTTTCCCCACACTGTATCTCTAAACTAAAAAACGAAACATTCCCTGGGTACACCATGTTCCATCAACGGGACTATCCCAGTGTAAATGGTGGATCAACAGTGCACTCAGGAAGAAGCACTGTCAGAAGCAGTGTCCACAACAAGCACTATAATCTTAGGAAATCCAACATCAATCACAGGCAAAGAATCTTACCACCAACACCCCTCCCCCCCCGTGCTCTCTCAGATGAGAAATCAGTGCTGCTTCATAAAATCATATGTGCATGGAAACAAGTCTTATGCTCACTGACCGCACAAACCATCAAGCACCCATTTACATTAATTCTACACTAAACACACATCATTCTCTCTACATTCCCCCAACTCACCCACAAATCCCTCTTCCACTCACTTCTTTGGGACAGAAGGACACTACGCATTTTCAGGGAGAACTTGCAAACTCCACAAACTTTGCACCAGTGGTCAGCTGTTCAAGCCCAGGCCGTTGGAGCTATGAGACAGTAGCTCTACTCATATTGAACAATACTTGAAAGAAACGCATATCAGTCTTCCCCATAATATCCCAACCATCACATTTGCACTTCAGCCCATTCAATTCACTACATATTACCAAGAAGAATAGCTCTGGATACACTGCAGGCAAAGGGACCAGGCAGAATCTAGGTTGAGTATTCAATACTTGTGTTGCAGAACTAGCCTAGACTCTAGTCATGATAGTCCAATGTGGAAAATTATCCCAATAAGTTGTGTCCATAAAAAGCTGGTTAAATCTAGTCAGGCCAAAGACGCCCCAACATATAATGGTAGACACAGTGATGAATTTGCTGTCAGTTCAGGCAACAAGAGTGGCTTTGGAAAGCCAAGATATCCAGTCTATGGCTTGCAGTGCCATCAAACAGCGCCTGCACCAAGAACCTGATCACCAATGTACAGTTTGAGTTTGCAAGAATTCACCACAGTGTTTATCTAAATGTAGGCCAAAGAGGTGAACCCTAAAGATGCGATGGGAGAACCTGCCCTTGACACCATGGTCACGTTTGATCAAATGTGGCATCAATGTTGCCATAGTCACGGTGGCGCAGCGGTAGAGTTGCTGCCTTACAGCGAATCAGCGCCAGAGACCCGGGTTTGATCCTGACTACGGTTGCTGTCTGTACGGAGTTTGTACGTTCTGCCCGTGACCTGCGTTGGTTTTTACTCCGAGATCTCCGGTTTCCTCCCACATTCCAAAGATGTACAGGTTTGTAGGTTAATTGGCTAGGTAAATGTAAAAATTGTCCCTAGTGGATGTAGGATAGTGTTCATGTGCGGGGATCACTGGTCAGCACGGACCCGGTGGGCCGAAGGGCCTGTTTCCCTAAACTAAACTAAGCTAAACAAACCTTGGCTAACCATTTAATGGTAAATAAGTGTAAAAAGCACTCTGCTGCCTGTCGCATTTCTTGGAAAATAGGAAATCTTTAGTCAGAGGGTGGTGAATCTGTGGAATTCATTGCCACTGACGGCTGTGGAGGCCGTCAATGGATATTTTTAAGGCAGTGATCGACAGATTCTTGATTAGTATGGGGGTCAGGGGTTATGAGGAGAAGGCAGGGAGAATGGGGTTGAGATAGATCAACCATGATTGAATGGCGGAATTGATTTAATAGGCCAAATGGCCTAATTCTGCTCCTAGAACGTGGTGCACGAACCTGTGAAATGTGTGCTTAATGGCTGTCGATCATTTCTGCCCCAGGACAACATTATGATTCCTCAAGATAGACACAAAAAACTGAAGCGACTCAGCAGAACAGGCAGTGTCTATGGAGAGAAGAAATAGTGACGTTTTGGGTCGAGACCCTTCTTCAGACTGATTCCTCAGGCAGCAGAACAATCTGTTTAAGCATACGGCAAGACCAAACAACAAACACCAAGCAATGACCATCATCAGCAAAAGTCTGATGAATTACTCATCTTTAACATTCAAAGGCCTTACTATTCCTGAGTTCCCTCACCATTAACCGTAAGCTTAACTGGAGTAGCCATGAAAACCCAACAACCTCAAGAGCAAGTCGTAGACTGGATATCCTGGCTTCACAAAGCAACTCCAATTGCCTGAACTGACGGCCATTATATCATCATTCATGAAACTCAATACCATGTAGCCTGGCAACCTATCTCCACTTGACATGTCAGCTCCCACCACTACTCACACACACTATTGCGCAGCATCACCACCAAGGAGTGCTTCATAGCTTGCCAAGATTTATTTAACAGCATCTGCCATATCCTGTTGTATTTCAGCCAGGCATTTGACAAGGTTCCGCATGGTAGGCTATGTTGGAAGGCTAGATCGCATGGGATCCAAGGACAGCTAGCCGATTGGATAGAAAACTGGCTTCATGGAAAAAAGTAGAGTGTGATGGTGGAAGGGCGCATTTCGGACTGGCGGCCTGCGACGAGTGGCATGCCTCAGGGTTCGGAGCTGGACCCATTGCTGTTTGTCATCTATATCAATGATTTGGATGAGAACGTTTCAAGTATGATAAGCAAGTTTACCGATGTCACTAAAGTGGGTGGTATTGTAGATAGTGAAAATGGTTGTCAAAATTTGCAGCAGGATCGTGATGGGTTGGGCAGGTGGGTGAGGAATGGTTGATGGATTTTACTACAGAGAAGTGTAAGGGGTAGTATTTTGGGAAATCTAACCAGGGCAGGACCTACACAGGAATGGAAGGCACATAGTTTCTGGAAAGTGGCATAATAGGTAGATAGGGTGGTCAAGAAGGCTTTAGACACATTGGCCTGCTTCTGTCAAAATATTACAGTATTTGGGAGGTCATATTACAGTTGTACATGACATTGGGGAGGCCACATTTAGAGTATTGTGTTCAGTTTCGGTCACCCTGTTATAGGAAAGATGTTGTCAAGCTGGAAAGGGTGGAGAAAAGATTAACGAGGATGTTGCCAGGACTCGAGGCCCAGAACTATAGGGATAGGCTGAGTAGGCTCGGACTCTATTCCTTGGAGCACAGGAAGATGAGGGATAGCCTTATATAGGTGTATAAGATCATAAGAGGAATAGATCGGGTAAATACAGTCTTTTACCAAGAGTAGGGGAATCAAGAACCAGGGGACATAGGTTTAAGGTGAGGGGGAAGATGTAATAGGAACCTGAGGAGCTTTTGTTTTGCAATAAGGGTGGTAAGTATATAGAACGAGCTGCCTGAGGAGGTAATTGAGGCAGGTACTCTCACAACGTTTGAAAGACATATGGACAGTTACAGGGATAGGATAGATTTAGTGGGATATGGATCAAACACAGGCAGGTGGGACTAGTGTAGATGGGCATGTTGCTCCTTGTAGGCAATTTAGGCCGAAGGGCCTGTTTTCACGCTGTCTGACGCTATAACTCTAAATCTGCATCCTCTACCATCCCGTAACATTTGAAGGCAACACGATTCATTAGCACATGACAATCCCTCTTCAAATTTATCCTGACTTGGAAATCAATCACTTTTCCTTTTTGATCATCTGGTCAAACCCCAAAGAAGGTTGACCCTGGCATAAATAGGGTGACCAGAAGGAATCTTTATTCCAGGGTGCAAATGTCATAGAGAGCATAGCTCTATTGGAGGGGCTCAGTTCGAAGCAGATGTGTGGGGGGCAAGTTTTGTTTTTACACAGGGACTGGAATGTGCTGCCAGGGATGGTGGTGGAGGCAGATACAATAGTGGCATTTAAAAGGCTTTTGGATAGGCTCACAAATATGCAGGGAATGCAGGGGTATATCATGTGCAGGCAGGGGACATTAGTTTAACCTTGCATCATGTTTGGCACAGATATTGTGGTCTGAAGGGACTGTTCCTGTGCTGCAGATAGACACAACATGCTGAGTAAGTCAGAGCAACATACAGCATGTCTGGAGAGAAGGAATGGGTGACCTTTTGGGTCGAGACCCTTCTTCAGACATTCATTAGCACATGCAATGCTGTGCTGCAATGTTTTATGTTCTACTGTATTTACATTTTGAGAGAAGTGCAACTGCTTTCAAAGTGGACGGGGTGTCTTGGGTGAGGAGGCTTCTGCAAAGGACAATAACTACAGGGATATTCACATAATCCAGCTGCAGCACCACAACCAACTGTCCCTTTCCGAGGGAACTGGTCAAATTCTCACAATAAACATCCACTTAACAGAATCAAAATGCTTCAGGGACAGTTTCTTCCCAGCTGTTATCAGGCAACTGAACCATCCCACCACAACAGGAGAGCAGTGCTGGTACTACTATCTACCTCATTGGAGACCTTTGGGCTATCTTTGGTTGGATTTTACTGGCTTTATCTTGCGCTAAATGAAATTCCTTTTATCATGTATCTGTACTCTGTGGATGGCACGATTGTAATCATGTATAGACTTTCTGCTGACTGGTTAGCATGCAACAAAGGCTTATCACTGCACCTCGGTATATGTAAAAATAAAATAAACACAACTCAAATGTCCAATGATCACGTGATATGCAAGATCAATTATCATTCCAAATCTAAGGCTGAGCCTAATGCAAAATGTTAGGGTCACAAGGTCATAAGTGATAGGAGTACTATTATGACATTCACTGCATCAAATCTACTCTGCCATTCAATCATGGCTGATCTATCACTCCTGCCTAACCCTTCTCCTGCCTTCTCCCCATAACCTCTGGCACCTGTACTAATCAATAATTTATCTATCTCTATTTTAAAAATATCCACTGACTTGGCCACCACAGCCTTCTGTGGCAAAGAATTCCACAGATTCACCTCCCTCTGACTAAAGAAATTTCTCCTCATCTCCTTCCTAAAAGAACGTCCTTTAATTCTCAGGTTATGACCCTCTAGTCCTAGACTCTCCCATGAGTGGAAACATCCTCTCCACATCCACTCTATCCAAGCCTTTCACTATTCTGTATGTTTCGATAAGGTCCCCCCACATTCTTCTAAACTCCAGCGAGCACAGGCCCAGTGCCGACCTACTCATTCCTGGGATCATTCTTGTATGATGCATGGGTGCATGGAAATCTGAGAGTCCAGTGCTCTAGACATGTCAAGCCACCAAGTACTGAGCCTAGGTCTGGACTCGGACAAATAAAGTAATTAAGCCTTGTTGAGAGGGGACACAAGGCCCACTTCCAAAATCAGGGTAGTCAGGTAAAACATTTTGATCTCCAAACAAACAAAAGATAATCTTTTCTGAAGTTTACACTGAGTATGGGAAAAGGCTGCGTGGTTTTCACGATTTGTATTATTTTTCCCATTCCCAAACAGCCATCGATTACAGAGACAAATGACATCAACCATTTGGTGCTATACAGGAGCCAACTACAAACTCACAGCACATAAAGGAATAACTATTACACCAATTATTTCAGGCAGATCCAGCAGTGGCTTGTAGCCAGGTAAAAGTGTGATTGCATGGATAAATATGTGCCTTTACATCCTTGTATGATTTCTATAGCTCAATCATCTTTGTCCTCACATCCTCATTCTCTCCATCCACTCGATGGGCTGAATAGACTCCTTCTACGCCATTAGGAAATTCAAAATACAAAGATGGCAACATGGATTCATTGGCTATCTTTTTTACCCAAGCAATATAACTCAAAAGTCAATTAAATTCTTACCCAGCGCACCAACTTCCATCAGCTGGATTTTGCCAGAGGAAACAAACCTTTCCCCTTGTTAACCCAGTGGGAGCAGAAATGCAAGGCTGTAGTCAAAAGACTGGTGGTCTTAATGCATTACCAATAATCAAAGCTGCATGACTGCCAACAATCTATGGGACGAAGGAATATCGGGGAGAATGGAAGGAAGCTGGTCACAAATGGGTAGGAAACCACTGAATGATTCCTGTCAGAGAGAAACCATCATATCAAACTCAAAGTCACTTAATTCACATGCAGTTGTGGAACTGCGCACAGGATTCAAGTCAAGTCAAGTCAATTTTATTTCTATTGCACATTTAAAAACAACTCTCGTTGACCAAAGTGCTTTACATCAGTACAGGTACTAACGTGGTACATACAATGGTACACAGATCTAACAATACATACATAAACTGTTTACAGCGCTCCCTCAGAGGACCTCAAGAAACGCTTGTGAGTAGAAATAGGTTTTAAGTCTAGACTTAAAGGAGTCGATGGAGGGGGCAGTTCTGATGAGAAGGGGGATGCTGTTCCACAGTCTAAGTGCTGCACTAGTGACTTTTGGTGACTTGTTCCACAGTGTCAACACTCCAAAGACTTGGGCACCTAATCCAGGCTCGTGCTCATTGAAATTTTGAAGGAGCTCAATAGCATTCTTAGATAGGATGATTAAAGCCAAAGCATCATTCGTCCCACTGGTGGTCATACTGGGCCCCACCAAACTATGTAGAACAAAAGCAGGGAATCAGTCAGCCAAGCTGACCAGCATACACCACACAACCATGCTCACTACAGCAGACCATCTGGGCAATGATTTCATCACTGTTTATGTGAGCTTGCTTACCAAAATCAGCCTGCCATTCCCTTCACTAACTACATTTCAAAGTCTGAAGAAGAGTCCTGACCCGGAACGTCATCTATCTATTTCCTCCACAGATGCTGTCTGACCTGCTGAGTTTTTTGCTCAAGATTCCAGCATCGGAGTTTTATGTCTCTCCATTTTACAGCTCCACTGCAAAATCTCTTCAAAGTATGCCCACTTTTTTTTTTTTAAAAGAGGCTATAAATATAAATATAAGGATCAAACTAATAAATCAAAGAAGAAACACAGAAGAGTTCTCCTATCTCTCGAGTCTGAAAAAGGTTCCGACCTGAAACATTGTCTGTCCATTCCCTCCACAGATGCTGCCTGGCCACTGAGTTCCTCCAGCATTTTGTGCTGTGCTCAATATTCCAGCATCTGCTGATTCTCATGTCTGCATTTCAAAAGCACATCCTTTGGTTTAAAATGTTCCAAATAAGTCACAAAAGAGGATCATGAAAATGAAAATCTTTTTATTCATTTCTACTTCGTAAACCAATATAACTTCCCCCTTAAGTGATTCCACGATACTCACTTCAACTGTGACAGCAGGTTTCACTGTCTCTCCACAGGGTTACTTCTGAGTTCCCTCTTCGATTTACCAGTTAGATCCTTTAATTTATAACCGCTAATTTTGGATTTGCTACAAGTTGAGCATTTTTTTTTCAGTCTTCTGAACAAACCCATCCACAATTTTGAAGTTCGTTATTAAACCAATTTCCTCTTTGCTGGAAAAATAAGACTCTTCAGTCTTCCTACATTTTTCTTATGTATTCTCATATCTTTTTGCAACATGGCAGAAGCCCATTCAGCCTATTGAGTCTATCCTAGTGTCTCAGAGCAATCCCATTGCCCAATATGTGCCTATTAACACAATTCTGATTCTCCTATCACCAACCTGTGAATCTACACATTCAATAAATGTTTCCTCACTTACAAAGTTCTGTACCTTTCCATACCTCTAGTTTCCCTCTCCCCTGACTATCAGTGGAGAGGAAGGGTCTCGACCCAAAACATTACCAATGCCTTTTCTCCAAAGATGCTGCCTGAACTGCTGAGTTTCCCCAGCATTTTGTGTCTATCTTTGGTGTAAATAGCATCTGCAGTTCCCTCCTACATTGAGAAGGTAGCCTCTGTTCATCGAACAGATTATTCAATCTATACTAACACTCCAGCTTTCCCACAACACAGTATCTCACAAAAAAGAGACTTGGATAATTAACTTGTTTCTGTGTTTAAGATATCGCAATGTCATATTGTCAAATTGGCTGCCATATTCAATGAAGTTTCTTCAATGGCTCTGCAGATTTTCTGGGTCCTTCTGGGAGACTGACAGCTCTTTCGACACATTGAAAGATATTTCATAGACTACACTGACACCATTTAAGGAACGTGCCCTGATTGTCCAATTAAAAAACTGGAAGTATTATCAATATTGAACCACCACATGGTTTGTCCTTTAAGCTTTTCACATTACACTGAGGGACAGAACTCTTGCTACCGGTTCAACATGCTGTGTTCTTTAGCAATTTGAAACTTCATTGCCCAAGGACGATCCACTCACACATCTTGTGCAAGTCATTGAGATGGTTTCACGCCAGAAAGAAATGTAGTGGTGCTACATTAATCATGTGCCCTTGTGCATTAATAATCACCCTCCTCAGCTGCTTTTATTGTCACCCCAGTGCTCCGCTGACAGAAACTGTTAACCAAACATACAAGAGGTGTAAATAAAACTGCTGGCAGAACCCAGCGGGTCAGGTAGGATCTTCTTCAGACTGAAGTGTCCCAACCTAAATTGTCTTTTGTCCATCTCCTCCACAAATGGTGCCAGACACACTGTGTTCCTCCAACAGGTTGTGTTCTGCTCAACATTCCAGCAACTGTAGTTTCTTGTGTGTCCGTCCACACAAGAGGTTAACTTCAATTAGTCATGCAAGTGAAATGCATAATTCAAAATATGTTATTCATAAAAGTCCTTTCTCGCAAACCTTTCATCGAAATGCAGAGAAGGGAGTTAAGAATTAACAAAAAAAACTGAAATTACAGATTCAAATCAAAATCAACCACAACTGATGGATAAGTAAAACCTGATATATTAACTATTTCTCTTTCCACAGATAACCTTTGACAAGTTATTGAGTAGCTCCAACATTTTCCATGTTTTTCCTTCATTCTTTACATTTACTTTAAATAATAAACCTGGTCTTGATGGTCAAGGTCTCTGATGGAGGCTATTCAGCCACCAAGTCTTGGCTGGTTTTCAGCAGAACAACCCCCTCTCCAAACATTTATTGCAGTTTATTTTCTTTGACATGCAGAGTTCCACACTGTCAACAGAGCTTTTCACTGTACCTCGGTATACGTGACAATCATTAACTAAACTGATCTGAACTGAACTGAGGGGCGGCACAGGGACGTGGCGGTATAGTTGCTGCCTTGCAGCGCCACAGATCCAGGTTCGACCCTGATCACGGGTGCTGTCTGTACAGAGTTTGTACGTTCTTTCTGGGTTTTCCCCGGATGGCCCAGTCCCCCCCCCCCCCCCCACATTCCAAAGACGTGCAGGTTTGTAGGTTAATTGGCTTTGGGTTTGATTGTAAATTGTCCTTATTGTGTAGGATAGTGCCAATGTATGGGGCGATCACCAGTCAGCACGGACTTGGTGGGCCAAAGGGCCTGTTTTCGTGCTGTCTCTCTAAACTAAACCGTCAGCCACCATTTGGGTCAATACCCATCCCTCATCAACGTCCACAAAAGAAGTAGCACCTTGGCTGAGTGGCAGGGACCCGGAAAAGACTCATATCCCTGCCAAAACACATAGTCTAGGTTTCAGTGTAGTGCTGCCAGTCTCCACTGTCAGATGTGGTATCTCAAGAACCTGGATGCAAATGCCCTCTCTAGTGGACTAGAAAATCCCAATAAAAGACAAATAATTTTACCCATCCCATTTCGTAAGTCATAAGTGATAGGAGTAGAATTAGGCCATTCGGTCCATCATGTCTACTCCACCATTCCATCATGGCTGATCTATCTCTC